>CAMTDV010000028.1:66625152-67356320 GCA_947069175.1 Scalesia atractyloides | reverse complement strand
CCACCATCTTCTTAATCCACGTAAACCCAAACATGTCATCTAACAACCTCCAGCAACATGGGTAGACCTCCGTAAAGTAAACTCTCGTGAATCTACATTAACAATGCACCATTCTCTCTCTCCTCTATCTCTCTCCATTCTCTCTTTACCCACTTCATCTTGAACATCACCCACCACCACCTAAATCCACCCACACCCTACCTTATTCGTGCCTATCACTAAATAGGCATAAACATCAAATGGCCTCACATCAGAGTATGCTACTAGTTCGCCACCACTGAATGACCAAAACCAAACGATTCATGAGCCATTCGGACAAAATTTAAATAAATTGGGTGGATCCGGTACCCAATCAGATCGTTGAAACCTGCAAATCATCAAAAAAAGTTGTACATCGAACTTTAGTGATAGGCACGAATAAGGTAGGGTGTGGGTGGATTTAGGTGGTGGTGGGTGATGTTCAAGATGAAGTGGGTAAAGAGAGAATGGAGAGAGATAGAGGAGAGAGAGAATGGTGCATTGTTAATGTAGATTCACGAGAGTTTACTTTACGGAGGTCTACCAATGTTGCTGGAGGTTGTTAGATGACATGTTTGGGTTTACGTGGATTAAGAAGATGGTGGGTACCATAATACAATTTATTTTTAACATAAAAGTATTATATACAATAAACGAAGAACTTAACATCAAAGATGGATGAGGTTAACGGTGGGTCCAATTAAAATGAAAATCAAACCACTAGTAGTTTGGTATTGTTTTAGCAAGTTTTAAATTAATGGATTGTAATAGTTATTTTAAGCAAACCGGAGGAAAAAAAAAGTAATTAACTCTTTAATAAATGTGTTGATGAATAAGTTCCTATAGAATGTATAGGTTAGTAAAGAATTATGCATTGTTTTTAATGTTATCAGGTCGTACGCAATAAAGGGTTTTTTAATAACCGAATGATTTTGACACGAACAACGGAATTTGAATGTTTGGAGCTTTGATCCGTTATGTTTGACATGTTTACTTTCAAATGAATGTTATGTTTATTGGAATGGCTAAATGGAAATTGTAACCAACAAGTTCAAAGGAAACGGTAAATGTTTTAATTCATGCAAGTTTTAAGTAGTTGAACGGATTGGCGGATATAATCTTGGAATAATGCATAGTTCAACTAATTAGATCTATTACAAGCCTTATGGCAATGTCACGACTAGGACACGTGATTGTTATAAGAACAGGAACAATACTTTCATGGCATGTCATAGGAGGGTTGTACAACTTATAACATGGGAGTAGTGACAATTACTCACAGGGTCAATGTGACTGTGACCCCTATGTTATGTATGACATGGATATGGACAACGAGCCATAGGGGCTATGACGCGCATGGTCATTTTATGGATAGTAAGCCATAGGGACCATGATATATATTGTTGGTTTACGGACAACGGGCCATGGGGACAATTTTATGATATTCTTAGACACTTGCATGCTTGAATTTTATGTCGGTTAAAACTAAATGTATTTTGTATCAAATGTAAATGTTTACAGATAACGTTGTTCAACATATAAAATGCTTTACAACTAAAGCTTAATTACATGAAATGCTTTTAAATGATCTTAAATATCTTATAAAAAATATTACTCACTCAGCTAGCTAAGCTGACTATTTTAACATGTATGTCATGTAAACCAGGTATTGATGCTTAATAGGAGGCCACACGTCATGGAATAAAGGCTACCCTATCCTGAAGTTTAACATTGTTGACCTGATGTATTAGATATGATGATTTTCGCTGCGTGTTTGTGAGATTTTTTAATCAAGTTAAGAACTATGATTTGATGCCTAAATCCAACTGTGAGATCTCACTAGTTTGGATCCTTACAATATTTTGGACCGGCAAACACTCACGCAGTCTACTCTACGCCTACTCTACTCCTAAATCACCACACATGCACTCTGTAAAATTTGAACCCATAACCATTTTAGTGATAGGACACACCACTTAATTTACCACCTTGATATTGACTATGTGACACTTAGTTACTACTTAATGAAGGCAATTATTAGCTTGTTACGGAGTTTATGCTGACATGGTTATTAGTGATGATATCAAATTAATTATCAAACGATCGTAACCAGTAACAAATTTGCACAAAACAATGTGTCGCTTTAGCTAACTGTTGCAATAGAACCTCCACTATAAAAAACGAAAGTATTTGGTCTAGTCTTTGTACTCTTTTTCCTTAGAAAACACATACTTGTTCTTTTTTTCTATTTGATATATCTAATTAAGATTTTACGAAATATTAACGGTGATTATAGGTGAATGAGAGAGATATTATGGTTATCAATTAATCAATAAAGACACAACAAAAGTCTTCTCATTTGCTGGGGAAGAAATATATGGACAAAGTGTTGTGTAGTTAATGTATGATCTACGCTCACGGCTAGAATGCTTTTCTTTCTTGTTCACGAGTTTGTTTTGAAACTACAAAGTCAAACTATCATTTATAATTCTTAATAATGATTTTTTTTCTTGTTCACGAGTTTGTTTTAAAACTGCAAAGTATATCTTTTATTTTTGATTCTTAATATATAAATAAAATTGCACAAATTATTGACAATACCAGAAAATACAAGTATTTAATGTATATAGTACTAGTTTACGTACCCGTTTGTCACACGAGTAGTCTCAATGTAAATTATATTATTTAACAGTGTTGATATAAACTTTTAAATGAATAAAACATTCTATTACTTAAGTTAATATTAAATTACAATCATTTGAAAGAAATGATTTTTTTTTGTTGACGAGTTTGTTTTGAAACTGCAAAGTCAATCTTTTATTTTTAATTCTTAATATATAAATAAAAATGCACAAACTAGTGACAATACAATTAACTACAAGTATTTAATGTATATAGCACTAATTTAAGTACCCATGTAAGATGAGAGACGTTATGGTTATCAATTAATCAATAAAGTCACAACATCTCATTTTCTAGGAAAGAAATATAAGGTCAAAGTATTATTTAGTCAATGCATCATCTATGTTCACGACAAGAATGTTTTTTTTTCTTGATCACGGGTTTGGTTTGAAAATGCAAAGTCAACCTTTTAATTTTAGATCTTAATATGTAAATAAAAATGCACAAACTAGTGACAATACCAAAAAGTATAAATATTTAATGTATATAGTACTAGTTTAAAGTTTAAGTAACCGTGTGTTACACGGGTAGTCTCAAAGTAAATTATATTATTTGACAGTGTTTGACATAAACTTTTAAATGAAATAAACATTCTATTACTTAAGTTAATATTAAATTACAATCATTTGAAAGAAATGAATAAGTAAAATATCAAAAGTTGTTAATATTTATTTATACACCATATTCGTTGTCTTATCTATAGGTTTGTCCTCCTTGTCTAATATTAGTAATTTGACTCCATATCTAGTTTTTCGAATTAGGCCTTATTTGGCTAAATGGTTGATTATACTGGATTAGTAACCGAAGTGCCTGATTATGGTTTAGTTTATTAGAATGAAGTCGACCCATGCTCACCACTTATAAAATGAATTAATGTTGTCTTGGGCGTTGGGTTCCACATGCTACATACATTAGAGAATAGAACCATTGTGTATGTTTTATCATTATAACTTTGTATTAATATATATATATATATATATATATATATATAAGTATCAACATTGCATAAATTTCTACTAATACATGTGCAGTATTGTTTAGAGAGACCAAAACAATGAAATATACATATGCATCTACTTCATAAGTTTTACTTATCGACTCAACTATTGTTTGAAATCAGGATTTTGATCAAACACACAAACACGATATTGAACAAACTTGTTCGACTTTTTTTTATTATTTAAGCAAAAGTACACCAATTACAATGACCCTAACCATCTATATACACTAGACTAAACCCAAACCTACTATGACTCAAATACCAATTAAATATTTATAAAACCTAAACCAGTAAATATAACTTATAAATAAAATACTAATAATTATCTAGACTTAGATAAACCAAACTTTATCTTGAACCCATTTCAACTACAATTAGGATTGACCCTTTAATCTCCCCCTTAATCCTAATCTAGACTCGTTTATTCACATCTGCATTATTGATGATAAAACGGATTGAACCCTCTTTTGATCGTTGTTTTATCGGTATGTCACATTCTTCCTTGTAATGCCCTGGATAATATTAACCACCAATAAAGCCAACAACCCACTAGTTGATCCGGCTCTCGGTCACCAAAACGAATCCTTAAGCCCCCTCACTCTTCCGTTCCTTCCACGACACCCTCGTTAGTTTTTTCGCCAAAAAACCGAACTTCTAACAACGATTTTGCTCCTCGACGAAAAACGTTTCCGATAAAGAAAACACGAATGAACCTAGGTTAATTTCCAAAAGAAAATATCCGTGTGAAACAATGATGATTCATCTCCATGCATACATGAAGAAATTAATACTCTTCCAAAATCACAGGAAGCAAAATTAAATCCAATTAATTCCTGCATGTGAATTCCACGCTGCACTCCACTCAAGCCCTTGAGAAAATCCCACGCAAATATCACGGTCTTCATGCATATCTTTAACGTTATAGTCGCCCTTTTTCTTGATTATTTTCCATGTTAATTAGATTACACATCGTAATCTGTAATCCCGAATACGACCAAAATTTGTTGACTCCCTCCAACCTGAAACAAATTTCATCCGCTACTTTATTCACTAATTAAGAACCAATCTATTTCTTTGTTCTTCAAATTATTCGAATCTAACAAAAAAAACTTTCTTCTTGTTCTTCACGTAACAGTCAGATGAAACTTCAAGCCACACTGATTCACCACCGTTGCAGCCCCGCGAGGGGCTATTCTCCCTTCTCGGAAAATAACTCACAAAACCCGTCAACATCAAGCTCTGATACCAATTGTTGGAAATCAGATCCTTTGTCACACCCGACCCGAAACAGAATAGGTGAGTGGGACATGATTGATTACTCATAGCTTATGACAAAATAATTAAAAATTGAAATATTATTAATGATCAAATTTATAAATGTCACAATACATATACCAATCCATAACAACACACAAACGAGTTTACTTCTCTAAGGAAACATCCCTAAGTGTCATCATCCACTCTTCGAACATGCTCATGTATTATATGTAAAAATAATTTTTTAGTCAACATACATTAGTGAGTGAATCTAAAAGTCTTAAGTAAACTGTTTTAGTTTATTTGTTCATGTAAATCAATGGTAATTAAGTGAATAAATGCACACAACAAATAAGTAATTGAACCCCATCAAATAACCAACCATGAAACTTTTCTAGTTTATCTGATTTAGTTTATTTGAGACCAGTAGGTCGTAAGTCCGATTCCCACAGGGTTTTTCTCCCGAATTGGTGTATGGGCATTATGTCTAGTGGAGATTGATATGATCGGTTGGTTCCGCTGGTGACACAATGATACTCCAGTGGTGCGTCAGTGATCCAAATTTACCGTTCAAAAAAAAGATTACACATCGTAATCCGTAATCCCAAATCCAATAAAAAATTGCTGACTCCAAAAGTTCCCTCCAACATGAAACAAATTTCATCCGCTACTTTATGCACTAATTAAGAACCAAGCTATTTCTTTGTTCTTCAAACATGTGGAGATATCGTTTCAAACATAGTCTGTCTTCATTTTTAGAGTTTTCTCTTTCAGTTTTTGTAATGTACCGACATTCTAATGAAGTAAATCGATACCTAACAAATTCCAGTAGCGTTTCACCGCAACGCGTGGTTGAACCTCACTAGTTTAATAAAAAAGGAGGATGGCAAACTCATAAAAATCTTAACAGAGCTTGGGAACTCAAAGTCGACTTGGGGCTTGGATTATGAGCTGCATTTGTATTTCAATATTAGGCCGGCCCAATTCTAAAACACACTCAGAACCCACAAATAAATAATGAATATTACTAAAACACCATATATGTGGGTTTTGTTTTGTGTGTTAGATGATAAGGTTCTGATTATCGAATAACTAGCATTATTGTGTTTCATGATGATTATGATGCTGTATTTTATATTCATAGTTCTATGATATTATGTTTGATGTTTTTGTGGACTGTTAGGATTTGGATATGATATTTTAGTTATCTTCACTATGCTTTTTGTGTGTTTTATGGCTGAAATTATGATGTTTTATGACTTTATATATATATTAGGAAATAAGTTATTTAGTACAAACGAGTTGAAGTTTATTGATTGAAGTATAATCTTTATTTCGAATATCCCGTTACAAATTAATGTTTTAATTTAGACTTTTTGAGTTCATGGGTGTTTGGTTGTGTTTAGATAAATCAAATTATACAAAAAAAAAACATTTTCAAATAATCACATTCTAACTTTTGTTTTATCACATTCTAAACATTCCAAATATATATCCTATTATGTTTAAAACTTGCGAATTGCTTTGTCTAAATTGAAAATGGGTTTATCTAAAAGAGTTGATGATGGGCCAATACATTTACTCAAAAAGTGTGAGCTCCAAACAGGATTTGGCTCAGAGATGAGGTTTGGAAAAAAGTTTGGAGCGCAAATTGTCTATTAAGGTCAACAAACGAAAAATTGTACATCCACCATAATGCACGGGTTAGAATCAACTCACTACATACAAAATTTAACATGTATTTTAAATACTATTTTTATGAGCGTATTAGAAAATGACATTTTTGTAGACCATATGAATCGTTTGGAAACGTTTTAACATTTTCTTTCAAACCGCGTGTTGAAAATTATATTTGGTTAAATAATATTAGTTTAAAAAATAACAAGTCTATAAAACATTTATTTTCTAACGAGCATTAGAAACGGTGATGTCGCAAATATAACAAGTTTTGAAAATTTTATAAATCTAAGGAGCTTGGTAGAAGTGATTATTTTAGTAAAATAAGAAATTTCAAAATTAACATAGATATTATCTAACGAGCGTGTTAGAAGACATTATTATTGCAAAATAATTACCGTTGAGCATGTTAGAAAGAATTATTTTGGAAAACACTACACCCTGAAATGACTTAGTCTAAATTGTTAAATTTCTACTGATCAAGTTAAAAACGCTTTGTCTTAGAAAAATAAAAGTTTTTGCAATTTATATCTAGAAACAATTATATATATATATATATATATATATATATGAGTAAATTGCACAAAACATCCTTTATGTTTCCTATAACTTGCAGGTTCCAGCCTTAATGTTTAAAAGTTGCTAAAAAACAACCTTTAAGTTTATTTTTGTTGCGGGTTCAATCCTTTACAGCTAACCACGTTATTTTCTTCAGTTAAGTTCCCTCACATGTATAACATGTGAGGGTATATTCGTCATTTTGGTTGATCATGTGAGGGAACTTAACTGAAGAAAATAACGTGGTTAGCTGTAAAGGATTGAACCGGCAACAAAAATGAACTTAAAGGTTGTTTTTAGCAACTTTTAAACATTAAGGCTGGAACCTGCAAGTATGAGAAAACATAAAGGATGTTTTGTGCAATTTACTCTATATATATTATATATATATATATATATATATATATATATATATTGGAGGGTTCAAATGAGGAGAAATTTCAACCAATACTAATGCTTCATTTTACTTTATTTAATTTTTGCATTTAATATTAGTGTAAGGGTATATTGGTAAATTTAGATAGATCATTAATTGGTAGTCTTCATTTTTAATAGCTAACTACATTTATATTGTAACTTATTTTCAAAAGCATATATTTTTCAAAGAAGAAAAAAAATTAATTTAAAGCGTATGATAAATTACGAGGTGTGTAAGATAAATTTCAATATGTGTAGGATAAATTTCAGAAAGTGTACGATAAATTTTGATGTATTTAGGCAAAAATTATAGTGTGGATGACTTTATAACTACTTAATTAGTCAAATATAATAATAGATGAGATGAGTGAGAAAAAACTATATAATGTTTTACAATTATACCATTTATTCTTTTTATTCTCAATTTAATTTTCTTTTTAAATGAATCTTCTATATATATATATATATATATATAATGATGTTGGTTTCTCTTTTCATTCTTTGAACCTTTTCATTATTTTGTACAACTCTAAATATATAGTTGTGACAAGATTATTATCAATGTTTTACCAACAATTATTTTAAAAGTGAACAAGTCAAATATAATTTACTTTTTGTTCTACTTTAACGAACCTTACTGATACCGTCTAAACAATATTGTTTCTTGATTTCATCGACATTCCTATTGTTGCAGTGATGTATCAAACGTATTTTGACCGAGTAACATCGGTATCAGTAAACAGTCATATTCACACCGCTATTCGTCTTTATTTATTTCTGTTGCTACACCTACAAGCCGTATCATATTGTACCGTAACGAATAGTATTAATACCGACCGAAAACTCATTACCAAGCACAAAAAGTCCCACGATTTTAGTATCGAAAGTCTAGCATTCAGGTTTACGACGCCATGATGTATATATTGATTATTTTGGTCTCATTTAATAAAATATACTTGCGGGTTTAAGGGGATGAGGAAAGCAATTTGTTGCCTATAGAAATAGTTTGATCTAGACATCTTACCAAGGTTATTGCTTATGGTTAACATATAGTTCAGAATCTTTTGAATGGCCTACATTAATGATCTCTTGATGCTTTTTATGGTGTGAATTACATGCACGGGCAAAGCATCTTATCTAATATTCTATGAGTCGCCGACACTTCCTATGTTGCCATGCCAACGTATTGGAATTTGTATGTACGTTGACAACTCCCCAGTCACATGTTCAACAGTTCATGCAAGTGTTGTATTTTTTATACGTTGGGTAAATATAACAATGGGCGTATGTTATATTATAACGAAATTAGAAATCATGAGTTGGAGTATTGTGTCAATATTGGTACAGTCATTAAAAGGACAACAACAACAGACATTCTTAAAATTCTCTACTTTTTTTCTCATGACGGTGGCATATTTTTATTAGGATAAACTAGCCATAACCTAGATGGTGTAATAATATAGAATGGTTAGAGCATCCATAATCTACAAACCCCACATACCTTAACACACCGTCACCTCAACGCAAAATGAGATTCGCAAACCTCCCTATTAAACTTTTACTTTTCCCAAAATGTACAAACCTTTACAAACAACACCATATCCTCTACATCATCACATACTTTTACTATATTTTGTTGATCTCAAAGAAACCTAATCAACATAAAATCCATAAAAACGAGATCATCAAGAAATAAAACTATTAAATAAATAAATCGAATAAAAAGAGGCTCAGAGGTTTGGTTAGATTACAATGTATAGCTAGATTGCGGCGGCAAGACATAAATCGGGTTTACACAACCCGTTATTTTTTTCCGAAAGTCAGCAATTTGATTTGGTTCGATTTTGATTAAAATGATCATCATCTCGACAACAACAAATCTAAAAATCATCAAACCAACTATTGTCTCACATCTCACCAAGATCCGAATATCAAACAACCACAATTGGACCTCAAACGGATTCTTTATGCTACTCTGGTTCCACGCATGGCAGCAAAGACCGACAAACATGCAATGTCAAAATATCAAGAAACCATAGAAATGTCTCACCAAGAAACTAACTATAACAATAGAGAAGATCAAAGGGCCCACCAAGACTTGAGACGAACTGGACGATTGCCACAATCTGGTCGGACGAGGGATGGAATGGAGTCTATTGTGGAATGGGCGGGTGAAGAGCATCACATCACCACATTGTGGATGCTCTTTTACTAGAAACTGCTAAATGAAACCAAAGTTATGCTAGTTCTCCTATGCTAGGTAAGGGATTTATGTTTATAGGAAGCTCAAAGCGTTGATTTCCTTACACGTCTGGGAAATTGATAGAGCCTTGTCATTGATAACTTTATGATTTCGTACTCCTAATTTTCCTACAAGTAACATGGGATTTGCCTTCGACTCTCCTAGTACTCCTATAAGTAATTCATGGCTGGCCCTGAAGGTGGACGGGAAGGAACATCGGCCAGGGTTCGATATTTCGAAAAGCACGTTATATTTTGAAAAACTCCCGATATGTATATGTAAAAATAAATATATAAATTAATAGGATATACCCATACAAACATCAACATAGGCCACTTACAAAACACTTTTTATGGTTTAGATTAGTTATTAGCCTATTAGCATTAGGTTTAGAATTTCATTGAACCCGATACTCAATTTCGTTAAAGCCTAAGGATATGTTTTTTCGAGCTCAAATAGGGTACATAAATTCTGGCTGACCCTCAACTAATTGATGGAACATTGCCTTTGAAATGAGCTTTATCTAGATATTTGATTGCTAATGCACCATCTGACCAAGTAACTTTGGATAAAACGCATTAACTGTCATACAAGTATCTTCTTGTTAAAGTATTTTACCTTAGTAGACTTCATTCGCAGAGGTAGGTAGAAGGTGTTAGGTTACCCAACCCCATTCATCTTCGTGTTTATACAAAATGTATAATAAGCAATTTCGAACGATATGATGAAAACTAACCCGTTCCACTTTGTTTGATGAAAAAATTATATATATTTTTACTAAATAGAAAAAATTATATATACCTTTTACAAAAGAAAAAAAAAAGATTATAGTTAAGTAATTAAGCCCAATATACTATTTCAAGTTTAAATTATATATATTTTAACTAAAACCCACTTTTTGTTTATTACTCAATTTTCCTAATTTTAACATTTATACACGATTAGAATATACCATCTTTAGAAGGGATAGCTACAGGTCACTGGAATGCAAATACAACTTAAACTTTAAAACACTTTGAATACTGCATGTAACCATAACATTATCGTTCTTGAATAGAACATTATATTACAACAGCAGGATCTCCAGAGTTCAGGATACATGATAAGAGTCACTATATAACATATGATATGCCCATCTAAATCTAACAGAACATTAAAAGAAAACGAGTTTTAAAATTTTATTGGGCACTGTGCAAAACATACACCCAAGGAAGAAAGACTTGATTTGAATTTCAATGATGGATCTAGATCTGTTTTTTTTTGGGACAACAGTCGTTGGTTGCTGTGGGTGACTATGTTTGACTACAATTTGGCAACAGTTTGGAAAAAGTTGGTCGAAACTGGAGGGTGGTTGTTTGTATGGGGAAGGAGTTGGATGCGGCAGATTGCGAGTGGGGTTGTGTTTGTCGTGCGCAACAATGATGTTGTACGGTGTGTGGCCTGCAACAACAATTTTACGGCTCTTGAATTGGGTTCGTTCTTGATGATAACACATCTAGCAGAAAAATAGAGAAAAAAATAATTAGCTATTTATGGTTAATATTTACAAGATATGGTAATATAAATGTGAAACTGACTCTAAAATGAATTGACGTGTTACATTCTCCTGGTAGGGTGAATTGACGTGTTTAATTCTTTTGATAGGCTGAAGAGTGTGGATATTGTGGTTGGGAAAAAAGAAGAATGGAAATACTATTTAATTACATCGTTTGTCCTATCAGAAGAATTTAACATGTTAATTCATTTTAAAGGAATGAACGTACTATTTAACCACATCGTTTGTCCTATAAATACCCTCACATCTGCCTACTCGTATTCCATCCCTTCGTAAACCATCACATCTTCTAATAGACATCCACATTACGAAGAGATGGCTCCAAAGATCAATACCCCACTAGCTCTCTTTCTTTCACTCAACCTTTTATTTTTTGCACTAGCCAGTGGTTGTACCACCTGCCCTAGCCCTACCCAAAACCAAAGCCACCATCTGCAGGATCTTGTCCCAGGACGCCCTTAAACTAGGTGTATGTGCCAATGTGCTTGGCAAATTACTTAATCTAGTCGTTGGTGACCCACCAGTTAAGCCATGTTGCAGCCTTCTCGATGGCCTTGTTGACCTTGAGGCTGCGGTTTGCCTTTGTACAGCTATCAAGGCTAACGTTCTTGGAATCAATCTGAATGTGCCATTGCCTCTCAGTTTGCTTCTTAATGTTTGCAGCAAGCAAGTTCCAAAGGACTTCGTATGTGCTTAAATGATCGACCGACATTTTAATTCGGCTCGTGTGTTTATTTTGGATTGCGAGTTTTTAGTGTTTGATTTCTAAGTGGATGAAGTATTTTAATTTCTATGTGATGATGATTTGAAGAATTATTTTGTGAGAATAAAATTTTATATTTGATGTTGTCGTTTATTTCATATGTTTTGTACATCTTATTTAGGATGAAATGGTGGAAATTGATCTTTACATGTGATATTAAGGTTGGATTTTATGTTTTTTTAAATTAACACCCGTTCTCAATGAATGAAAGGGTAGAAAAAGTCTTCACCATTTGCAAATGAATAATACATGCATGCGATTTTCTATAAATAGCTATAATCAAGCATTTTTGACAAGTAATTGAAATCTGCACCTTTATTGCATATATATAGTTAGTGTGTTATATGTGAACATATTCAAGTATGATTCAGTCCATACAAGGATTAACTTTATATGTCCAAAGGACGCCCTTAAACTAGGTGTTTGCGGCAGTGTGTTTGGAAGTTTACTTGTTCTAGTCATTGGAAACCCACCAATTAAGTCATGTTGAAGCCTTCTCGATGGCCATGTTGACCTTGAGTAGGGGCGGGGGAGCTAGTGTATTAGAAGGGGTAGCACGGGCTACCCCTCAACCCCGTCTCCATGCCGTTTTCATGTGTAAAAAGAAATTCCGGTTTTATACAAAGGATATCCCTGATCCCAAAAGATTAAATTGGGATGCCACTGAATTTTTGGGCTAGCTCCGCCACTAACCTTGAGACTACCGTTTACTATCAAGGCTAACATTCTTGGAATCAATCTTAATATGAGTTAATTGTCTCTCAGTTTGCATTTAAATGTTTGTAGCAGAAAAGTTTCAAAGGACTTCGTATATGTGCTTAAACAGCCAACCAAGTATGTACCCTGCTGTGTGCGTTTGTTTGGGATTGTAAGTGTTTACCACTTGATCTCTAAGATGGGAGAGAATTTTATTTTGTAATAATGGTTTGAAGAATTAGTGTAAGGATAATATAAATAGCTTTTAACATACAATATGGCAACATAAGTGAAGGAAGCTTTTTTTTTTTTAAATTTCTATCTATTTAAATATAATATTTAATTGTAAAATGTAAAATAAATAATAATAAATAAATAAAATTCATGATTTTACACTAGTAAAGAAAAATTCATGAGACTAAAATACACGCCTAATAAGATGAGAAAAAAATTCAAAAAAAATATATTCTCTTTTACTTCTTATATTAAGCCAATTTGTATGTTAAGAACCTTTTGTATCAAAACCTAGCTTTGTAGAATTAACATGTGGCAATGTCGTTTTGTTTTGTTCATTCATTCGTTTTTGTATGTCATGTTTTGGATGGAAATTACTCAAAACTTTTGATGTTGGAAGGTTGAAGTTTATACTTTTTTTTTCTTTCATTCTCACTTAAATTAATACGAGTTATTAATGTTTGTGACATATGATTATATTTTTACGTATTCGCTTAAAACTACCGAATATGTGTTAGCTCAAACAGGGTCGAGTCAGAAGATTACAATCATAGGAACAAAAGCATGGATTCCAATTGTAATTAAATACAATTTGGTACTTGTGCTTAAGCAATTCATGTGGATTTATTTAAATACAATTTGGTACTACATGCCCGTCATGAGAACTCACTTTGATGTGATTTGAAAATACAAAAATCATTGCAAAAATCATGGTAATCGTGAGGTGTGTGCTCTCATGGATATGATATGTTATGAGGATATGATTCATGATGAGCATTGTATAATAACATGAATTTGTGAGCATACTTGAATAACATTGAGTGTAAAAATAAACATAAAGCATATAAACATCATGAATTTTGTATGTAACGCATAAACAATTTAAAATTTTAATCAACTATAGTATAGGCTCTAAGGGTCTAATAACCTATCCTATATCCCTATAGTCATGGCTCTGATACCAATCTGTCACACCCCGACCCGCAACGGAATAAGAGTCGGGGCATAATTGGGTTATCACCAAAGCTCATGATGTTTACTAAATTGTTTCATATTTATTAAATTCAAATTACAACTTAAATATCCAAACAAAATTCATACAATTACAAGAAAATGAAACTACATAATTATTCCAAAACTTAAACTTGTTTATTCTTCTAGGCCTTCCTATGTGTTTCTTGTCTCAGCTGGATCACCTGTATCATGTGTAAAACGGGGGATATTTTGGGTCAACAAAAGTTGGCGAGTGAACCTTGATAAAACATTGTTACTAATTTCTTGTTTTATTTAATAAGGAAAATTTGTGCAATAATCACATGTGAGCAAACATATATAAATAAACAAACACAAACCACTTTGAATGAGTATATGATATGAATGATGATGTATGTGAGATCAAGGCTCAATCAAACGGAGCCGATCTAAAGAGGCACCTGATGCTCAACCCGTCTCCCACGGGGAACTGATGGGCCTAATGAAATGCGTGCACTGAAAATGATAAATCCAATCTACATATAATCATTGATACACATTTGATACACATTTGATCACGGATATGATGTATGCACAAGTATTTATATATATAATAAAATAATTATACGACACATGATACACCCAAAAACATGATTAAAACGGGGAATTGATAGAGATTCACTCACAATGGGTGCGTTCTTTGATGACGATGAGTGCGCACGAATTTATGATTTAATCGACGAGGGAAGAACTAACCTAGATAATAACAAAATGATTCGATAAATAAATAAATTTTATTTGAGATTAATATTTTTAATTAGTGCCTTTAAATGGGATTTTTAGATTTATTTTTGTGAGTTTAAGGAAATTTTCTAACTTTAATAATCTTATTTTTAAGTATTTTTAAATAATTTTTCAATTAAATAAATAAATAAAAAGAAATAAAAAGTTGACTTTTTGACCGTTGACCGTTGACCGGGTCTTGACCGGTCAGACTGTGTTTTCTATGCGCCGAGTGAGGTTCGAACTCGGGACCTCTCGTATACGTGCACGCAGCTCTACCAACTGAGCTACGTGTCTAACCCGAAATATTCTCTGTTTTAATTATATATATATATACTAATTAACCTTTAACTTATTTGGTTTTTATTAAAAATGATTTATATGGCCGAACCGGTTGCAGAGACCCGGAGTCGAACTCGGGTCCTTCGGTTCGAGTGCGCACAGCCCAACCAGTTGGGCTGTGTGTCTAATCTGCTTATCTACTGAATTATATTCCTTTTATAAACATTCTGTGACTTGTTCTGATTCAGTTCTAAAAATGTTGGTTTTATTTCTGAAAGTCGGTAATGTGTGCGATTCGAACTCGGGACGTGCATATTGTATTTGCACACAGTCCACCGCTGGACTGTGTGTCTAACCCGTTTGAATGTCCAACTTTAATTATACTAATACTTATATTCGACTTCATCTTCTTCGTTTATAAGAACACAGAACACTGAAATCCGACTGTTCTGTTTAATCGATCGACAACACTTATAATTGATTGAAATGAAATTAGATAAAGGAGATTACGGAATAAGATGTACCAAAACAGAATGTTTTCTTCAGATTTCCGGCAAGAGTCGTCGGCTCTGATTTGTGATTTCCGGCTGAGTGAACTGTTTAAACAGTTTTGATTATTGGTTTGAACAATTAAAGTATAAATCAAGAGATAGCAGAGAAGTTTAGACAGTTATACCGTCTGATGAATGAATACGGTTTTCTGATCAACGATTCCGGCGAGTGCAGAGGAACTCCGTCGACGTGCTCTGGAAGAATTAAAGCTTCGAAAAAGTGTGCGGTTCTGAGCGAAAGGATTTCCAAAAGATTTAGTGGGTATTTATAGGGATGAACAACTGAATTGAGTTTGTTTTGGGGTCAAAGTTCGCGATTAAAGATTTCCGTTGGTTATGAATGAAATTGATTGCCGGCAACGGTTATAACCGACGTCGAAATCAATTTGTGCGGTTCAGTCAAAAGGAATATGGCCAAAATCGCGGATTGCCGATTTTTCCAGTGATGACTAGTTCTGGGCGCGCTGATTACCGGATTTGACTTTCGGGTTTTATTATAAGTCTTATTTGTTTCCGTGTTTATCACAAAAGCAGTGTGTGGCGGAGCGGTGTGTTGTGTGCTTGTGTTTGTGGGTGATCCGGGTTCGAAACCCGGCGTCTCCATTATTTTTTAATTCACTATTTTTTTTTGTTATTTAATAATTATGGTTTAAAATTCTAGATATGTTTATTAGTTATGTATTGTTTAAAATTAATATGAACAATAAATACGCAACGGAACTTATAACTATATATTCGATTAATAAACGAAGCGGGTTTGGAAACCCGTTTTTCGACGAATGTTAAAGTATCCCCTACTTTTAGAAATTTCGTCCCGAAATTTAAGTAGTAGTGGTAACAAGAAAAAGATGCGGGTATTTTTCGCGCATTGAGTCTTCACGTTCCCAAGTAAACTCAGGTCCTCGTTTTGACTCCCAACGTACCCTGACAATTGGAATACGACTTCGTCTTAAACGCTTCTCTCCGAAGTCCATGATTTCTACTGGTCTTTCAATAAAGTGCATAGATTCATCGACTTGAATGTTTTCTAGAGGAATATTGAGGTTTTCATCGGCGAGGCACTTTTAAAGTTTGATACGTGGAATGTGGGATGAATTCTGTTGAGCTCTTCGGGTAGGTCAAGCTTGTATGCTACAGGACCTACTCTTTCGAGTATCTTGAAAGGTCCTACGTAGCGTGGTGCTAGCTTTCCCTTTTGGCCAAAATGAATCACTCCCTTCCACGGTGATACTTTTAAAAGTACTTGATCACCAATGTCAAACTCCAAGGGCTTTCGTCGTTTGTCTGCATAACTCTTTTGACGACTTTGAGCCGCTAGAAGATTGTTTCGAATTTGAATGACCTTGTCGGTTGTTTCTTGAATTAATTCTGGACCGGTGATTTGTGATTCCCCAATTTCGTGCCAACATACTAGAGATCGGCACTTACGACCATATAAAGCTTCGAAAGGAGCCATGCCGATACTTGAATGATAGCTATTGTTGTACGAAAATTCAACTAATGGTAGATGCGCGTCCCAATTCCCTTTGATGTCTATGACACATGCTCGAAGCATGTCTTCAAGAGTTTGGATGCTGCGTTCAGATTGACCGTCAGTTTGAGGGTGAAAGGCGGTGCTAAGGTCTAATCGTGTACCCAAGGCGGTTTGTACGGCTCGCCATGTTCGTGAAGTGAAACGACCATCACGGTCTGAAATGATGCTTAAAGGTACACCATGACGGCTTACGATCTCGCTGATGTAGATACGAGCTAACTTCTCGTTCTTGAAGTCCTCACGAATCGGAATGAAATGAGATGACTTTGTAAGACGATCGATTATTACCCATATGGTGTCATACCCACTGGAGGTGCGAGGTAACCCGGTAATAAAATCCATGGTTATATTTTCCCACTTCCATACAGGTATTTCGGGTTGGACTAGAAGTCCTGAAGGTCTTTGATGTTCAGTTTTTACTTTGGAACAGGTAAGGCACTTGGAAACAAAAACAACGATATCCTTTTTCATGCCATGCCACCAGTAGGTGTATCGTAGGTCTTGATACATCTTGTCGGCTCCTGGGTGTACAGAGTATCGTGTTCTGTGCGCCTCATTCATGAGGAAATCGCTAAAGTTATCGCGATCAGGAATCCATATGCGATTTAAATAGTATAGAATACCGTCGGATTTGGTTTCGATTTTTAGTTCAGCTCCACACGACAGCTCATCGCGTACGTCATTTTCTGTTATAGAAACATGTTGAGCTGCTCGGATTCGATCTTTGATGTCAGTTATGATTTGCGAACATAGAAGACGAATGGAGTTCGCATAACCTTTTCGACTGAGCGCATCGGCCACCACGTTTGCCTTGCCAGGATGATACCGAATTTCACAGTCGTAGTCGTTAAGAAGTTCGACCCATCTTCGTTGTCTTATATTCAACTCCTTTTGGTTGAAGATATGTTGGAGACTCTTGTGGTCAGTGTATATTTCACACTTGGTTCCGTAGAGGTAATGTCTCCATATCTTGAAAGCGAACACAACGGCTCCAAGTTCCAGGTCGTGGGTGGTGTAATTCTTCTCATGAACCTTGAGTTGCCTAGAAGCATAGGCTATCACTTTTCCTCTTTTCATTAATACACAGCCTAGCCCTTGCCCTGATGCGTCGCAATATACTACAAAGTCATCGCAACCCTCAGGGAGTGTGAGGATAGGTGCGTCACAAAGTTTTTGCTTTAGAGTTTGGAAGGCTTCTTCTTGTTTAGGTCCCCATATGAAGGGTTTTCCTTTATGAGTCAAAGCCGTGAGTGGTACAGCAATACGGGAAAAATTGGCAATGAAGCGTCGATAGTAACCAGCCAAACCAAGAAATGACCTTACTTTGGTAGGGGTACGTGGCGCTTGCCATTCCTGTACTGCCTTGATTTTTGAAGGATCGACATGTATTCCCTTGTCATTGACGACATGTCCAAGGAATTGTACTTCTCCTAACCAGAATTCGCATTTTGAGAACTTAGCGTAGAGCTTTTCAGTCCTTAAAAGTGTAAGGATGAGTCGAAGGTGTCGCTCATGAACGGATTTAGACTTGGAGTAGATAAGGATGTCGTCGATGAAGACTATGACGAAACGGTCGAAATAGGGTTTGCATACCCTATTCATTAGATCCATGAAGATAGCGGGGGCGTTGGTTAAACCGAATGGCATGACCATGAATTTGTAATGACCATAACGAGTCCGGAAGGCGGTCTTTGGGATATCTTCTTCGTGCACTCTGAGCTGATGATAACCAGAACAAAGGTCGATTTTTGAAAAGCAGGTGGCGCCTTGAAGTTGGTCTAGGAGGTCATAGATGCGAGGTAGTGGATAGCTATTTTTAACCGTTAACTTGTTGAGTTCTCTATAATCAATGCACATGCGAAACGTTCCATCTTTCTTCTTCACAAAGAGAACAGGTGCACCCCAAGGCGAGGAGCTAGGACGTATGAATCCTTTGTCAGTCAGCTCTTGCAGTTGACTGGCCAGCTCTTGCATTTCGGATGGAGCTAACCTATAAGGAGATTTTGCGACTGGTGTAGCGCCAGGTACAAGATCGATGCGGAATTCGACTTCTCTCACAGGAGGGAGTCCTAAAATGTCGTCGGGAAAGACTTGTGGGAATTCTTTCACAACTGGGATATCTTCGAGTTTCTTCTCCTTGTTTCCCTTTTTGACGACGTGAGTTAGGAATGCGACATAGTTCTTGCGGAGATATCTTCGGGCTTGAAGGCAGGACATTAATTTGAGTCCTTTCGAAGGGGTTTCTCCAAAAATACGTAGGGTGTGACCGTCTGCAAGAGGAATGCGAATGAACTTTTCGCGGCACACTACTTCAGCGTGATGCTGGCTGAGCCAGTCCATACCGATTATAACATCGAAACTTCCCAACTTCATAGGAATGAGGTCAACTGGAAAATCGTGATCGTTTAGAGTGAGGGTACAATTGCGTATAATAGAATTTAATGAAACAGGTTTTCCGTCAGCAACTTCCACCGTTAGAGATTCCATGAGATTAACACGAGTTTGGTTGAGGATAGGTTCAAATTCTAAGGACACAAAACTCTTATCCGCGCCAGTATCGAATAACACGGATGCATAACTACCATTGATGAGAAACGTACCGTTGACCACGTTGTTGTCAGCCCTAGCTTGGTTGGCATTGATGTTGAAAACTCTTCCTCTGGCAGGTGGAGGAGCTTGGTTAGCTTGGTTTACTGGGTTCGCTTGAGCTTGGGCATGGATGATGTTCACCAAGCGTGGACAAGTGTTCCTGAAGTGGTTTGGGTCCCCACAGTTGTAACAAGCTCACATGGGTTGCATCATGGGGTAGTTGGGTTGGTAGTAAGTTTGGGCTGCGTGTGGTACAGGTGGTAGAAGTAAAGGTTGTTGGGCTTGACCCACTATCTGATGGTGGGTTTGGGTTGGGGGTTGATTGCGGTTCATTCGTTGAAGAGTGCGACAGGTTTGGATAATGTGACCTGCACGGCCACAGCTTGTGCAATGTTGGCAAAGAGCTTCGGGAGGGTGATGGTATTGCCAACGGTTGCATTTTGGGTGTGGGCCGGTGTATGGCTTTTTAAATGGTGCAGCTGAGGGAGCAATTTGGGTGATTGGTGCAGCAGTGATAGGAGGGTTGGTTTGGGTGACAGCAAAATTCTTGCCATTACGTTTCCTCTTACCAGCAAACCTTGAGGATAAGACTGGGTGGTTTGTAGTTGAGGTCTCTATAGGTGCTTTCTTCTTTTCATCTTTGAATTTTCCGTTTCGAATGCGATTCTCAGTGAGTTCTGTAGCTAACTCCATCGCGGCTTCAAGTGTTGCAGGCGAAGTGCTTAAGACCGAGTCTTGAATTTTCGAGGGAAGACCTCGAATGTAATGTTCAACCAAGCGGTACACGGGGGTGAACAAATTAGGGATCATCTGGTTTAGTTCGAGAAATCTCTTGTTATAGGAAGTGTGATCTCCTTCCTTTTGTTTTAGCGCGTGGAATTCATCTTCCAACTTTTTGATTTCGCTTCTTGGACAGAAGCGTCTTGTCATGAGTTCCCTTAACTCTTCCCATGTTAAGGCCATTGCATCTTCAACTCCTCGTTTACCCTTTTCCGTGTTCCACCAGGTAAGGGCTATCCCAAACAGTCTTCCAGTTGCATAACGTACCTTGCGATCCTCGGGACAATCGCAATTGAGGAAAGTGTTTTCCATTTCTTCAAACCAGTGAAGGAGGGCGGTAACACCTTCGGTCCCTTCATATTTTGGGGGATCGCAAGATTTGAAGTGTTTGTAAGAGCACTTTTTGGAGGGAGGGTTGGCGACGCTCTGGTCTTCTTGATTGGGAGGGTTGATGGGATTTGCGGTGAGAGCTTGTTGAACTTGAATCACGATGTCAGGAAGCACTGCGGCCATTTGGTTAGCAATTTGTGTGGCCAAACATTCATTTGATCTTCCTGACTTTCTACCTCCACGTAGTTGCCTAGCCGACATCTAAAGGAACATACATAGGAAGATTGTGAGTTTAAGAAGTTTCTAGGTGTCATGTGTCGTAAAAAGAATGAAAAATAACATAACTGACAATAATTCAACTACATCCATAGGATGTCTTGGGTTTGCTCATGTTGGGCCTCCAATGTCCCCCATACCATCGCCTGTGTAGTCATGTGGGCCCCCATGACTATTGGGCTTGGTAAGATTCACATTGGTGTTGGCGGATTAACACTCGCACCACCCGAATGAAAATCGGAAAATATAATTGCGAGATGTATGGTAGGAGGGTGTCCAGGTGTAGACACAATGACAACTCAAAGTGGGGTTAGCTCACACGACGTTTGGTATAGCATGCTTTGGCCTAATAGGTCCTTCGTACTCTCATCGTTAGTCCCCAGGTAGGCAAACTGGTCCTTTATTTTGGATTTATACGAATGCCAAGCCTAGACAGGACGTTCCGACTACCGGTACTCGTACCCTTCCAGTTACTACATGCCCGTCATGAGAACTCACTTTGATGTGATTTGAAAATACAAAAATCATTGCAAAAATCATGGTAATGGTGAGGTGTGTGCTCTCATGGATATGATATGTTATGAGGATATGATTCATGATGAGCATTGTATAATAACATGTATTTGTGAGCATGCTTGAATAACATTGAGTGTAAAAATAAACATAAAGCATATAAACATCATGAATTTTGTATGTAACGCATAAACAATTTAAAATTTTAATCAACTATAGTATGGGCTCTAAGGGTCTAATAACCTATCCTATATCCCTATAGTCATGGCTCTGATACCAATCTGTCACACCCCGACCCGCAGCGGAATAAGAGTCGGGGCATAATTAGGTTATCACCAAAGCTCATGATGTTTACTAAATTGTTTCATATTTATTAAATTCAAATTACAACTTAAATATCCAAACAAAATTCATACAATTACAAGAAAATGAAACTACATAATTATTCCAAAACTTAAACTTGTTTATTCTTCTAGGCCTTCCTATGTGTTTCTTGTCTCAGCTGGATCACTTGTATCATGTGTAAAACGGGGGATATTTTGTCACACCTCGACCCACAGCGGAAATGGTGATCGGGGCATGATTGGGTTTTCATCAAAGCTCATGACATTTACTTTAAAGTTTCATATTTATTATTTCTCTTTAAAGAAGAAGTTACCATAAACATACAAATACATCATGCTCAAATACATTTTCATTCAAATTACAAACTAGAGTACAATTACAAAGGAAAACAAAACTAAACATTAATTCCGAGGCAATTAACTTGTTTATGCTTTTAGGCCATCCTATGTGTTTCTTTTCTCAACTGGATCACCTGTATCATGTGTAAAATAGGGTTTTGGGTCAACAAAAGTTGGCGAGTGAATCTTATTTAAACATTTGAAAGGATTAGTTATGTTGGTTATTCGAAAAAAATTGTGCATAACCAAATATGAATAAACGTAAATGTTAGTTTAATCACAAAACACATAATATTAATTAATACACACGCACACACCAAATGAATGATTTTGAGGCACGTGATGTTCAACTCATCTCCCACGAGGAACTGATGGACCTATATAGGTAATAATTGACCGACTTACAAAATCAGCTCACTTTATTCCTATCCGCGAAGATTTCAAGAACGAAAAGCTAGCTCGTATTTATATCAGCGAAATCGTAAGCCGACATGGGGTACCGTTAAGTATTATTTCTGATCGTGATGGTCGTTTCACTTCACGAACATGGCAAGCAGTACAAGCCGCTATGGGTACGCGATTAGATCTCAGTACCGCCTATCACCCTCAAACTAATGGTCAATCTGAACGCACCATACAAACTCTTGAAGATATGCTTCGAGCATGTGTCATAGACTTCAAGGGAAATTGGGACGCTCATCTCCCATTAGTTGAATTTTCGTACAACAACATCTATCATTCAAGCATCGGCATGGCACCTTTTGAAGCCTTATATGGTCGTAAGTGCGGATCTCCAGTATGTTGGCACGAAATTGGGGAAGCTCAAATCACTGGTCCGGAATTGATTCAAGAAACCACAGACAAGATCCATCAAATTCGAAACCAATCTTCTTACGGCCCAAAGTCGTCAAAAGAGTTATGCAGACAAACGACGGAAGCCTTTAGAGTTTAACATTGGTGATCATGTACTTCTAAAAGTATCACCGTGGAAGGGAGTAGTTCGTTTTGGTCAAAAAGGCAAGTTAGCACCACGCTACGTAGGACCTCTCAAGATACTCGAAAGAGTAGGTCCTGTAGCATACAAGCTTGATCTACCAGAAGAACTCAACAGGATTCATCCCACATTCCACGTATCAAACTTAAAGAAGTGCCTCGCTGATGAAAACCTTCACATTCCTCTAGAAGATATCCAGATTGATGAATCTATGTATTTTATTGAAAGACCAGTAGAGATCATGGACTTCGGAGAAAAACGTCTGCGACGAAGTCGCATTCCAATTGTTAGGGTACGCTGGGAGTCGAAACGGGGACCTGAGTTTACTTGGGAACGTGAAGAGTCAATGCGTGAAAGATACCCGCATCTTTTTCCTACTACTTCTACTACTTAAATTTCGGGACGAAATTCATAAAAGTAGGGGATACTGTAACATTGTCGAAAACGGGTTTTATCAAACCCGCTCCGTTTGTAATCGAATATTCATTATAAATGTTTGTTGCCTATTTATGCTTATTTTAATTTTTAATGATACATAATTAATAAACAAACTAAACCATAAAAGTTATAATTGATAAAAAATATAAATAAAACAATTAAAAATGAAATGGGGCTGCCGGGACTCGAACCCGGGTCAGCCGGGTTGTAACTCCGAAGGTTTAACACTCACACGCATAACACCATCCGCCACTTGTTTGTTTTCTGTCAACTCTAGGAAACAAATAAGTCTTATATACAAACCTAGATAAACCGGTTGCACCAACTGAAAAACTGAAATCGGGTATTCTACCGTCTAAACGTTTGAATAATCACGATTTCAGGTTTATAACCGATGCACCGACAATTCTAATCAATTCAGACTTGAATTGACTTGAATTCGGATGATGATGGGTTTTATAACCAAAGCTATCTTTCTCAGAATTCCGGCGAAGTCGTTGGCTCTGTTTTTATGGATTTTGTCTGAGCGGACAAATTAACAATTTTGATTAGTTAGATGTGGAATTGAAGTACTGAACAAGAGTTATCTGAATGTCTAAAGGTTTATACCGTTTCACAGCGAGTTCTAGCAATTCTCAGAGATTTTTCGGCGAATGATGATTATCCGATATCGTCGCCTGGAACTGATTCTGATTGAAGGGTTTGAGTTAGCAAAAGCTTAACAACTGATAGACGATGAAAGAATTTAGAAACTTACCGATTTGATGGAAGACACGGTTTTCCGGCGAAAGTCCGGCGAGTTCAAAAAGCAATTCCGACGATCAGAAACTAGAGTAAACATGAGAATAGAAGTTCTGGGAATGTAATTGAGTCGCGAGATGAAGCTTTTGTTGAAGTAAATCCAGAAATGAATGTTTTCGGTTATAAAACCGAACATCACTTGAATTCAAGTCCATTCAAGACTGAATTGATTAAAAATGTCGGTGTATCGGTTATTGTCAGATAACTGCGATCACTCAAACGTTTTGGACGTTTGGAAACAGGTTACGGTTTCAGATGGGTAACCAGGTTGATTCGCGATTGAAGTTATGATTTAATTGATTCCTAGAACTAACAGAAAACATCAAGTGGCGGAGTGGTTATAAGTGTGCGTGTTAAGTCTTTAGACTCACCCGGCTGACCCGGGTTCGAATCCCGGCAGCCGGTTTTCTTTTTTTATTTATTTCCTTTTCACTTTTTATTAATTATAGTTTTTAAATTCTAATTTGTTAATTAATTATGCATCGTTTAAAATTAAAATAAACATAAATACGCAACGAAAAATTTATAACTTGATATTCGATTACAAACGAAGCTGGTTTGGAAAACCCGTTTTTGACCAAAGCTACAGTATCCCCTACTTTTAGGAATTTCGTCCCGAAATTTAAGTAGCAGTAGTAGGAAAGAGATGCGGGTATTTTTCGCGCATTGAGTCTTCACGTTCCCAAGTAAACTCAGGTCCCCGTTTCGACTCCCAGCGTACCCTAACAATTGGAATACGACTCCGTCTTAAACGTTTTTCTCCGAAGTCCATGATCTCTACTGGTCTTTCAATAAAATGCATAGATTCATCAATCTGAATATCTTCCAGAGGAATATGGAGGTTCTCATCAGCGAGGCACTTCTTCAAGTTTGATACGTGGAACGTGGGGTGAATTCTGTTGAGTTCTTCTGGTAGATCAAGCTTTTATGCTACAGGTCCTACTCTTTCGAGTATCTTGAAAGGTCCTACGTAGCGTGGTGCTAGCTTGACTTTTTGGCCAAAACGAACTACTCCCTTCCACGGTGATACTTTTAAAAGTACATGATCACCAATGTTAAACTCCAAAGGCTTTCGTCGTTTATCTGCATAACTCTTTTGACGACTTTGAGCCGCTAGGATTTTGTTTCGAATTTCATGGATCTTGTCTGAGGTTTCTTGAATCAATTCTGGACCAGTGATTGAGCTTCCCCAATTTCGTGCCAACATACTGGAGATCAGCACTTACGACCATATAAGGCTTCGAAAGGTGCCATGCCGATACTTGAATGATAGCTGTTGTTGTACGAAAATTCAACTAATGGTAGATGAGCGTCCCAATTTCCCTTGAAGTCTATGACACATGCTCGAAGCATATCTTCAAGAGTTTGTATGGTGCATTCAGATTGTCCATCAGTTTGAGGATGATAAGCGGTACTGAGGTCTAATCGTGTACCCAAAGAGGCTTGTACGGCCTGCCATGTTCGTGAAGTGAAACGACCATCACGATCTGAAATAATGCTTAACGGTACACCATGTCGGCTTACGATTTCGCTGATGTTGATACGAGCTAGCTTCTCGTTCTTGAAATCTTCGCGGATTGGAATAAAGTGAGCTGATTTTGTAAGACGATCAATGATTACCCATATAGTGTCATACCCACCAGAAGTGCGAGGTAACCCGGTAATGAAGTCCATGGTTATGTTTTCCCACTTCCATACAGGTATTTCAGGTTGGACTAGAAGTCCTGAGGGTCTTTGATGTTCAGCTTTTACCTTGGAACATGTAAGGCACTTGGAAACAAAAACAGCAATATCCTTTTTTTATTCCAGGCCACTAGTAGGTGTATCGAAGGTCTTGATACATCTTGTCGGCTTCTGGGTGTATAGAGTACCGTGTTTTGTGTGTCTCATTCATAAGGAATTCACGGAGGTTGTTGTGGTCAGGAATCCATATGCGATCTAGATAGTACAGAATACCGTCAACTTTAGTCTCAATTTTAAGTTCAGCTCCACAGGACAGCTCCTTTCGTACGTGATCTTCTGTTATTGAAACATGTTGGGCTTCTCGAATTTGATCTTTGATGTCGGTTATGATTTGCGAACATAGAAGACGAATGGAGTTCGCATAACCCTTTCGACTGAGTGCATCGGCCACCACATTTGCCTTGCCAGGGTGATACCGAATTTCACAGTCGTAGTCATTAAGAAGTTCGACCCATCTTCGTTGCCTCATGTTTAACTCCTTTTGGTTGAAGATATGTTGAAGACTCTTGTGGTCAGTGTATATTTCACACTTAGTACCGTAGAGATAATGTCTCCATATCTTAAGAGCGAACACAACGGCTCCAAGTTCTAGGTCGTGGGTGGTGTAGTTCTTCTCATGAGTTTTGAGTTGTCTAGAAGCATAAGCTATCACCTTTCCTCTTTGCATTAGAACACAGCCTAGTCCTTGCCCTGACGCGTCGCAATAAACCACGAAGTCATCACAACCTTCAGGAAGAGTGAGGATAGGTGCATCACAGAGTTTTTGTTTAAGGGTCTGGAAGGCTTCTTCTTGTTTGGGTCCCCATATGAAGGGTTTCCCTTTATGGGTTAACGCCGTGAGTGGTACAGCAATGCGGGAGAAATTTGAAATGAAACGGCAATAATAACCAGCCAAACCAAGGAATGATCTTACTTCAGTTGGTGTACGTGGCGCTTGCCATTCTTGTACTGCTTTGATCTTTGAGGGGTCGACATGTATTCCCTTGTCATTGACGACATGTCCAAGGAATTGTACCTCTTTTAACCAGAATTCGCATTTGGAGAATTTGGCGTAGAGCTTCTCATTCTCTAAGAGTGTAAGGATGAGTCGAAGGTGCCGTTCATGATCAGACTTAGACTTTGAGTAAATGAGGATGTCGTCGATGAAAACTATAACAAATCGATCGAGATAGGGTTTGCAGACTCTGTTCATTAGATCCATGAAGACAGCTAGAGCGTTGGTTAAACCAAATGGCATGACCATGAATTCATAATGACCATAACGAGTTCGGAAGGCGGTCTTTGGGACGTCTTCTTCATGTACTCTGAGTTGATGATAACCAGAACGAAGGTCGATTTTTGAAAAACAGCTGGCGCCTTGAAGTTGGTCAAGAAGATCATCAATGCGAGGTAATGGATAGCGGTTCTTGACCGTTAACTTGTTGAGTTCTCTGTAGTCGATGCACATGCGAAACGTTCCATCTTTCTTCTTCACAAAAAGGACAGGTGCACCCCAAGGCGAGGAGCTAGGACGCATGAATCCTTTGTCAGTCAACTTTTGCAATTGACTGGCTAGCTCTTGCATTTCGGAGGGGGCTAATCTGTAAGGAGACTTTGCAACTGGTGTAGCACCAGGTATAAGATCGATGCGAAATTCGACTTCTCTCACGGGGGGAAGTCCTGAAATGTCGTCAGGAAAAACTTGCGGAAAATCTTTTACTACCAGGATGTCTTCAAGTTTCTTCTCCATGGTTCCCTTTTTGACGACATGAGTTAAGAATGCGA
The DNA here is from genome assembly GCA_947069175.1 of Scalesia atractyloides. Lineage (NCBI taxonomy): Eukaryota > Viridiplantae > Streptophyta > Magnoliopsida > Asterales > Asteraceae > Scalesia > Scalesia atractyloides. Next base: position 67,328,188 of record CAMTDV010000028.1, on the reverse strand, counting down.
CATAATTCTTGTGGAGATATTTTCGAGCTTGAAGACAGGACATTAATCTGAGTCCTTTCGATGGGGTTTCTCCAAAGATTCGTAGGGTCTGACCGTTTGTAAGAGGAATGCGTATAAACTTTTCGCGGCATACAACTTCAGCCTGATGTTGGCTGAGCCAGTCCATACCAATTATAATGTCAAAGCTTCCCAACTTCATAGGAATGAGGTCAACTGGAAAATCGTGATCGTTTAAGGTGAGAGTACAATTGCGTATAATAGAGTTTAATGAGACCGGTTTTCCATCAGCAACTTCTACTGTTATGGATTCCATGAGCTTATCACGAGTTTGGTTGAGGATGGGTTCAAATTCTAAGGACACAAAACTTTTATCCGCGCCAGTATCAAACAACATGGATGCATAACTACCATTGATAAGAAACGTACCGTTAACCACATTGCTGACAGCTCTAGACTGATTAGCGTTGATGTTGAAAGCTCTTCCTCTTGCAGGTGGAGGAGCTTGGTTAGCCTGATTCACCGGATTTGCTTGGGCTTGAGCATGTATAATGTCTACCAAACGTGGACAAGTGTTTCTAAAGTGGCTTTGGTCTCCACAATTGTAGCAAGCCCGCATAGGTTGCACCATGGGATAGTTGGGTTGGTAGTAGGATTGAGCTAAATGTTGGGTAGGTGGTAGTAGTAGAGGTTGTTGGGCTTGACCCATTATTTGATGGTGGGTTTGGGTTGAGGGCTGGTGGCGGTTCATCCGCTGAGGTATGCGACAGGTTTGAACAGTGTGACCTGCGCGACCACAGCCGGTGCAATGTTGGCAGGGATGATCAGGAAAGTGATGGTATTGGCAACGGTTGCATTTTGGGAGTGGGCCAGAGTATGGCCTTTTATATGGTGTAGGTGAGGGGGCAACTTGGGTAATGGGTGCAGCAGGGATAGGGAAATTTGTTTGTGTGACAGCAAAGTTTCTGGTGTTACGCTTCCTCTTGTTAGCAAACTTAGAGGAGGAGGTGGAACGGTTTTAAGTTTGGCCCTCAACGGGGGCTTTCTTTTCTCCTCTTTAAATTTACCGTTGCGAATTCGATTCTCAGTAAGCTCAGTAGCTAGTTCCATAGCAGCTTCAAGTGTTGCTGGCGAAGTGCTGAGAACTGAGTCTTGAATTTTCGAGGGAAGCCCTCGAATATAATGTTCGATTAAGCGGTAAACTCGGGTGAACAAGTTAGGGACCATTTGGTTCAACTTTAAAACCTCTTGTTGTAGGAAGTATGATCTCCCTCCTTTTTCTTCAATGAATGAAATTCATCCTCTAACTTTTTAATCTCACTTCTAGGACAGAAGCGTCTCGTCATGATTTCCCTTAACTCCTCCCACGTTAAGGCCATTGCATCCTCGATTCCTCTCTTTCCCTTTTCAGTATTCCACCAGGTAAGAGCTACCCCAAATAGTCTCCCGGTTGTGTATCGTACCTTGCGATCCCCGGGACAAACGCAGTTGAGGAAGGTGTTTTCCATTTCCTCAAACCAGTGGAGGAGAGCAGTGACACCTTCGGTCCCTTCAAATTTCGGAGGATCGCAAGACTTGAAATGTTTATATGAGCACTTGTTGGTAGGAGAGTTGCCGATGTTCTGGTCTTCTTGCTGGGGAGGATTGGTGGGATTTGTGGCGAGAGCTTGTTGTACTTGAACCACAATGTCAAGAAGCACCGCGGCCATTTGTTTTGCGATTTGAGTGGCCAATCGTTCGTGTGACCTTCCTGATCTTCTACCCCCTCGTTGTTGCCTAGCCGACATCTACAGGAACATACATAGGAAGATTGTGAGTTTAAGAAGTTTCTAGGTGTCATGTGTCGTAAAAAGAATGAAAAATAACATAACTGACAATAATTCAACTACATCCATAGGATGTCTTGGGTTTGCTCATGTTGGGCCTCCAATGTCCCCCATACCATCGCCTGTGTAGTCATGTGGACCCCCATGACTATTGGGCTTGGTAGGATTCACATTGGTGTTGGCGGATTAACCCTCGCACCACCCGAATGAAAATCGGAAAATATAATTGCGAGATGTATGGTAGGAGGGTGTCCAGGTGTAGACACAATGACAACTCAAAGTGGGGTTAGCTCACACGACGTTTGGAATAGCATGCTTTGGCCTAATAGGTCCTTCGTACTCTCATCGTTAGTCCCCAGGTAGGCAAACTGGTCCTTTATTTTGGATTTATACGAATGCCAAGCCTAGACAGGACGTTCCGACTACCGGTACTCGTACCCTTCCAGTTACTACATGCCCGTCATGAGAACTCACTTTGATGTGATTTGAAAATACAAAAATCATTGCAAAAATCATGGTAATCGTGAGGTGTGTGCTCTCATGGATATGATATGTTATGAGGATATGATTCATGATGAGCATTGTATAATAACATGTATTTGTGAGCATGCTTGAATAACATTGAGTGTAAAAATAAACATAAAGCATATAAACATCATGAATTTTGTATGTAACGCATAAACAATTTAAAATTTTAATCAACTATAGTATAGGCTCTAAGGGTCTAATAACCTATCCTATATCCCTATAGTCATGGCTCTGATACCAATCTGTCACACCTCGACCCGCAGCGGAATAAGAGTCGGGGCATAATTGGGTTATCACCAAAGCTCATGATGTTTACTAAATTGTTTCATATTTATTAAATTCAAATTACAACTTAAATATCCAAACAAAATTCATACAATTACAAGAAAATGAAACTACATAATTATTCCAAAACTTAAACTTGTTTATTCTTCTAGGCCTTCCTATGTGTTTCTTGTCTCAGCTGGATCACCTGTATCATGTGTAAAACGGGGGATATTTTGTCACACCCCGACCCGCAGCGGAAATGGTGATCGGGGCATGATTGGGTTTTCATCAAAGCTCATGACATTTACTATAAAGTTTCATATTTATTATTTCTCTTTAAAGAAGAAGTTACAATAAACATACAAATACATCATGCTCAAATACATATTCATTCAAATTACAAACTAGAGTACAATTACAAAGGAAAACAAAACTAAACATTAATTCCGAGGCAATTAACTTGTTTATTCTTTTAGGCCATCCTATGTGTTTCTTTTCTCAACTGGATCACCTGTATCATGTGTAAAATAGGGTTTTGGGTCAACAAAAGTTGGCGAGTGAATCTTATTTAAACATTTGAAAGGATTAGTTATGTTGGTTATTCGAATAAAATTGTGCATAACCAAATATGAATAAACGTAAATGTAAGTTTAATCACAAAACACATAATATTAATTAATACACACGCACACACTTAATGAATGATTTTGAGGCACGTGATGTTCAACTCGTCTCCCACGAGGAACTGATGGGCCTAATGAATGATTTTGAGGCACGCGATGTTCAACTCGTCTCCCACGAGGAACTGATGGGCCTAATGAATGTTTTGCACGCAACTTGACAAAATGTAAACACGTATTACAACAAACAATATTTACATCATAAGTTTAGGTCATATAATGGTAATAGCACAAGTTTGAATAAATGTAATAATTATAGCGACACGTGATACACCCCAAAACATGAATAAAAAGGGGGATTTGTAAGAATTCACTCACAGTGGTTGCGTTTCTTGGATTGATGATGAATGCGCACGAATTTGGATTTAACCACGAGAGAAACTAACCTAAATAATAACATAATAATTCGATAAATAAATAAACTTTTATTTGAGATTGATATTTTTAATTAGTGTTCTTAATGGGATTGTTAGATTTATTTTTATGAGTTCAAGGAAATTTTCTAACTTAAAAAATATTATTTTTAAGTGTTTTTAATTGATTTTTAAATAAAATAAATAAATAAAAAGAAAAATAAAATTTTTGAATTTTTTTGACCGTTGACCGGTCTGACCGTGTTAATTATGTGCGCTGAGTGAGGTTCGAACTCGTGACCTCCCGTACGCGTGCACGCAGCTCTACCAACTGAGCTACGTGTCTAACCCGAAATAATATCAATTTTAATTATATATATATACTAGTTAGGTTAATACGGATTTTATTTATTTTAAAAAGACTTATAATTCTCTAAAACCGGTGGAGATTTCATGATTCGAACCCGTGGCTATCGACTTTTATTGCACCCAGCCCAACCAACTGGGCTGGGTGTCTAACCCGTTATAATCAGAATTTATATTATATTTATACACATACTGAAGCGAATCTGATTAAGCTTGTTTTAAAAAGGAACATTTTATTTCATGAAGACCGGCGTGGCACTAGGCTCGAACTCGGGACCCTGATTTAAAATTGCACACAGTCCACCACTGGACTGTGTGTCTAACCCGGTATAATTTCCGATTTTAAATTCATTTAACTATTGGTTTCAGTTCATCTTCTTCATTAAACCCAAAGCCCAGTACATAACCCGCCTGAAATCGATTTTTAGACAATTCTGGGTGATTGTTCAAAGATTCGTAACATACAGAATGATAGATAGAGAAGTTAAAGAAATATACCAACTAGAAGTAAAATCTCGGTTTTCCGGTGAAAATCTCCGGCAAGTGCACCAAATTCCTGCGATGTATTTCTTGCGACCTAGACTCTACAAGGAGTTTAAGGTGAGTGTGGGTGATTTCGGTCTGAGCTCTAGATGTCCTGTTTATAAAGTAAGGCAACAGTGGGATAGATTCTTCGGTTTTCCGGCGATTTGCAGAAAATTCCGGCGAAGTTCAACTTGCAACAGAGGCTCTACCAGAAGTTTGAGGTGAGTGCGGTGCTTTCTGTCTGTGCTCTAGAAGTCTTATTTTAGAGTAAAGCAGAAGAAATGAAATGGGTTCGGTTTTCCGGCGATGTGGGTAAACTTTCCGATGACCAGAGAGGTTGAGCAGAGAGGGTGAAAGTTGTGCGAGTGTGAGCAGGTTTGAAAGAAATACACATGGTATTTATAGATTGACAAGAAGCTTGTCCGATTTCAGTTTCAAAACCGAGCATTCAAGATCCATGATTAATTTCAGTTAAAGAAACGAGAATTACACTCAATGATTCAGCCAAACGGCCAGATTTTATGGAGTCTTTTTAGATGTCATGTGTCTTTAAAGAAAATAAAACAACATAAAAATCAATAATGCAACTACATCCATAGGATGTCTTGGGTTTGCTCATGTTGGGCCTCAAATGTCCCCCATACCTTCACCTGTATAGTCATGTGGGCCCCCATGACTATTGTCTTGGTAGGATTCACATTAGTATTGGCGGTTTAACACTCGCATCACCCGAATGAAAACCATGAAATATGTTTACGAGATGTATGGTCGGAAGGTGTCCAGGTGTAGACACAATGACAACTCAATGTGGGGTTAGCTAACACGACGTTTGGTATAGCATGCTTTGGCCTGATAGGTACTTCGTACTCTCATCGTTAGTCCCCAGGTAGGCAAACTGGTCCTTTATTTTGGATTTATACGAATGCCAAGCCAAGACAGGACGTTCCGACTACCGGTACTTGTACCCTTCCAATTACTACATGCCCGTCATGAGAACTCACTTTGATGTGATTTGAAAATACAAAAATCATTGTAAAAACAATCATGAAAATGATGTGGTGTGTGCTCTCATGGATATGATATGTTATGAGAATATGATTCATGATAGGCATTATATAATAATATGTACTTATGAACATGCTTGCATAACATTGAGTGTAAAATTAAACATAAAACATATAAACATCATGAAATTTGGCATGTAACACACAAAAATTTTAAATATTCTAATCAACTATAGTATAGGCTCTAAGGGTCTAATAACCTATCCTATATCCCTATAGTCATGGCTCTGATACCAATCTGTCACACCCCGACCCGCAGCGGAATAAGAGTCGGGGCATAATTGGGTTATCACCAAAGCTCATGATATTTACTAATATGTTTCATATTTATTTAAGTCAAAATTACATCCTCAATATTCCAAACATGTTCATACAAATACAAAGAAAAATAATCAACTAAACAATCCAAGCTCTAAACCAGTTTATTCTTCTAAGCCAATCCTATGTGTTTCTTGCTGCAGCTGGATCACCTGTATCATGTGTAAAAATAGGGGTTTTTGGGTCAACATAAGTTGGCGAGTGAACCTTGTTAGATAAACATTTATTATTGATTTCTTGTTATCTTTATCATGGAAAATTGTGCAATAGTCATATGTGAGCAAATGTAAATAATCATACAATAACAATAACAACCACAAACAATAACATACAATAACATATCAACTTGCATGAATATATAACATGAATGAAACTGTATATGTTGGCAACGTCACGTTCACGCTCATAATGTAATGGGGAACGGACGGCCTATGATAAACGTCTGTGCGATCAAGGCTCAATCAAACGGAGCCGATCGTATGTTGGCAACGCCTGGTTCACGCTCATAATGTAGTGGGGAAGAGCTCAACGCTCATAATGTAATGGGGAGCGGCGGCCTATGATAATGTATGTACTGAAAATGATAATTTAATCTAAACAATAACCACACAAACAGTTGATACATGTTGAATACACATTTGTTCATGGATATGATGTATGCACAATGATTTAAATATAATAAATGGTAAGACACATGATACACCCCAAAAACGTGATTAAAACGGGGCATTTGTAGAGATTCACTCACATTGGGTGCGTTCGGTTGAAGATAATGAAATGCGCACGAGTTTGGAGGATTGATCGACGAGACTTAACTAACCTAAATAATAACGGGAAGTATGGTAAATGAATGGATTTTATTAATAATTTTAATAAGATTTTTATATATATTTTTGTGAGTTTAATGCTATTTTCTATCTTTAAAAACATTATTTTTAAGTATTTTTAATTGATTTTTAAATTAAATAAATAAATAAAAATATAAAAAAAAATGTTGACTTTTGCGTTGACCATTGACCGTTGACCGGGACTGTTGACCGTTTGACCGGTTTGCTAAAGTGTAAGTGTGCGCCGGGTAAGGCTCGAACCCGAGACCTCCCGTACGCGTGCACGCAGCTCTACCAACTGAGCTACGTGTCTAACCCGAAATAATTATGTTTTTAATTATATTTATATACTATTTTAGTTTATTCAAAATTCTTTTATTTTCAAAAAGGGTTTTAATCATCGAACCGGAGTGTGCAACAGGTCTCGAACCTGGGACCTGTGGGTTAATGTTGCACACAGTCCACCACTGGACTGTGTGTCTAACCTGGTTAATATACCGATTTTTATTATATTTAACAACTTCAGTGAGTTAATCCGGTTCAGTTAGAAAAAGAAAACATCTTTATTTCAGAGCATACGTTTGTGTCAAGGATCGAACTCGCGGCGTGTGATATATGTGCGCACACAGTCCGCCGCTGGACTGTGTGTCTAACCCGAGATAATATCCAATTTATATTAAACTTATAAACAAACTAACTTCATCTTCTTCGTTACAATATCACAGACTACGATTTCTCTACTGTTTCTTGTTTAATTCGATTGACAAACATTCAAATGACTAAAATGAAATGGCAGAGAAGATTTTGGAGGTAAACATACCGGAGAAACGATTTTTCTTAGAATTCTGGCGAAGTCGTCGGCTCTCAGTTTTTATGGATTTTGTCTGAGCGGACAAATTAACAATTTTGATTAGCTAGATGTGGAATTGAAGTACTGAACAAGAGTTATCTGAATGTTTAAAGGTTTATACCGTTTCACAGCGAGTTCTAGCAATTCTCAGAGATTTTCCGGCGAATGATGATTATCCGATATCATCGCCTAGAACTGATTCTGATTGAAGGGTTTGAGTTAGCAAAAGCTTAACAACTGATAGACGATGAAAGAATTTAGAAACTTACCGATTTGATGGAAGACAAGGTTTTCCGGTGAAAGTCCGGCGAGTTCAAAAAGGAATTTCGACGATCAGAAACTAGAGTAAACGTGAGAATAGAAGTTCTGGGAAGGTAATTGAGTCGCGAGATGAAGCTTTTGTTGAAGTAAATCCAGAAATGAATGTTTTCGGTTATAAATACCGAACATCACTTGAATTCAAGTCCATTCAAGACTGAATTGATTAAAAATGTCGGTGTATCGGTTATTGTCAGAAAACCGCGATCACTCAAACGTTTTGGACGTTTGGAAACCGGTTACGGTTTCAGATGGCGTAACCAGGTTGATTCGCGATTGAAGTTATGATTTAATTGATTCCTAGAACTAACAGAAAATATCAAGTGGCGGAGTGGTTATAAGTGTGCGTGTTAAGTCTTTAGACTCACCCGGCTGACCCGGGTTCGAATCCCGGCAGCCGGTTTTCTTTTTTTATTTATTTCCTTTTCACTTTTTATTAATTATAGTTTTTTAATTCTAATTTGTTAATTAATTATGCATCGTTTAAAATTAAAATAAACATAAATATGCAACGAAAAATTTATAACTTGATATTCGATTACAAACGAAGCGGGTTTGGAAAACCCGTTTTTGACAAATGTTACAAAGTGGGTAGGATCGCCACAATTAAAACTAGCTCGAACATATGAAAACATGGGGTATTGGGGTTGTTGATATGTTTGGATCATGTTTTGAGTAGGGGGTGAAGCTTGGTTTTGAGAGGCGCGACAAGTCTTGCTCAAATGGCCATAACGCCCACAATTTGCACATAGTCGACAAGGTAAGGTAGATGGATGGTGATAAAAACAGGTGCTGCATTGAGGGTGAGGTCCAATGTAAGGTTTCTTATTTGGGTAAGTAGAGTTGGGTGCTACTTGAGTGATTGGGATAGCTTGGAGGGGTATAGCTTGTGAAGCTGGTTGATTGCCTTGGGGGGCGAAAATTTGCCCATCTCGTTTTCTCTTAGAAGTGGGTTGTGAAGAGGATTCGGTTTGGGTGGAGTTTGAGGTTTCGGTTGATGCTTTATCCTTCTTCTTCTCCTCCATGAAGTCTTTATTCCGTATGCGGTTTTCGGTGAGCTCTGTGGCTAACTCCATTGCTGCTTCCAAAGTTGCAGGTGTGGTACTTATTACAGGGTCTTGAATTTTTGAAGGAAGACCTCGAATGTAGTGCTCGATCAAACGGTAGAGGGGAGTGAACAAGTTGGGGACCATTTGATTTAACTCAAGGAATCTCTTGTTGTATGTGGTGTGGTCGCCCTCTTTCTGTTTCAAAGAATAGAACTCATCTTCCAATTTCTTGATTTCGCTTCTTGGACAAAACCGTCTTGTTATGATTTCCTTCAACTCTTCCCAAGTCAAAGTCATAGCATCTTCAACACCTCGCTTGGCCTTCTCTGTATTCCACCATGTAAGTGCTACTCCAAACAAACGACCGGTAGCATATCGCACCTTGCGATCATCGGGACAGTCGCAATTGAGAAAAGTGTTTTCCATCTCCTCAAACCAATGGAGGAGAGCGGTGACACCTTCAGTCCCTTCGTACTTTGGAGGATCGCAGGATTTGAAATGCTTGAAGGTGCATTTAGTGGCTTTGGGCGGAGGATTGACAATGTTTTGATCTTCTTGGTAGATTGGGTTGACGGGATTTGCGGTAAGGGCCTGTTGAACTTGAACTACGATGTTGGGTATTACGGCAGCCATTTGTTGAGCGATTTGGGCAGCCATGCGCTCGCGGGATTTACCTGATCTCTTTTTTCTATGAGCGAGACTAGAAGACATCTACAAGGAATACGTATCAAGAGTATGAGTTTAACGTTTTAGGGGTCATGTGTCGTATTTAGGAATGAACATTCATAAAATAAATGATGAATAATAAATTTACGACATCCATAGGATGTCTTGGGCTTTGCTCGTAATTGGGCCTTGCATGCCGCCATACTTCACCTTCGTAATCATGTGGGCCCCCATGATTACCGGGTCTTTCATATGGTTCGCATGTGTTAGCCTGGTAACGTACACTAAAACCCGGAGAAAATCGAGAAATATGTATGTAACGTATGATATTCGGAGTGCATCCAGGTGTGGACACGGTGACACCTCAAAGTGGGGTTAGTTCGAACGACGTTTGGTGTGGCATGCTTTGGCCTAATAGGTCCTTCGTACTCTCATCGTTGGTCCCCAGGTAGGCAAACTGGTCCGTTATATTGGATTTATACGAATGCCAACCTAGACAGGACGTTCCGACTACCGATACTTGTACCCTTACAGTTACTACATGCCCGTCGTAGAACTCACTTTGATGAGATTGAAAAACGAAAATGCGATAAAATCTTGAATAAAGGAATATGAGGATGTCTTGAATATGTGAACATTGAAATAGGCGTGATGAATGTAAATGTAAGCTTGTTATGTTTGACAATAAGTATAACTCATTAAATATCACACAATATGATAGTGGAAGTGTTTGCATGCATTTGTGTGTGTAATAAATACGAAACAAATAAACATCATGAGTTTGCATGTAACCACATAAACAATTAAAATCTAATCAACTATAGTATAGGCTCTAAGGGTCTAATAACATATCCTATATCCTTATAGTCAAAAGCTCTGATACCAATCTGTCACATCCCGACCCGCAGCGGAAATGGTGATCGGGGTATGATTGGGTTTTCACCAAAGCTCATGACATTTACTATAAAGTTTCATATTTATTATTTCTCTTTAAAGAAGAAGTTACAATAAACATACAAATACATCATGCTCAAATACATTTTCATTCAAATTACAAACTAGAGTACAATTACAAAGGAAAACAAAACTAAACATTAATTCCGAGGCAATTAACTTGTTTATTCTTCTAGGCCATCCTATGTGTTTCTTTTCTCAACTGGATCACTTGTATCATGTGTAAAATAGGGTTTTGGGTCAACAAAAGTTGGCTAGTGAACCTTATTTAAACATTTGAAAGGATTAGTTATGTTGGTTATTCGAATAAAATTGTGCATAACCAAATATGAATAAATGTAAATGTAAGTTTAATCACAAAACACATAATATTAATTAATACACACGCACACACCAACTGAATGATTTTGAGGCACGCGATGTTCAACTCGTCTCCCACGAGGAACTGATGGGCCTAATGAATGATTTTGAGGCACGCGATGTTCAACTTGTCTCCCACGAGGAGTTTGCATAACCTTTTGACTGAGCGCATCGGCCACCACGTTTGCCTTGCCAGGATGATACCGAATTTCACAGTCGTAGTCGTTAAGAAGTTCGACCCATCTTCGTTGTCTCATATTCAACTCCTTTTGGTTGAAGATATGTTGGAGACTCTTGTGGTCAGTGTATATTTCACACTTGGTTCCGTAGAGGTAATGTCTCCATATCTTGAGAGCGAACACAACGGCTCCAAGTTCAAGGTCGTGGGTGGTGTAATTCTTCTCGTGAACCTTGAGTTGCCTAGAAGCATAGGCTATCACTTTTCCTCTTTGCATTAATACACAGCCTAGCCCTTGCCCTGATGCGTCGCAATATACTACAAAGTCATCGCAACCCTCAGGGAGTGTGAGGATAGGTGCGTCACAAAGTTTTTGCTTTAGAGTTTGGAAGGCTTCTTCTTGTTTAGGTCCCCATATGAAGGGTTTTCCTTTATGAGTCAAAGCCCTGAGTGGAACAGCAATACGGGAAAAATTGGCAATGAAGCGTCGATAGTAACCAGCCAAACCAAGAAATAACCTTACTTCGGTAGGGGTACGTGGCGCTTGCCATTCCTGTACTGCCTTGATTTTTGAAGGATCGACATGTATTCCCTTGTCATTGACAACATGTCCAAGGAATTGTACTTCTCCTAACCAGAATTTGTATTTTGAGAACTTAGCGTAGAGCTTTTCAGTCCTTAAAAGTGTAAGGATGAGTCGAAGGTGTCGCTTATGATCGGATTTAAACTTGGAGTAGATAAGGATGTCGTCGATGAAGACTATGACGAAACGGTCGAAATAGGGTTTGCATACCCTATTCATTAGATCCATGAAGACAGCGGGGGTGTTGGTTAAACCGAATGGCATGACCATGAATTCGTAATGACCATAACGAGTCCGGAAGGCGGTCTTTGGGATATCTTCTTCGTGCACTCTGAGCTGATGATAACCAGAACGAAGGTCGATTTTTGAAAAGCAGGTGGCGCCTTGAAGTTGGTCTAGGAGGTCATAGATGCAAGGTAGTGGATAGCGATTTTTAACAGTAAACTTGTTGAGTTCTCTATAATCAATGCACATGCGAAACGTTCCATCTTTCTTCTTCACAAATAGAACAGGTGCACCCCAAGGCGAGGAGCTAGGACGTAAGAATCCTTTGTCAGTCAGCTCTTGCAGTTGACTGGCCAGCTCTTGCATTTCGGATGGGGCTAACCTATAAGGAGATTTTACGACTGGTGTAGCGCCAGGTACAAGATCGATGCGGAATTCGACTTCTCTCACAGGAGGGAGTCCTAAAATGTCGTCGGGAAAGACTTGTGGGAATTCTTTCACAACTGGGATATCTTCGAGTTTCTTCTCCTTGTTTCCCTTTTTACCGACGTGAGTTAGGAATGCGACATAGTTCTTGCGGAGATATCTTCGGGCTTGAAGGCAGGACATTAATTTGAGTCCTTTCGAAGGGGTTTCTCCAAAAATACGTAGGGTGTGACCGTCTGCAAGAGGAATGTGAATGAACTTTTCGCGGCACACTACTTCAGCGTGATGCTGGCTGAGCCAGTCCATACCGATTATAACATCGAAACTTCCCAACTTCATAGGAATGAGGTCAACTGGAAAATCGTGATCGTTTAGAGTGAGGGTACAATTGCGTATAATAGAATTTAATGAAACGGGTTTTCCGTCAGCAACTTCCACCGTTAGAGATTCCATGAGATTAACACAAGTTTGGTTGAGGATAGGTTCAAATTCTAAGGACACAAAACTCTTATCCGCGCCAGTATCGAATAACACAGATGCATAACTACCAATGATGAGAAACGTACCGTTGACCACGTTGTTGTCAGCCCTAGCTTGGTTGGCATTGATGTTGAAAACTCTTCCTCTGGCAGGTGGAGGAGCTTGGTTAGCTTGGTTAGCTTGGTTTACTGGGTTCGCTTGAGCTTGGGCATGGTTGATGTTCACCAAGCGTGGACAAGTGTTCCTGAAGTGGTTTGGGTCCCCACAGTTGTAACAAGCTCGCATGGGTTGCATCATGGGGTAGTTGGGTTGGTAGTAAGTTTGGGCTGCGTGTGGTACAGGTGGTAGAAGTAAAGGTTGTTGGGCTTGACCCACTATCTGATGGTGGGTTTGGGTTGGGGGTTGATTGCGGTTCATTCGTTGAAGAGTGCGACAGGTTTGGATGGTGTGACCTGCACGGCCACAGCTTGTGCAATGTTGGCAAAGAGCTTCGGGAGGGTGATGGTATTGACAACGGTTGCATTTAAGGTGTGGGCCGGTGTATGGATTTTTAAATGGTGCAGCTGAGGGAGCAATTTGGGTGATTGGTGCAGCAGTGATAGGAGGGTTGGTTTGGGTGACAACAAAATTCTTGCCATTACGTTTCCTCTTACCAGCAAACCTTGAGGATGAGACTGGGTGGTTTGTAGTTGAGGTCTCTATAGGTGCTTTCTTCTTTTCATCTTTGAATTTGCCGTTTCGAATGCGATTCTCAGTGAGTTCTGTAGCTAACTCCATCGCGGCTTCAAGTGTTGCAGGCGAAGTGCTTAAGACCGAGTCTTGAATTTTCGAGGGAAGACCTCGAATGTAATGTTCAACCAAGCGGTACACGGGGGTGAACAAATTAGGGATCATCTGGTTTAGTTCGAGAAATCTCTTGTTATAGGAAGTGTGATCTCCTTCCTTTTGTTTTAGCGCGTGGAATTCATCTTCCAACTTTTTGATTTCGCTTCTTGGACAGAAGCGTCTTGTCATGAGTTCCCTTAACTCTTCCCATGTTAAGGCCATTGCATCTTCAACTCCTCGTTTACCCTTTTCCGTGTTCCACCAGGTAAGGGCTATCCCAAACAGTCTTCCAGTTGCATAACGTACCTTGCGATCCTCGGGACAATCGCAATTGAGGAAAGTGTTTTCCATTTCTTCAAACCAGTGAAGGAGGGCGGTAACACCTTCGGTCCCTTCATATTTTGGGGGATCGCAAGATTTGAAGTGTTTGTAAGAGCACTTTTTGGAGGGAGGGTTGGCGACGCTCTGGTCTTCTTGATTGGGAGGGTTGATGGGATTTGCGGTGAGAGCTTGTTGAACTTGAATCACGATGTCAGGAAGCACTGCGGCCATTTGTTTAGCAATTTGTGTGGCCAAACGTTCATTTAATCTTCCTGACTTTCTACCTCCACGTAGTTGCCTAGCCGACATCTACAGGAACATACATAGGAAGATTGTGAGTTTAAGAAGTTTCTCGGTGTCATGTGTCGTAAAAAGAATGAAAAATAACATAACTGACAATAATTCAACTACATCCATAGGATGTCTTGGGTTTGCTCATGTTGGGCCTCCAATGTCCCCCATACCATCGCCTGTGTAGTCATGTGGGCCCCCATGACTATTGGGCTTGGTAGGATTCACATTGGTGTTGGCGGATTAACCCTCGCACCACCCGAATGAAAATCGGAAAATATAATTGCGAGATGTATGGTAGGAGGGTGTCCAGGTGTAGACACAATGACAACTCAAAGTGGGGTTAGCTCACACAACGTTTGGTATAGATTGCTTTGGCCTAATAGGTCCTTCGTACTCTCATCGTTAGTCCCCAGGTAGGCAAACTGGTCCTTTATTTTGGATTTATACGAATGCCAAGCCTAGACAGGACGTTCCGACTACCGGTACTCGTAACTTTCCAGTTACTACATGCCCGTCATGAGAACTCACTTTGATGTGATTTGAAAATACAAAAATCATTGCAAAAATAATGGTAATCGTGAGGTGTGTGCTCTCATGGATATGATATGTTATGAGGATATGATTCATGATGAGCATTGTATAATAACATGTATTTGTGAGCATGCTTGAATAACATTGAGTGTAAAAATAAACATAAAGCATATAAACATCATGAATTTTGTATGTAACGCATAAACAATTTAAAATTTTAATCAACTATAGTATAGGCTCTAAGGGTCTAATAACATATCCTATATCCCTATAGTCATGGCTCTGATACCAATCTGTCACACCCCGACCCGCAGCGGAATAAGAGTCGGGGCATAATTGGGTTATCACCAAAGCTCATGATGTTTACTAAATTGTTTCATATTTATTAAATTCAAATTACAACTTAAATATCCAAACAAAATTCATACAATTACAAGAAAATGAAACTACATAATTATTCCAAAACTTAAACTTGTTTATTCTTCTAGGCCTTCCTATGTGTTTCTTGTCTCAGCTGGATCACCTGTATCATGTGTAAAACGGGGGTTATTTTGTCACACCCCGACCCACAGCGGAAATGGTGATCCGGGAATGATTGGGTTTTCATCAAAGCTCATGACATTTACTATAAAGTTTCATATTTATTATTTCTCTTTAAAGAAGAAGTTACAATAAACATACAAATACATCATGCTCAAATACATTTTCATTCAAATTACAAACTAGAATACAATTACAAAGGAAAACAAAACTAAACATTAATTCCGAGGCAATTAACTTGTTTATTCTTTTAGGCCATCCTATGTGTTTCTTTTCTCAACTGGATCACCTGTATCATGTGTAAAATAGGGTTTTGGGTCAACAAAAGTTGGCGAGTGAATCTTATTTAAACATTTGAAAGGATTAGTTATGTTGGTTATTCGAATAAAATTGTGCATAACCAAATATGAATAAACGTAAATGTAAGTTTAATCACAAAACACATAATATTAATTAATACACACGCACACACCAAATGAATGATTTTGAGGCACGTGATGTTCAACTCGTCTCCCACGAGGAACTGATGGGCCTAATGAATGATTTTGAGGCACACGATGTTCAACTCGTCTCCCACGAGGAACTGATGGGCCTAATGAATGTTTTGCACGCAACTTGACAAAATGTAAACACGTATTACAACAAACAATATTTACATCATAAGTTTAGGTCATATAATGGTAATAGCACAAGTTTGAATAAATGTAATAATTATAGCTACACATGATACACCCCAAAACATGAATAAAAAGGGGGATTTGTAAGAATTCACTCACAGTGGTTGCGTTTCTTGGATTGATGATGAATGCGCACGAATTTGGATTTAACCACGAGAGAAACTAACCTAAATAATAACATAATAATTCGATAAATAAATAAACTTTTATTTGAGATTGATATTTTTAATTAGCGTTCTTAATGGGATTGTTAGATTTATTTTTATGAGTTCAAGGAAATTTTCTAACTTAAAAAATATTATTTTTAAGTGTTTTTAATTGATTTTTAAATAAAATAAATAAATAAAAAGAAAAAAAAAATTTTGAATTTTTTTGACCGTTGACCGGTCTGACCGTGTTAATTATGTGCGCTGAGTGAGGTTCGAACTCGTGACCTCCCGTACGCGTGCACGCAGCTCTACCAACTGAGCTACGTGTCTAACCCGAAATAATATCAATTTTAATTATATATATATACTAGTTAGGTTAATACGGATTTTATTTATTTTAAAAAGACTTATAATTCTCTAAAACTGGTGGAGATTTCATGATTCGAACCCGTGGCTATCGACTTTTATTGCACCCAGCCCAACCAACTGGGCTGGGTGTCTAACCCGTTATAATCAGAATTTATATTATATTTATACACATACTGAAGCGAATCTGATTAAGCTTGTTTTAAAAAGGAACATTTTATTTCATGAAGACCGGCGTGGCACTAGGCTCGAACTCGGGACCGTGATTTAAAATTGCACACAGTCCACCACTGGACTGTGTGTCTAACCCGGTATAATTTCCGATTTTAAATTCATTTAACTATTGGTTTCAGTTCATCTTCTTCATTAAACCCAAAGCCCAGTACATAACCCGCCTGAAATCGATTTTTAGACAATTCTGGGTGATTGTTCAAAGATTCGTAACATACAGAATGATAGATAGAGAAGTTAAAGAAATATACCAACTAGAAGTAAAATCTCGGTTTTCCGGTGAAAATCTCCGGCAAGTGCACCAAATTCCTGCGATGTATTTCTTGCGACCGAGACTCTACAGGGAGTTTAAGGTGAGTGTGGGTGATTTCGGTCTGAGCTCTAGATGTCCTGTTTATAAAGTAAGGCAACAGTGGGATAGATTCTTCGGTTTTCCGGCGATTTGCAGAAAATTCCGGCGAAGTTCAACTTGCAACAGAGGTTCTACCAGAAGTTTGAGGTGAGTGCGGTGCTTTCTGTCTGTGCTCTAGAAGTCTTATTTTAGAGTAAAGCAGAAGAAATGAAATGGGTTCGGTTTTCCGGCGATGTGGGTAAACTTTCCGATGACCAGAGAGGTTGAGCAGAGAGGGTGAAAGTTGTGCGAGTGTGAGCAGGTTTGAAAGAAATACACATGGTATTTATAGATTGACAAGAAGCTTGTCCGATTTCAGTTTCAAAACCGAGCATTCAAGATCCATGATTAATTTCAGTTAAAGAAACGAGAATTACACTCAATGATTCAGCAAAACGGCCAGATTTTATGGAGTCTTTTTAGATGTCATGTGTCTTTAAAGAAAATAAAACAACATAAAAATCAATAATGCAACTACATCCATAGGATGTCTTGGGTTTGCTCATGTTGGGCCTCAAATGTCCCCCATACCTTCACCTGTATAGTCATGTGGGCCCCCATGACTATTGGCTTGGTAGGATTCACATTAGTATTGGCGGTTTAACACTCGCATCACCCGAATGAAAACCATGAAATATGTTTACGAGATGTATGGTCGGAAGGTGTCCAGGTGTAGACACAATGACAACTCAAAGTGGGGTTAGCTAACACGACGTTTGGTATAGCATGCTTTGGCCTAATAGGTACTTCGTACTCTCATCGTTAGTCCCCAGGTAGGCAAACTGGTCCTTTATTTTGGATTTATAGGAATGCCAAGCCTAGACAGGACGTTCCGACTACCGGTACTTGTACCCTTCCAATTACTACATGCCCGTCATGAGAACTCACTTTGATGTGATTTGAAAATACAAAAATCATTGTAAAAACAATCATGAAAATGATGTGGTGTGTGCTCTCATGGATATGATATGTTATGAGAATATGATTCATGATAGGCATTATATAATAATATGTACTTATGAACATGCTTGCATAACATTGAGTGTAAAATTAAACATAAAACATATAAACATCATGAAATTTGGCATGTAACACACAAAAATTTTAAATATTCTAATCAACTATAGTATAGGCTCTAAGGGTCTAATAACCTATCCTATATCCCTATAGTCATGGCTCTGATACCAATCTGTCACAACCCCGACCCGCAGCGGAATAAGAGTCGGGGCATAATTGGGTTATCACCAAAGCTCATGATATTTACTAATATGTTTCATATTTATTTAAGTCAAAATTACATCCTCAATATTCCAAACATGTTCATACAAATACAAAGAAAAATAATCAACTAAACAATCCAAGCTCTAAACCAGTTTATTCTTCTAAGCCAATCCTATGTGTTTCTTGCTGCAGCTGGATCACCTGTATCATGTGTAAAAATAGGGGTTTTTGGGTCAACATAAGTTGGCGAGTGAACCTTGTTAGATAAACATTTATTATTGATTTCTTGTTATCTTTATCATGGAAAATTGTGCAATAGTCATATGTGAGCAAATGTAAATAATCATACAATAACAATAACAACCACAAACAATAACATACAATAACATATCAACTTGCATGAATATATAACATGAATGAAACTGTATATGTTGGCAACGTCACGTTCACGCTCATAATGTAATGGGGAACGGACGGCCTATGATAAACGTCTGTGCGATCAAGGCTCAATCAAACGGAGCCGATCGTATGTTGGCAACGCCTGGTTCACGCTCATAATGTAGTGGGGAAGAGCTCAACGCTCATAATGTAATGGGGAGCGGCGGCCTATGATAATGTATGTACTGAAAATGATAATTTAATCTAAACAATAACCACACAAACAGTTGATACATGTTGAATACACATTTGTTCATGGATATGATGTATGCACAATGATTTAAATATAATAAATGGTAAGACACATGATACACCCCAAAAACGTGATTAAAACAGGGCATTTGTAGAGATTCACTCACATTGGGTGCGTTCGGTTGAAGATAATGAAATGCGCACGAGTTTGGAGGATTGATCGACGAGACTTAACTAACCTAAATAATAACGGGAAGTATGGTAAATAATGGATTTTATTAATAATTTTAATAAGATTTTTATATATATTTTTGTGAGTTTAATGCTATTTTCTATCTTTAAAAACATTATTTTTAAGTATTTTTAATTGATTTTTAAATTAAATAAATAAATAAAAATATAAAAAAAATGTTGACTTTTGCGTTGACCATTGACCGTTGACCGGGACTGTTGACCGTTTGACCGGTTTGCTAAAGTGTAAGTGTGCGCCGGGTAAGGCTCGAACCCGAGACCTCCCGTACGCGTGCACGCAGCTCTACCAACTGAGCTACGTGTCTAACCCGAAATAATTATGTTTTTAATTATATTTATATACTATTTTAGTTTATTCAAAATTCTTTTATTTTCAAAAAGGGTTTTAATCATCGAACCGGAGTGTGCAACAGGTCTCGAACCTGGGACCTGTGGGTTAGTGTTGCACACAGTCCACCACTGGACTGTGTGTCTAACCTGGTTAATATACCGATTTTTATTATATTTAACAACTTCAGTGAGTTAATCCGGTTCAGTTAGAAAAAGAAAACATCTTTATTTCAGAGCATACGTTTGTGTCAAGGATCGAACTCGCGGCGTGTGATATATGTGCGCACACAGTCCGCCGCTGGACTGTGTGTCTAACCCGAGATAATATCCAATTTATATTAAACTTATAAACAAACTAACTTCATCTTCTTCGTTACAATATCACAGACTACGATTTCTCTACTGTTTCTTGTTTAATTCGATTGACAAACATTCAAATGACTAAAATGAAATGGCAGAGAAGATTTTGGAAGTAAACATACCGGAGAAACGATCTTTCTTAGAATTCCAGCGAAGTCGTCGGCTCAGTTTTTATGGATTTTGTCTGAGCGGACAAATTAACAATTTTGATTAGCTAGATGTGGAATTGAAGTACTGAACAAGAGTTATCTGAATGTTTAAAGGTTTATACCGTTTCACAGCGAGTTCTAGCAATTCTTAGAGATTTTCCGGCGAATGATGATTATCCGATATCATCGCCTGGAACTGATTCTGATTGAAGGGTTTGAGTTAGCAAAAGCTTAACAACTGATAGACGATGAAAGAATTTAGAAACTTACCGATTTGATGGAAGACAAGGTTTTCCGGTGAAAGTCCGGCGAGTTCAAAAAGCAATTTCGACGATCAGAAACTAGAGTAAACGTGAGAATAGAAGTTCTGGGAAGGTAATTGAGTCGCGAGATGAAGCTTTTGTTGAAGTAAATCAAGAAATGAATGTTTTCGGTTATAAAAATCGAACATCACTTGAATTCAAGTCCATTCAAGACAGAATTGATTAAAAATGTCGGTGTATCGGTTATTGTCAGAAAACCGCGATCACTCAAACGTTTTGGACGTTTGGAAACCGGTTACGGTTTCAGATGGCGTAACTAGGTTGATTCGTGATTGAAGTTATGATTTAATTGATTCCTAGAACTAACAAAAAATATCAAGTGGCGGAGTGGTTATAAGTGTGCGTGTTAAGTCTTTAGACTCACCCGGCTGACCCGGGTTCGAATCCTGGCAGCCGGTTTTCTTTTTTTATTTATTTCCTTTTCACTTTTTATTAATTATAGTTTTTTAATTCTAATTTGTTAATTAATTATGCATCGTTTAAAATTAAAATAAACATAAATATGCAACGAAAAATTTATAACTTGATATTCGATTACAAACGAAGCGGGTTTGGAAAACCCGTTTTTGACAAATGTTACAAAGTGGGTAGGATCGCCACAATTAAAACTAGCTCGAACATATGAAAACATGGGGTATTGGGGTTGTTGATATGTTTGGATCATGTTTTGAGTAGGGGGTGAAGCTTGGTTTTGAGAGGCGCGACAAGACTTGCTCAAATGGCCATAACGCCCACAATTTGCACATAGTCGACAAGGTAAGGTAGATGGATGGTGATAAAAACAGGTGCTGCATTGAGGGTGAGGTCCAATGTAAGGTTTCTTATTTGGGTAAGTAGAGTTGGGTGCTACTTGAGTGATTGGGATAGCTTGGAGGGGTATAGCTTGTGAAGCTGGTTGATTGCCTTGGGGGGCGAAAATTTGCCCATCTCGTTTTCTCTTAGAAGTGGGTTGTGAAGAGGATTCGGTTTGGGTGGAGTTTGAGGTTTCGGTTGATGCTTTATCCTTCTTCTTCTCCTCCATGAAGTCTTTATTCCGTATGCGGTTTTCGGTGAGCTCTGTGGCTAACTTCATTGCTGCTTCCAAAGTTGCAGGTGTGGTACTTAATACAGGGTCTTGAATTTTTGAAGGAAGACCTCGAATGTAGTGCTCGATCAAACGGTAGAGGGGAGTGAACAAGTTGGGGACCATTTGATTTAACTCAAGGAATCTCTTGTTGTATGTGGTGTAGTCGCCCTCTTTCTGTTTCAAAGAATAGAACTCATCTTCCAATTTCTTGATTTCGCTTCTTGGACAAAACCGTCTTGTTATGATTTCCTTCAACTCTTCCCAAGTCAAAGTCATAGCATCTTCAACACCTCGCTTGGCCTTCTCTGTATTCCACCATGTAAGTGCTACTCCAAACAAACGACCGGTAGCATATCGCACCTTGCGATCATCGGGACAGTCGCAATTGAGAAAAGTGTTTTCCATCTCCTCAAACCAATGGAGGAGAGCGGTGACACCTTCAGTCCCTTCGTACTTTGGAGGATCGCAGGATTTGAAATGCTTGAAGGTGCATTTAGTGGCTTTGGGGGTGAGGATTGACAATGTTTTGATCTTCTTGGTGGATTGGGTTGACGGGATTTGCGGTAAGGGCCTGTTGAACTTGAACTACGATGTTGGGTATTACGGCAGCCATTTGTTGAGCGATTTGGGCAGCCATGCGCTCGCGGGATTTACCTGATATCATTTTTCTACGAGCGAGACTAGAAGACATCTACAAGGAATACGTATCAAGAGTATGAGTTTAACATTTTAGGGGTCATGTGTCGTATTTAGGAATGAACATTCATAAAATAAATGATGAATAAATTTACGACATCCATAGGATGTCTTGGGCTTTGCTCGTAATTGGGCCTTGCATGCCGCCATACTTCACCTTCGTAATCATGTGGGCCCCCATGATTACCGGGTCTTTCATATGGTTCGCATGTGTTAGCCTGGTAACGTACACTAAAAACCGGAGAAAATCGAGAAATATGTATGTAACGTATGATATTCGGAGTGCATCCAGGTGTGGACACGGTGACACCTCAAAGTGGGGTTAGTTCGAACGACGTTTGGTGTGGCATGCTTTGGCCTAATAGGTCCTTCGTACTCTCATCGTTAGTCCCCAGGTAGGCAAACTGGTCCGTTATATTGGATTTATACGAATGCCAACCTAGACAGGACGTTCCGACTACCGATACTTGTACCCTTACAGTTACTACATGCCCGTCGTAGAACTCACTTTGATGAGATTGAAAAACGAAAATGCGATAAAATCTTGAATAAAGGAATATGAGGATGTCTTGAATATGTGAACATTGAAATAGGCGTGATGAATGTAAATGTAAGCTTGTTATGTTTGACAATAAGTATAACTCATTAAATATCACACAATATGATAGTGGAAGTGTTTGCATGCATTTGTGTGTGTAATAAATACGAAACAAATAAACATCATGAGTTTGCATGTAACCACATAAACAATTAAAATCTAATCAACTATAGTATAGGCTCTAAGGGTCTAATAACATATCCTATATCCTTATAGTCAAAAGCTCTGATACCAATCTGTCACATCCCGACCCGCAGCGGAAATGGTGATCGGGGTATGATTGGGTTTTCACCAAAGCTCATGACATTTACTATAAAGTTTCATATTTATTATTTCTCTTTAAAGAAGAAGTTACAATAAACATACAAATACATCATGCTCAAATACATTTTCATTCAAATTACAAACTAGAGTACAATTACAAAGGAAAACAAAACTAAACATTAATTCCGAGGCAATTAACTTGTTTATTCTTCTAGGCCATCCTATGTGTTTCTTTTCTCAACTGGATCACTTGTATCATGTGTAAAATAGGGTTTTGGGTCAACAAAAGTTGGCGAGTGAACCTTATTTAAACATTTGAAAGGATTAGTTATGTTGGTTATTCGAATAAAATTGTGCATAACCAAATATGAATAAATGTAAATGTAAGTTTAATCACAAAACACATAATATTAATTAATACACACGCACACACCAACTGAATGATTTTGAGGCACGCGATGTTCAACTCGTCTCCCACGAGGAACTGATGGGCCTAATGAATGATTTTGAGGCACGCGATGTTCAACTTGTCTCCCACGAGGAGTTTGCATAACCTTTTGACTGAGCGCATCGGCCACCACGTTTGCCTTGCCAGGATGATACCGAATTTCACAGTCGTAGTCGTTAAGAAGTTCGACCCATCTTCGTTGTCTCATATTCAACTCCTTTTGGTTGAAGATATGTTGGAGACTCTTGTGGTCAGTGTATATTTCACACTTGGTTCCGTAGAGGTAATGTCTCCATATCTTGAGAGCGAACACAACGGCTCCAAGTTCAAGGTCGTGGGTGGTGTAATTCTTCTCGTGAACCTTGAGTTGCCTAGAAGCATAGGCTATCACTTTTCCTCTTTGCATTAATACACAGCCTAGCCCTTGCCCTGATGCGTCGCAATATACTACAAAGTCATCGCAACCCTCAGGGAGTGTGAGGATAGGTGCGTCACAAAGTTTTTGCTTTAGAGTTTGGAAGGCTTCTTCTTGTTTAGGTCCCCATATGAAGGGTTTTCCTTTATGAGTCAAAGCCGTGAGTGGAACAGCAATACGGGAAAAATTGGCAATGAAGCGTCGATAGTAACCAGCCAAACCAAGAAATAACCTTACTTCGGTAGGGGTACGTGGCGCTTGCCATTCCTGTACTGCCTTGATTTTTGAAGGATCGACATGTATTCCCTTGTCATTGACAACATGTCCAAGGAATTGTACTTCTCCTAACCAGAATTTGTATTTTGAGAACTTAGCGTAGAGCTTTTCAGTCCTTAAAAGTGTAAGGATGAGTCGAAGGTGTCGCTTATGATCGGATTTAAACTTGGAGTAGATAAGGATGTCGTCGATGAAGACTATGACGAAACGGTCGAAATAGGGTTTGCATACCCTATTCATTAGATCCATGAAGACAGCGGGGGCGTTGGTTAAACCGAATGGCATGACCATGAATTCGTAATGACCATAACGAGTCCGGAAGGCGGTCTTTGGGATATCTTCTTCGTGCACTCTGAGCTGATGATAACCAGAACGAAGGTCGATTTTTGAAAAGCAGGTGGCGCCTTGAAGTTGGTCTAGGAGGTCATAGATGCAAGGTAGTGGATAGCGATTTTTAACCGTAAACTTGTTGAGTTCTCTATAATCAATGCACATGCGAAACGTTCCATCTTTCTTCTTCACAAAGAGAACAGGTGCACCCCAAGGCGAGGAGCTAGGACGTATGAATCCTTTGTCAGTCAGCTCTTGCAGTTGACTGGCCAGCTCTTGCATTTCGGATGGGGCTAACCTATAAGGAGATTTTACGACTGGTGTAGCGCCAGGTACAAGATCGATGCGGAATTCGACTTCTCTCACAGGAGGGAGTCCTGAAATGTCGTCGGGAAAGACTTGTGGGAATTCTTTCACAACTGGGATATCTTCGAGTTTCTTCTCCTTGTTTCCCTTTTTACCGACGTGAGTTAGGAATGCGACATAGTTCTTGCGGAGATATCTTCGGGCTTGAAGGCAGGACATTAATTTCAGTCCTTTCGAAGGGGTTTCTCCAAAAATACGTAGGGTGTGACCGTCTGCAAGAGGAATGTGAATGAACTTTTCGCGGCACACTACTTCAGCGTGATGCTGGCTGAGCCAGTCCATACCGATTATAACATCGAAACTTCCCAACTTCATAGGAATGAGGTCAACTGGAAAATCGTGATCGTTTAGAGTGAGGGTACAATTGCGTATAATAGAATTTAATGAAACGGGTTTTCCGTCAGCAACTTCCACCGTTAGAGATTCCATGAGATTAACACAAGTTTGGTTGAGGATAGGTTCAAATTCTAAGGACACAAAACTCTTATCCGCGCCAGTATCGAATAACACAGATGCATAACTACCAATGATGAGAAACGTACCGTTGACCACGTTGTTGTCAGCCCTAGCTTGGTTGGCATTGATGTTGAAAACTCTTCCTCTGGCAGGTGGAAGAGCTTGGTTAGCTTGGTTAGCTTGGTTTACTGGGTTCGCTTGAGCTTGGGCATGGTTGATGTTCACCAAGCGTGGACAAGTGTTCCTGAAGTGGTTTGGGTCCCCACAGTTGTAACAAGCTCGCATGGGTTGCATCATGGGGTAGTTGGGTTGGTAGTAAGTTTGGGCTGCGTGTGGTACAGGTGGTAGAAGTAAAGGTTGTTGGGCTTGACCCACTATCTGATGGTGGGTTTGGGTTGGGGGTTGATTGCGGTTCATTCGTTGAAGAGTGCGACAGGTTTGGATGGTGTGACCTGCACGGCCACAGCTTGTGCAATGTTGGCAAAGAGCTTCGGGAGGGTGATGGTATTGACAACGGTTGCATTTTGGGTGTGGGCCGGTGTATGGATTTTTAAATGGTGCAGCTGAGGGAGCAATTTGGGTGATTGGTGCAGCAGTGATAGGAGGGTTGGTTTGGGTGACAGCAAAATTCTTGCCATTACGTTTCCTCTTACCAGCAAACCTTGAGGATGAGACTGGGTGGTTTGTAGTTGAGGTCTCTATAGGTGCTTTCTTCTTTTCATCTTTGAATTTGCCGTTTCGAATGCGATTCTCAGTGAGTTCTGTAGCTAACTCCATCGCGGCTTCAAGTGTTGCAGGCGAAGTGCTTAAGACCGAGTCTTGAATTTTCGAGGGAAGACCTCGAATGTAATGTTCAACCAAACGGTACACGGGGGTGAACAAATTAGGGATCATCTGGTTTAGTTCGAGAAATCTCTTGTTATAGGAAGTGTGATCTCCTTCCTTTTGTTTTAGCGCGTGGAATTCATCTTCCAACTTTTTGATTTCGCTTCTTGGACAGAAGCGTCTTGTCATGAGTTCCCTTAACTCTTCCCATGTTAAGGCCATTGCATCTTCAACTCCTCGTTTACCCTTTTCCGTGTTCCACCAGGTAAGGGCTATCCCAAACAGTCTTCCAGTTGCATAACGTACCTTGCGATCCTCGGGACAATCGCAATTGAGGAAAGTGTTTTCCATTTCTTCAAACCAGTGAAGGAGGGCGGTAACACCTTCGGTCCCTTCATATTTTGGGGGATCGAAAGATTTGAAGTGTTTGTAAGAGCACTTTTTGGAGGGAGGGTTGGCGACGCTCTGGTCTTCTTGATTGGGAGGGTTGATGGGATTTGCGGTGAGAGCTTGTTGAACTTGAATCACGATGTCAGGAAGCACTGCGGCCATTTGTTTAGCAATTTGTGTGGCCAAACGTTCATTTGATCTTCCTGACTTTCTACCTCCACGTAGTTGCCTAGCCGACATCTACAGGAACATACATAGGAAGATTGTGAGTTTAAGAAGTTTCTAGGTGTCATGTGTCGTAAAAAGAATGAAAAATAACATAACTGACAATAATTCAACTACATCCATAGGATGTCTTGGGTTTGCTCATGTTGGGCCTCCAATGTCCCCCATACCATCGCCTGTGTAGTCATGTGGGCCCCCATGACTATTGGGCTTGGTAGGATTCACATTGGTGTTGGCGGATTAACCCTCGCACCACCCGAATGAAAATCGGAAAATATAATTGCGAGATGTATGGTAGGAGGGTGTCCAGGTGTAGACACAATGACAACTCAAAGTGGGGTTAGCTCACACAACGTTTGGTATAGCATGCTTTGGCCTAATAGGTCCTTCGTACTCTCATCGTTAGTCCCCAGGTAGGCAAACTGGTCCTTTATTTTGGATTTATACGAATGCCAAGCCTAGACAGGACGTTCCGACTACCGGTACTCGTACCCTTCCAGTTACTACATGCCCGTCATGAGAACTCACTTTGATGTGATTTGAAAATACAAAAATCATTGCAAAAATAATGGTAATCGTGAGGTGTGTGCTCTCATGGATATGATATGTTATGAGGATATGATTCATGATGAGCATTGTATAATAACATGTATTTGTGAGCATGCTTGAATAACATTGAGTGTAAAAATAAACATAAAGCATATAAACATCATGAATTTTGTATGTAACGCATAAACAATTTAAAATTTTAATCAACTATAGTATAGGCTCTAAGGGTCTAATAACATATCCTATATCCCTATAGTCATGGCTCTGATACCAATCTGTCACACCCCGACCCGCAGCGGAATAAGAGTCGGGGCATAATTGGGTTATCACCAAAGCTCATGATGTTTACTAAATTGTTTCATATTTATTAAATTCAAATTACAACTTAAATATCCAAACAAAATTCATACAATTACAAGAAAATGAAACTACATAATTATTCCAAAACTTAAACTTGTTTATTCTTCTAGGCCTTCCTATGTGTTTCTTGTCTCAGCTGGATCACCTGTATCATGTGTAAAACGGGGGATATTTTGTCACACCCCGACCCGCAGCGGAAATGGTGATCGGGGCATGATTGGGTTTTCATCAAAGCTCATGACATTTACTATAAAGATTCATATTTATTATTTCTCTTTAAAGAAGAAGTTACAATAAACATACAAATACATCATGCTCAAATACATTTTCATTCAAATTACAAACTAGAGTACAATTACAAAGGAAAACAAAACTAAACATTAATTCCGAGGCAATTAACTTGTTTATTCTTTTAGGCCATCCTATGTGTTTCTTTTCTCAACTGGATCACCTGTATCATGTGTAAAATAGGGTTTTGGGTCAACAAAAGTTGGCGAGTGAATCTTATTTAAACATTTGAAAGGATTAGTTATGTTGGTTATTCGAATAAAATTGTGCATAACCAAATATGAATAAACGTAAATGTAAGTTTAATCACAAAACACATAATATTAATTAATACACACGCACACACTTAATGAATGATTTTGAGGCACGTGATGTTCAACTCGTCTCCCACGAGGAACTGATGGGCCTAATGAATGATTTTGAGGCACGCGATGTTCAACTCGTCTCCCACGAGGAACTGATGGGCCTAATGAATGTTTTGCACGCAACTTGACAAAATGTAAACACGTATTACAACAAACAATATTTACATCATAAGTTTAGGTCATATAATGGTAATAGCACAAGTTTGAATAAATGTAATAATTATAGCGACACATGATACACCCCAAAACATGAATAAAAAGGGGGATTTGTAAGAATTCACTCACAGTGGTTGCGTTTCTTGGATTGATGATGAATGCGCACGAATTTGGATTTAACCACGAGAGAAACTAACCTAAATAATAACATAATAATTCGATAAATAAATAAACTTTTATTTGAGATTGATATTTTTAATTAGTGTTCTTAATGGGATTGTTAGATTTATTTTTATGAGTTCAAGGAAATTTTCTAACTTAAAAAATATTATTTTTAAGTGTTTTTAATTGATTTTTAAATAAAATAAATAAATAAAAAGAAAAAAAATTGAATTTTTTTGACCGTTGACCTGTCTGACCGTGTTAATTATGTGCGCTGAGTGAGGTTCGAACTCGTGACCTCCCGTACGCGTGCACGCAGCTCTACCAACTGAGCTACGTGTCTAACCCGAAATAATATCAATTTTAATTATATATATATACTAGTTAGGTTAATACGGATTTTATTTATTTTAAAAAGACTTATAATTCTCTAAAACCGGTGGAGATTTCATGATTCGAACCCATGGCTATCGACTTTTATTGCACCCAGCCCAACCAACTGGGCTGGGTGTCTAACCCGTTATAATCAGAATTTATATTATATTTATACACATACTGAAGCGAATCTGATTAAGCTTGTTTTAAAAAGGAACATTTTATTTCATGAAGACCGGCGTGGCACTAGGCTCGAACTCGGGACCGTGATTTAAAATTGCACACAGTCCACCACTGGACTGTGTGTCTAACCCGGTATAATTTCCGATTTTAAATTCATTTAACTATTGGTTTCAGTTCATCTTCTTCATTAAACCCAAAGCCCAGTACATAACCCGCCTGAAATCGATTTTTAGACAATTCTGGGTGATTGTTCAAAGATTCGTAACATACAGAATGATAGATAGAGAAGTTAAAGAAATATACCAACTAGAAGTAAAATCTCGGTTTTCCGGTGAAAATCTCCGGCAAGTGCACCAAATTCCTGCGATGTATTTCTTGCGACCGAGACTCTACAGGGAGTTTAAGGTGAGTGTGGGTGATTTCGGTCTGAGCTCTAGATGTCATGTTTATAAAGTAAGGCAACAGTGGGATAGATTCTTCGGTTTTCCAGCGATTTGCAGAAAATTCCGGCGAAGTTCAACTTGCAACAGAGGCTCTACCAGAAGTTTGAGGTGAGTGCGGTGCTTTCTGTCTGTGCTCTAGAAGTCTTATTTTAGAGTAAAGCAGAAGAAATGAAATGGGTTCGGTTTCCCGGCGATGTGGGTAAACTTTCCGATGACCAGAGAGGTTGAGCAGAGAGGGTGAAAGTTGTGCGAGTGTGAGCAGGTTTGAAAGAAATACACATGGTATTTATAGATTGACAAGAAGCTTGTCCGATTTCAGTTTCAAAACCGAGCATTCAAGATCCATGATTAATTTCAGTTAAAGAAACCAGAATTACACTCAATGATTCAACAAAACGGCCAGATTTTAATGGTGATGATCACTGGTTATGGTTAATTGGTTGTAGAAATCAAAACGGTCGGCAAAATGAGCGGTAATCATGGGCGGTTACATTCAAGACGCTTCTGAACTTGCAGGTTTATGCGGTTATTTAGCATATAAATAAAATGTTTTCATTTCCATCACCAGAATGGGTGTGGCGTAGTGGTGTTTTGTGCGTTTGTTCATCCGGGTGACCCGGGTTCGAAACCCGGCGTCTCCTTTTATTTTTTTATTCATCATTTGTTATTAATTTTCAATTATAGATTTTAAATTCTAATATATTTATTAATTATGTATTGTTTAAAATTAATATGAACCAAAAATACGCAACGAACATTATAACTGATTGTTTGACTGATAAACGAAGCGGGTTTTGGAAACCCGTTTTTTGACGGATGTTACATATTTTGGGTCAACAAAAGTTGGCGAGTGAACCTTGATAAAACATTGTAACTAATTTCTTGTTTTATTTAATAAGGAAAATTTGTGTAATAATCACATGTGAGCAAACATATATAAATAAACAAACACAAACCACTTTGGATGAGTATATGATATGAATGATGATGTATGTGAGATCAAGGCTCAATCAAATGGAGCCAATCTAATGAGGCACCTGATGCTCAACCTGTCTCCCACGGGGAACTGATGGGCCTAATGAAATGCGTGCACTGAAAATGATAAATCCAATCTACATATAATCCACACAACAATTGATACACATTTGATCACGGATATGATGTATGCACAAGTGTTTATATATATAATAAAAGAATTATACGACACATGATACACCCAAAAACATGATTAAAACGGGGAATTGATAGAGATTCACTCACAATGGGTGCTCTTTGATGACGATGAGTGCGCACGAATTTATGATTCAATCGACGAGGGAAGAACTAACCTAGATAATAACAAAATGATTCTATAAATAAATAAATTTTATTTGAGATTAATATTTTTAATTAGTGCCTTTAAATGGGATTTTTAAATTTATTTTTGTGAGTTTAATGAAATTTTCTAACTTTAATAATCTTATTTTTAAGTATTTTTAAATAATATTTCAATTAAATAAATAAATAAAAAGAAATAAAAAGTTGACTTTTTGACCGTTGACCGTTGACCGGATCTTGACCGGTCAGACTGTGTTTTCTATGCGCCGAGTGAGGTTCGAACTCGGGACCTCTCGTATACGTGCACGCAGCTCTACCAACTGAGCTACGTGTCTAACCCGAAATATTCTCTGTTTTAATTATATATATATATACTAATTAACCTTTAACTTATTTGGTTTTTATTAAAAATGATTTATATGGCCGAACCGGTTGAAGAGACCCGGAGTCGAACTCGGGTCCTTCGGTTCGAGTGCGCACGGCCCAACCAGTTGGGCTGTGTGTCTAATCTGCTTATCTACTGAATTATATTCCTTTTATAAACATTCTGTGACTTGTTCTGATTCAGTTCTAAAAATGTTGGTTTTATTTCTGAAAGTCGGTAATGTGTGCGATTCGAACTCGGGACGTGCATATTGTATTTGCACACAGTCCACCGTTGGACTGTGTGTCTAACCCGTTTGAATATCCAACTTTAATTATACTAATACTTATATTCGACTTCATCTTCTTCGTTTATAAGAACACAGAACAGTGAAATCCGACTGTTCTGTTTAACCGATCGACAACACTTATAATTGATTGAAATGAAATAGATAAAGGAGATTATGGAATAAGATTTACCAAAACAGAATGTTTTCTTCAGATTTCCGGCAAGAGTCGTCGGCTCTGATTTGTGATTTCCAGCTGAGTGAACTGTTTAAACAGTTTTGATTATTGGTTTGAACAATTAAAGTATAAATCAAGAGATAGCAGAGAAGTTTAGACAGTTATACCGTCTGATGAATGAATACGGTTTTCTGATCAACGATTCCGGCGAGTGCAGAGGAACTCCGGCGACGTGCTGTGGAAGAATTAAAGCTTCGAAAAAGTGTGCGGTTCTGAGCGAAAGGATTTCCAGAAGATTGAGTGGGTATTTATAGGGATGAACAGCTGAATTGAGTTTGATTTGGGGTCAAAGTTCGCCATTAAAGATTTCCGTCGGTTATGACTGAAATTGATTGCCGGCAACGGTTATAACCGACGTCGAAATCAATTTGTGCGGTTCAGTCAAAAGGAATATGGCCAAAATTGCGGATTGCCGATTATTTCGGTGATGACTAGTTCTAGACACGCTGATTACCGGATTTGACTTTCGGGTTTTATTATAAGTCTTATTTGTTTCCGTGTTTATCACAAAAGCAGTGTGTGGCGGAGCGGTGTGTTGTGTGCTTGTGTTTGTGGGTGACCCGGGTTCGAAACCCGGCGTCTCCATTATTTTTTAATTCACTATTTTTTTTTGTTATTTAATAATTATGGTTTAAAATTCTAGATATGTTTATTAGTTATGTATTGTTTAAAATTAATATGAACAATAAATACGGAACGGAACTTATAACTGTATATTCGATTAATAAACGAAGCGGATTTGGAAACCCGTTTTTCGACGAATGTTACAGTAATGTTGTCTAAGCGAAAACTCACTTTGTGTGTGGCATTTCCCACAAGCGCAAAGTCCTACTTTGCACTAGTATTGAAGACGACAGTTGATAAGTTTCATGTGATCCCCACTTGACTAGGTGTTCATGGGTTACATTGTATGTGTTAACTGGGAAGAAACAACTCTAAGATGAGTTATAGATACCCACTTTGTATAGTTTGTATAGATTACATGAAAGTCTATGAAAAGGTTATGAGTATAGACACGAGTAAATAATTTAATAAAGGGTTAATTACTTTTTTGTCTATGTGGTTTGCTAAAACTAACTATTACAGTCAGTTAGTTTAAAAACTACCAAAATAGTACAAGTGGTTTCATTTTCATTTCAACAAGCCTCATCCCAACTAACTCCAACTATTTATGCTGTTAAGTTTTGGAGAAATGACCAAGTTGGCCATGTCAATAAAAGATACAATAATTAAAATTTTTTGAAAAAAATAAAACAATTAAAGGTGGATCCTACCACATCCAACTATTTATTACAACCAATAGCACTAGATACCCACACCACGTATCTTGAAATACTCTGCTTCTTGAAATGAACATCTAGCTTTTTCTTCAACACAAAAATCCGCATTTTACCAAAAAGAATCACACACAAATCAAATTAGATTCATTAACTGTAAAGTAATACATTTTTATAATGTTGCGGAAGGGTTCGACCACACTACAAGCTTCCATAGTGCAATTGTAACGTCAGATAACAAAGGGGTAAATGCAAAATAATTACAAGGAGACACAACTTGAATATCTTAAAGTCTCAAAATTTTAGAACTTGCATTAGTTCCTAAATAAACATCCAAATAATGGCCTCACATCAGAGTATGCTACTAGTTCGCCACCATTGAATAACCAAAACCAAACGATTCATGAGCCATTCGGAAAAAAAGTTAAATAAATTAGGTGGATCCGGTACCCAATTAGATTGTTGAAACCTTCAAATCATCAACAAAAGTTGTACATCAAACTTTAGTGATAGGCTCAAGTTTGGTAGGGTGTGGGTTTATTTAGTGGTGGTGAGTGATGTTCAAGATGGAGTGGGTAAAAAGGGAATGGAGGGAGAGAGAGAGAGAGGAGAGAGGGAATGGTGCAAAGTTAATGTAGATTTACTAGATTTTACTTTACGGAAGTCCACCCATGTTGCTGAAGGTTGTTAGCTGATATGTTTAGGATTACGTGGATTAACAAGATGGTGGGTACCATAATACAATTTATTTTTAACAGAAAAGTTTATAGACAATAAACGAAGAACTTAACAGCAAAGATGGATGAGGTTAACTGTGTGGGTCCAATTAAAACGAAAATCAAACCACTGGTAGTCTGGTATTGTTTAGCAAGTTTTAAATAGATTGTAATAGTTATTTTCAGCAATCCTGGGGAACAAAAAAAGTAATTAACTCTTTAATAAACATGTTGATGAATTATTTTCCTATAGAATATATAGGTTATTAAAGAATTATGCAATGTTTTTAATGTTATCGGGTCCTACGCAATAACGGTTTTTTTAATAACCGAATGATTTTGATGCAAACAACGAAATTTGAATGTTCGGAGCTTTGAGCCGTTATGTTGAGATGTTTTTCAAATGAATGTTATGTTTAAAAGAATGGCTAAATGGAAAATGTAACCAACAAGTTCAAAGGAAACGGTAAATGTTTTAAGTGTTGCAAGGTTTAAGTAGTTGAACGGATTGGCGGATACAATCTTGGAATAATGCATAGCTCTACTAATTAGATATATTACAAGCCTTATGGCAAGGTCACACGATGATTGTTATAAGAACAACAGGAACAATACCTTCATGGCATGTCACAGGAGGGTTGTATAACTTATAACATGGGAGTAGTGACGATCACTCACGGGATCAATGTGACCCCTATGTTATGATATGTTATGCATGACATGAATATAGACAGCGAGCCATAGGGGTTGTGACGCGCATGGTCATTTTATGGATAGTAAGCCATAGGGACCATGATATACATTGTTGGTTTATGGACAGCGGGTCATGGGGGCAATTTTACGAAATTCTTAGATACTTACATGCTTGGATTTTGTATCAAATGTAAATATTACAGAGAACGTTGCACAAAATATAAAATGCGTTAAAGCTAAAGCTTAATTACACGAAATGCTTTTAAATGATCTTAAATATCTTCTAAAAATATAACTCACTCAGCTATGCTAAGCTGACTAAATTTTAACATGTATGTCATGTAAATCAGGTATTGATGCTTAATAGGAGGCCACACGTCATGGAATAAAGGCTACCCTATCTTGAAGTTTAACTTTGTTGACTTGACGTATTGGATATGATGATTTTCGCTTCATGTGTATGAGTTTTTTTTTATCAAGTTAAAAACTATGACTTGATGCCCAAATCCAACTGTGAGGTCTCCTTACAACTTTTTGGACCAGCAAACACTCACGCAGTCTACTCTATACCTACTCTACTCCTAAAATTATCACAGATGCACTCTGTAAAATTTGAACCCATAACCATTTAGTGATAGAGCACACCATTTAATTTACCACCTTGATGTTGACTATGTGACACTTAGTTACTACTCAATGAAGGCAATTATTAGCTTGTTATGGAGTTTATGCTGACATGGTTATTAGTGATGATATCCAATTAATTAATTATCAAACAATCGTGACCATCAACAGTTTTGCACAAAACAATGTGTCACTTTTGCTAACTGTTGCAATGGAACCTCCACTATAAAAAAACGAAAGTATTTGGTCTAGTCTTTGTGCTCTTTTTCTTAAGAAAACACAAACTCATTTTTTTCTAATTATATATCTAATTAAGATTTTACGAAATATTAACGGTGATTATAGGCGATTGAGAGAGCTATTATGGCTATCAATTAATCAATAAAGCCACAACAAAAGTCGTCTCATTTGCTAGGGAAGAAATATATTGACAAAGTGTTATTTACTCGATGAATGATCTACTTTCACGACAAGAATGATTTTTTTCTTGTGCAGGGTTTGTTTTGAAAATGCAAAGTCAACCTTTTATTTTTAATTCTTAATATACAAATAAAAATGCACAAACTAGTGACAATACCAGAAAATACAAGTATTTACTGTATATAACACTAGTTTAAGTACCCCGTATGTTACAGGATAGTCTTAAAGTAAACTATATTATTTGACAATATTGACATAAACTTTTAAATGAAAGAAAGATTCTATTACTTACGATAATATTAAATTACAATCATTTGAAAGAAATAACTTTTTTTTTATTGATGAGTTTGTTTTGAAACTGCAAAGTCAATCTTTTATTTTTAATTCTTAATATATGAATAAAAATGCACAAACTAGTGACAATACCATAAAATACAAGAAGTACCCATGTAACATTGAGACACGTTATGGTTATCAATTAATCAATAAAGCAACAACAAAAGTCTTCTCATTTTATAGGAAAGAAATATATGGAAAAGTGTTATTTAGTCAATGCATGATCTACATTCACGACAAGAATGATTTTTTTTCTTGGTCACGGGGTTGTTTTGAAAATGCAAAGTCAACCTTTTATTTTTAATTCTTAATATATAAGTAAAAATGCACAAATTAGTAACAATACGAGAAACTACAAGTATTTAATGTATATAGTACTAGTTTAAGTAACTGT
Source organism: Scalesia atractyloides (assembly GCA_947069175.1). Taxonomy (NCBI): domain Eukaryota; kingdom Viridiplantae; phylum Streptophyta; class Magnoliopsida; order Asterales; family Asteraceae; genus Scalesia; species Scalesia atractyloides. The sequence goes on along the minus strand of CAMTDV010000028.1, from coordinate 67,291,857 downwards.
GTGTTACACGGGTAGTCTTAAAGTAAATTATATTATTTGACAGTGTTGACATAAACTTTTATATGAAATAAACATTCTATTATTTAAGTTAATATTAAATTACAATCATTTGAAAGAAATGAATAAGAAAAATATCACAAGTCGTTAAGATTTATTTGTACACCATATTTGTTGTGTTATCTATAGGTTTGCCCCCTTGTCTAATATTAGTAATTTGACTCTATATCTAGTTTTCCAAATTAGACCTTATTTGGCTAAATGATTTATTATATTAGTTTATTACAATGAAGTTGACCCATGCTCACCACTTATGAAATGAATTAATGTTGTCCTGTGCGTTGGTTCCACATACTACATACATTAGAGAATAGAACCAATGTGTATGTTTTATCATTATAACTTTGTATTAATATATATAAAAGTATCAACATTGCATAAATTTCTACTAATACGTGTATGCAGTATTGTTTAGAGAGACCAAAACAATGAAATATACATAAGTTTTACTTATCGATCCAACTATTGTTTGAAATCAGACTTTTGATCAAACACACAAACACGATATTGAACAAACTTGTTCGACTTTTTTATTATTTAAGCAAAAATACACCAATTGCAATAACCCTAACCATCTACTTATACTATACTAAACCCAAACCTACTATGACTCAAATACCAATTAAATAATTATCAAACCCAAACCAGATAAATATAACTTATAAATAAAATACTAATAATTATCTAGACTTAGATAAACCAAACTTTATCTTGAACCTAATTCAATTCCAATTAGGATTGGCCATTTAATCTCCCCCTTAATCCTAATCTAGACTTGTTTATTCACATCTGCATTATTGATGCTAAAACGGATTGAACCCTCTTTTGATCGTTGTTTTATCACTATGTCACACTCTTCCTTGTAATGCCCCGGATAATATTAACCACCAACAAAGGCAACAACCCACTAGTTGATCCGTCTCTCGGTCACCAAAACGAATCCTTAAGCCCCCTCGCTCTTCCGTTCCTTCCACGACACCCTCGTTGGTTTTTTCGCCAAAAACTCAAACTTCTAACATCGATTTTGCTCCTTGACGAAAAAAGTTTCCAATAAAGAAAACACGAATGAACCTAGGTTAAATTTCCAAAAAAAATATCCGTGTGAAACAATAATGATTCATCTCCATGCATACATGAAGAAATTAATACTCTTACAAAATCACAGGAAGCAAAACTAAATCCAATTAATTCCTACATGTTAATTCCACCTGGACTCCACCCAAGCCCTTGAGAGAAACCCATGCAAATATCACGGACTTCATGCATATCTTTAACATTATAGTCGCCCTTTTTCTTGACTATTTTCCATGTTAATTAGATTACACATCGTAATCCGTAATCCCGAATACGACCAAAACTGTTGACTCCCTCCAACATGAAACAAATTTCATCCGCTACTTTTCGAATCTATTTCTTTGTTCTTCAAACTTTTCAAATCTAACAAAAAAAACTTTCTTCTTCTTCTTCACGTAACAGTCGGATGAAACTTCGAGCCACACTGATTCACCACCCTTACAGCCCCGCGAGGGGCTATTCTCCCTTCTCGGAAAATAACTCTCAAAACCCGTCAACATCAAGCTCTGATACCAATTGTTGGAAATCAGGTCCTTTGTCACACCCTGACTCGCAACAGAATAGGTGAGCGGGACATGATTGATTACTCATAGCTTATGACAAAATTATTAAAAACTAAAATATTATTAATGATCAAATTTATAAATGTCACAATACATATACCAATCCATAATAACACACAACGGGTTTACTTCTCTAAGGCACCATCCCTAAGTGTTATCATTCACTCTTCGAACATGTTCACCTGTATCATGTGTAAAAATAGTCTTAAGTAAAACTGTTTTAGTTTATTTGTTTTGAATAAAAAATTACTTGCATGCAAATCAATGGTAATTAAGTGAATAAAAGTACACAACAAATAACTAAATGAACCACATCAAATAACTAACCATGAATATGTAAACTGCTGTAAATATACGGAACACTGAGTATAAGACTCAAAGACACCAACGAGCGAATCTAAATGTGGTGGTGATACTAGACTACAATCCCTGGACATAGGCAATTTAGTCGGTCGATGGATACATTTGAATACTGAATTGCACCAACAATAAACAAAACACAACAACACAATTACACCTTGAATTTGCATTTCTTTTGATAATGGAATTGAAAGATAGAAAATACACATAATACACCCCAAATGGTTAAATGATAAAAAGGGAATTAGAAACGATTTACTCACGGGTTGCATTCTAATGGTTCCTTGAAATAAGCGCACGAGTAACGAGGAAACTTCAAACGATGAGAATCATCCTAAATATAATATACGAGACACTAAACATTACAAAAAAAGAAACATAACTAGATACATTGATTATTTAAGTTTTTAATACTTATTTTACGCAAGATATGTCTTGTGTTACCATGGTTTCATAGATCCCAAGGGATCATTGAGATTAAAGATACATCACCTTTTATAAGCTTAGGAGTTTTCCCAACAATATACCTTAATGCGAATATTTTATAAATATTAGTTAAAGTGAAATTTATCTAACATATCCGCTTAATTTGATAAACTTTAAGTTTGTCGGATTTCGTAATATATATATATATATATATATATATATATATATATGGAAGGTTCATTTGAGAAGAAATTTAATGTAAGAAGAAAAAGAAGAAATGACATATTGGTAAAACATTAAATAGGTTATAACCTCTCTCATTAATTATGTTATCTCTTATTAATAAAGCAAAAACATTTTATCCTACACATTTCAAAATTTATCCAACATATGTCTTACATTTAGCGGAATTTACCATACACACATGTAAATTTACCTTACACATTTAAAAAATCCTACACATACTAATTTTATCTTACACATGTCGAAAATTGTCCTACCCCATAAATTATTTTATCTTGAAAGAGTATAAGAAAAAAAATGAGTTACAAGTTTAATTAATTAGCTAATTAATGAAAATTATAAATTTACCTGTATGCCCTTTTTCATAATGTTAAGTACACATATTAAATGAAGTAAATGGAGAATTTCTATTGGTTTAAAAGTTATTCTTTTTGTTCTTACAAAAATTTTCTTCTCATTTGAACTCTCCACTATATATATGTGTGTGTGTGTTATATATATATAAACCATCATACTCCTACTTCCCGTGCGAGTTGAAACACAATTTTTTGCACAAACGTAGATGAAAATATTATAAACACATCTGTAAAAAAAAAAAAAAATCTGGAATCAGTAATTATGCCTAATGTAAATTTTGTTTACACGCTGATATATATTTTGTTACGACGATGAAAATTCTTTTTACACCACATGTAAATTTGTGCATGCGGCTTTTTTAATTTTTTAATTTTTTTTGCTAAAATAAGTGAATTTTTTTAATAATTTTGAGAATTTTTTTTTGGAAAAACCTTTTGCAAGGCCTAGTTTTCATGGTTCTTACAAGTTAAGGTAGTTCTCATTTTACCCATTCCCTATATATATATATATATATATATATATATATAGGTTCATGTGAGAAAATTAAAAGTGTGAGAAGGGTAAGAAAGGACATGGTTGTGCCATGTGTCCTATTTTTTTTGGAGATTTAGGGTATAATGGTAATTTTCCTAATAAAATATATTATTGGGAATTATATTCTATAACCGAACATCCAGTTATTTTCGGATATCTTCAAATCAATTTGCGGCAAGATTGTGATAAAATCGCAGAGAAGTTCATATTTGTTTTAAAATTCAGCAATTTTCGTTTGAATTCATACGTGGTTTGCGATTGAAATTCGATTATATATGCCCTGATAAAATCGATTACGCTTGCGATTGATAACTCGGCATTTTGATGGAGAATCATGGATCAGGTATGTTTGTAGGGTGTTTGTCTATATTAGGTCTCGGATTGTTCCATACTTTTTTTGTTTCTACTGTGATCGGAATGAATAACCGTGTTCTAAATTAGTTAGAATGATTTGTTAGTTTCCAACAACGTTGTGTTGATACGTGGTGTCATTTGTTTTCTTATATTTTATATACGTGGGAGTGCAGGGGTATTTGTTCATGTATCGCATGGTGTTTTTTAATTGATGTTATGTTGGTTTTTTTAGGAGTGGTTTTATTTGTTCGGTATGGTGTCTTTCTTAATAGATGTTCTGTTTAGACCGCGTCATTCAGTGATCAAAATAGCTTTCATTTTTATCCATTATCTGCATTTATGGTGTTATTTAAAAACACTCTTGGAAACCGCGTGTGTATGTGCTTACATATAAGTGGTGTTATTTCTGTATAGGAATCAATCAAAATGTATGATATTTTGGAATTTATGGTGTCTTTTTTATATTGGTGAATTTTCATGGTGTTATAACAAATTGAAGTTATTTCTGCGTCTGCTTACATATATGGTGTTATTTCTGTTATAACCAATCATTCATGGTGTTATTTAAGTTATAACAAATGTCCCTTCAGGGGGTTATTAACGGGCTATTGTGCTAGTTTTTAATACATACATTGTGTTCCTTCATGGGGTTATTTACGGGCTATTATGTCGGTTTTAAATACATATATACATATATGTGGTGTTATTTCTGTTATAACCAATCATTCATGATGTAATTTTTGTTACAACTATTTCACAGTGTTTTTTATGAGGTATGGTGCTGTTTTTAAATCATCTATTTTGCTGTGGTGTTATTTTTGTTATAACCAATCATTCTTGAAGTTATTTTATGTCTTTTTTATGTGTGTTATTTGTAGGGCCTCATAACTACCAGCTTGTTGGGCGTCCACGCCTGTCTCCAAATTCTGGTAAGAGGACTTTTTTACCTGAGGTGGAAGAGTCGCTTAGGACGAAAGAGAAAATGACTTTCGACACACTGAATAATGCATTCCTTTTTCTCAAAAGTACGCGATGGCTGCAGGCTTTACCACCAGGAAGTCTTCACAATACAAGCTACATGATGTTGTTAAATCCAAATATTTTGTTTGCTCAAAGGAAGGGACGAAACTTTTTAAGGTGATCGACTCATCTAAAGTGGTCGACACCTCAAATATAGGTTCAAAAAGGAAATCTACTCGGCGGGTCCCTTCTATTAGGACTGGTTGAGAAGCACGTATGTTATTAAAGCTAAATGATTTGAATCTAGATGAGGTATACTATTTCAAGGAGGACCATAACCACTCTTTTGTTGCTGACGAGGATAGGTATTTACTCCCCTTTAACCAAGGAATGAACTATACTCAAGAGCAAGCGGTTAATGCTTTGAGTGCGATAAATATTGGACCTGTCAAAGCATTTAATATCATGAGGACATTGTATGGTGGCTTTGACAAGGTTGGGGCAACCAAATCCGATTTCAAGAATTTTAAGCGATATATAAACATGTACATATCTGAGTTTGATGCTGATATGATGATTAAAGGGTTGTTGAGAAAGAAAGATTATATGCCAAACTTTTCAATGGAGTATACAACCTCTGAAAATGGTATATTAAGGGCTTTGTTATGGGCAGACGAGGAGGCCAAGCGGAATTATTCAGTTTTCGGTGACGTTGTGTCATTTGATGCAACATATCGGCGTAACAAGTTTGTTTACTAATTATTTTTGTTGTTTGTTTTTTAAATTCTTTTTAGTTTTATATAAAAGATATTTATATGGTGTTTTTTTCATTTTATTTTGTTAGGTACAAATGATGTTCGTACCATTTACTGGTATCGACAACCATAATCGTAACATTACACTTGGCGCCGCTATAACAGGAAACGAAACCGCTGAAACGTATAGTTGGTTGCTTAAGGTGTTTCGTGAATCTTTTGGTCGTGCTCCTCCAGTTGTCGTGACCGACCAAGACCCAACCATAAAGAAGGCTATTGAAGATACATGGCCTCAGAGTAAGCATAGGTTATGCATGTGGCATATAATGGACAAGCTTACTGTTAAGGTGTTTTTGCTTATTCGATCTATTAAGATTTTTCATTTTGTTGTATTGTCTTTATTTTGTTTACATGGTTTTTTCAATGGTGTTTTAGGTTGGCCCTACAATTTGTAATAGTACAGATTTCAAGAAGAGGTTGTGTGCCATTGTGTGGACCGATTCTATACTACCACGAGAAGTTTGAAAGCGAATGGGGTACCATAATGAATGATTTTAATCTTTCTGAGCATGAATGGTTACAGTCTATTTATCAGATCAGGGGTAGTTGGATATCCGGCGTATTATCGCGACGAGTACATGTCTGGACTCATGCGCACCTCATCTCGTTCAGAGAGTGAGAACCATTTTTTTGGACAGTTTTGCAACCTAGAGTGTACCCTTGTTGAATTTTTGGGGCATTTTGATTCTGCAATTGAAGCTCAAAGACATGAGCATAGGAAGAACGACCATGACACTAGAAACACGATTGCTGACTTATGGGCAGTAGACTTTGTTTTGGAGGAGGAGGCCGCGGTACGCACTATTTTTTTTATGTCCAATTGGAGATATAAAATGGTATTCATAGATGTGCTATTGGAAAGTGGGAAACTATTGATGCCTTCGTTAAATTTTTTGTGAAGGATTGGGAACAACCATGCACCACTTTCTTCGAGTTATACAATAGACTTTATTTTTGTTGGTTTTGTTTACATTTTACCTTAAATATACTTGGTTCCGACACATGAATTAGTATTGTGTCATTTGGTTAATCGCTTTTTTGTATGAATTTATCCGTTTTTTGTTGTGTCTCATAGGTAATGGTGCGGGAGGCCGACATGACTATATACTGTACATGCAAAAGATTCAAACAGTTTGGGTTGTTGTGCTCACACATATTCTGCGTGCTTAGGATGCTTGACGTCATGGAATTCCCTCAACGATATAAACTTAGACGTTGGACGAGGGAGGCTGTTCCCAATAGCTCTCCTGGTGTTAATTTAGGTATGAATGAGGACGAAGATCGGTATAATGAAGTTAACCGAGTTGTACGTGAGATAACACAATATACTGAGTCGGTTATTAACAAGCTTGTTACCAATTTCGATGCATTGTGCTCATTTAGGGATCATGTGGTTAAGTTTTTCGATTCAGCTGGCGAGGCTGTCGGGAATGCACCTCGCAAGAGTCGTAGGGAAAGGTTTGCAGAAATAACTGACAATACACAACCATCTACAGTTACTGTTCGTGTCCCCAGTTGGAACTAGATATAAAGGTATGGGTAAGTCGCAACGGATGAAGTCTAAACGTGAAATTGTAAGAAGCCAAACGGGTAATAAGAGACGTCGTTGTCAAAATTGCTTTAGGTACGGTCATAACAGACGTACCTGTAAACACCCTAAAAGGAAAGAAGAAGACGCTAGTTCTGAGGAAGACGGGGGGGGGGGGGGGAAGAAGGGGTCGAATCTGATGAGGATGAAGCAGACGAGAAGGAAGGAGAGGATTAGGGATTGTTGGATAAGTCATTTTTTTTGTGTTTGTACAAAGTGGCTTTCGGTTGAACGTGTATACTTCAATTTTTTCTTTGAAACGTTATACACCTGTTTAGTTTTTTCATTGATGAGTTTTTTTTACAGGTCAATTTCAAAAGTGTACATATTGCATCTTGGTATAACAATGTATTTTTGTTAATATATCCAAATGCATTGTGTTTTTATACATCGTATGGTGTTTTGTCAATTTGTTATTATGGTGTTCTTTTTATTTTAAAGAGAGGTTTAGCCAACTGAATAGGTTTATGCCATGAGTTATAACAATTTACACGGTTTTGTTATCGTGTTTTTTATGTAACGTGTTTTGTTTTAAGCATATATTCGTGATATTCGGTAATTCCATCTGTCTTGAATGATATAAAACTATTTTATTGTAACAAAATATTATAGAAAGTAAACAAAAATAAAGAAAAAAACAAAACGCAAAAGATGATCAAATGTCACACCATTTTTGAATGGAAAAAACCCCATAAAATGATCATACATCACACCATTGTTTAGAGCAACCAAATTGAAAATGTACCAACATGATTAACTTGTTTGAAACCTACATTATACCATCCAACCTGCGACAAATTCTATGTATTGCATTTTCTTCGAGCTTCACCCTTTCATCCTCGTCCAAACAAGCAAACTCTCTAACTTCTGTCTCCACAACCACTCGTACTGTGTTCACCTCACTAAGAAGCATTTTTGTATCTTCTTGCGTAGATCGGTGATTTCCTTTCTTTGATTATCTAAGACTTCCCCCTTTGCGTTTCTCTCTTATGATAGTCCACATTTCCAATCTTTCACGCTTGTTCCTATATAAGTCAAAAGACATGTGTTTTCGTAAGCAGATACAATCATGCGCATTTACAGGTATGTTTTTCAATTTTACGAGGTAACCTTTAGCTTACCGTTGTAAGTCTCCATATGTCGCATTAAGAAAATACCACAGTCTGTACCGTTAAACAGAGTCTGCCATGGGACTTTCATTCTTACGGTTTGGTAACTCTTACTTTATCACCTACTACTGGCTGTATACGGCTAAGGAACCCACAAAAGGCACTTACCTGAAATAATACATCCGGTAATACATTATTGTTCTTTTTTTACAATATATAAATATAGTTATGTATATATCTGAGTTGTCCGTACCATCTTTTCGACCGTCCAGCCGTATCTTTCTTATAAACCAGCTTCACCCTCTATGTTGTCGATGATTATTATTTGGGTCATTGACAAGTTGAAAAAAAGCAGAAAGTAGTGCTCCCCATTCAAGATAGGGATGTACACCCTCTGGAAACCTTTAAATGTCTTTTGTTCCGTACCGTCTAGTACATACTTCATGTTCTCTGCAAACCTTGATATCCGGTCTTTTTCTGGTAAGTCAAACTCTTTTTCAAGCTGCATATGTTTATTTAAAAAAATAAAAACAAAGTTAGATGATATGGTGTTATTACAGCTCCAAAACAAAATTTTCCCTAAGTTATTACAGCTCCAAAAACCGAGTTTACATATGTTTATAACAGAGTAACACCATGAGAGAACTTTACGTTTCATCTAAAGGGAGTCATATAATTTAAACAATATGCAGGCCTAGGACTGTCTTACCAATGATTTTACTATTTGATATCCCTTATGCTCTAAAATTGAAAACCTTGAAACTGACTAAATGCAAAGATTTTTTCACTGGTCCAATCCATGCTTTAAGAGAATTCTTTCGGACTTTCATTTAACCTGATCTTAAACTGAGATACTATCATATAGTATAAAGTGAACTACGCCAAAAAGATAGGTACACAGGGTAACAAGCAAACCAACTGAATCATATTGCAGAAAACTTAGGTAACAGAAGAAACTAAACTGCAATGATTAAAAACCATCATTCGAATCATAGATATCTAGTCACAGCTTGGTTTAAAAATATTTAATCATAACTACTGGATTATGCAATGATCATATAAAATCCAATCATAAACATAGTCAGGTGTGCCTAACGCCCGAGGCGCGCCTCATGTAGTTCTTGTTCAAAATTAGGGTAAGTAGAAGGGTTATATGTAAAAGCAACATAACAAATACAAATATTATGAAAGGTTTACTTGATAAACAAATGAATTATATGTAGTTTATGGTTGTCAATAAACAGCTTCACTTTTAACAGAACCCACCCCACAAGTATATACGCAGATACATAAACACCAGAACAGTAGTACAATCAACACATAATCAATAAAGAACACATACCAACATTCCAACGTTGCAGAACAATTTTGGGGTTGTTCCCATCTTCCTCATTCTCTCCTCGTAGTTCAAGACTACAGCCCATGCACTGATGACATCAATATCTACCGTGACACCCGGTATCATCGATTCGAATGGTGCCCTCATCACCGAAAGTTGACCATTATTGCTGAAAATTACATCCCTACAACACGAGAAACTTATTTTAAATAACTAATGTTAATGAATAATTATAATTGTATGCTAGATACGTACCACGCGTTATGCACCCCGCATAAAATACACCGTGCAACGACTTCTTCAGACTTCTCTCGCCCGACCCTCAACGAAACTACGCGGCTGACCTATGGCGACCGTAGCGTAGGCGGCAAAATTATTGTCCTTTTGGGGCATGGTGTTTTTTCATGCATCGCAGATCGCGCCACCTCACCACTTTCATCATAACCCTAAACACTATCAAGTCTTTTTGACAGGTTCACGGCCTCAAGCCCTAACACATTGAACCGGGTTTGGAGTGTCTTTGCTGTATACACCGCGTCTATCGCTTCCTCTACCTCTGCTACAAATGATGATGTCATTGGTGAAAAGGGAGATTTTTTGTGACATACTTTCATCATTTCTCGTATTTGGAGTAGTGTTATTACTGGTTAATGTTACACTACCTTCATGAGGGTTGACATCTTGCGTGCTATCCTCATCCGGGATGTAGATGTTTCAACTTCATTCTATTCCACGTCAATGCTTTTTCCTTCAATTTCTCAATTTTGGATACAATTCACCACTCATTGATGCTACGTACGCATCCTTCAAAATCACGGAACAACTTATCCAAAAGGTTGCATTTATCCTGTGTTAAAATCTGGTTAAACAACATATTTGGTAAAACAATATATATGGTATCAGTCTATTTACAACCTATTGTTTACTTACCACATCAGATTCTCTTCCAGATGCGGATGGTGGCGATTTTGTGTCTCCGTACTACGACCCGTCGGCACATGAAAAGCTCCATCTGGACCTACAAGCATGGCACACGTTTAGGTGTCAGTTTGTGTCAGAAAGTAGTCCGCACAATGCTTGTATATACCAAGGTGTGCGTCATCATCTTCAACTTCTGTAGTACCTTTATTCACATTTTTCTTTTCCTTTCCACTGATCTTCTCCGATCCACGTTTCCTTTTTTCTCCCTTTCTTGCTGATTCAACTTCTTCAATTGATATCCTTTTACGTTCCATCTCTGAAGCCAACTCGTCAAACAAGTCATCAGTTGCTAATGCAATCAGAGCCGAACTATGTGTTGAAGGTATCTTTTTTTTTCTCGATTGCATAGGCCATCTGTCAAGTTTCATGGAAAGAGGTTTATTACAGTTTCTACAATCTTTAATGCATGAATTATTTTTTTTATGTTTTATTTAGTATTAACTTACCATCAGTAAAAGCATTGGGCCCCTGAAATGATCCTCGTCACCGTGCCACGATCTCTTCATGTGGTTGAGGCACGCAACCATGTAAGCACACCAATCAAAACTTGATATTTCAACTTCTGGCTTTATGCACGAAGATACCGGACGTTAACCGAGTTGTTGCTCGTCGTTTCTCCCAGAAATGAAAAGTAGACAACTATGAAATTCAGAACAAACAACCATTCGTAGTCGTCTATACTCAATATGTACATGATCAGCAGCAATGGAGACAGTCTTTTTCTTTGTAGATCTTTAAATTGATCCCTAAATTCCTTCATAACTTCATCCTCCTCTTGCTTGCCTTCGTCTGTTCAATCAGCATATTTCCCCACGAGGCAGCTTGAATGTGCGGTATACAAGGTCTGCAGTAATGGGTATCAGCCTGTCGTTTCCTACATTCAATACGCACGCATCTGGGTCGTAATTTGTGACCAACCAGTGTGCGATTGCGGTAGGGACACCAGTAACCTGAAGGCGGAAAATTGAGCCAAATCCGATCTCGTAAACTTTCTCTCGTTGTTTCGCACTCAAACCATGTGTTAGATTCAACAAATTATCGATTGAAACTTTTGTCCCAATTTTGGTTCTAGTACAGGGCTTGTAAGGTTGTGATTGTATTGCCGTTTTGCATGAATCGGCGATCTTTTGGCTAGAGACTTCTTTCGTTTTCCTGGTGGGGTGTCAACAAAGTCATCGTCTGGGTCGGACGATGGCTTTGAAATCCCCTGATCAGGCTTCTTTGTGGTTAACTTTGATTCTACATTAAACAAACATACTATTAGTAATCATGCACAGTATAGACATTTAGTTCAATATAATTTTCAACAAAAAATGCATACCGTTTATGTGAGTTCCTGCAACCAACCATCTTGTAGTTGATTTGAATTGCTTCCCTGGCGGGGGAACTACTGTTGTTGTTTTTGGTTGTGGTTGTGGCGGCACTTCCTTGTTTTGATTTGTAATATCACTAATGCGCTCAGCTTTATGAGCATCCACATCTGGACCAACTAAAGGCAAGTCTTTATCAGTTATTTTTTATGTTGCAATCATTAAACAGGTGCGTGACATTTATTTGCAATGCAAGTACCTTTTTTCTCATATTCCTTTCCATCTAAATCCAAACAGATGACAACAGTTTCTTTTGTGTTCTTATATTTGGAGCGGTACATTTTTGTACGGAGACGCTGGCTTTTCCTAACTATAGAGTACACATGTGTAACAAATGTATTATAACCCTAGTTATTACAACAAATGTATTATACCAAATGTATATATATAAACCAAGTTATTGAAACAAATGTGCTATAACACCAGATATGAGACCAAATCAGAATTAAAAACAAAAATAAAAGAACTCATTGAAGACACCCCAGCGCAGTGTTTGTTGAATGAACAACTCATTAAATAACACCCTACCAGGTAAGCTATAACAGGAACAGCCGCAGAAACCAAAACCCACCCAAACAGACAAACACCAAGTACTGGAATGCAGTTTTGTATGAATGAATACAAAAAACAGCATAACTCATTGAAGACACCCCACAGAAACCAAAAACCACAGTCACAGATAAACCCTAAGTTTTGGGATGCAGTTTTGTTGTTTGAAATAATACAACTTATTTATGAACCCATAGATGGTAAATAACACCAAAAAATAGAGTAACTACTCGAAACACCACATCAGTATTTGATGAATGCATACACCTCATTAAATAACACCCTAACAGTAATCTCTACCAGACAAACCCCAAGTCTTAGAATGCAGCAAACTCATTGAAGACACCCCACAACAGTTTTGTTGAACGAATACAACTCATTAAATAACACCCTAATAGATAAAAACACCACAGTATTCGTAAAACACTATAACATTTTATGAATACCGTATTTGTAAAACACCATAACAGACAATATTCTCAATAAGTTGTAAACCATGAGTTTGAAGACTTCAGAAATAACACCATTGCCTTTAAATAACACCCTAATATGTAAACCCTAACAGAAAACAAAAACCAAATTAACAATTTATAAAAACTCCACAAACACTTAAAAACACCATAACATTTAATCCCTAAATCCTACAATGCAGTTTTGTTTTTTTATGAATATGACATAAATCGAACTCCATTGATAAGAAAAAAAACAAAACCTGCATAACTCATTAAAAAACACCATAACAGTTTCATTTGGTTGAAATTAAGAAACTTATTGAAAACCCTAATCATACCAACTAAAGGAATCAGCAATAACACAATAAAATGTTTAAATACGACTAAAAACACCCTGATTTCATCACACAGTACATACCTGTATGTGATTTTGCAGGTTTTCCCATCGACGTAGTCTGCGACTTCGTCTCTTTCTTCTGGTTGCCAAGATATTGTTCCTTAATTTTCTTCATTTGTGCTGAGTGATTTTGCGATTACAACTGGTATTGAAGATAGTTTCCTGAATAACCTCCGAATTTGTCGATGTTTTGATTTTGATTGTTGAGGGAGAAGATACGGTTTCTGTTTTGAATTTGATTAAATGTCCAAAACACCCCTGAATGCTCCAATCAGTTTTAATTGTTTGACTACTTTATTTACAATAATGCTACTATGATCTCAACCATTAGATATTTAATCTAATGGTTGATATTTTTTTCTTACCCTTCTCACACTTTTTAATTTTTCTCGCAATAACCTCACCCTATATATATATACATATATATATATATATGCATATATATATGGATTAGGTTCAGTAGTGAACACTAGTGTATTTGTGAACTGTGCGAACTAATCATGGCCATACACTGTGTGTATCAATGGCCTGGATTTGATTGTGAAATACATTTGATAATGAAATCATAGCCATACACGTGTGTAAATCAATAGTCAGGATTTGTTCACTCAGTTCGTAAATACACTAGTGTTCACTATAAAATCTTACACTATATATATATATATATAGCTTGATTTATGAAACAATTAGTCTTATTTAAAATTAATAAATATATCAGATTTAATAAGTAAAAATCAATTTTTTTTAATAAGTTAACTAAACTGATTTTGAATATATAATTAAAATAGAAACAACTGCTAAAGATGCTTGGGATTGATTGTTTTGGGCTCTTGAATATAAATACGAGGGTGATTGGACAAATGCTGGTGTATGCTGTGATGATTCATTGAAATATTGGTTTGCCATTTGTATTGGACCATGTGTCGAAGGTGAAGTATAATGTGTGGATGAACCAAAAATATTTTGAGAAGAGTTTAACAAAATATTGCTTTGATAATGATGCTTGTGAATAGTCTTCTATATATGTGTAGCTGGGATTCCAAAAACTACTAGTGGAAACCATACTTATAACATATAATCAAATTGGTATGCCACTTGTTGATTTCTGCTTCTAGTATTTATTGTGTTTACTTTGACTGTTGATTAATTAACCTAACAATTTTTAATCCAGTACTTTTACTTGTTATCTTGTATCTTTGAGGTAGTAATTGCTTTTTCTAGTAGTTTGGGTGGTTATTTGGGAACATCAATTGAGAAATCTTCTGGACTTCGACTTATAAACTAACTTATTCCATCACAGAGATAGTTTCCTTTTGAGTTTTAGCTTTCTTCATCGGCAAATTTTATATAAACCAACATTACATATATAAAATCACAAGTTTACATATGTGTAAATTAATTCTTACGATATAAGTAAATTATTTTATTACGTATAGGTAAAGTTGTAACTAGATATATGTAATCACAAAATTAATTATAAAAAATATAAAACTAACCTTAAACAATATTCATTATATGAAATAAATAAGAAAAGGATTGATTGTTAGGAGTTGTTGAAGTTCTTCAAGTTTTGAGAGTTTTGAAATAATCATGATACATATATACACACACTCATAGGAGAAAGATAATTCAAAAAGAAACTTAATATGAGAAGAAAAAAAAAGAAAAAAATTGCTTAATGATAAAACAATAAAGAGTTTATAACTCTTTTTATTAATTAATTTTCTCTTTCATCAATCAGACAAAAACACTTCATTCTACCATTTCAGAATTTATCTTACACAAATCTAAAACCGTCATCATCATAAATTAGATTGTTTTGAAAGAAAATATTGTAAAAAAGAGGTAAAAGTTTAATTAGTTAACAAATAGAAGATAATACAATAAATTAATTAAAATAAAGTTTCCTATGTGTCTTTATAATAATGACATTAAATACACATATGTTTTTTTTGAGCGACCAGCAAAATCAATCTCGAGCACTCTCGGGGCGTCCACTAGACCAAACGAGTACTCCGAGAGTAACTCGAGTCCAGTACCAATTCCGGGGAAAAACCAGCCAGTAGGCATGACGTCGAAATTACCAGTAAAACCCATTTGGCTCAAGAATCGAACCTAGAATTCCCTGCCTCTCCTATCATTGTCCACCAGTGACTCACTCTGCACCAAGTAGGAGTTGAACCTACATCTCACAAGGAAAAATGCAAGCCTTCCACAACTTGATCTAGAGATCATTGGCATTAAATACACATATTAAATGAAACATTTCTATTGGTTAAAACTTATTCTTTCTATTCTTGAAAAAAAACTTCTTCTCATTTGAACCAAACACTATATATATATTATATATATATATATTATATATATATATGTATATATATATATTATATATATATATACATGTTAATTTAATTTTTATAAGATATATTTTTAACTGTTTTTAAACATTTTTCAATATTTAGTTTTTGATTTTCTTATTAAAAATGTTTCTAGAAGTATTTATAAGGAAAAGTGTCGAAACAAATTTAAAAAAATTGATTTTTAACATGTTAAGTTAATTTTAATAGTACTCTACAGTTTCTCACTTTTTAGTGTTCCCTAATAATTCTCATGAAATATATATATTATGACACATCTATAAAGATATTTTTCCTAACGATACACACACATATACATATATTAGTGTTTTTATAAAACATTATACCACTAGCAACACCATATCCCTCATTGGAACCCCCTCCTCTTTCTCAAGTTGCACCGCCTAAATAGTTGTATTCCCTCCATGTACTGACGTTATCTGCTTTCACTTGTTCCTCCTCTCACATCATACCCTTTTACATGTCATGACCACGAACATATGAAAGTGTTGGGGCAAAAAGGGCATAAGAGGCATTTTTAATAGGCTATTTTTAGAATATCTCTCTTCATATTTAAAGCTTATGCATATTCCTCATGTTTTATTAACCATTCTTTAACTTTTTACTAGATTTTTGTGCCATATTTTTACTAGATTTTTGTATTGTATTTGAGAAAACAAAAGGGGTGAGAGCTTCTCATATGGGACCAAAATGGTTTTTCATTTTACTTATAAATAGTGTCACATGTCATCTCTACAATATTTTTAGGCTATTTAGACAAAACCTAAGTTATATATATATATATATATATATATATATATATATATTTGGCTACAAAGTCTAGTATTTTCTCTTTATTTGTGGGTTTTGATTATGTTTTGTAGCTAACATTATGATGATTAATGACTTTTTACACTTTTTAAGAGTTTTGGACTTTGTAGGCAAATTCCATACATATATATATATATATATATGTGTGCACATTGTAATATAATAATAACTATTTTGTAGTTCAAATTCAAATAATCACAACGATTCCACTCTAATTGTTTTTGAATTGTGACTTTCTATGATAGATTCTTAGTCGTTGACCAATATTTAATCTAAAGGTATCCAAAAGATTTTATATCCTTCACGATTTTAGCCACACTAGCGTTCTTGTCCGCGAATACCACTTTGTTTCTCTTCTTCTAGATGCACCAGGTAACCGTAAGAATGATTCCATGTATCACCTTCTTTTTTCCAAGCTTCCAAAACGGCTTAAGTTTTTTGCCTTTACATTACCAAAGAGGTCTATCGTATTATAAAACTCATTTTTAAACAAATATTAGAGTCGTTTACCTATTTTATCATTCGAGGGTATTTTTGTCAACTTAGACCCTTCTTTACGATGAAGGACTTACAATTTTATGTTTTGACTAAAGCGAACATTTAACCATAATCTATGTAAGAACATAATGATTACAGATTAGATTATTGGATTTACCTTACCTTAGGTAATCCCTTTTTCATTTATGACTCATTTAACTCTCATCGGACCTTTTAGTCCTGGTTGAGAGTTTGACCCGTTACACGTACCTGGCTCGGGTCATAGCATTGACCCTTTATTACTTTGCACTATTAGTTACTAATTAATAGCGATACGAACCAAACGCCATTTCCCTGTGATTACAAAAACTCGACAAGCGTTCATTAGATATTATTGTCAAATGGTGATATCATCACCATTTGATCCATTTGGTCTAAATGACCCTTTTATCATTACGAGATGGCATTTATTTACCATCTCATCATGTATCCGTTTCAGTTTACACCACGTGATCATATTACTTAAATGTGTTTCTCAATTCATTCGATCCGTTATGGTATACGCCATAGGGTGTCTATATCAAAATTAAATATTTATTTGTCAACTCGTGACTGAATTACCATTTTACTCTTTTATTTCTTATGGCTTACACCATAAGGTAACTTTTACGAACTCCTTGTTATTTGTCATTACATCACTATATTACTGATTTACCCTTTTTACCATCAAATATGGTTTATTACCATTTTCACTTGTTCCGACCCATATCGATTCAGGTTGGAACCTTGCATTTCATATCTCATTCCGATTACCAAATCACTTATTCTTAGTCAATTACATAAGTAGATTTTCTATATTAAGGATGTAAGCTTTACTTAACTTGAAATCCAATTATGCTCTTTCCGCGCACTTGATCTAATTGACCCGTTTCTTCCCAAGCCTCCACCTAGTTTGTCAAGCGTCAAACTATCATTTATCATTCGCAAATGGTTAGGTTAGTCATCATTTAAAACGACTATTCCACCTTACGGATTTTATATCAAATTTATCATTTGATCTTATTATAGGTCAGTTTGACTCTTAAAAGTAAACTGCCCATTTACACATACAAACTCACGGATAAGTTTAACAACTCATTTAAGTATTTCGTTAATTACCGGGTAAGCGCTATTCTTAGGACACCATTATAGCTACGTTTACCAAAACAGGTTCATGTCGTTTCTTTCACATAAACAAATTTAAACGATTGTTAACATCAAGTTAACTTAGCTTTTGATCAACAATGCTAATTTATCCGTTAGCTAGGTTTTCATCTTTATGTAGCAATCCATTTCATCATATTATTAGACATTCATCCGAATACCTAATATTACCAATTTAACATCTATTAACATTAACTTAACATCTATTTCATCATATCATACAAAACTCATTCCAAGTCATGTATGATTACTTACTCGAATCTCTAATTTGTTCGAGTATCTTACACATGCATACAAGTTGATGATCATAAACATTCCTATATTATTAATTTCATCATATAGTCAAGAACCCATTTCATTATTTACTTGTTAATCACTAACAAGAAATCTTACATCAAATTGTGCATGATTTCTTTAAGTTTAACGAAATCAATCATACACATACACTTAATTTCATCTTTGGATCATAATCCAACTATCTAATTGCAAGTAATCAACATGTCTCAAGTTATGATTTTTACCAAATCTAAGTTTTGAGACATACCTTATGATCCCCTCGATTAGATGATCGTTTATATGCGTTCATGCACTGATTTGGGGTTAGAATTGGCTTTCAATTTGTTGATTCTTGATTGAACTAGGGTTTCCCTAGTCTTCACCTCCTGATGATCGACCAACACACATTTACTATGTGTGTTGAGTCTTAATTTTGGTGTTTTAAAACACAAGTTCCTTTTGTGGCAACTTTAGTCCCTCAAGTTTAGTTTTTTATTATATAAGACTACAACTCATTGTCTTGTTACTTGTATACATGTTATTAACTAGGTTAATTTGTTCCTAGTCATTTTGTTATAGTTTAAATTTCACCACTAACGGTTCTTTACCTGTTCTTTAATATTAACGTGGTTTGATTACTAAGCCCGTTTTTTGGGTGTTACAAATATACCCCCCTTAAAGAGGTTTCGTCCTCGAAACCTTTCTTACGTAGTTCCTTGGGTTCGACCCAATGGACTTGGTTTCGTTTTCACCTAAGTATAGCTCATTTTAATTATTCAAAAATCCTTACAAGGAAGTTATGGTAGTGCCTTTTAGGCTCCAAGGTGCATGCACTCTTCATGTGTAAGGCCTCATGTGCCATTACTTTCATCTTGTATTCCTTTTTCTTTACTCAATCGAGTCGCCATTTGCCACTCGGTCATATGTACCTGTCAACATACTTATTCCACGCAAATCTTATATTGATAAGCGAATTCAACAAGTTTTAAATTTAATTTTGATCTTGACCGATCTTGTCGGTTAGACTCATTTTTTGTCACCAGTTACCTTATACTTCATAATTTAGGTACACTTATATTGCCTTCGCAAGGCTTTTACTAACTTTCGAGACCCTAGTCTCATAGCCCGTGTCACAAGGTAATCGTATACCGTATATTATAATATATATATATATATATATATAATAATATTATATGACCGTGATTGCATCACGTCATGTTAAATTTTATATTTATCCTTTTCGTTTTCGAAATTTTCTTTTACTTAGCCTCTTAAGGTGAGGTATTTTAAAGCATCATTCCTCTTGATTCGTGATTCCCAAGGTCATTTTGACCTTGTAGATTATTACACTATTCGTAACCCGAAGGTCGTGGTGATCCTTTAGATCATCTTTTTTTTCGTGTCGTTCTTTAAATATATTGGTGTCAATGCACCTATTTTGTACTTGAAAGGAAAAATTATTTACGTTGTCCTTGCATTTTCCGCCAAATCATGGCTCCCTTTTACTATGAAGGCTAATTTAATTTACTTCAATTATGGTCCTCAGGCCATGTTTGATCCGGTTTATTAACAATTTCGTTTTCTATGACTCCGCGAGTCATTTATGAATCACTTTCACTTGTCAGATCTATTTGTTGTTTCATCTCCATTGGGTGATGATCATTTGCGTCTAAACCTGGCGCAATGTTAACTGGCGTTGACCACTTGTCACCACCGAGTCACAACTACCATCTTTAGTGGCAACCACAACATTTTGTGTATGTGGCCTCAACATTTATTCAGATCAGACATTGTCTATTGATAGTCGTGCGCGCCTGCGTGATCGTTATCCATGACTAGATCAATTTTCGTTCGGACAACTCTTCCGACTCTACGACTTTATATGTCATTTATGCGTCGGTTTGCCTTACGTTTACTGTTATCCGGTTTAAGCCTATATTTTCTTTACAACCCGTTACCTGGGTTCTTTATCTTAATGTTTTAACGTTCCCGTTATCCGTTTTGCGTCTTCATTTATATTCATTCACGACCCATTTTATGGGTTTATTTCTATTTCACGCTCCCGTTATTCGGTTTGCGTCTACAGTATATTTAATCATTTCTCGTTACCGGGCTCATTATTCTTTTGCTTTAACGTTCCCGTTACGCGGTTTGCGTTTACTTTAAATTCTATCACTGTACTTCTTTTTCACTCATTTGGCTTGCTCGTGTGAAGTCCATCACTTATGAGCGATCGAATCTAATTCTTTATTTAACCTGTTTGGCTTGTTCTTGTGAGATTCATCACTTATGAACTGTCAAACTTTATTCATTATCTGACCCGTTTGACCTGTTCGTGTGAAATACATCACTTTTGAACAATCAAACTTTATTCTTTTTCTAATCCGTTTGACTTGTTCGTGTGAAATCCATCACTTCTGAACAGTCAAACTTTATCCTTCCGTTTGATTTGTTCATGTGAAATCCATCACTTCTGAACATCAAACTTTATTCTTTTTCTAATCCATTTGACTTGTTCGTGTGAAATACATCACTTCTGAGCAGTCAAACTTTATCCTTCCGTTTGACTTGTTCATGTGAAATCCATCACTTCTGAACAATCAAACTTTATCCTTCCGTTTGACTTGTTCATGTGAAATCCATCGCTTCTGAACAGTCAAACTTTATTCTTTCTCTAATCATTCTTTATGGCCTCACGGACCATGAGTGATGATTATCATCATTATTTTTTTCTTTTCTCCTTTTATCTTTTCTATGATCATAGTCATCGACTGTGATCACTTCTCGTGTGGGCGCTACCTCCGTTTCTATGACCTCGCGGGTCATTTATACCTTGGTTTTACATGCCCTTTTTGTCAACCATGGTTTCCGTGGGTCATTTATTTCTATGTGCGCCTATTACCGTTTTTATGGTTTCCACGAAAACCATTTATATAAGTACACTTGTAAGTTTCTTTGACCCCAAGGATCTTTTAACTTTTCCCATTCATCTCGATTTTACCACATTGAATGTATATGTGTTTATTATAACAAGTTCATGGTATCATGTGTTTATCATTTACTTGGCCAGAGTAAGCGATCAACACATGGTACACATGACCTTATTATAACTAACACATTACTTCCCATGTAAGTAAATCCTCGGTTCATGTCCATATTTCTGATTTATTTGGTAAAACTTTGTTTAATTGTCATTTAAAAATTATTAGTTTTTACCTTAACTAACTCAAAACATATGGAATGTTTTTCCTTTTCATAAAAATTTTTCTTATATAACCACATTCATGTGATCGTTAATTTTCCTCAATAGGATCTTAGCTGAAAATTTCTACTTGGATGGTCACCCCATCCAAGATTTTAGATCTGTACTCTTTTATATTTTATTATTCACGATTTGTTTATAATGAGTATCACCCGCCCAATTTCTCTTGGGAACATCATCATGGATGGGTATCCCTTCCGGTTTTCCCATGCTTTAGTCCCGTGTACAACCGTTGTTCATTACGTATTTGTTGTATACTACTAGTTATGCAATAATTTAAAGTGTGCATCTGTGCGATATTTTCTTCATTGGCTTTCATTGCCGTTCCACCTTTATTTAATATCATTATTTAGTTTAGGTCCTTAACGAGTATGCTCTACTTGTCATACTTCAGACCATTATGTCATCGCGTCGGCAGATCATTAGATTCCCGCCATCTTCAGATGCAGCATCCTTTAACCAAAATGTTTACATCAATTAGTAACATTGAAAATTAATAAGCGCCCTTAGTATAGTACATGGCTATCTACAATACTTGTTAACACAAGTAATTCACTAGCTGTATCGTCTTATCATTTTATTTTGGGTAACGTGCGTTCACACGATAACCCTATGTGTTATTTACAACACTTTAGCTATGTTAGACCGCTAAATTTATAATAACTTACCGGCTCATGCGACCAAGCCTCGAACCGAACACATTTGATCTTTAACCTTGAGCTCTGATTACCAACTTGTAGGACCCTATCTTAATTTATTGAATTTCTATTAAAATTTTGCATTTTGATGTGTGAATGCGAATACATGTCACTCATATTTACGAGTTTATTAAAACGTTTTCAACATCTTTAAACAATTTAACATGTTTTCGTTGGTTAGTTTTATTATAATCAAAACCAAGTGCGGAAGCTTGAACTTTGATCGTGTTCGGTTCTTCATATAGCTTGATCCACTTCCGGTGCTCCCAAACATCACCTATATTTCATAATTTATGAAATACATTAGTTATAAATAAATTATAACATAACCGAATAAACATGAAGTCTTAAAACAATAAAAACAAAAACTTTATTTCAGACCCACCGTAAGCTATGGTGGCCACCGTAGCTTACGGTCCAACATTACGCTCCTAGCTCACTGTCTTACGGCTAAGACTTCCAATTTCAATCAGCAGCTACCTCCTATAAGCTACGGTAGGCCACCGTAGCTTATGGTGAGCTGCTGCAGCTTTTCTCTTGTTTGTAGTTTTAGTTACGACATTTTTCGTAACTCACTCAATTCTTCTCCGTTTTACCCGAAACTTGTTTCTAAATACCATAGAATATTTTCTTACATATTTTACCCTAAATCCTTGACCCGATTCTTATTTCTTATGAATTACACATTCACTCTTAATTTATGCGTATATTCATTTTAAACAATTAAGTGATTTAAGTGTATAAACTTAAATCTCACTTCTTCTTACCTTGTTTCTCGTTTTCCCACCAAAATATCTATTTACATTCCACCACAACTATACATTGTGGTGGATTGGTTATAAAAATGCTATATTTTAAATTCTACCATTCGGTTTGGCGTTTTTACGAAAAAGATCTAATACGAGGCATTAAGCCAAAACAAGCTTATGATTTCGCCTTTACATTACCAAAGAGGTCTATCATATTATAAAACTCATTTTTAAACAAATATTAGAGTCGTTTACCTCTTTTATCATTCAAGGGCATTTTGGTCAACTTAGACCCTTCTTTACGACGAAGGACTTACAATTTTATGTTTTGACCAAAGCGAACATTTAACCATAATCTATGTAAAATCATTATGTTCTTAAGAACATAATGATTACAGATTAGATTATTGGATTTACTTTACCTTAGGTAATCCTTTTTTCATTTATGACTCATTTAACTCTCATCAGACCTTTTAGTCCTGATTGAGAGTTTGACCCGTTACACGTACCTGGCTCGGGTCATAGCATTGACCCGTTTATTACTTTTGCACTATTAGTTACTAATTAATAGCGATACGAACCAAACGCCATTTCCCTGTGATTACAAAAACTCGACAAGCGTTCATTAGATATTATTGTCAAATGGTGATATCATCACCATTTGATCCATTTGGTCTAATGACCATTTTATCATTACGAGATGGTATTTATTTACCATCTCATCATGTATCCGTTTCAGTTTACACCACGTGATCATATTACTTAAATGTGTTTCTCAATTCATTCGATCTATTATGGTATACGCCATAGGGTGTCTATATCAAAATTAAATATTTATTTGTCAACTCGTGACTGAATTACCATTTTACTCTTTTATTTCTTATGGCTTACACCATAAGGTAACTTTTACGAATTCCTTGTTTATTTGTCATTACATGACTATATTACTGATTTACCCTTTTTACCATCAAATATGGTTTATTACCATTTTCACTTGTTCCGACCCATATCGATTCAGGTTGGAACCTTGCATTTCATATCTCATTCCGATTACCAAATCACTTATTCTTAGTCAATTACATAAGTAGATTTTCTATATTAAGGATGTAAGCTTTACTTACTTGAAATCCAATTATGCTCTTTCCGCGTACTTGATCTGATTGACCCGCTTCTTCCCAAGCCTCCACCTAGTTTGTCAAGCGTCAAACTATCATTTATCATTCGCAAGATGGTTAGGTTAGTCATCATTTAAAACGACTATTCCACCTTACGGATTTTATATCAAATTTATCATTTGATCTTATTATAGGTCAGTTTGACTCTTAAAAGTCAACTGCCCATTTACACATACAAACTCACGGATAAGTTTAACAACTCATTTAAGTATTTCGTTAATTACCCGGTAAGCGCTATTCTTAGGACACCATTATAGCTACGTTTACCAAAACAAGTTCATGTCGTTTCTTTCACATAAACAAATTTAAACGATTGTTAACATCAAGTTAACTTAGCTTTTGATCAACAATGCTAATTTATCCGTTAGCTAGGTTTTCATCTTTATGTAGCAATCCATTTCATCATATTATTAGACATTCATCCGAATACCTAATATTACCAATTTAACATCTATTAACATTAACTTAACATCTATTTCATCATATCATACAAAACTCATTTCAAGTCATGTATGATTACTTACTCGAATCTCTAATTTGTTTGAGTATCTTACACATGCATACAAGTTTGATGATCATAAACATTCCTATATTATTAATTTCATCATATAGTCAAGAACCCATTTCATTATTTACTTGTTAATCACTAACAAGAAATCTTACATCAAATTGTGCATGATTTCTTTAAGTTTAACGAAATCAATCATACACATACACTTAATTTCATCTTTGGATCATAATCCAACTATCTAATTGCAAGTAATCAACATGTCTCAAGTTATGATTTTTACCAAATCTAAGTTTTGAGACATACCTTATGATCCCCTCGATTAGATGATCGTTTTATATGCGTTCATGCACTGATTTGGGTTAGAATTGGCTTTCAATTTATTGATTCTTGATTGAACTAGGGTTTCCCTAGTCTTCACCTCCTGATGATCGACCAACACACATTTACTATGTGTGTTGAGTCTTAATTTTGGTGTTTAAAACACAAGTTCCTTTTGTGGCAACTTTAGTCCCTCAAGTTTAGTTTTTGATTATATAAGACTACAACTCATTGTCTTATTACTTGTATACATGTTATTAACTAGGTTAATTTGTTCCTAGTCATTTTGTTATAGTTTAACTTTCACCGCTAACGGTTCTTTACCCGTTCTTTAATATTAACGTGGTTTGATTACCAAGCCTGTTTTTATGGGGTGTTAGATATTTCCCCTATACGGGCTTGGGTTACGGTAAACTATTACCGCTTGGTCGGAAATGGGATCAATCGAATGCCGGATTGTGGCTAGTAAATCGGCATATTCTGTTTTAATCAGTTTTGTTTGATAACTTAAACATCAGGGTTTAACTACCGTGTCCTGGATATCCTCGGCTCATTACAATAGAAATGGCCACGACCTTAGCGCGGGTGTAGGCACCCGATAGACGATCAATAATGCATTCCCACAAGGTTGGGAGGAATTGACTCCTTCGTGAGTCCAAAGTGGTGTGTACGTTAATCATATCTCGGTCTCTGTACCGGGCCCTGTATGTATGGACATATATGTAAATCTGTTAACAAGGTTGGACGGTCAACTTTCCCAAGTTATAAAAAGATTTTGTGCTGATACGCACTTAAAACGTTTTTTAAATGTTTTCAAAATGAGTCAGTCGGGTGTATTTACCAGCGAAAGCTGACGTATTTTCAAAAGGCTGAGCTTGCAGGTACAATACAAAAATAGGCTGGAAGTGCTCGGTAGTGATAGAGGATCTTGCAAATCCTAGATCTGCCCAAAATCTGTTTTATATTTTTTCATGTACAATTTATGATCCGCCTGTGGATCTTCTATTACGAGTCTGTATATTATTTTATATTTCGAACATTCGATTTGTAATAGTAATTTTACTCCAAGACTACCGCTGTGTCATGTTTAATTGACAATGATGATTATCAACTGACGTCACGATACTCCCCACCCGGGCCCACTGGCGTATGGATTTGGGTTGAAAATACGGTGTGTGACATTAGGAACCCAATTATTCCATTTTACAACAAACGATGAATCCAGAACCCATTTTACATAAATATATTTATCTTCTTAGTAACTACTGAATTTGACATGACGTTTTTCATGGAAGCAACCGAAAAACCTTCTTGAGAATCAAGAACCCATAGCCAATGATCCGAGTAAAGTGTCAATACCACTCTTTTGATCATATTCAAACATTCCTCCCCTTTGGTTAACTCATGTTGATCTAAATTAACTTTTTTCCATCTCCACTTCTAATTCACCATACCTTTAATTATTTCCATGAAATCTTGAATCAAAATATCTTTATCTTGTTCACTGCAAAACAAATTTGTGTAAACAACTCTAAACAAATTTTCTAAAGAACACTTGAGGCTGATTAGATGCCCAAGGATCCACCAAAAAACGAACTTTATCGCCCCAACCCCACTTCGCCTTTTATAAGGTCCGACGTCTTCATATTATAATTTGCCAAAGTTGAATCTACACGAACTACATTATTCCAAGT
This sequence comes from Scalesia atractyloides, assembly GCA_947069175.1. NCBI lineage: Eukaryota > Viridiplantae > Streptophyta > Magnoliopsida > Asterales > Asteraceae > Scalesia > Scalesia atractyloides. Next base: position 67,264,778 of record CAMTDV010000028.1, on the reverse strand, counting down.
ACCTGTTAAATTCTTCTTGCAAAGAATAAAAGACCATCCTCAATTAGTCGAATATAATGAAGTATACTCTCCTCCATGAAACAATTCGTTCATTTTTGAATCTCCAACACCATTTCGTGAGTAATGAATATTTGCTTTTATTAATGGAGTTAAACCAAGGCCACCTTCTTTGATCGGAGAGGTGGTTATTTTCCAACTAACCCAACTCATCTTATGTATATCTTTATTCCCTCCCTAAAAAAATCTTCTTCATTTAACTTCGGGTTGATCAATTATTTTGCATGGGCCTTTTAACAAGGAGAAATGATATGTTAGCAATGTTTCATAATCCACTTTATTGATTCAGATTCAATTCAAAGACCAAATTTAGAATTTGGTTCAGATGAGAACCCAACCAGGATTTGGATTCTCATGGCATCAAACTTTTAATATTAGTAGTTCAAATCAGATGATGAATGGAGTTTATAACTTACATAACAATTTCAAGATATAATCCACCCCTTATAACCTTGTGGTAGGAGGTTTGGATTCTCCAGTGGAGACCCAAGTTTTATCCCTACTTGTGTCACTTTTGGTGAATTAAGGCAATGAAGTATTTGAGTTAGGCCTTGTACAAGATTGTCAGTTCGAATCTCGAGCCCACCCGGGTTTTCATCCCACTGTGTGTTACACCATAGGGTTCTGCTCTTGTGATGGCGAAACGACTGTTTAGTAGCAGCCGATGGTATGGTTTCCCAGAGGAATGCTCAAGCCAAACTCTCAAGACAGTATGAGCCCGGTTAAGATAACATTCCAGCCGAAGTGGGTTAATCGGGCTCTTAAATTTGGCAAGTACAGTGGCTAACACAAGAAAGTCGCCATTAAAAAAACAATTTCAAGATCTCAATTATTAGAGAATTCACTTCCCTTCCCCTATCTTTATTTCGATAATTACGTTAAAAACTACAACATTTTCTCTCTTTTAATTAATTAAATAATACTTTTTATACTTTTTTCTTTATTTCTCTCTTACACTAGAACCATTTTTAAAAAATACTAATAAATTAATAGGGTGAACAGTGTCACTACAAATAATAAACGAAACATTTTCTTTTTTCTCAACTCAGCTCACAACCATTTAAAAACATTTTCAATAAGAGTGGAAGAGGCACTCCCCAAATGGGGAGTGGTAAACTTTTTTTAACCAATAATATCATGTCATGTCAATTTACCACTCCACTATTGGTGTGAATTAAATTATATAAGGTGTGAATTATTAATTATATTTAATTATAAAGTTGTAAATAACGTGAATCAATAATGCCTTAAATAACGTGAATCAATTAATCTCTCACATGCTTGGTTAAAACCTTCTAAGAGCTCTTTTTTTGTTACATCTTCATTATAATGCTTCTTCAAAAAAATGTGTAATAGTTAACAACTTTTAATCCACTTTCGTTACATCAGCATTATAACCGAACCAAGTCTATAATTTGATATATTAGATTTTTGTGTTACAATAACCCTATAGAAGTCTTTCACTAAGATAAAAATATGTTAGTAATAAAATAATATTGATATAAATGCCCTTATTTTAATAAAGAACTGATCTGTTATCATCGTATGAATCTTCGATATAACAGTAAGTACATAATTGCTTTAGTAAAGGGATCATACATTAATAGTTTAACCAAAAAGTGCAAGTTTTGTTGTCTTGTAAAATAAAGCTTAAGCTAAGTCAAATATGATGAGTTTCATTCTTATTTTGTAAGCCATTAACGTATAACTTTTAACTTTATCCAATAAACTAGTTTTTGGTTAATAACCGGATTTAATTAAAACCCAACCATAACTAGTTTCATAACCGATTAACCCTGAAGTTCAGTTATAGTTATGATTAATAGTAACAAAAGCTAAACAAACCAACTCATACACTCCCCTTGTTCAACGTAAAGGTATATATTGTTAAAAGCATGTTAGATAAGGTTGAAACTATATATGTATTACTTTTAGTGGTTTTCGTAAATGACAATACTTACTCTTATGTAATATATGTATCACTTAACAGTAACTCTTATGATAATGTAGGAACCTCTTCCTATCTGGATATATAGACTAAAAGGATGAAAAAAATCTTTATGCTTTTTGTTTATAACTTTTTTTTCTTGTCGTGCGCGTATCTGCTCATTGAGTTAGACTAAAAGAATGAGAAAATTCTTTATGCTTTTTGTTTACAACTTTTCTCTTGTCGTGCGCGTATCTGTTCAGTGATATCATAATATTTTAGTCGAATCATAATTTCTACGTTTAATTAATATATGCACTAGATATTTTACACATTATAAAATGTTTCATAATAGATAAAGGCTCAATCTATTCACATACCCCTGCTGCCTATTTGGACACTCTTGGACCCTAGTATAGCACTGATTTTGAGGAGTCAGCAAGTGCCTGGCAGGGTCCATAGATTTTAGTGTTTAGACGGCCGTCTGGACCTAGACGACCCGTCTAGGATATTGTGTTTTTTTTTTGTTGGAAAATTGGTGTTTTGGTGGGGAGATTGAAAAATAGTGTTTTGGTGAGGTAAATTGGTTGTTGTTGGAGGTTGATTTGTGTAATTTTAGGTTTTTAAAAAGTTTTGTTTGTTGTACAAAAAGTGAGTTATGTTTTTCAATCGTTTATATATTTAATGGTTTTTACATTATATTTTTAAAAATATATATAATACTAAAATTTAATACTGTTTTCAACATTTTAAGATGAATGCAGCAAGTGTATGTGGTTTCCGTATTACATTTCAATGTCGATTTAACACAAACAATCATCAAGTAATCGAATAACTAAAAATAAAGTTAAATATAACATATATAACATAAATTTGTACAACCAAAACAATATTTATCTGTACAGCTGAAAAGTAAAATACAAAATGTCTATGCATACGAGTCGGCCTCGGAGTCGGGATCGGGATCGGGATCGGATGGCATCTGCGGCTGCTGCTGCTGCTGTGGTACTCGAGGTGGTGGGAGCGGTATGGGAGGTAACCCGTCTCTTTCACGTCTATCCTACATATCCCGGACCACCCAGCCCATGAGATCCATAAGCCTGTCGACATCGGCTCGTAAGCGCGGGTATGCCGCAACCCCCGGGGCATGTCCTGGAAGGACGTGCTGCGGAAACTGAGGTGCCCCGTGAGGTGGTGGCGGCGGTGGCGGTGCCGGTGCCGGTCCGTCAAAACCAACCGGAGGGTCCTGGACTACCGGTGCCTCATCTGCCGGCTGATGGACTAGATCGAAGTGATCTGGCAGCGACTCCGGAATCCATGGCTCACCTTTGCGGCTTTTAAATCGCTCGCCGAGCATGTCGAACCTCTTCACCAGCCTCATCCCGCGCAAGGTCTGAAAACCCATCCGCGTGGACGGTATGGCCGACTGCAAGTGCGGGTCCGCTCCGGCAGAAGACCCAACGACTTGGCTATGACGGTGACATACGCCCCGCCGTACAAAAAGTCGCGCTCTTGCCGGTGATGGGCGGAGGCGAAGTACTGGGCGAGACCATGCGCAAGCGCGCACGGCCTCCTGTACAAAAGACAATAGTAAAAAAATTAAATCGGTGCTCGTACACCACTCACGGCTGTGTCCGCGAGTGGTAATAGACGTAGCGAGCATCCGATGTAGATACCTGCACATTATATTAGCGAAATACGTAAATTAATTCAAACAATTAATAATCAAACAATAATGTAATAAACGTACGTACTTGTACAGCGGGTCGGCAACGTGAGAAATCCTCCCCTTCGCCCTGACATGCTCCCAAGTGTTAGGGCCTGCGACCACCCCCCAAAATCCCAATAGAGTGGGTCTATCCACCGCCACTAGCCCCTCCGTATAAACATAGGTGGCAATCTCCTCCTGCAGGTATATGCCGCTATGAACGGCAAACTCCGCAAGCGTCATCGAATGCTACACACCGGCGAGCCTGAATGAAACCTCAGGCGGAGGGGGATGACCCTGTGGCTGGGCAGGCAGCTGGTCGACCCGTGGAGGGTGGAACGAGAAGGTCGACAGGAACTCGACGAGCAGCTCCCTATAACTCGGTGTGCCGGCCAAGTCAAACAAACGGTGCCACGGAGAATCAATGGGAATGAAGAAACGCAGTCTCGGCGTCTCACCAATCGCCTCGATCGTATCCTAGTCGACCGCCGAGTGCGATCCGACGTGCATCCGCCGTAGCTTCCCGCAAAAACGGGCGGCCTCGGTGTCGGGCGGAAACTCGAGATAGGGGTGGCTGTGGAGCGGAACAACCGGCGCTGGCGGGGCCCGTCGCGGACCATGCGGATGTGGTTCCTCGTGAATCGGATCTCCAATCTCGTCCATAACTAATCTGCGATTATATTAGTAATTTTACACAAACAAATCAAAAAATTATGGAAGTTAATAAAAAAATTAGGGTCGTCTATCGGGGTCGTCTAGGGCTAGACGCCCCGTCTTGTTCTTCACAGAACCCAACTACTCGAAGTTGACAGCCCTTAAACCCCAAAAATCATCAAATTCACACACAACCTACGATCTAAATGCATAATACATTAAAGTATATTGAAGTACAGGTGAAAATACGTACCAGAGATGCTTAATTTGGCAAAAATACGGTCCGGATACGATGAATACGTATGTGTGTGTATGTTTGAGTGTGTGTCGCCTGCCTCGGGTCGTCTAGGTTGCGGGTCATATATGACTCTTAGACGGGTCGTCAAGGGCTAGGCGGGTCGTCTAGGCTGCGAATTACCTTTTTACCCATGAACTGCCCCCGTCTAGGCCTAATTCAGGGGCAAATGGTAATTAACCATGCTGAGCTGTGAAACACTCAGGTGGTTAATTACTGTTTTACCCCTGAATTAGGCCTAGACGGTCGGCAGTTCAGGGATAGAATGGTAATTTACGATTTAAATTTTAAATTCGTCTTTTACCAGGGATAAAAGATCCCGCTCAAACTAGACGGGTCGTCTAGGTCTAGACGACCCTCTATGCTTGATAATATGACTATTTTGCCCATGAGTTTAGCCTAGACGGCCAACAAACCCGGGGTAGATTTGTCTTCTTGCCAGACCAAGACGGGGCATCTAGGTCTAGACGACCCGTATATATACATTTGAAATTTTTTGGTATAACTAATAGGATTTTATTTACTTAATTTGAACTTTGATTTAAGCCGACATTCTACCAGTACACCAAAGGCACAACAAATAAACCATACAAAGCCTATCTAAAAACCGACAAACTCCGGGTATTGACCAGCAATTACACTCTCTGAGCTCGCACGTCCCACCGTCGCCACCGGCAGTATCGACATTTGGTCAACTGTCGGTGCTGATGGTTGGATGTGAGAGCTCGGAGAGTATAATTGTTTTTTTTGTCAATACCCGGAGTTTGTTGGTTTTTAGATCGGCTTTGTATCTAAAAACCAACAAACTAGGGTACTGACAAACAGACGGTAATCATACTATCCGAGCTCTCACGTCCAACCGTCGTCGCGGGCAGTATTGACATTTCGTCATCTGCTGGTGCCGACGGTTGGACGTGAGAGCTCGGAGAGTATCATTACCGTCTGTTTGTCAATACCCGGAGTTTCTTGGTTTTCAGATACAAAGCTTTGTATGGTTTAATTGTTGTGGCTTGGGTTTACTGAAGGAATGTCGGCTTATATCAAGGTTCAAATTAAGTAAATAAAATCCTATTAGTTATACCAAAAGTTTTTTTATTGTATTAAAAAAATATTTGTATTATTTATACAAATAAATCGTATTAAACATAAAAAAAATCGAGCCATTGTTCTTGCTTTGTTGACCGTGGTTGACCAAGACTGATAGTCAGACGATGACTGAGACTCGTTAGGTGCTATAGAAACACCTGAAATAAGTTCAACAACATATCACTATGTTAAACCACAAGACACTCTATTACGCAAACAAAAAACACATATATCTAAAAAAGGATAGTATTTCTCATTTACCTGCATTTACTCCTCGAGTTTCCCTTTGGTTACATTCTTCGATTGAGTACAAGACACTATTTGATGTGTAGTCGATTGAGATACAAATTTGCACTCTGGAAACCGTCCCTCCAATACTTTTTTCCAAAATATATAAGGCTGATCTCCATCGGGTAGATATGTTTTATATCAAACCTCAGGCGCTTTTCAAACCATCTCCGAGAGATACGGATTGCCTGCGTATGGGGGTGCCTCACCACCATATCCTCCACCATCACGAATAATGTTTTGCGCACTAGACACAACCTGCTCTTGCTCGTTAGAATTGGGAACACCACTCTCCCCCTAACAACGATATCACCGTTAGTAAATAATTAAAACATCAACTAGTTTAACCTAATAACTGTTACCGTATTAACTTCAGGCACCGATGACCCGTTCCATTTTAATGACATTTCACCACCTTTGGATGATATCAGATGAAGTAATACAACCCAAAGTTCACAACAAACAGAATTATGACGACGAATTGAAAGTTTTATGCGACATCAATGCTCTGCATGGGTCTATTTAACAAAGAACTAAACGCCCCGTCTAACGCCTACACGGGGCGTATCACTTTACTACTTTACCGACATGCATTGAATGATATTAGAGGAAGTAATATAAGCCAAAGAAGAAGTCGGAGAGAATTCCGACGACGAATCGAAAAATTTCTGCGACACAAATGCTCTGCATGGCTCTATTTAAGATCGATATATACGCCCCGTCTAGGCCTAGACGGGGCGTATCACTTTGCAACTTGGTTGACATGCACGCAGAGCACAACATTCAAGACGGGTCGTCTAGCTCTAGACGCCCCGTTATGGCTGGTCGTCTTCTACTCCATCTACTGCTAGACGTCCCGTCTGATGTGACTGATTTGACGTTGTACGGTGCAGGAATGTAGTCGGAGAAAAAATATCCCTAGACGCCCCGTCTAGATCTAGACGACCCGTCTAAAGGGTATCTAAATAGGCAAGTGGGTGTGTGAATATGTAGACCCTGGATAAATCATTATAAGTGGGCGACCTCCTTAACGCCCGCTATGGCTAAGGCCATGTATGACGCCCCATTTGGTAGTGGTGGGGTGGTGTTGGGGGTGCAACCTAGCTGAGGCGGCTAAGGCATTGGCCCACACCGTCCGGTGTTGGTGCGCGTGTTAAACTAATTTTGAGGGCAAATCTGTCTTTTTAAACAATACTTACACATTTGTCGACTTAACCTTACTTAACTTTTATTTATTTAAAAGAGTAAATGGCCATTTTAGTCACCATCCGGCGTTAGTGCATGTGTTAATCTAATTTTGAGGGCAAAATTGTCTTTTTAAATAATACTTACACATTTGTTGACTTAACCTTACTTGACTTTTATTTATTTAAATGGGTAAATTGCCATTTTAGTCATTGAGTTTTGTCTTAAAATGTCATTTTAATACAAATAATTTTTTTCTCTTGTGAGTGCCTGAGTTTTTTTTTTATTTGCCATTTTGATCAAGCTCAGTAACTCCATCCAAATAACAAAGTTTACTGACGCGCATATTTGTCACTTTCCATAATTATTTAATTTATATGTTTTTTTTTCATTTAAAAAGCCTTTAATTAATAAATATAAAACAAAAAATAAATATAAATATAAAGAAATACACAATTTCTCACTCTTCGCCCTTTCTCTCTCTACCCCTCTACTCTGCATCTCCCATCCACCACAAGCAACACCTCCGGCCACCACCACCTGCCTTTAAAGCCCCCTCACCACCTCCACCTCTGATATAACCAACACCATCACCACCTTTAACCCCCCAACAACAAATCCACCGTTACCTCCATTCACCTGACACTAGATCTGAGCACCGCCTCACTCGTCGGCCCTTTCCCCACCACCATCTGAGGACCGCCAGCGGCTTCTTCACACCCAAATCTAAAAGTTTGGTTGGTCCACGCGTCAGATTGGATGGGCCGCCGTCGTAGAACCATCGTGCTGTCACAGATGGTCGCCGGAATCACCAGCTAGCTCTCCAACTTCTCTCTCAAGTTTCTCTAACATATATGTGTGTCTTAGTGTGGGTGTGAAATAAGTAAATAAAGGGTAGTTAGTTAATTTAACGTGATTCATCAATTTCGGGCTAGTTGTTTGTGGTTTGTGGTGGGGTTGTCTTGTTTGTTTCTTTGTTTTGGCTCTTGTTCTTCTTAAGCTTGTTTGGTATGGAATAAACAACAAAGTTTATTTCCTTGTATAAACAAAAGAGATCAATCATGTTAAATTTTGTGTTGCCGTCTTTTATTAATTTTGTTGTTAAATCAGATGGGAGTTGCAGGTGGGTAATCTTAGGTAGCTGTTAAGCTTCTGAGATATTGAAGAGGGTGGTGAACGACGGTGGAATGTGGTAGTTGTAGTGGCGATGGTTGTGGGTGTGTGCGGGAGATTCTGATCTACACACAATATATATATTGTTTTATTAATATTTTTGTTATTTTATGTATATATATAAAGGAGATAAAATATTTTTAGATGAAAATGACTAACCTTTTTGGATGAAGTTGGACAAACTGATCAAAATAAAAAAAAATAAGAACTCAGGGACCTATAGTAGAAAAAAATTATTTAAACTAAAATGATAATTTGAAACAAAACTCAGGTACTAAAATGACAATTTACTATATTTAAAAAAACCAACTACCCCGGGTATTTTTAATCGGCCATAACCTTTTATAGTTAATACTTGAAAAAAAGTGACACAATAAAAATGAGCATTTTATTCTCTTTACTTAAATATAATATTGCTATCATTTTTTTAGTTTTAAAAATTATTGGTATGTACGTGACTAACAATAACAATGTGTAGGGTGAGCAATAAACGAACCGAAAAAGATGAAACTCAAAATCGAATTAACCAAAGATCGGTTATCGGTTTATTTTGTACCCTTGGTTAACAAAACATAACCGAGCCATTCATATTTTTGTATACTTGTAGCTATTATACCTCCATTTTATGAGTTTTATGTTTTACGTCTCTGTTTCATGTATTTATAGCTCCAACTCATATATTTATACTTCCATTAATACCTCAATTTCATTTATTTCTAAATAAATATTTTAGCTCAAGTTTAGTTTTGGTTACTAACCGAACAAAACAGAAAACGACAATCTAACCGAATAAATCAAACGATTAATTGAAAACCAATTAGTTAGTAATAGATCAACCGATGATTTCGATTTAGGTTGAGGCTAATAACCGAATCAAATCAAATGGAACTGTGCACACCCCCAAAAGAATTATGTTCTTCACTGCATCACACTCACACCCTTTTAGTATACTTTTTATTTCAAATAAGAAAAAAATAATATTGTATAAAAAATTATAAAACGTTATAAAAATAAGGGTAATTTGTATATAAAAATTAACATTAGTGGTTATTCCAAAGTATCATTCCATCACTTTTTTATCGTGCACTTTTATCTTAGTTATTGATTTAAAAAATTATGAGTTTAAAATGATTTATTAACGTACTTATGCAAAATCAAATTTTATTTGATTATACCTCTACTTAGAGAAAGTCCTACCAAATGCTAAAACAATAATATTTTATATCTTATCTCATTACTTATTGTCTTTCTTTAGTTAGCTAGTAAAAAACAAATTATTATATACATATCAAAATTTATTATAAACGTATCAAAATTTATTTTACGTTTATCTTATACATAAATGTAAACGCCAAATGTTATATCTCTTTTCCCAATAATTATTTTCACTTTTTAATTAAGTAGTAAAAAACACTCTATCCTTCATACATCAAAATTTATTGTACGTAATGTCAAAATCGAGTGCGAAATGCCATTTTTGGTATGTCCTCTTCTTTACCTTCAGCTAATGATACACTGATCGGAGGTCCTAACTTTGAGAATAACTCACACCGTGTAATCAAATAGATCTTAATTCTTGGTAATGGATATTTGTTCTTACCGCAAGCTTGTTCAGCTCTTGATAATGTATACACAATCTAATGCTTCCATATTTCTTCTTTACAAACATACATGGAGCACCCTAAAGGGAAATACTCGGTTTGATGAAACTTTTGTCGATGAAGTATTGTAGTTGGGTTATCAAATCTTTCATTTATGATGGAGCCAGGAGGTATGACGTTTTAGCAACAGGGTTGAGCATGAGGCAGCAAGTCAATCTGAAACTCTATCTCCGGTTAGGCGGAATTCTGTATAAGTCCTAGGGGAACATCTCTACAAAGTTGCACACCATGGGTACGCCCTATATACTTTAATTTCATTCCGTTTTCAACATTGATGACATATGCTAAGTAATATCCACACCCTTTATTCATGAACTTTCTCACCTTGGTTATTTAGATGACCTTTGGCACTATACCATCTTTCTTCCATGGATCGTAACCGGACTACCGCTAGTCACTTTAAGATGAATCATCTTCCTTTTACAAACTATTTGTGCTTCGAAAGCAGCTAACCAATCCATGCCCAAAACTAAACCAATACCTCCTAAGGTTATAGTAAATACCCTAATGAGGAGCTTTAGACTCTCTAGTTCTACCCAACAGTCATCTATAACTTCTGACACATTCGTGTTTTTATCAACAGCGGTTTCTATGTCGAAGGTGTTGTCTATCATTCTACGAAACTTGAACTCGTACCAGAATAAAAACAAAACCGAAGCATAAACGTTTCCTTAGTGATTGCGTAGGCACTAGTCCTTGCGCTACGCTATTCCTCGACTTTCTACTTAGCAACTTTGTCAATACTTAATCCACCCGCCTTAGCCGTCTTGCAATTCTTGGCATTATGCCCTCACCCCTGAAATCGTAACACTTAGATGAAGTGGTAATTTCATGGGCGAAATGCTGGTCTTCCCACAACGAAAGTACTAGTTAGAATCAGCCCTGCACTCACTCGTTTGGTCCTTACCGCACTTCTTGCAGCCTTTAGTAGATATCACCTTAACCTTCTTGAACTGATACCCAAAATATCCACTCCTATGGTGCTTAGCAGCGCCATCCCACTTCTTCTTTGGCTCCTTAGTAATGCATTCGTTAACATCCACATCACCATAGACAACACCACATAGTTCCACTATCATTCAAAATTTGATGGTGTTGCGGTCTGCACATAGGTGCCTACCTTCTATAGTCAACCCCAAACATAGCACTTGAACCTTCGTTACTCTGTACTAACCTAATAGGGAATAAGTCAAGCCATTTATTAAACTTGGTTGAGAGCTGGCGATGAGTTATAGTGCCAGCTCTAAGTGTCAGATCTGCAGTTTCAACATAATCCATTTCCTCCTTAGCACAAAACTTCTTTAGCACTAACTTCCCTAAATCTTCCTATTTCATTTCCTTAGGATTGTGGTTGGGTTAGATTTGCTTAACAATCTCCCACGATAACAAAGCCTCAAATACAAACTTGTGTGCAACAAACTTAATATCCAATCTTCTCTACATTCAAGGCGGAATGAGCGTCCTATTTCCTATCAAAGGGTGGAGGGTTACAACCTATGAAGATCCATTAAGTATAACCTTGACAGGCTTGGTAACCAGGCCCTCCCCATCGGAGTCGTTGTCATGAGTTTGTTCCCTTAGTAGTTGCTACCCCTTCCTTATGTTCTGATTCTGGCATCTTTCAAAGCATATGTGAGCATCTGAAGTAAAGAAAATTGGAAGACCAGGAGGAGTTCATCAGCATTCGACTTCCGAACCATTGCATGGTGGAAGCAACTTTTATTAGTTGCCTCCACAGTTGGGTCTTGTTATTGTCATTCTCAACTCTAACATTTTCTGTTCTGTTGGTTGGTGGTTTACCATGACGGTCGTTGCGACCACCACCTCGTTCCTAAAAGGGTAGAACACCAATGTCATCACTCATGAAAAAATTAAAAAATTACAAGTAAACCAATTGGCCATTAAAAGTGGCCAACTTCAACTAACTATTAACATTACCATTCTTGTTCTTAACTCTTCCGTTATGATGGTGTTAGTGCCAATGCATCTATGCTAATTTAATAGGCATAATAAGTCCTATTACTAACCTTGTGATGATGACATTGGTATCTCTTACTTGTATTCTTTACTTTATGCCCGAATCCATTAAACTACTGCTCTGATACCAACTTGGAATGGCTAAACTACAGGTCTCATATAGTTAAAAATAAAAACACTTTTCTTTAAATAGAACAATAACAAAAGGGGATGCCAGTCATTGGCGGTAAGCATTGCCTCGAGCCAACCATCATTTCTTCAAACTACCTGATGTGCATACTAAAAGTCAGGTACGCTTTGTAAGTTCTAGTTAATCAGGAAACTATAACTTTAACAGTTAACAATCAACAACCAAAGTACGCAATTCAGCACATACGACTGTATATTATACAATAATCACGATACTATAACACGTTTGCAGTTATATACTATAACTATATTATGCACACCGTACTCTACGTAGTTGATCAACCACTGGGTAGTAACAATCCACTGCCACTAAAATAATGACCCTGAAGATAACCATTCATTCCAACAACACGAAAGTTACCGTCCATTCTGTGCCACATACACTTCATCACATTACATTAGTTTACTTAAATGTTCTATCACTTTGAAAACTTTACACTTTATTGTTAGCAAAAGATTTTCATTATCACGCATGTTTTAAAAAAATCATCGTCAATTTACATTGAATTATTTGTCAGTATGCAAACCATCCTAGAATAGTAATAGAAAGTCACCTATTCGCATTCAATATTTGTGTTATACTATGCCTAGGATAACTCGAACATCACTTAATCTGTATGAGAATTACACATGAAACCTTATCACCTGCGAATACTAACACATGAGTGCCACCAGGAGTGTTAGTAGCAGTGTCATCAACAGTTGACACTAGAAATGTCACGGGCAGGCGACGCTGTCACCAATAGTGTGATTGCTGTGTCACCAGTAGTGTTACCGGCATTGCCACTAACAGTGTCGTATATAGTGTCTTGGTCATGGCTAAGTACTCATTTGGTCTTGTAGTGGCCTTAAGGCAGTGTTACCAGCTAGTGTCACCATTGACAATTTTGATTAACACACTGTTACATAACTCGCGTCAGGACTTGATACCAATACTGTCAATGACCTGACCAGCATTCCTAACAACACTAAGAGTGTTACCAATGACACGGTCACCCATGTCACATGTCACCAATCATTGGTAGGCGTCGGGAACGAAGCCATCTTCTTCAACACTCGTATCACCCGTATCAGGGTCGCCGACAGTGTCGCCATCTTCAAAGATTTCATCTTACCCAGGTCCGTTTTTGTCACACCCCTTATAATTCCATCACATCAGAGCTGGGCGTGAACTAAACTGGTATCTTCATTTCACAAAAGAAGTAAATGTGAGTGCTAAGACTTTTACACAGTGAACGCCCACTAAGTACTCGAATCCCCATGGTTATCCTATTCGAACCGTGCCATACTTGTAATTGTAACTTGAGAAAGAACATGCGAAAAGTCAGCATAAAGTTGCCGAGTTATAGTTTGTTTGTTTTTGTTTCAAATGAATCTTAAAACATTTGAAAATTTTGCATTCGTTAAACCGGTTTGTAGGATCATAGTATCCTAAAGCATTTGAAATGTCGTATCTATATGCATGTATTGAAATGTTTTCCATGCTGGTTGTAAACAAATGCATATAACAGTTTTGTCTGTAAACCGGTAATAAAATGTTTTCAATTGTATCTGTAAGCCGGAATTGAAATGTTTTCTGTTATCTTCGTAAACCGGTATTGAAATGTAATCTGTTATCTTTGTAAACCGATATTGAAATGTTTTCTATTATCTTTGTAAACCGGTATTGAAATCATAGTATGTAGGATGCCTATGGAATCTAAGGATAAATCAGTGTGTAGCTAATACACTAACTTATGTGCCATAAGTAAGTAACCAAACCGAGACAACTCTGACAATATTGGGATCACAAAAGCACTCCTAACGGGTTAACTAACCAGGAGTGGAGCGTGTCTCAAACTCGATAGATCTACACCTTTTGCACCTTGGTCACAACGGAATTAATGGTTACTATTGTCATCCTCCTACTTACGCACAGTGATCTGTCATCATCTATCCCATAGCTACATACAAAATCTATGTTTTCATATGTATGAACGGGCCTCGCCCTTCATATGATTTACGTTACTCAAACTTTTAATATTGGGCCTAGCCCATATCATTTATGTTATTGGGCCTAGCCCATGTCATCCGTGTCATTGGGCCTTGCCCATGTTATCTGTGTTATTGTATTATTCATGTTATCGGGCCTAGCCCATGTTATCCGTGTTATTGGGCCTAGCCCATGTTATTCATAAAATTTGGGGCCTAGCCCCTAGTCATGACTAAGACAATCCCGTCACTAGTCATAAAACTCATGCATGTTTTGAAAATAAACGAGTGTTTGGTAAAACCGGTATGTTTAGCCTAAACCATTCATAAAACATCGTGTTTGTTGAAATATGTTTGTAATATGATTTAGAAATGTATGATTTCCATTTATCGAAACATTGTGTGCTTTTGCAAAACTTGCATGTATTTCCACCCCTGAAAACATTTATAAAATGTAAAACGGTAAAAAGTGGGGGTTATGAACTCACCTTGATATCCTTGTGTAAAGGTAGCTTAATGTGATTCCATAATGTCATCTCCACAACGTGGCTTGCTAGCATGCAATCTAAGGCATTCCTAAAACGGAATAACTCATACGTTTCTAAATATAATGTCGCTAAACTACGTGTCACCAAGCTCTACCGAATCGTTAACCATACGATTCTATGAAAGTGTTATAGTATTGTCTTGGAATAACCAATATATGGTTTTCTTGGAAACGGCTAGTTTTCGAGCGATTTGAAATATATGTTTATATACAAACATAATTATATTTCATGAAATCGTATTAGTCGTTATATACATTGACGGATAATAGTACGACTCTTCGTAGTTTTCGTAAGATGTAATACATATATACTTGTAAATATACCCATATATGTAAAGCGCTTCATATCAATAGTCTTGCGTATCGTTTCTAATTAATAAATAACTATGTCTTCGTACGCTTGTTATAATCTTGCGGTATCGTGTCGTACTTCGTTAGGTGTTTGAATCGAATATAACAAGTATATTATTGTTATAAAAGCATTCGAAAGTATCCGAGTCGTTGACGTTTGAAATATATATAGCTATATTTATTTTATAAAAGTATTCAAAGTCTCGACATTCGAATATATATATAATTATATTCGTTTTATACGATTTCTGAATTCTAGATGTCTTAAATATACTATTTCTGAATTCCGTCGTTTGAAATATTACACACCTTGTATTTATCTTGTAAATGTGTTTCGGAAATCTTGACGTTCGAAATAAATATAAATATTATAATTATTTTTTATAACATCCTTCGAATGAATTATCGACGTATGAAATCTAATTTCTGAATTTCGAACTTTGAAGTAAACATAAATAAATATTATTTATTTTATAGTCGATTACCGAATCTTATTATTTTGTAATCACTCTCGTTGAAAAGTTATCGGCTCGATCTTGTAAGTTGTAATAGTGTCGTCAAAATAAATATATATCAATGTCTATTTTATAGCAATCGCTTGAATTGGATGGTTTTGTCTTTGAAATACAACGTGTTTCGTATTACGTATTTTGACAAAAAACGGTCAAGTTTCCTCTTTTGTTGGACGATCCCGACAACACAAGTTGTCGATTTAATTATCAAAACGTAATAGCCAATATAACAATATATATAACTTCTCGTCGTGTTACAAATATAATTTTTCGCCAATTATTACTCCAATTTATAATATATGACGTCGGTTCGGTTTTAACTAATAGATATACACAAATATCGTACATCGGTTCGATCGTTATATTTTTAAATGTTGGCCATATATAATCGTTAGCGGGTCGGTTTGACCTCGGTTGCGCTAAATAATATTAATATTTATATAAACTAATATAAATAAATTTCGCGTCGTAATTAATTTTTACCGAGTCTTGGGTTGACCCGTTGACCGGATTTGACCAAGTTTGATCGGTTGACCAATTGACTTTCGTTGACCATAGTTGACCGAGTTGACTGTTGTTGACCGAGTTCGAACACCGAACCGAACCAAAATCTGAACCGAGGCGGTCTGTTGACTGTTTGACCATCCGTGACTTTGTTGACTCGTGTTGACTGAGTTAACTCGGTGTTGACCGAGTTTTACCGAACTCGAACCGAGACACGCATTCTGAACCTGAAAACGTGAGTCAAACATAACCCGAACCAAAACGAAAACTTAAACATCTAAACTTAACCGAAATGAACCCAAATAAACCAAATCTTGAATTGAACCCAAACCGAAACCTGAACTAGAAGTGAATCGTACTAGATCTAGAACTAAACCTCACCATTACCGCCGTGAACCGTCGCCGCCGCCGCTGCCGTGGATACATCTACGGTTGGAGATGATCTCCGCCATCAGCACACCTTTAACTTCACCACTCAGCCGCTGATTAGCGGCATTACTGGACTCCAGTGCGACGGCTCCGTCGTCCGCCCGTCTGTCGCCACTCTCTCCCATCGTTCAATCTCTCTACCTCGCTGATCTCTCTCTCTACCTCGTTCTAAATGTGTACGGATAGAGGTCACCGGAATCCGGTGACCGGATTTTGAGGGAGAGAGTAGAGGAGTCTCATGTGGGGGCTAGGGTTTCAAGTGAGTGAAGATTAGGGAAGGGAGGTTTAAATAGTTTGGGTTTGTGGAGCGGGTTGGGCCTAAAGCACATTAACGTGTCCAAGACTAAACACCATTCTACGACCCGTTTTGAAACCCGAACGTCGTGTAGTGCTGCAATTTATTTATTCAGTCTCGAAAGCGTTTAAAATTATACCGGAGGTCGGTGTTTGACGTGTTAATCCGTTGGTTGGGTTAAAATTTGCGTGAAATCTCTACGGTTGTTGTTTCTTGTTCGTTTTTCGATCCGATTTCACCCGTGAGCATTAAAATTTGAAAATGAAGCCAAATATATCATAATATATTAATATTTAGACGTAACTCTAGTCCGTGGCTTCCGTTTCATTGTCGGTGCGTCCCGGTTTCCGCGTAGCTTCCGCGTTGTGCTTTGCGATGTCCGACAATCCAAATATATCGTATAATTATAAATGTATGATAAATACAAGTACAAAATTCGTATTTTTAAGTGTTGTCAGTATTTGTTTGGTATCAGTTCGCTTAACGTTCAATATCGCGTTAAGGCTCTCGATTATTGCCAAATCACGTAACGTGAATCAAGTAGGCGTTCCTAGGCTCTCCAAGGGCCTGAACGAGTTAATTACGTCTAATTACGTTATTTATGATGGCATTACTATTCATTATGGGCTTAATTACAACCGGAAAATACCGGTTGTCACAGTTTTTGCCCGAAATCACAACTTTTTACCTGTCTTACAACCATAAAGCAAAACCCATGGTAAATTACCTCAATAAATGTAAAACTTCAACATTTTTTGAAAAAATCACATTTGTAACCTTAAAAACTATAGAACCACAAAACCCTGAGGTGATTCTTACCCAAATCTTTCACCAAAAGAACGCTATGATGATGTATGAATAATTAATGAGAAGCAGATTTCAAGCTTCAAATCCTCAATTCTTTGGACATTAATTCTTCCAAATCTTTCACCAAAAGAACGCTATGATGATGTATGAATATTTAATGAGAAGCAGATTTCAAGCTTCAAATCCTCAATTCTTTGGACATTAATTCTTGTTCTTCAATTTCCTTCTCTATGAAACCCAGTCTTTCTCTCTCTAACTTCTCTCTAGATTTGGTGAAGATGATAAAATATGAGATTAAGGTTCCATCTTTTTCTTTATACAACAAGGATTATCGGCTCATAGCCCATCCTAGCCTTTCAAATTTGGGCTTAATCAATTCTTTAAACTAAAAACCCATTTCATTAAATCCACTTCACAAATCGAAGTGCATGTCCTTTACGTTTATATTAAGTTGCACTACACGTCCTTTATGTTTAAAAGTTTCAGTGCACATCCTATACGTTTATTTTGTGTTACAGTGCACGTCCTTCACCATAAACCTAGTTAGTTTTCTTAGTTAACATGACACATGCCTAGCACATGATGGGCATAATAGTCATTTTAAGAAAATAATAATGAAGTCTATAAAAATCCAAACCTTATTTATATCAGATCCTTTAAATTAACTAAACCATGTCAAAATAAACTGCAAATCATGTTCATAAGAAAATGCAAATAAAATGCAAAAAAAAAGAAGAAGAAGATCAAATCATGACTAAATAAATCTTAATCAAACATAGTAGTCATAACATAACGTAATCGTTCGAAAACAATTAATCACATTGTTATGACAAAATACATTCCCAAATGACCAAAAAACACAATTAGCAAATAAAAGATATAGTACCTAAAATCATTTACTCTTGTCTACACCTCTTATACCTATTTCAACACTCTTGTTATCCATGTCACCAGTTTTCTTACCCTTGTCAACTTGCTTCTTACCCTTGTCGGATGGCTTCATACTTTTTTCAACACTCTTCTTAGCTTTGTCAATTATCTTGTTACCCCTATCAACAATTATTTTCTACACCTCATTAATTATTTTCTTAAAATGACTAATTTACCCATCATGTGTTAGGCATTTGTTTAAGTTAACTAAGAAAATTAACTAGGTTTGTGGTAAAGGACGTGCATTGCAACAAAAAATAAACGTAAAGGACGTGCACTGAAACTTTTATACATAAAGGACATGCAGTGCAATTTAATGTAAATGTAAAGGACATGCAATGCAATTTTGTCTTCATTAAATATTATATTGTAAGTATTACACGTTTTATGGTGTTACAATAAACATATCAAAATTTATCATACACATAGCAAAATTTATCTTTAACCTTAAATTAATGGACTATTTTAAAATGAGTTACTAGTTTCATCTACTTAGCTAATTTAGGATAATAAAAAGTTAATAAATTATATAAACTTACCCCTAAAACCCTACAGTACACTAAATACAAATGTCATGAATATTATTATTAATTTAAAGTTTTTCTTTTTTGTTTCTTGCAAAATATTTTCTTGTTGTTTCAACCATTCTCTCTCTCTCTATATATATACATAGGAGGTTTCATTACGGAACACTAAAAAGCTAGGGAACAGTGGGGAACCTACCCAAACGAACTCTAATTGGACTCGTTCCAACGGAATTGGAACCAGGTCGTCGAATCCTAACTAGGATCTTTTAACCCTAATTCTTAAATCCTAAAACCTAAACCCTAGAACTAAACAATAAGGCTAAAACCTAGTTTAAATAGTAAAATCTAAACTACATACCCTAAAAGCTTAACCCTAGACCCTAAATAATAATGATTAACCCTAAACCTAAACCTTAAAGCAAAACCCTAATATAAGTCCCTAAAAGCTAAACCCTAATATATTTTGTAACATTTGTCGTAAAACGGGTCTAAAACCCGCTCCGTTACAAAATTAAAGTACACATTATGATGTTCGTTACGTGTTTATGTTAAATGTTTAAAAGTTTGATATATATTTGCATTAAATAATAAATAAAGTAATAAAGTAAAATAAAAAATGTTAATATATAAAATATAACTAATAAAAATAAAATAACAAAAAAGTGAAGACCGCGGGTATCAAGCCCGGTCTCCACCCAACCAACAAACACAACACACCACTACACTACACACACATATCTGAAATAAACTCAAATTAAATAAATTTTATATTGAAACAACTTCTTGAAATTCAATTTCAAAAGAACACCCGCCTGTAATCAGCTATAACTCCCAAACCATTAGCAATTTCCGTTTTAATTCACGAATTAAACCGATGAAAAACTGTTTTTCAATCATGAGATTATACTCAATCATGGGCAATCGGTTACAAAATCATTCGGTCATAAATTTCTTGACCGAAACCGATAAAAACTGAAAATCAACTTGAACCCAACCTTCAACTATAAATAGTGAACCTTAAACTCCTTTAGAACTCGCTCACACTCACCAAAACACTTTGCAAACACTCTGAACTCTCTAATTCACTCGCCAGAAAACTTGAGTCGTCGCCGAAATTCAATCGGAGCAATCAAAGCATTCCTCTGTTTCGGTACAAACACTTAAATCCTTTTCTTTTCATTTATTATTATGATCGGTAATAATATAGCAAACAATCCAACAAGATTATTCAATCGGGTTTTTGATCAGTGGGTTATAAGGAAGAAGATGAAGTCAGAATATGTGTATGAATAGAATTAAAACCGGTGTTTATACCCGGTTAGACACACAGTCCAGTGGTGGACTGTGTACAATTTAAACAAGCAGGCCCGAGTTCGAGTCTCACACACGGTTCCAATTTCCTACAACATACCAACCCTTTTTAATACTTATATATATATTAATATATATTATAATTAACATCCAGTAAGTGTTAAATCTAATAAAAATCATATATTCTCCGGGTTAGACACACAGCCCAATTGGTCGGGCTGTGTACAACACGAAGCTATGGTCGCGAGTTCGAGTCTGGTCCGTTACATGTTCGAGAAGTTATCAAACCTTTTTAAAATATAATCAAAATATGGTTTGACTTAGTAAGTATATATAAACTAATTAAATTCTAGAATATTTCGGGTTAGACACGTAGCTCAGTTGGTAGAGCTGCGTGCACGTAAACGAGAGGTCACGAGTTTGATTCCCACACGATGCCAAAATCACCTAATCGACCGGTTCGACCCCTAAAAGGGGTAAATTTCTTAATTAACCTTTTCCTTTATTTTTCTCCGAAACCCATAAAAATATATAATAAAATAGGACTTTTTAAACAAAAACATTAGTAATAAATACTATAAAATTGTCTAAAAAGTCTAATAAATTCATTAAATAAAAATACTAAGATTATAAAAAGAAATGTATTTACCGAATTATTACGTGAATATTTAGGTTAGTTTTCTCGTCGGTTGTAATCTTTAAATCGTGCGCGCTCGTTATCAAACCAGGAACGCACCCACTGTGAGTGAATTCCTACAAACTTCCCCTTTTTATTCATGTTTTGAGGTGTATCATGTGTCGTTTATTTATATCTTTTATTCAAACACTTGTGTTACTACCATTATATGAACTAACGTGCTATGTAATATTTGGATTATTGTTATTCGTGGTTATACATTCTCATTTTAGTCAAGCTTTCACATTAGGCCCAAAAATTCCCTGTTTCATACGGGTAGAGCATCGCGTTGCCTAATTAGATCGGCTCCGTTTGATTGAGCCTTGATCTCACAGCTGATCATTTATCATGCTTATGTGTACATTGCTAGATATTTATGTGGTTTGTGGATAGTTTACATATACTGTGTGTCCACCTGAGGATCAAGTTAAACCTATTCCTTGTTCATATAACATACACACGAGTGCGGAATCCAAGTGTGCATGCAACCAAAGCAAAGTAAGAACACGGGGTAACCAAAGATTCACTATCTTGATTAATGAATGAGAACAAGTACAAACATATACAAAAATGCTCATATGACTCAAACAAGCTGCAAGTGTTCTTGTGTCTTCGTCTTCACCAGAAATA
This sequence comes from Scalesia atractyloides, assembly GCA_947069175.1. Classification (NCBI taxonomy): domain Eukaryota; kingdom Viridiplantae; phylum Streptophyta; class Magnoliopsida; order Asterales; family Asteraceae; genus Scalesia; species Scalesia atractyloides. The sequence goes on along the minus strand of CAMTDV010000028.1, from coordinate 67,243,088 downwards.
CTAACTTAGAGATCCCACCAGAAGATCAGTTCGCTAGCTAGTTCCTCTCACACGGCCAGTCTGGTTCAGTATCCTTTACTTAGAGGTCCATGTCTACTTATATAGTGTCCATGCTAGTCGTTCGTACGAGGCACGATACTAGACATAAGGAACACACTATTACACACGAGGCACAGCTCCAGAGATTCTTGTACGAGGCAACTGGTTCATACGGAGCACTTTGATCTTACGGACCAAGTAACACACTTGTTACTATGATTCGTCGTACGGGGCATGTGGCTCGTACGAAGCACTATGCTTGTACGGAGCAATCTGTTCGCACAGAATGCTTACTCTGGAGAACGTGTCTCAGACATGACGTACACAAGACTTATCAGTATGCACACTTGCAACTGTTTAACACAGACAACTAAGATGTCGTACTAAACCAAGATAGAAGGATATCTTGATCTGGTCGACATGACTGAACTTATACAGAAACTTGAGCAAAGACCGTACAATTACAAATGTAACTAAGAACAAGCGACAGACACAAAAGTGTATTAACATATACGTTTGCTCATATTTGGTATATGCACATTTTTATTAAATTTTATCAACATATAATTTCTTTCAAATGTTTAAACGGGATTCACTCGCCAACTTTTGTTGACCAAAACTCTATTTTTACACATGATACAGGTGAACAGGTTGAAGCAAGGAACACATAGGATTGGGCCTTAGAAGAAAAATAAACCGTTACGTGAATGTCATGTTTAGAACATTTTGTGCTTGTATGTTTATGTGTTTGTTGGAATTTCTACTTTTAATTCGAATTAATAAATATGAAACTTTATTATAGTAAATGTCATGAGCTTTGATGAAAACCCAATCATGCCCCGACTACTATATCCGCTGTGGGTCAGGGTATGACATATTTAGGGTTTAGGGGTTAAGGTTTAGGGTTGTAGGATTAAGCGATCCTAGTTAGGGTTCGGCCAATCGGTTCTGAAGCCGCTAGAATTAGTTGGAGTTCGTTTGGGTGGTTCCCCACTGTTTCCCACTTTTTTAGTGTTTTCCAATATATCTCACACACACTATATATATATATATATATATATATATTATATGATCATGTTCCGATGAGATCTAACATGAATTGCAATAACTTGAGAACTCCGCTTGAAATCCGACTTCCTGTGCGACTTTTAAACCATTTTTTACAAACGTAGGTATATATCCAACTAAGAAATATGTAAAAAATTGCCTAGCGTTTTTTTATCATTTACACTAGTGTATATAAAATTCTAAAAAACACAAAAAAATATTTTGTGCGGGTTACATTTTTGTAAAGTGTTTCTACACTTACGTAAATTTTCGCAAATCATATATATATATATATATATTGGTAAAGGTTCATGTGAGAAAATTTAAAAGTGTGAGAAGGATAAGAAAGATTATGGAGGTGACATATGTCCCTTTTTATTTTGGTAGTTTAAGGGTATATGTGTAATTTAACTAATAAAATCTAACTATGGAATGAATATATGCAACCGATTTTTGGCAGTTCTTGTAGGGATTTTCAAATTTGAAATAACACCCTAACTCATAAAAACACCACAACATGTATATTGAAGGCATACATCTTATAAAGAACAGAAATATAACTCATAAAAACACCCTAACTCATAAAAACACCCTAACTCATAAAAACACCACAGCATGTATATTGAAGGCATACATCTTATAAAGAACAGAAATATAACAAAAATAACACCATAACTCATAAAAACATCACAACAGTTATATTGAAGGCACACATTTTATAAAGAATATCCTAACATTGAATATAACAGAAATAGAACCCTAATATAACACCAGTCAACACTTTAATCAGAATCAAAACAGAAATAACACCCTAAACAAATAAAAACAGAAATAACTCTACATAAGTATATCAATATGGTACTCATATTAAAGATAAAAAACACTCGTGATTATGGTGTAATTTTTGAAGAAAAAAAAGAGTTACATATAAAAAGTTATTGAATGTTTAGAAAAGAAGGAGGGAACTTGCATGTGTATTAATGTTAGTTTCTTAATTTAAAAATAATAAATTTACCTTTATACCCTTAATCTATAAAATTAGTTAGTTTAATAGTCAATATTATTTACAGAATTGCCACTATGATCTCAACTATTAGATTAAATATTTAATGGTTTAGATTCTTTCTTATCCTTCTCATACTTTTAAATTTTCTCACAATAACCTCACCCTATATTATATAAATATAGGGTTAGGTTCATTTGTGAACAAACCCCTTGATTGTGAACACTAGTGAACTAATCCTAGCCACTGATTATCAATACATAAGTGTAAATCAATGGTCAGAATTTGATGATGAAAATTCCCTAGCGTATTTTACAATTTGATGATGTAAATCAATGGACAGGCTTTGTTCATTTAGTTCACAAAATACTAGTGTTCACTATAGAACCCTACCCTATATATATATATATATATATATATATATATATATTATAGTGTAAAATGAAAACTCGTACGAGTTGTAAGAACTTAGAGAACTCAACCTTATGAAAAAATGGGAGCAAAATTTGCATGGGAATGTCGAGTTCTCTAAGTTCTCACAACTCGTAGGGGGTTTCCCTTGATCTGAATCCTATATATATATATATATATATAATGAAAAAGTTATATAATTATATACATTTTGGCAAAAAAAGTAAGACTTTTTTCAAAGAGTTTTCAAGTTCTCACAACTTGGAGGAGTTCCATTTTGACCATTCACACACACACACACACACACACACACATATATATATATATATTAGGGTATGGTTCATACGAGAACTACCTTTATTGCGAGAATCAATTTGAACACAAAAAATACCTTAAAAGATCTAAAACACACATCAATTTTTTTCTAAAATCTTTTTTTTTTGTGTAACAATTATCGATGCACATGTGCATATGTATTATTTCTTTGACAAATTCCGTAATACATTATCAGTAGTAGACAATTGCACTTTTTTTTACACTACCATTCGTAATACACTACTTTTTACATTACCAATATTTAAAATGCACATGAGCATCATTATGTATAACCATGTTATCACGTGTTTTGGTACAAAAAGTTTGTGATTTTGAATGATGAAGTAGGCCCATATACATGTCTTTTGGTTAGTTATATATAGTGGTTGATGGTTTGGTTATATTTGTCATTTTATAATGAAATATATTGTTTGGATGATATGAAGGGTGTTGATGTACATGTTCATAAAATGAAAATATTATAAATATTGATAATGGTATTGTCTTATGGATGCTAGGAGGTAATGTAGTGTATTATGGATGGTATGATAGATAAAAGGGGAAGTGTATTCAAAGTTGTGTACCAAAACACGGTATATCATGTTTATACATATAGATGTACATGTGCATTTCTAATATTAGTAATGTAAAAATTAGTGCATTATGGATGATAGTGTAAATGAAAGTGCAATTGTCTAATATTGGTAACGTATTACGGAATTTGTCAAAGAAATGTATTACGGAATTTGCCAAAGAATTTTTTTTGGTTTTCTATAATGATGAAATATAGTGATTTTTTTTAAATATTAAAAAAGTTTGTATGTTTTTTAATTTTTTTAGATATTTTTGGTTGTGTTCACATTGGTTCTCATGTTTCTTGAAATAAACGGTGGTTCCTAACTAATCTCTCTCATATATATATATATATATATATATATATATATATATATATATCGTGAGAATCGCGACAACTTCGTCAAAAAAGTTCATATTAAAAAATACACTTATTATTATTATTAATACAATATTAAATATTTAGAATTTTAAAAACTCATATATAAGTTTGATTGGTTTATCGTGTTTTTAAGAGAAGAGATAAACTCATTGATTTATAGTTTTTATGAAAGGGCAACTAAAATTTTTATATCACCAAACAAAAGAAACTACAGCTGGCAAGTAGCTAGCCACAACAATACAGTACACCAGAAACATGAATAACAAGCAATCCCCAAGCCAACATAAACGATGGAACATAGGCCCTAACCATATACAAAAAACTACCAACCAATGGTACTTAGATCGAAAGTTGCCCATACATTCCAACTCAAACTTGGCCATCTAGAACGAGAGCTGACCCATAACAAACTTAGCGCCTTAACTTCCCCAAAGGACCTTTGCACTGAACATGGAATATTGTTAAAGATTACATCATTCTAAACCTTCCACACGCCCCACATCACACTTAAGCACGCCACTTGAAAAACCTTTTTGAATTTAGGGGATCCACAAAAAAAATAATGAAGCATAAGTGTAACACCCTGTAAAATCGTGTCCAATAGTATAGTGACACGTGTTGTATTCTAAATATAGTCTGTTAAAGACCAATAAGGACTAAAGGTGTCAACATGCTCAATCTGAGCCTCTGAGTGACGATCCGATGTCAACATTCATAAACAACACCCTCTGAGTGACTGATATGTCAACATGCTTAAATCATTAGCCTCTGAGTGACTGATACGTCAACATGCTTGAAATTTGGCTTCTGAGTGACTAATATGTCAACATGCCCAGCCTCTGAGTGACATCGGAATCAACATGCTTATAATAAGCCTCTGAGTGATCCTTTGTGAAGTCCTAACTCTCATACGTGCCATTTGTTGGACAAGAGAGTTCAATTTTATAAATATGTGAAAGTTGGATGATGGAGGGATTAAAAGTGTCAACATGTTAATTTATACCTCTGAGTGACCTTTTAACAACCGAGAGCTTGACAATGTCCGGGCATAATCCCGGGTATGCCAAATATTGGCTACGGAGGGCTAAAAGTTCCAAAAAGGTGTTTAAAAGGTTTTTATAAGCTTTTATAAGTTAAGGGGGCTAAAGTGTCAAAGTTTCAAACTGCCATTGGGGCGCTTGCGGGGCGCGAGAGGCATGGCTTGTGCCTCTCGCGGCCCGCTACAGGGTATCTGCTGTATAAAGTTTTGTTTGGTCTCCAAGCAAAACTCCAAAAACCATGGCTTCTCTAAACTGATATGCCACGTTTTGGGACACTTGTAAGCTTCTTCTTACACCCCTAAACACCTGACTTCACCTCCTTTGAGCTCTCCAACAATAAATAGGTGTTCAAGTGCTTCATTCCAACTTGCAGCTTTCTAAATCATAACTCTTCTCCCTCCTCTGGAAGTTCCTAGCTGAAAGGAGCATCCAACTTAGTTCTCTTGCATTGTAGGAACCTCTTGTAAGTGTCCTTGCTCTTGCATTTTCGTTTATAGGCTTTTGTAGCCAAAAGTCAAGCGTTTTACGGAAAACGCTTTGACTTTCGGTTAAGACCATTATGGTCCAGCCATTGTTCAAAATGAACATGGCTAAGTGATCGTAATAAGGTAGGTGTTAATCCCTATAAAGGGCACTTTCTGAAGATCACGTTTGCTAGACCAATTGACGGGTCCAAGTTATGAAAATAAAAAGTCAAACAGGCCATCTTTCAGAAAAATCATAAATTGATCTTATATATGTTATGAAACCTGTTTTGACACTTAAACAAGTTGGTAATATTCATTAGAAGATGTAAAAACATATTCGGCTCGTCAATTTCAGTTATAGGGTCGGTTCGCAACCGAAAGTCGCGAAGTTTGACTTCTGCTTTGACTTTCGATTCTGACCCGATTTAGATTAGTTACTTACTAATCTAAAGTTGCATTATGATCGTAATATAATGTAGCATAACCCTCTAAGGTTATATTACATGATCATAATCAGAATCCAGTTTATGCGCAAGTTCCATAATTATGCCATCTTTGACAAAAATGTCCCTTTTTACATAAATCAAGGTTTTAATGATAATAAACTTGAAAATGAGTTTCCTACTGATGTAATATTATAAGTAGGATTATTTGGGATGTTAAACCAAGTTACAAACTGAGTTTTCAAGCAGGTCCTTAAACTATGTCGATAAATGACGGTTTTAGTCCTTGTGGTTTATAAAATGATTTTAATCAAATCTTTCCAAGGTAAATCATTTGCCTACTGATATGTTAAATTAAATAACATATCTAAAACATTTAATCTGACCTTAACATCAGTTTTCGTGAAAATCACATAAAGACGCCATTTTACGACATAAGCGCCGTTTACGCGCATAGTATGGTTTTAAACCATATTAATGGACAAGACTTGTTACCTACTGATTTTAAAACTTATTTTAAACATATTTACTGTAGGTACATGTTATAAACTCAGAATCCCAAATAATTTATAAACTATGCGTAAAATGACCAAAATGCCCCTTCGGTACACAGTTTGGTCATAAAAGATAATTTACACATATAATTGATATCCTACTGATAATATATAATAAATAAAGTATTTTTCCAGAATAATTATATCTGTAAACATTAAATTATTCAAGTTCCTTTTATACGGTATAAAATTACCAAAATGCCCTTATGAGGCATAATTTTGTTTTAAAACCTTAACGGGCATACAAGTTGATATCCTACTGATATCATAACTTATTTAAAGTATATGGCATATAGAACTTGTTCATGACTCATCCGATTACCCTATATCGCTAATATGCGCTCGGTTAAGTATATGTAACTAGTTTACGAAAATTAACTGAAACGGTTTAACCTTGTCATTTAAGTCTCAAAATCCAGAATGTTAATAGTTTACCCATATTAAACAAGTCCAGGTACTTGTTGGGATTAAACTACATTCTACCAAATCATCGTTTAATCTAGCGTCATACGTTTTGATAATTACGCTAGTCGGTTTAAGTCTATGACTTAAATAAGACGTTAGTATTTAATTGGTTAGTTTATGCCATAATCCAAACTAGAGACTTGCCGGTAAATGCTATCTGCACTTAGTCCTTTTTGTGTACGGCTGAGTTATTAAAAATTTATGAAGACTAGCTCAGGTAAATACTCTCGACTTATTTCCCGATACGGGCTTGGGTTACGGTAAATTATTACCGCTTGGTCGGAAATGGGATTAATCGAACGCCGGTTCGAATAGAAATCCGCATATTATGTTTTAATCAGTTTTGTTTGATAATTTAAACATCGGGGTTTAACTACCGTGTCCTGGATATCCTCAGCTTATTACATTAGATAACGGCCACGACCTTAGCGTGGGGTGTAGCATACACCCGATAGACGCTCAATTATGCATTCCCACAAGGTTGGGAGGAATTGACTTCTTCGTGAGTCCAAAGTGGTGAGTACGTTAATTGTGTCTCGGTTTTCGTACCGAGCCCCGTATGTATGACAAACATGTAAATCTGTTAACAAGGTTGGACGGTCAATTAACCCAAATTATATAAAGATTTTGTGCTGATACGCACTTAAAACATTTTCGAAATGTTTTCAAAATGAGTCAGTTGGGTGTATTTACCAGCGAAAGCTGGCGTATTTTCAAAAGACTAATCTGCAGGTACAATACGAAAATAGGCCGGAAGTGCTTGGTAGTGATAGAGGATCTTGCAAATCCTAAATCTACCCAAAGTCTGTTTTGTATTCTTTCCATGTACAATTTATGATCCGCATGTGGATCTTCTATTACGAGCATGTATATTATTTTGTATTTTCGAACATTCGGTTTGTAATAGTAATTTTACTCCAAGACTTCCGCTGTGCCATGTTTAATTGACTATGATAATTATCAACTGACGTCACGATACTCCCCACCCAGGCCCACCGGTGTAAGGATTTCGGGTTGGAAATCAGGGGTGTGACAACAAGAATATCATGTAAACTGAATGCTTAAATGCGAGACACTTTATATCACTAGGAAACAAGCGCCCAAATAGCGTGCACAAAGCTGAAGTTCAGAAAAATATGTCCCGCTTTTTTGGAGAGTTACTGCATACTAGGGAAATTGTCGATTCCAGTTGAATGTTCTTTCTCGACAAAGCACATAGGGCGAAACTTCGATCCAACTCCACGCACCACGATAAGATACCCACTTTCTTCGGAGCCAAATTATTCCATTTAAAATTTAATCCAGAGTTGAAGACATGCTTGATGCGTGGTCGAAAACCGGTGTTCTAGTACATTTAAGCTTATGTTTTTAGGTAACTTTTAGTTTTGAATAGCCTAATTTTTATTGGAATTGTGTTTTGCAGGTCTAACGTAGTTTAAGCAGCTATTCGGGAGCTATACGGAGCATCGGGAGCGAACGGGATCAACCAGGGATTTAAGAAATGAAAAACAGGAAAACAACACCCTATAGGGGGCATCGGGACGCACCTGCGTCACTGAATTATCGCGTAGATAGCAAAACATGGCGTCACCCTAAAATTGATGTTTCTAGGAGGTGTCGGTGTCGTTGGGGGTAGCCAACGGGATTTTGGTTGTTTGATGCGTGTTTTGACGAGTTATAACCAATTTTTGGGTCTTGAAAGAGGGGTTGCGAGTTTTTGAACATCTTTGACCATTCTTGGAGCACCATCATCCTCTAACCTTCCTTATCATTTCTAATCTTCCACTATCATCTGATTTGATTCATCATCCACTACCTACCATCTACTACTATATCCATACACTACACTACATTCATACACTACATATACCACTACCACTACCACACACTACCACTACCACTACCACTCACCACTACCACTACCACTACCACTACCACACTACCACTACCACTACCACTACCACTACCACTACCTACCACTACCAACCACTACCACACTACTATCACTACACTACATACACTACCATACACATACACTACTACACCATAAAAATCGTTGTCCAATAGTATATAGTGACACGTGTTGTACTTTAAATATAGTCTATTAAAGACCAATAAGGACTAAAGGCGTCAACATGCTCAAACGAGCCTTTGAGTGACGGTTCGATGTCAACATGCATAAGTCATTAGCCTCTGAGTGACTGATATGTCAACATGCTTAAATCTTTAGCCTCTGAGTGACTGATATGTCAACATGCTTAAAACTTAGCCTCTGAGAGACTGATATGTCAACATGCCCAGCCTATGAGTGACATCGGAGTCAACATGCTTATAATAAGCCTCTGAGTGATCCCTTACAAAGTCCTAACTTTCAAACGTGCCATTTGTTGGACGAGAGGGTTCAATTTTGTAAATATGTGAAAGTTGGATAATGGAGGGATTAAAAGTGTTAACATGTTAATTTATACCTCTGAGTGACTTTTAACGAACCGAGAGCTCGACAATGTCCGGACATAATCCCGGGTATGCCAAAAATTGGCTACGGAGGGCTAATATGCTAAAAAGGTGTTTTAGAAGGTTAAAAAGGGGTTTAATAAGTTGAGGGGCTAAATGTGACAAATTTTGAAATCTGACACGTGACGCTCACGGGGCGCGAGAGGCAAGGCTTTGGCATCTCGCGGGGCGTGAGAGGCCTGTGTCTGCAGAAAGTTTCTTGGCCTCCAAACAAAAATACCAAAAAACCATTTTCTCGAACTATGGCTTCCCAAACAGCTATGCCACATTTTGGGACACTTGTAAGCTTCCTCTTACACCCCTAAACACCTGGCATCACCTCCTTTGAGTTCTCCAACTATAAATAGGTGCCCAAGTTCACCATTTGAACTTGCACCTTTCTCATTTTCAACTCTATCTCCCTCCTCTGGAAGTTCCTAACTGAAAGGAGCATCCAACTTAGTTCTCTTGCATTCTAGGAACCTCTTGTAAGTGTTCCTTGCTTTTGCATTTTCGTTTATAGGCTTTTTTAGCCAAAAGTCAAGCGTTTTACGGAAAACGCTTTGACTTTCGGTTAAGACCATTATGGTCCAGCCATTGTTTGTAACGGACATGGCTAAATGATCGTAATAAGGTAGGTGTTAGTCCCTATAAAGGGCATCTCCTGAAGATCACGTTTTGTAGACCAATTGACGAGTCAAAGTTATGATATTAAAAAGTCAAACAGGCAATTTCTTGAAAAAATCATAAATTGATCTTATATATGTTATGAAACCTGTTTTGACACTTAAACAAGTTGGTAAAATTATTAGAACATGTAAGAACATGTTCGGCTTGTCAATTTCAGTTCTAGGGTCGGTTCGCTACCGAAAGTCGCGAAGTTTGACTTCTGCTTTGACTTTCGATTCTGACCCGATTTAGATTAGTTACCTACTGATCTAAAGTTGCATTATGATCATAATATAATGTAGCATAACCCTCTGAGGTTATACTACATGATCATAATCAGATTGAGTTTATGCGCAAGTTCCGCAATTATGCATTTTGACAAAAATGCCTTTTTGAATAAAACAAGTCTTTAATGATAATGAACTTGAAATAAGTTTCCTACTGATGTAATATTATAATTGGATTATTTGGGATACTAAATCAGATTATAAACTGAGTTTACAAGCAGGTCCTTGAACTATGTCGATAAATGACAATTTTAGCCCTTGTGGCTCATAAAATGGTTTTATCAAATCTTTTCAAGGTAAATCTTTTACCCACTTATACGTTATATTAAATAACATATATAAGATATTTTAATCCGACCTTAACGTCAGTTTTCATTGAACATCACATAAGACGTCATTTTACGACATAAGCGTCGTTTCGGCGCATAGTTTGGTTTTAAACCATATTATTCGACCAAGACTTTTACCTACTGATTCTAAAAATTATTTTAAATATTCTATCAGTAGGTACATGTATTAAACTCAGAATCCCAAATAATTTATAAACTATGTGTAAAATGACCAGAATGCCCCTTCGGTGCATAGTTTGGTCATAAAAGATAAACTACACATAAGGTTAACATCCTACTGATGTTATATTCATAAATAAATATTTTTCCAGAATATTATAGTTATAACATTAAATTATATTCAAGTTCCTTTTATACGGTATGAAATTACCAAAACGCCCTTATGAGACATAGTTTCAATTTAAAACATAACGGGCACATAAGTGATATCCTACTGATATTACAACTTAATTAAAGTATAATGGCTTATAGAACTTGTCCATGACTTATCCGGTTACCCAATATCGCTGATATGCGTACGGTTAAGTATATGAACAAGTTCACGAAAATTAACCAAAACGGGTCTAACCTTGTCATTTAAATCTCAAAATCAAAATGTTTATAGTTTATCCATATTACACAAGTCAACGTAGTTGTTGGGATTAAACTAATTCTATCCAATCATCGTTTAATCTAGCGTTATACGTTTTGATCAAGTATGCTAATCGGTCTAAGTCTATGACTTAAACAAGACCTTAGTATTTAATTGGTTGCTCCATAATCCAGACTAGAGACATTCCAGTAAACGCTATCTGCACTTAGCTCATTTTGAATACGCTGGGTTATAATCTTGCATTTTAAACAAGGCTAATTCAGGTAAATACTCTTGACTTATTTTCCCTATACGGCTTGGGATACGGTAAATTATTACCGCTTGGTCAGAATTGGGATCAATCGAATGCCGGTGTGGCTAGTAAATCCACATATTCTGTTTTAATCAGTTTTGTTTGATAACTTAAACATCAGGGGTTAAATTACCGTGCCTGGATATCCTCGGCTCATTACATTAGATAATGGCCACGACCTTAGCACGGGGTGTAGGCATACACCTAGCAGATGCTCAAACGCAAATTACCCAAGACATTGGGGATAACTCCTTCGTGAGTTCTAAGTGGTGTGTATTTAATCATGTCTCGGTTTCTGTAGTAGGCCCTGTATGCATGGACAAACATGTGAATCTGTTAACAAAGTTTCAACGTCAACTTTCCCAAGTTATAAAAGAATTTTGTGCTGATACGCACTTAAAGCATATTTAAAAATGTTTTCAAAATGAGTTGGTTGGGTGTATTTACCAGTGAAAGCTGACGTATTTTTAAAAGACTAAGTTTGCAGGTACAATACGAAAATAGGCTGGAAGTGCTCGGTAGTGAGAGCGGATATTGCAAATCCTAGATCTGCCCAAAGTCTTTTTATATTCGTTCTTTGTACATTTTATGATCCGCCTGTGGATCTTCTATTACGAGCATGTATATTATTTTATTTCGAACATTTGGTTTGTAATAGTAATTTTACTCCAAGACTTCCGCTGTGCCGTGTTTAATTGACTATGATGTTATCAACTGACGTCACGATACTCCCCACCCAGGCCCACCGGTGTATGGATTTGGATTGGAAATCCGGGGTGTGACAATCATCTCATCATCAATCACCAAACCTTTTCACCATCACCACTCACCAAAACCTAATTCCAATATTCTCCAAGATTGAAGATCATGTTCAAGATTAAGTTCTCATCATCCGGCGATCATGTTCCGTTCACAATAAGCGACTAGTCAGTTCGGGTTTCACCCCGGTGCAGGTTTTTGTAAGTTTCTAGGGTTTGACATTGTTTTGAGTTTTGATTTCTGACAAACTGTAGTTCTATTTTGAAACCTAAGATAATTTTCTTGTATTTGTATCGTATTCGTGAGTTGTCGAGTGAAGATTAAATTTGCCTTTGCGAAATGTTTATGTGCAATTATGCCTTGTCTAGGTTAGAGTTTTAATGTTTTTGGTAACGAAGTGCATTGCGGTCTATCGTTTACGATGTTGATAGCTCTTGGCACCTAAGCTACGCGACACTAAATTCGTTAGTCATTTATGCAATTGAATTGAACGTAAAACGTGTAGAAACCCTAGGACTTCAATTACCGAACCGGTGTGAACCTTGTTCTCCCTCATTGTTTAAAACCTTTTAAGCAAGTTTTCGTATAATTGCAATCATTCAGTTTAGTAGTTAAGTAATTTAAAATAAAAATTGTCGGTACATTCCGAGACTCTTTTCTCAACAAAGAAATTAACAAATTAACAAGCTTCATATTGTACTTGCAACTTTTGATGCGTTTGATACATAGACCGAATACGAGCACAAGAATGATTAAGGCATTAGGAAAATTTTCTTTTTACACCATTTATCTTATCCTTACCTGAGATCAATCCCTTAGTCACCAACGTTGAGCCTAAACCTTTTGTTCTGACTGGCCGATTTAGCCTTGACAGTTGAACCTTTTATTTTTAACCTGTGTGATGAAAATTTGATTTTAGGTTTAGTAGTTTGTATAGTTGTCATTTATTATTTAAAAAAATCAAAAATTCAGAAAATATCATGAAAAATAAAAGAAAAATGTGGTGAAATGGTACAAAAAGATGTGTTTGTAGTTTTGAATAAAAGGTGAAGAATTTTTGCCTTATAGTTTGATGATTCGTAGTTAGTCATGTTTATAGTAATTGTTTTGTAATAAAAATCGAGTTTTCATCATTTGAGCAACTTTAAAATATCCTTTTCCACAACCTTAGCCTTGCCCCGTTACAACCCTTAAATTCCTTTTGACTTGTGCTTAGTATTTGTGTTTGGTGGTGGAGAATGATTGAGTTGCAAGCCTATGCGGATACGTGTTCTAATCGGTTTGAGTGATTACTTCAAAAAGTTCTAATGCATCGTCAATTAGCCAATTTTTAAACCGAGTAGAGCAAACATTGTGAGGGATGTGTATGATGTGTTAGTCTCAATGGCGGGTTAATCTTGGGTAACCTTTCTTATGTGATTAATCACTTTACCACAAAATATTTCGAAAATTCTAAGAATCATGAACCGGGTATGACATTAACCTTAGCCTAAGTCTAGGGAATAGGAAGTGTATTTTTTGTTAGACCCACGTGGAAGTGAAACACAGATTTGCTTGAGGGAAAGCAAATGACAAGTGTGGGGATGTGATGCGTGGTCGAAACCGGTGTTCTAGTATGTTTTAGCTTATGTTTATACGTAACGTTTAGTTTAGAATAGCTTACTTTTGATTGGAATTGTGTTTTGCATGTCTAACGGAGTTTAAGGAGCTATTCGGGAACTATACGGAGCATCAGGAGCAAACAGGATCTACGGGGGATGTAAGAAATGAAAAACGAGAAAACAACACCCTACAAGGGGCGCCAGCGACACCATTGGGGCGTCGGCGACACACCCACGTCGCTGAAATATCCCATAGACACCAAAACATGGCGTTAGCCAAAACTGATGTTTCTAGGAGGCGTCGGTGACGCCTACTCTTGCACGCCGACGGGATTTTTGTTGTTTGTTGTGTTTTTTGACGAGTTATAACCCAATTTTTGGGTCATGAAAGAGGGGTTGCGAGTTTTTGAACATCTTTGACCATTCTTGGAGCCACAATCATCCTCTACACCTCTTCTTATCATTTCCAATATTCCACTATCATTCGATTCGATGCATAACCCTAATCCACTACTACCATCATCATTATCTTCATCATCAATCACCAAAACTTTTCACCATCACCACTCACCAAACCCTAATTTCACCACTCTCCAAGATTGAAGATCATGTTCAAGATTAATTTCTCATCATCCGGCGATCATTTTCCGTTCACCATGAATGGCTAGTCTCTTCGAGTTTCACCCCGGTATAGGTTTTTGTAAGTTTCTAGAGTTTGACATTGTTTTGAGTTTTGATTTGTGACAAATTGTAGTTTTATTTTGAAACTTAAGATAATTATCTTGCATTTGTATCGTATTCGTGAAACTGTCGAGTGAAGATTAATTAGACTTTGTAAAATGTTTATGTGTAATTATGCCTTGTCTAGGTTAGAGTTTTCATGTTTTTGGTAACGAAGTGCATTGCGATCTGTTGTTTATGATGTTGATAGCTCTTGGCACCTAAGCTACACGACACTAAATTCGTTGGTCATTTATGCAATTGAATTGAACCTAAAATGTGTAGAAACTCTAGGACTTCAATTACCAAACCGGTTGTGAACCTTGTTCTCCATCATTGTTTAAAACCTTTTAAGCAAGTTTTCGTATAATCGCAATCATTCAAGTTTAGTAGTTAAGTAATTTAAAATAAAAATCGTCGGTACATTCCGACACTCTTTTCTCAAACAAACAAATTAACAAATTAGCAAGTTTCATAAAAAGCTTCATATTGTGTAACGCCTCGTAAAATCGTGTCCAATAATATGTGACACGTGTTATATTTTTTTTATAAGTCTATTAAAGACTAATAGGGACTGAATGTGTCAACATGCTCAAACTAAGTCTCTGAGTGACCTTCTAATGTCAACACGCATAAACTTAGCCTTTGAGTGACCATTAGTGTCAACATGCTTAAACTTAGCCTCTGAGTGACCATTAGTGTCAACATGCCCAACTCAGCCTCTGAGTGACCATTAGTGTCAACATGCCCAGCCTCTGAGTGACATCGGGGTCAACATGCTTATACTGAGCCTCTGAGTGGTCCTTTACGAAATCCTAACTCTCATATGAGCCACTAGTTGGACGAGAGGGATTAATTATGAAAATCCGCTAATGTTGGACAATGGAAGGGTTATGTAATACCACGTAAAATTCGTGTTCGGTAATATACCGACACGTGTACATACCCTCGGATCATACCTCAATAAGTTAGCCACTCAACTAAACCTAAAACAAATCCAAAATTCACAAAGATTTTATATGTAACAACCGTAACCTATGGTCTAGGACCGTAGGCTACGGTCTAAAGCTGCTGAAACAAAATAACACTGACCGTAAGCTACGGTTTGGCGACGTAGCCTACGGCAAGCCTCTGAAGCTCTTATTTTTCACCATTTAAACTTTCAACAAATTACCCAAAGACCCCTAGACTTTATTATTTTCATATTACTTGTTTAAACAAGTTGTTTCTAAACCCGAACGTCTCTCGGTTAAGACGATGGATTTTTATTTACCATCCTCGAGCATTCCGCTCTTTTACCAAACCTTTATCTTTATTAACTTAGGTAAATTAGCCTTTAAAACCACAAGTATTCGTATCTTCACGTTTAAGCTAGTAAACATTTTTTAGTCGTAAAGACACCTAGTGTGACACCCGTTAATGTTTGGTTATTCATACTTTTCTTCAATACATCTCGTGACGAACAAAAAGAACTAGTTGTGCCATTATGTCATGAAATATAAGTCAAGGGACAATTCATGACATTTAATAAAACTATATTTGAGGGACTAAATGTGTTAAAACCCCAAATCTTTGTGAGGAAGCCACATAGCCTGCACATTGCCACATTTCACCAGCTCTTGACACCTAATTAGACACATGTAATGATCCTACAACACCCCTAACACATGGCTCCATCTCCTTAGACTTCTTTCACTATAAATAGCCACTTAAGTTTATTCATTCTTTGCTCATTCATTCTTCTCCTTTTTATTACACTCTTGGAAGTTCCTGAGCATTTGGGAGCTTCCCTTTGAGTTCTAAGTTTCCTTTGGATCATTTGTAAGTATTCCATCTCTGCTCTTTTCTTTTTATAGGCTTTTAATAGCCAAAAGTCAAGCATTTTCGACAAATGCCTTGACTTTTGGTTAAGACCATTATGGTCCAGCCATTGTTTAATATGAACATGGCTAAGTGATCGTAATTAGGTAGGTGTTTAATCCCTTAAAAGGGCACCTCCTAAGGATCACGTTTACTAGGTGAATTGATGGGTCAAAGTTATTGTTCTAAAAAGTCAAACGGGTCAGATTTCATAAAAATCATACTCTAAGTTTATACATGTTATAAATATATTTTTGAACTTAAAAAAGTTGTAAGTAATAATTGTTATATTAGAGAGAGAATGTGGGAAACATGTTTCCAAATCTTGACGTACAATTTCAGTCCTAGAGTCAGTTCGCAACCGAAAGTCGTGAAGTTTGACTTCTGCTTTACTTTCGATTCTGACCCGACTTAGATTAGTTAACTTCTGTATTAAGGTCACATTTATGATCATAATTCAATGTAGCATAACCCTCTGAGGTTATATTACATGATCATAATCATAATCTGAGTTTATCACAATTTCGTAAAATGTCAAATTTTTGACTAAAATGCCCTTTTTACATAAAACATGGTTTTAATCAACAATTGACTTGCAAATGAAATACCTACAGATATGTTAATTTAATTAACATATTATGATGCTAATATTCTGATCATAAACTGATTTTAGTATAATATCGTAAACTATACTTTTTAAATGACCAAAGTGCCCTTTCGGTGCATAGTTGGTCTTAAACCATAAACTACACTTATGTGTGCTATGTTACTGATATTATATCACAAATTAAGTATTTTTCCAGAATGTTTACGATCATAACATCAGAATACACGCAAGTTCCTTTTATACGACATATAATTACCAGAACACCCTTATGAGGCATAATTTCGTTTCAAAACCTTTTCAGGCATATAAGTTGATATCCTACTGATATTACAACTTATTTAAAGTATAATGACATATAGAACTTGTTCATGACTAATCCGGTTACCCGATATCGCTTATATGCATACGGTTAAATATATGTAACTAGTTTACGAAAATTAACCGAAACGGGTTTAACCTTATCATTTTAATCTCAAATTCCAGAATGTTAATTGTTTACCATATTATACAAGTCTTAAGTACTTGTTGGGTTTAAACTACATTCTATCCGGCCATCGCTTAATCTAGCGTATCGTACCGATTTTAATTCTTAAAGCTAATCGGTCTAAGTCTATGACTTAAATAAACACCTAGCATTCTAATTGGTTAGCTTATGCCATAACCCAGACTAGAGCCTTCCAGTAAATGCTATCTGCACTTATTTCATTTTGAGTAGGGCTGAAATATTAAATCTTGCATTTTTAAATCAAGACTAGCTCAGGTAAATACTCTTGACTTATTTTCCTATACGGGCTTGGGTTAAGGTAAATTATTACCGCTTGGTCGGAAATGAGATCAATCGAATGCCGGATTATGGCTAGTAAATCCACATATTCCGTTTTAATCAGTTTTGTTTGATAACTTAAACATTGGGGTTAACGACCGTGTCCTGGATATCCTTGGCTCATTACATTAGATAATGGCCACGACCAAAGCAAGGGGTGTAGGCATACACCCGACAGATGCGAATGCTAAAATTATTTTTACCCACAAGTTGGGGATAACTCCTTCGTGGGTTCATAAGTGGTGTGTACGTTAATCATGTCTCGGTCTCTGTACTGGGCCCCATATGTATTGACAAAATGTAAAGCTGTTAACAAGGTTACAAAGCTGACTTTCCCAATTATAAAAGATTTGTGCCCTATGCACTTAAATCAAATTTTAAAATGTTTTCAAAATGAGTCAGTCGGGTGTATTTACCAGCGAAAGCTGACGTATTTTCAAAAGACTAAGTTTGCAGGTACAATACGAAATAAGCTGGAAGCTGCTCGGTAGTGATATTAGAGGATCTTGCAAATCCTTAGATCTACCCTAAAGTCTGTTATAAATTTTTGTACATTTTACGATCCGCCTGTGGATCTTTCGTTACAAGCCGTCTGTATATTATTTTTGTACTTTGAACATTTGTAATAGTAATTTAAATCCAAGACTTCCGTTGTGCTGTGTTTAATTGACTATGATGATATCAACTTACATCACAATATTCCCCACCTGGCCCACCGGTGTTTGGTTGGAAATTCGGGGTGTGATATATTGTAGAACTTGCAACTTTTGATACGTTTGAAAACCGTAGACCGAATGAGCACAAGAATGATTAAGGCGTTAGGAAACATTTTATTTTTACACCATTTATCTTATCTTTACCTGAGATCAATCCCTTAGTCGCCAACGTTGAGCCTAAACCTTTCGTTTGACTGACCGATTTAGCCTTGACCGTTGAACCTTTTATTTTTACCCGTGTGATGAAAATTCGATTTTAGGTTTAGTAGTTTGTATAGTTGTCATTTATTATTTAAAAAAAATAAAAAATCAGAAATTCATGAAAAATAAGAGAAAATTGTGGTAAAATGGCACAAAAAGATGTGTTTGTAGTTTGTGAATAAAAGGTGAAGAATTTTTGCCATAGATTGATGATTCGTAGTTAGTCATGTTATAGTTATTGTTTTGAAATAAAAATCAAGTTTTCATCACCTGAACAACTTTAAAATGTCTTTTCCTACATCTTAGCCTAGCCCGTTACAACCCTTAAAATCCTTTTGACTTGTGCTTAGTATTTGTGTTTGGTGGTGGAGGATGATTGAGTTGCAAGCCTATGCGGATACGTGCTCTAATCGGTTTGAGTGATTACTTCAAAAAGTAGCTAATGCATCGTCGATCAGCCAATTATTAAACGAGTGGAGCGAACATTGTGAGAGATGTGTATGATGTGTTAGTCTCAATGGCGGGTTAATCTTGGGTAACCATTCATATGTGATTAATCACTTTACCACTAAATATTTCGAAAATTCTAAGAATCATGAACCGGGTATGACATTAGACATTAGCCTATGTCTCGGGAATAGGAAGTGTATTTTTCGTTCGACCCACATGAAAGTGAAACACAGATTTGCTTGAGGGAAAGCAAATGACAAGTGTGGGGATGTGATGCGTGGTCGAAAATCGGTGTTCTAGTATGTTTTAGCTTATGTTTATACGTAACGTTTAGTTTCGAATAGCCTACTTTTGATTGGAATTGTGTTTTGCATGTCTAACAGAGTTTAAGGAGTAATTCGGGAGCTATACGGAGCATCGGAGCAAACAGGATCAACGGGGATGTAAGAAATGAAAAACGAGAAAAAACACCATACAGGGGGGCGTCAGTGACATCATGGGGGCATTGGCGACACACCCACGTCGCTGAATATCCCATAGAAACCAAAACATGGCGTTAGCCAAAACTGATGTTTCTAGGAGGCGTCGGTGACGCCTACTCTTGCAAGCCGACGGGATTTTTGTTGTTTGTTGCGTGTTTTGACGAGTTATAACCCAATTTTTGGGTCTTGAAAGAGGGGTTGTGAGGTTTTTGAACATCTTTGACCATTCTTGGAGCCATAATCATCCTCTACACCTCTCCTTATCATTTCCAATCTTCCACTATCATCCGATTCGATCCATAACCCTAATCCACTGCTACCATCGTCATCATCTCATCATCAATCACCAAACCTTTTCACCATCACCATCACCAAACCCTAATTCCACCACTCTCCAAGATTGAAGATCATGTTCACGATTAATTTCTCATCATCCGGCGATCATTTTCCATTCACCATGAACGGCTAGTCTCTATGGGTTTCACCCCGGTGTAGGTTTTTGTAAGTTTTTAGAGTTTGACATTGTTTTGAGTTTTGATTTGTGACAATTGTAGTTTGATTTTGAAACTTAAGATAATTATCTTGCATTTGTATCGTATTCGTGAACTGTCGAGTGAAGATTAAATTAGACTTTGCAAAATGTTTATGTGCAATTATGCCTTGTCTAGGTTAGAGTTTTTATGTTTTTGGTAACGAAGTGCATTGCGGTCTGTCGTTTACGATGTTGATAGCTCTTGGCACATAAGCTACGCGACACTAAATTCGTTGGTCATTTATGCAATTGAATTGAATCTAAATGTGTAGAAACCCTAGGACTTCAATTACCAAACCGGTTGTGAACCTTGTTCTACATCATTGTTTAAAACCTTTTAAACAAGTTTTCGTATAATCGCAATCATTCAAGTTTAGTAGTTAAGTAATTTAAAATAAAAAATCATCGGTACATTCCGACACTCTTTTCTCAAACAAACAAATTAACAAATTAGCAAGCTTCATAAAAAGTGACACTCTTTAATAATCAATCACATCCATACGCAATCTACAAACTATTCGTGGTTCAACCATTTACTACCACTAACGCATTGTTAAGGGTAATTTGAGTATTATAAATATTATCTTTAACCGGGGCGCGACATTTCGATCAATGCTTCACTCCAAAATGTCCTTTCACTTTTAACTGAAAAGAACCGGAGCCGTCCAAAGACTATAACCACCTATCCTCATCATCACTAAGAAATGGGTCACCAATGATTGACAACAATTGCTTAACTGAGCATTTTCCAAACCAGCCGCCATCTTCCTTTTCCAATCCCACCTCCACATAAACTCTACACTTTACCGATCAATCATATCCTCAACACTATAACTTTTGCATCTTTCTAGTTTTCGCATCCTAGTTTAAGGAAAATTGGGAACCGTGCCGCTAGAGGTTGTTCCCACACCACCAACCGAGCCAAAATAAAACATTTGTGCCATTATCCACAACCCCCATGATGGCCTCACATTAATTAACACCATTTTTAACCAAACCGTTACCAACTCTCGCAACTTGTTTATAAGGCCAACAAATATAAAGGTTTACTAGAATAGTGGAGAGTTCAAATGAGAAGAATTCTTTATAAGAAGAAAAAGAAGAAATTTCAAACAATAATATTGTTTGATTTTGCTTCATTTAATATTTGTGTATGATGTTATTCTAACGGTTTATTGGTAAATTTACATAGTTTATTGATTTCTAATCTTTCTCTTTAATAGCTAACTACATTAAATTTATAACTTATTATCAAAATATATATATTTTTTAAACAAAAATTAGAGTGTATGATAAATTACGACCTATGTAGGATAAAGTATATGATAAATTAAGAAATGTGTAGGATAAATTTTGATTTGTTTAGGCAAAAAAATTGTATGGAGGATGATAATCTTTATTAATAATTAATAAGTCAAAAATAATAATAAATTAGATTAAGAAAAAAATAGTTTAATGTTTTACAATTGTATCTTTTATTTTTTTTCTTCTTAATTAAATTTTATTCTCAAATTATCCTCCCATATATACTTTACTTCATTAATATTTGTATTTAAGATTATTGTAAAGATATATTAGTAACTTACATATATCCCTAATTTGTAATCTTTCTCTTTAATATCTAACTACATTTAATTTGTACTTTTTTTTCAAAATATAATTTAGGAGCTGCGTAGGATAAAGTATAGGATAAATTTAAATATGTGTATGATAAATTTTGAAATATATAGGATAAATTTTCTTATGGGTAGGCAAAACATTTTAGTGAGAAGGATGATATCATTATAACTATTTAATTGTTCAAAGATCATACTAAACTAGATAAGAGAAAAATTATTTTCTTTACAAATGATCATCTCTCTCTCTATATATATATAGAGAGAGAGATAGAGAGAGAGTGAGTGAGTGAGAGAGATCGGTTCAAATGAAAACCACCACGATTTGTGAGAACGGAGAGAACTTTTTTATCCTGCGCGAGTTGGGCTAATTTTTGTTTGCACAAAAGTAGATGAAAATATTATAAAAACATTTGTAAAAAAAGTAAAAAAAATTTGTCGAGTCGGTAGTTTTGACTGTTGCAATTTTTTTTACGCACTGATGTAAATTTTGTATGAAGATATATAGTTTTATGCTTCATGTAAATGTGGGCAACCTCTAGTTGTTACACAGAAACAGACTGCAAAAAGGTGTAACACGTGGCAAAAGGAGGTTTATTCATTTGAGTTTTTTAGTTTTCTTAACTAATATAGGTTTTTTTTTCTATCTCTCCCCTATGTATATATATGGTTAGGTCAAAATGAAAACTCATACGAGTTGTGAGAACTTAAAGAATTCAGGCTTACGAAAGGTTTTTCCAAACGTTTTTGTTACCAAAAATCATAAAAAAAAATCAAAATTTCCAAAAGAAGACCTGATTTTTTTTATCTCACTAGTCGTAAATGTTGTAAAAAGCTGATATCATATTGAAGTTAGTAGGCTTTTATAGCAGCTGTTAGAAGCCGAGAAACACGACCTCGAATTTTTTTTACAACAGTAGTTTTGACATTTTTATCTAGGTGTGTGCAAAAAGAGGGCAAAATTCGCATGGGAAGTCGAAGCTCTCTAAGTTCTCACAACTTGTAATAGTTTTCTCTTGATTCGAAGCCTATATTTTTACACATGTTGTAAAAGTACAAGTTTTCAAACATGTGAGGTTTATAGTTTTAGCTTTTTTCTCTAACTAATATCGTCATTAAGTTTGAAACTTTGATTATATTTTTCAACCAGTTTTAATTTTTAACGGCCTGTTTGCGGTATACGCATATAATGTATATATGTGTGGGCGCTCGGTGGGTAAAAGCCAAAGTGCACTAATTTTAACATTATTTTACTAATTTCGTGAAAATAATATTAAAAGAGGAGGATGGTTAATCATGCATCATGTGGTTGCGTTGATAGCCGAAAGACAAGGGTGTACATGCACTAATTGGCCTTTGTCTTAATTGCCGAGTATTATGTGCCTTATGTCTAAGACTTGATGCAAAACTACTATCGAGTCGGGGGTTTCACTGAAAGGAGCCTCTCTATTCCTACGAGATAGAGGTAATGTTGTCTACATTTTACTTTTCTCAAACCCTATCTTAGCTTTGCTATTGGTGGAGTTTACTGAGTATCATGATGATGATGAACCAGTTTCAATTTATAGCACTAGATAATTTCGAGTGAATAATATCAAGTACTCTAGTATTAGGAGAACATGCGTTTAAGGCACGGCATGACAAATTCATATATGTTAAAATAGTGCACGTAGGGACAGATGTTGCATTTTAAAGGAGCTCTCTGTGTCCAACTTGTTGCATTTTAACTTTTTAAAATATGTATCAAGTACAAATGCAGGAGCAAAAATTCATTATTTCCAACTAATTCTTGTACTCTTACCTTTTGTTTCCCAACTGGTTCACGTTAAGTTTCTTGTCTTATCTTATATTCATGCCCGTGGTTTTGTTTGTCAAAAGTTGAATTGTGGTGGTTTGATTAATTATTATTATTATTATTATTATTATTATAATTATTATTATTATTATTATTATTATTATTATTATTATATTTTAATAGCTGATAGGTTTAGACTAATATATATATAAAATATTAAATTTTGCTGAATATTGAGTAATTGTGTAAAAAACTGTCAAATATTTATAGGACTTCTACCATATAGAACCATAAGTGTTTTCCATTTACAAGGCCTTATCGTGTTTGTTGTGTTAATGGAAATTTAGATTGTAATCGTGATTTAATTTATTAAATCTTGTAGCATGTTATCTTGAAGTCCTGACAGAAATTGAAAATTGCTTTATTTACAAATACTGGTATTTGTTAAGGTTCAAAAGATACTTTTTTTCAGTATTCTACTGTACATTCTCTCAAGATCTATCCGGTCCTATAATTCTAATGAAAATAGAATAAAAAAAGATTACATTAAAAAATATGCTTGGGGTAATTAAAGTTAAAAATGGAATAAGAAAACTGTCCTTTAATTTCATCAACCAAAAGGAATTAAGATTGTTCAACATTGGATATGGAATTTAAAACAAGCCACTAGAATGTTTAAAATTTATCATAAACCATCACATCTCTTCACGTCCTCTTCTACGAGATCAATGCCTTTTGAAACCCCATATGAGAACATGAAGATGGACCTCCCGTTAGAAGCCTAAAGACATCGATCAAAGTTGATTTTCCGATTGCTTCAATATCATAAAGATTAATTAGAATCAGGATTAGCTAACTGACAAAGAGAGAAAAATTAATGGAAGAATAGAAGCCAACAAAAAATTGGATCGGTAAATTGAGAAAGAAATAAAAATTTTGTATTTATATCTTTTGGAAAATGAATAACTATACAAAGTTGAAGACCTAGAAAATGCAAGATCAAAACCCCATCTTCGACCAGCATCTCCCCTCATACCTTCTTCACCATTCCGATCTTTCCCTACCATGTTTCCCTCTTTGTGTCTCGAACATCGTCCATGTTAACCACCACAAGCCATCACAACAATCTCTTTGCGATATATATGTCCCCATGTTTGTCCAACGTTCATGATGCTCACACTATCTCTAGGTTCACAAAATGAATGTGTTACTTTGTTCTTGTTGTGTTTACAAGGTTGGTTTGCGCTTAGCACTCATCAAAACTTTCTTGTTGGTTTACAAGGTTCACAAATGAAGGTGTTACTTTATTCTTGTTGTGACGACGGAGAAAGGAGAAGGTGAAACTCCAAATTATGTTTGGGAAGATGGAACGATGATAATACTAATCGATATTGGTAGCTTTGTCATTTTATCTTTTAAACTTTCTAATCTCTATAACTAATATACAAACAAGACAAATAGAATTTGAATTCCAACTACTTTTATATATTTCTAACTTCACAAACAATTCTACGAACCAAACATCCAAATTGTTTAAATCCATGTCATTAGTGAACAGTTTATAACACTAATTTTGGAAATACCCATTCGAAAAAATGAACTTGGAACCCCAAGGGTTCCATGTTCCATGTTTATTGATAACGTTCCGCTTTGCTTAGAACTCTTCCGTTCCCTGTATTTTCATGAATTAGACTCAAATCAAGTGTTCCTAAAAGAAATGTTATTGTAAAATTAAAGAATATATATAATTTCAGAAGCAGTAGATGAAAAAATCGGCCACTAATTAAATGGTTCACAAGATATGATTGTTTGCTATGCTCTATGGATGAATACATAGGACCTCAAGTATATGGCAAGGAGATAATTGTATTAATTCTTTTCCTTTTGCAACATTTATAAGTTACCACTGTTATTCTAGTTTTCCTCTTGAAACCCTTTTGCCAACCTAGTCTTAGCTCCGAGAACCTTTTATGGCATGTTGCATCATTGTCTCATTTTGTTCCTTCATAATCCTGGCATCTGAAGACAATGCGAATGGAAGACAAAAAACATCAAGAAACAATAAAGAAATTGTGAATTTTATAGGTAAATTAGATTAGTAATCTTGAAAAAGGAATCATTTTCAGATTGGTGTACACATCTATGTTCTCTGAAAAAAAATATGTAACATTTCATGTGTACTTACACAGAATTACCAATGAGGTTGGGTGGTCAAAATTGTTAAAGGTAAAACCTTTAGGAACACTTAGGTTTGAAGTTCTTGAATTCAAGTTCTAGAGATGACATGATTAAAGAGATTTGTCGTTCTAAAAAAAAGTAATTGCACAGAATTATAATAGTGTACCCATTTGGAGATCATGGGTTTGGCCAAGCCTACAAATGTATGAATTATCAAGGAATCCTGATTATGCATTTATGTTATAGTTGTTCGGTATTCCTAATTGTTCATTTTTCTGGTGTTTTTCATACTTCTCGTATTAAGTCTATAGATAAATATAAGGAAAGCCCGTTTCCGAATTAAGAATACATTGAAAATGTGAGAAACACATAATACACATGTATCTTTTGCTCTAACTTTAAGTGTGAAACCGAAAGCAATTGCGTAACCATCTACCCAACTATCTCACTAAAATCATCATCGTATTACGTATAAATATTTTATATGGTATCCACACTTTTCAACATAAAAATGACTTTGAAAGATCGCGTCTCTACTCTTATCACAAGATATAATTATAATGATAAAGTTATAATAAAGGTGATTAAATTATCATTAAAATACACACACTACAAGATAAATTTTATTTAAGCACACAAAATTAATAAAATTCCTAACATGTGTGCGTATGTATGTGTAAATATTTACATATGCATGCATGTATACACAGACAGATACTTGTTTGGCTTAAGTCAGAGGACATTTAGGATATTCATTAGGAGTTTTGGTAACTATAGCTTTATATGTTCTGCTGAAAACATAAACAATACATTAATAAATTATTACGTCCCTAGAATTAAATTATGTTTTAGTGAAATCACATGTGAGCAATGGAATAGTGTTTGATTAATTAACCCATTGGTCCTATAAAACCCCCCACAGCTTCTACCTCTCATTCCATCCCATCATAAGTTCCTATACAATTCTAATAGACATCCACACTACGAAGAGATGGCTTCAAAGACCAATACCCCACTAGCTCTCTTTCTTACACTCAACCTTTTGTTTTTTGCACTAGCCAGTGGTTGTACCACCTGCCCTAGCCCTACCCCAAAACCAAAGCCACCATCAGCAAGAACTTGTCCCAGAGACGCCCTTAAACTAGGTGTATGTGCCAATGTGCTTGGCAAATTACTTAATATAGTCGTCGGTGACCCACCAGTTAAGCCATGTTGCAGCCTTCTCGAAGGCCTTGTTGACCTCGAGGCTGCAGTTTGCCTTTGTACAGCTATCAAGGCTAACGTTCTTGGAATCAATCTAAATGTGCCACTGTCTCTCAGTTTGCTTCTTAACGTTTGCAGCAAGCAAGTTCCAAAGGACTTCGTATGTGCTTAAATGATCAACCAACAATGTAATCTGGCTTGTGTGTTTATTTTGCATTGTGAGTTTTTAGCGTTTGATCTCTAAATTTCTGTGTAATGTTTCGAATAATTATTTATGTGTGTGATGATGGTTTGAAGAATTATTTTGTGCGAATAAAATTTCATATTTGATGTTTTCGTTAATTTTGTATGTTTTTGTACGTCCTGTTTAGGATGGGATGATGGAAATTGATGATCTAAACATTTGATATTGGAAGGTTGGATTTTATCTTGTAAATTAACACGAGTTCCCAGTGATATAGGGCGCAGCAAAAGTCTTCCTTGTTTGCAAATGAATAAATGTACATAAAATTTATTTGACCAATACACGGATGTGATTTTCTGTAAGAGATAATGAAGTGGGAGGACATTAAAAGGGGCGTAAAACGTCATTTGGTAGCCATATTAGCAACTGTCAGAAAAATGATGTGAAATCAAAAAGGTGGGATGAGATAAGGCATGGAAAGATGGCATGGTGTGACACGTGTTATACATTTTTATTATTATTTTATATTAAAAAATATATATATCAAATCTATTAAATTAAAAAAAACATTAATACTAATAAAATAAAAATAGATGATAAAAAATAAATAATTCAACATAAAAATAAAACATTACATAATTATAATATATATTAGATAACATCATGTTAACTACAATATACTTTTTTCATTTTTAGTTTTGGCCACAACATTTTCTAGCGTTGATGATTTTGTGCGAAGTGTTCCACAACTTTAATTGATACACATATGTTGACCATCATTTTTTTTTTATTTTTTTAATTTGTTCTTATTTTAATATTTATGATTAGTTTTACACAAATTTGTTTTTTTATAACTTTAAAATATAATGTTTTCGTGCACTCTAAATATATCGTTGTGACATGTATGCTCATTTTTCAGTATAACTATGTTTAAAATCGAGTCTGTTTACATTTCAATGTAAATGTTACTAAAAATCATATTGGTTTAAATAAGATATGTTTGTACTTTTTTAGATACACTTGTGTTCTAATGCTTAATTTTACAATGAAGTATTTTTTTCTTAATTTTTTGAAAATACTGTTGCGACATCTTCTTTTAACTACACTAAGATATTCAAACTAGAGCTATCGCAACTTCATGCACTTCTTTTTATATACTATCTACGTTTCGATGTAAATTTTATTCAAAAAAGAGCTGGGTTAATATAATATTTTTTCTATTTTATTTATAAATACGCTTATGTGTTTCTTAATGTTCATTTGTAAACGATGTAACCCTTTTTGTGATTTCTGAATTCACCATTGCTAGGTGATCTTTTATCACCATTGCTAAGTGATCTTTTATCTACATTTCAATGATTAAAAGTGATCCGCTGCAATGCAGTATATCCCACTAGTTCGATTAAACGTTGCACATAAACATAATTAAACATAAATAATCAGAAAAACATAATTAAACAAGCATCCTTATTATTTGCCATGCCGAAACGTGTTTGAAGTCACGGCTGTACTTATGTCTGTGGTCGACGAGGGCAACTTGAATCACGTCGTCTTCCGTGTGCTGATCACCGTCGCTGGTTTTTCACATGTTGAAAAGCATCTCAAATCTGGAATTGCTCAAACAAATTGACCTTAAACGTGAAGAAAGTCCATCCAGGTTTCAAGTGGTCTCACCCCTATGAATACAAAATTGTTGGAAAACCCGTTCCCAAAACGAAGCTGACGGTTTAGAAGGTGCATCATCGTCAAAGGTTGCGAGCCAAGATGTAAGCAAAGGAATCTCCTCTTCCTCGATCCATGGATTTATTGCAATTTTATATAATTTTTTAATAGATAAATGAGATGAAAATTGAGAGTGTTTTGTGTGGTAAAATGGTCGAATGGGTTAGAGTAGAATAGAGGGAGTTATTTTTTTTAAGTAATTTCGTTTTTAAATAATCGCAGGGCAACGACTATATGCCACCCCAATCACAAAGTGCCACGTCGCCATCACCATAACTTCCACGCAGGTGAAATACCTTTCCGCCACTCCCCCACGCCACCCACGGGCCGTGGTGCCCGACGTGGAGAGGTTTCCACGCCTTGAAACAACTCCCACTCCCTGTGGTTTAAGTATCAAAAAGTTTATACTGGAATACTACATATTATCGTATATATAAACATATAAGTAAATAACCATATATACCTCTCATATCAACCAATATTGTTTAATTTACCCACAAGAAACTCACAAATTTGTTTTTAATTACGCAAGCAAACACTTTCAAAAGGTTACTCGTCCTACATCCTAGTACTGCTTCTATCGAGAATGGATAACTTCTCATGTCATCCACAACCATTGCTCGTACAACACAATAGTGATATTAGAGGTCTGGTATTCCTTATTTAGCCAACATATCTTTTGTCACAACCAATAGAAGATTTTTCTAATGTATCACAGTATAGGGAGGGTTTATAAGAAACATAATTTTTTTACCAGTAGAAAAAATTAGAGCATTCGTTTTTGAAACTTCTTTTTTTACTATAAAAGAAAGTTGTTGAAATCCGAAGTTTATTTATCTCTTATTTAAAAGAATGAGCAAATTTCATGTCTATATAAAGACTACACATTTCTAAGTGTGTATGTTATATTCGCTACATATTAGCTGCCGATAAGTAGGTATGGTGTTAATATATTAAAAACACATGAATATATTAGTTTGATGTTTTTTTTAAGTACATGCCATACAACCTTGTAGTTAATAATACAAAATTGTAAAAAAATGAACCAATTGATTGAAATACTAAACGGCTTAAATATGGTGTTAAAGTTCTAAAAAGATGTTATATATGTAATGAAACTCCTCATGCATGTGTGACGTGACATTCATTACATAAAACTAAATTGTCGAGAAAAAAATCCAAATCATTTAATTATTTATAAATGATTTTTTTTCAATAAAAAATTGTTGTCATTTACGAATACGTATGCAATGTTTATAACCATTGATCTCACTTACTAAAATGTCTTCTTTTTTAATTTACAAAGTATACTAGGGGTGTTCAGAAATCGTTTCAAATTTTAAACTTGAAATTCGATTCGATTATCAAGAATTTGAATTCGATTTAATTCGAGTCCAGTAAATTAAATACGAACCGAATACGAATTTATATGATGCATATATAACTTTTATTGGGCTATATTATAAATTAATCTCCAAATTTATTAAGTATTAAAATAACCCATTACCAAACATATTACCAAGCCCATAACTTAAACGAATTTATTGCATATTTTAACTGAATTTGAATCAAAATGAATTTATTCGAATTTATCAGAATTCGAATTCGAATTTTTAATTCAGTTCGAATACGAATTCTAATCAGATTGGCTGGTTCTTAATCTAATTCGAATTGAACACGAATTCAAACAAAAATAAGAGTTATTCAAAATATTCGATTAGAGTAATTTGAAAATTCAATATTCGATTAATCAACACCACTAACTATATACCTCAATAAATGTAGGTAATTAGTTCTATTTAATATAACCTACACAACACTAGTAAATGTGTAGGTTTTGATAATTTTAAATTTCAGTAGATATGAATAAGCATTACATTTAAACCATTTTCTTATAATTTAATATTCGTTATCTTTATTATTGATGAAATAATAATAATAAATAATAATTAATAATAATAATAAATAATAGTAATTTATTATTGTTTATTTTGTTTTCAAAAATAAAAATTGCGTTCGTAGAAAGACGAAAATAATGAAATTCATAAAGAAATTTGATAATTTTAGCTGTATGTTTTGCTAAGAACATAAACAGTACAATAATAATTTAAACTTTTTAAAAATAACTTATATTTTTAGTGAAATCACATGTCACCGATGGAATACTATTTAATCACACATTTTGTCCTATAAAACCCCACACTTCCTAACTCTTATTCCATCCCATCATAAACTCTTACACATTTCTAATAAACACTCACATTATCTTACACATTTCTAATAAACACTCGCATTAAGAAGAGATGGGTTCAAAGACCAATACCCCGTTAGCTCTCTTTTTTGTACTCAATCTTTTGTTTTCTGTATTAGCCAGTGGTTGTACCACCTGTGGTGGCACAACCCCAAAACCAAATCCAACGTCCACCGGGGCTTGTCCTAGGGACGCCCTTAAACTAGGTGTGTGTGCCAATGTGCTTGGCAGCTTACTTAATCTCGTCGTTGGAAACCCACCAGTTAAGCCATGTTGTAGCCTTCTTGACGGCCTTGTTGACCTTGAGGCTGCCGTTTGCCTTTGCACTGCTATCAAGGCTAACATTCTTGGAATCAATCTAAATATACCAGTGTCTCTCAATTTGCTTCTAAACGTTTGTAGCAAGCAAGTTCCAAAGGACTTTGTATGTGCTTAAACAATCAATCGACTATTTGCGTGTGAGTTAATATTCAAGTGTGTGAGTGTTTATTGTTAATTTGATCTCCGAAAGGTATGAAGTATTTTAATCTGTTTGTAATGATTGTTTTCAGAATTATTTTGTGGTAATAAAATTTTATATTAGATGCTTTTGTTTATTTCGTATGTCTTTGTACGTCTTGTTTAGGATGAAATGACGGAAATTGATCTACACATTTGATATTAGAAAGTTGGATTTATATTTTTTATTTAAGACGAGTTCTCAATGAAATAAGGGGCATCAAAAGAATTACTCGTTGGCAAATGAATAAAGGGACAATTATTCGACCATATGTAATTACTGTGTTACATGTGAATATATATTTAAGTATGATTCAGTCCATACCAGACTTAACTTTATATGTACTTTTTTAAAAACAGTTTGATATTTATCTCTTTCAAAAATTTTAATTCATATTTTTTCCAGAATACTAAAATTGTCATATTATCCTATTTTTCAACTAGTTAAATGATATCAGTTATCGTAAATAAAATCATTTATTTATATGTATAAACATATAAATAAATACATACTTGCCTTTTATATCATTTTAGCAACCAAACTCTCATTTCATCCAATATTAATTGATTTGCCAAAAAAAAATTTAACATATTTGTTTAATTGATTTGCAAAAAAAGCTAACATTTTTTTAACCGTTTGACATTATCATAGTACTGCTCCTATCAAGAACGCTTAAGTATAGATCTCTCATGTCCTCAATAGCCATTATGCCTACAACACGTTGGTGATATTTAAGGTTTAATATTTCTTATTAACCTAACATTTCTAACGTCTATGATCGAAGTAAGACCAAATCTCTCATGTCCACGCCAATGTGAGATATGTTTAAAGTACTAGAATACAGTGAAAGGTTCTATGTAAAAAATATTTTTTACAAGAACATATTGAACAAATCATCATTCATTTTTGTCATTTTTTAAATAAGAAAATGATTGAAATACGATGTTTACTACTATGTGTCCTAAAATTTATATGTGTGTGAGAACAAATTTCATTTCTATTTAAAACCCCACATATTTATAAATTATGTGTGTTATTAGCTATGTATAACCTATTCATGTGTAAGTATAGAAAATATTAAAAAACACATAAATAATTTAGTTTAATGCTTTTTTATTCGTGTGTAAGTCTAGAAAATATTAAAAAAACACATGAATAATTTGGTTTGGTGCTTTTTTATATAAAGAACATACAAATTTGTAGTTATTAAGTAAAAACTTAAAACTTATAAACCATTAATTAAACAATTAAACGAGGTGGAGCATATTGTTATAGTTCTCGCAATAATAAGTATGTGTGTGACGTAAGATTCGTCATAGAAAATTAAATTATAGCAAAAAAACTAAATCATTTAGTTGTTTTATCGACGGTTTTCATTTATGATAACTTTTTTGTTCTCATATACATATGCAATGTTACCAATAGGGTGATGCTTCATTACAAAAGTAAAATCTTTTAATTTTTGATATGAGATAAAAAGATTTTGAGTTCAAATCCTTTAGATGATATGAATTAATCGTTTAAATAAAATGTGCATATGCAATGTATATAACAACCGTTAAACTAAATTAATGATTTTCTTTTTAAATCTTTCAGCTTCTATCTATACATAATAGATTAGGTGAATGCAATATGAGCTACACAGCACTTGTTACATGTCTAGGTTTTAATAAGAAATTTTGCTCATATATTTCTTTTTTTAATTTCAATAGATACGAATAAGCATTACATTACATTTAAATAAATTTTTTTTAATTTAAAGGTCTTGAGATTGAAAAATTAATAATTTATTTTGTTTTCGATAAAATCTGTGTTCAGTCAAAGAAGACATTAATGAAATTCATAAAGAGGTTTGATAATTTCTCATTTTTTTATGTATTTTTATATTTCACATATATAATCTACTCTTAAAATGGATGTAATCATAAAAATATATATAATAATTGATAAAGGTATCCTAAATATATATATATATATATATAATATGATTGTTTATTAGAATTTTTGAAAGTTCTATACTTATTTGGAGTTCTAAAATAAACTCAACTTGTAACACCCTAGAGAAAAAAAACAGGTTCGTACTTAAACCATGTTAATATTAAAGAGCGGGTAAAATACCGTTATGGTAAAATATTTATACCCGATAAACATTAGTATTTAATTAAATAAATCTTGTGTTAAGTAAAAAAGTGAACAAATATTTTTTAGTAAGAAAAATTCTATAAAAGGCCCGGGTCATAGGGCTTGAATTAAGTCTGGTTGTAAACCTCCCAAAAAACCAGTAATTTAACTAGGAATATTTAACCTAGTTAGATACATGTGATATGTGGATAAAAGAGGGAATGGTGTCCTAATCATAATAAACAAACCAAAGGAGCTAAAATTGGTTATGAGCAAAAAATGGATACTTAAAGATAATAACAAAAAACAAACACATGATGCGTGGTCGAAAACAGTGTTCTCTTATGTTTAAGTTGATGTTTTTACGTAACTTTTAGTTTCGAATAGCCTACTTTTAATTGGAATTGTGTATTGCAAGTCTAATGGAGTTTGAAGAGCTATTCGGGAGCTATACGGAGCACTGGGATGGAAAACGAGTCAACTGGGAGCGAGAAAGGGAAAACTCAGAGAATTGGATTTGCAGGCATCGTCGGCGACGCCCTCCTAGGCCGTCGGCGACACCATTCAGATGTTCCGTCGGCCAGAAATGATCGTAGACAGTAGATTAGTACGTCGGAGGAAAACAACAAAACCAAGCATCATCATCGATGCCTTCTCCTATTGCCACACGTTAAATTTCTTGTGTGTTGTTTGGGACGGGTATATGAGTTGTTTTTTACCATTTTCAAAGGATTTACGTATTTTTGAGTTTTGAACTTCATCTTGGAGCCAAGTATGACAACCGGCATTTTTCGGTTGTAATTAGACTCTTAATACGAACTATAATACCATCATAATTAGCGAAATTAGACGTGAAATTAAACGTTAAACTAACTGATGCCGAACAAATACTGACAATGCCTAAAAATACGAATTTTGTACTTGTATTTATCATACAGTTATGATTATGCGATATATTTGGATATTCGGGCATCGCAAAGCACAACGTGGAGGTTACGCGAAAATCAGAACGCGCCGACAACGAAACGGAAGCCACGGACTAGAGTTACGTCTAAATATTAATATATATTGATACATTTGGCTTTGTTTTCAAATTTTAATACTCGCGGTAGAAACCGGATCAAAAAACGGATTAAAATGGTTACCGTAGCGAATTTCGCGATTATTTACGCAACCAACAAACGAACACACCAAACACCGAACTTCGATAAAATTTTAAGCACTTTCGAGTTTGAATAAAATTTTTGATAAATGACGATGTTCGGATTTTGAAAACGGGTCCTGGAAAGAAGTTTTGGGCTCAAACACGTTAACAGGCTTTGGGCCCGACCCACTTAAAACCCTAGATATATAAACCTTCCTAACCCTAATTCTCTCATTTCACTTATCTTGAAAACCTAGCCCCCCCCCCCATTTCAACTCTCTGCCTCTTTCCCTCTAAGTCCGGTCGCCGGGTTCCGGTTACCAACGGCCGGCGCCGGTCACACCTTTCTCCGGCAGCCACACGACACCCCTCACCTCTCTTGTACCTTTATACCCACATACAATTAGAACGAGGTAGAGAGAGAGAGAGATCAGGTGCTAGAGAGAGAGAGGGGGAGCAGTAATGAAGAGAGAGATTGGTGACAGAGAGACAGATCAGGTAATGGAAGGAGTGCCGACCACCACTCCATGGTGGCGCGGCGACAAAACGACGGCAGAGCCGCAACACTGGCGGCCAGAATTGCCGCAATCGGCGGCGGCGGTTCCGGCTCGACTGGCGATGGCAGCGGCGGTGATTTGGTGCTTGGTTTAGTTTGGGTTACAATGAAACCGGGTTGCTTGGGTCTCGGTTCAACCAGTCAATAGTCAACGACTCTGGTCTCGGCTCGTGTTTCGGGTTCAAGTTCGAATCAGTTTCGGTTCGGGTCAAAATCGGTCAACACCGAGTCAACTCGGTCAACACCGGGTCGACTCAGTTAACCTGGGTTTACTCGGTCAGCCAGTTAAAAGGGTCAGCATGGTCACTCTTGGTTCGGGTTCGGTTTACTCAGATTCGTCGGCACCGGAATTGTTCTGGTCAAACTCGGTCAAACCACAGTCGGCTCGGTCAAACATGGTCAATTGGTCAAACCCGCAGCACAGGTGGCCAGAACTGCCGTAATCGGCGGCGGCGGAGTGTGGGGTAGTTTCGCTTTAGATGCAGGAGTGACGGTTCACGGTGGCGACGGTGATTTGGTGCTCGATTCAGTTTGGGTCTCGGTTCAACCAGTCAACAGTCAACGACTCGGGTCTCGGCTCGTGTTTCGGGTTCAAGTTCGAATCAGTTTCGGTTCGGGTCAAAATCGGTCAACACCGAGTCAACTCGGTCAACACCGGGTCGACTCAGTCGACCCGGGTTAACTCGGTCAACCCGGTCAGCTAGTCAAAAGGGTCAGCATGGTCAGTCTTGGTTCGGGTTCGGTTTACTCAGATTCGTCGGCACCAGAATTGTTCTGGTCAAACTCGGTCAAACCACGGTCGACTCGGTCAAACATGGTCATTAGTCAAACCCGGTCAGCTTTCGGGTCAACAGGTCAACGAAAGACTCGGTAAAAATTAATTACGACACGGAATTTTAATTATATAGTTTATATAAATATTAATATTAAATTATCACGAAACCGAGCTCGACCCGACCCGCTAACAATTCTATATCATCAAGTGTTTAAAAATAACAATTGAATCGACGTACGTTACTCGCGGATATTACTAGTTAAGACCGAATTAACGTGACATTACGATATATATATAAATCGGATTTATACTCGACAAAAAATATATTTGAACTACGACGATGAGTTATAATCGGCGAAACATTATATTTGATCGCGACAAGAAGTTATATATTATTGTTCTATTGATTAATTGCGTTTTGATAAATAAATCGACAACTTGTATTGTCGGGATCGTCCAAAAACAGAGGAAACTCTGCCCGTTTTTCGTAAAAATCCGTAATACGAAACTTGTTATATTCTCAAAGCTAAACCTATCGGGATTCAAAGTATTTTTATAAAATAGATATAAAAATATATTTACTTTCGACGACTTCTTAAAACTCGTCAAACAAGTTCACGACATCTCAACGAACAAGGTTTACAAGTCAACCAAACTCGAGGATTTTTGTAAAATAAATACAATTAGTTATATTTATTTCAAACGACAGAATTCGGAAATTGTATTTCAAACGGTTAGCATTCGAAAATCATATAAAATGAATATAATTAATTATATTCAAACGTTGAGATTTTTAATACTTTTATAAAATAAAAACAAATTGTTTCAAACATCGCAAATTCGTATACTTTATAAAATGATATAATTGCTTATATCTACTTTAATCGTCTTGAATTCGAAGCTTTATTTACTCCAAACGCCTAGTATTCGGCAATTATATAAAATAAGTATAATTATGTATATTGTTTAAAACGTCTAGAATACGGACGTCATACAAAATAATTATAATGATTATATTTATTTCAAACGATGGTTAACCTGTACACTTTTATAAAATAAGAATAATTATTTATAATTATTTCAAACTTCTAAACGAAGCACGACACATTACTGTAAGTTGGTAACACAGTGTAATATCCGAGTTATTATCTAAACGAACAAACGAAAGTCGATCCCTAACAAGCCTATCTACTATAAAATTATTTTGATAATTATTTACGAGACGCGGAAATAATATTACGACTACGCGATATTTACGTGCATACACATATATACCTATATTTACGTTTGCATATATATATGTCTACGTTTACGTAACACTACGACTAGTCGTATTATTATCCGTCGCCGTATATAACGACTATTCGGGAAGCGTGTTAATCCATTATACGAGTTTACAATGTGTTGTTTTCATAGAAATACTTGTTACGTATACGTATTCTATCCACGACAACTAACATGACTTCGTAAATACAGTTATAATTATATATATAAAAAAATATACTCTAAATCACTCGGAAACTAAGTCGTTTCCACTACTTAGTGTTTATCCGGATTTAGTGAAATCAAACAACCACATATTGGTTAATTCAACCCAAGATGT
Organism: Scalesia atractyloides; assembly: GCA_947069175.1. Taxonomy (NCBI): domain Eukaryota; kingdom Viridiplantae; phylum Streptophyta; class Magnoliopsida; order Asterales; family Asteraceae; genus Scalesia; species Scalesia atractyloides. Next base: position 67,205,268 of record CAMTDV010000028.1, on the reverse strand, counting down.
CAACACTTTCATAGAATCATATGGTTAACGATTCGGTAGAGCTCGGTGACACGTAGTTTAGCTACGTTATATTTGAAACTTATGAGTTATTCCGATTTAGAAATGCCTTAGATTGCATGCTAGCAAGTCAAGTTCTGGTGACAACATTATGGAAATCACATTAAGCTAGCTTTGCACAAGGATATCAAGGTGAGTTCATAACCACCACTTTTTACGATTTTTACATTTTTGCTAATGTTTTTGGGGGGTGGAAAGACATGAAAGTTTTGCAGAAGTACACAACATTTCGATAAACGAAAGTTCATATTTCTAAATCATGTTGCGAATGGATTTCAATAAACTTAAATGGTTCACGAAAATTTTATGCTCAACATACCGGTTTTACAAAATACACGCGTATTTTCGAAACGTGCATGAGTTTCATGAGTAGGGACGAGATTATCCTAGTTACAACGGGACTGGGTTGTCCTGTATACAAATAAGAGGACTGGTTGGTCCTGCTTTTAGACTCAAACGGGCTAGGCCCATTCTCATTTGTGCGAGGCACAAAAACTCCGTGAGTTCATGTCTCCCTTTTCTCTTAAATGTTTTCGGTTTATAACTCTCGGGGGGAATACATGTTTTCGATGGTATGATTTAGCTATGGAATGAAATATTAGATCATGTGCGAATAGGGTCTCTCTTAAGTGCCATTAATCTTTTATAAGACCGAGGAACAAGAGTGGTAGATCTATCGGGTGTAGCGAGCCCCACTCATGGGTCCTTGTGTGGTCGCATGTACTGCTTTTGTTGTCCCAGACGGGTGGACCAGAAGAAATCGTCTAGGGTTGAGTACTTCCTATGTCGTCACACATATTAATGTCATTTCAAAACATTAATGATCATCAAGTTCATTGACGTGTTACATACCACATTATTTTATATGAACTCTCAAATGTTAACGTAACGCAGACGCTGATAGTTATACAAGTTTTACAAATTCAAAGTTTTCAGTTAAACATGACAATGAAAATGATTTTATTACATTTTCTCAAACTTATTTAAACCGGTTACTAAAAAGATTTATTTTAAATCTTTTCAAACAAACTATGAACTCGCCAACTTTATGTTGATTTTTCGCATGTTCTTTCTCAGGTTACAATTACAAGTATGGCACGGTTGGAATAGTAGAACCCCTGTGGATTCGAGTACTTAGCGGGTGTTCATTTCTACAAGTCTTAGCATTTCAAACACTTTCGCTGTGCAATGAAGATAACAGTCAGATCACGCTCAGCTCTGATGTGATGGAACTACAGGGGTTTTACAGAGTGGTATCAGAGCTATAGGCTTTAGCGAATTAGGTATCAAACCTGGCTCTGATAACAGATGTATCAGAGCCATATGCTTCTGCGAATTAGGTTTCTGTGGAGATCCCTAGGATTTAACCTCACTTTCCTTTGGGGACATTAGATCATTAAGACTTGAATATATACAGAACGCTTAACACTCGAATATGGGTTCCAACCGTGGCCGAAACATTAAGTCAACATTATGATTTTAATCATACACTAGTGTTGTGTTTGATACACGGTACACGAAAACATTACATACCGTAAGCAAAACATTGAGAGTTTTGACAACATGCATTTAAGACCTTTGGAAAGCTTATGTCAATATCCATCAAAGGTCAGCACGTAGGAACCACGATTATAACTCAGGCAAATGCGATTACATATACTGTCGATGCTATTTTATTTACCCGAGCAGGTAGCCTACGTAAGACGAAACACTAGCGCACAAATATACATGAGACTCAAACAATACGACAACAGATGTTGAAGTACATCACATACGACTTTCAAGGTGCGACCTTGAGAAAGCACGACATTATGACAACGATGCTAATCCCGTCAGCGGGGGAACTACCGACTAGAATGCGGCAATTTGTCACGTGGTCCTGTAAGCGACACGAAACACGCTGAGGTACGTCCAAACGAGATTTCATAACAGTCGGTACTTATTATAATGGTAATCATAATAATTGGCGCTGCAAAAGAAGTCACATGCCTTCACATTTCCCCTACTTCATTAATGACGATTACGCCGTATTCGACATTTTGTGGTAATGTCACGAAACAATAAGTCATCATAGGAAATACCAGGTAAAGTCCTCGAATTCCTTTTGTTGAAATTTCAACTTTGTATATAATGAGTAGATTGGCATACCTCTACTCCTCATAACGGTCATTGCGTAACGGAAATTTCTTTCTTATTAGCGAACACCTATTGCACCATTTCTTGACATATTTACATGATACACATGCCTTGTTTTCTACGCATGTGGTTAACTTGATACGTGGAGACCATCAAGGTCTTCACTTTGAATGGTCATTTCCTCAGTAATTCAAAGTTAGTTCGCTATACTAATTTTTTTTTGCTTTGTGATCTAGATGACCTGTCTTATTGCAAGTATTAACTCCTTGATATCGAGTCAACGAATTCCTTGAAGTTCCATTTTCTTTCCAAGTTGAATACATGGGTTTTCGTAGTAACCATATCAAAACTTCTTGGTCGAATCATGTATTTATTGTTGGATTGTGTCAAACCAAGTTCAATTGTTTGAACTTGCTCACTGTATACAAAGTTCAATTCAAGGATTTCATATGATGGATTAAGGCCGTCATATTCAAAGTAGTATCAACAAGCAATTCATTTGTTTAGAATCATAGTAGACTGGTTCAGTCTGCACCCTTATTAAGTCATTTATTGGTTACGACACTTTGTGGCGGCGTTTCACTAGTTGAAGCTTGCGCTGACATTGCTTTCACAACTCATGTACGGATTTAATTACTTAGTTATTTATTTTTAAATCCCCCTTGTTGGATCATTTTCTTAAAAACATTCTTAATACAATCGTGTATTAAGAAGATGGTACACAAATTTATGGTCTATTTCAGTGTACCTCGTAAAGGTCCTTTCATCATCGGTCGAAAATTTTGGGATATTTACTGTTCTTCCACTAGCGACCGAAAATTATATTTAGTTGTTCTTTCATTTTCAGTTGAAAATCCTATGAGATTTATTTGGAACAAATATTCAGACTTACTTGATTAATCTGTCATTGTAAACATGGAGAATTTGTTCGGTCACCGCTATTATTGAATTATTTCGATGGCTATGGCGCCTTGTGACGTCGGTATAAACTTGTAGCTTGGGCTAATCATCAAAAGTGGTCTTAATGCAACTATGTATTAAGAAAATGATACACCAACATCGGTTGTATTTTGGTGTATCCTTGCAATTGAATAGTGTTAACTTATGGTTCCAAAATTTAACAAATCACGTTCATGTTTCTAATTCAGTTGAGCTTGTTGATTCTAAGTTTTACCTGACCAACAACCAACGCTAGTTTCCGTTGGTAGAAAATCTTATTGTAATGAAATTCATTTACAGATTGTGAATGTCTTGGAACTCTATTTGTCGAGAATCTCATGACCCATGTAAACTCAGTCACATTAATGAGTATATCACTACGTTTTCGTTCACTTGGCATCGATTCTGAAAACAGATTCAGTTGAACAAGTGGGTTCATATGGTTGTAATAAGTCATTGTATTCATATAATCCAGACAAATCTCGATGCTATTACATGGCCATTTACCTTGGTATTATTTATACCTACCTACGCATGACAAAAATCTAAGGAGATAACATAGCTTAAATTTCGAGGACGAAATTTTTATAACAAGGGGAGAATGTGACAACCGGTGTTTTCCGGTTGTAATTACGCGCATAACGAACTGTAAACCATTATAATTAGCGAAATTAGACGCAAATTAACTCGACCAGGCCCCTGGAGAGCCTAGGAACTTCTACTTGATTCACGTTACGCGATTTGGCGATAATCGGGAACTCTAACGCGAAATTAAACATTAAGTGAACTGATGCCAAACAAATACTGATAACGCCTAAAAATACGAATTTTGTACTTGTATTTATCATACAGTTACGATTATGCGATATATTTGGATACTCGGGCATCGCAAAGCACAACGTGGAGTTTACACGAAAATCGGAACGCACCGACAACGAAATGGAAGCCACGGTTACGTCTAAATATTAATATATTTTGATATATTTGGCTTCATTTTCAAATTTTAATACTCGTGGTAGAAATCGGATCGAAAAACGGATAAAAATGGTTACCGTAACGAATTTCGTGATTATTTACGCAACCGACAAACGAACACACCAAATACCGAACTTTGATATAATTTTAAGCACTTTCGAGTTTGAATAAATAAATTCCAATATGACAATGTTCGAGTTTTGAAAATGGGCCGTGGAAAGAAGTTTTGGGCTCGAACACGTTAACGGGTTTTGGGCCCGACCCACTTAAAACCCTAGATATATAAACCTTCATAACCCTAATTCTCTCATTTCACTTATCTTGAAACCCTAGCCCCCACAAGTTCAACTCTCAGCCTCTCTCCCTCTAAGTCCGGTCACCGGGTTCCGGTGACCACCGGCCGGCGCCGGTCACACCTTTCTCCGACAGCCACACGACACTCCTCACCTCTCTTGTACCTTTATACCCACATACATTTAGAACGAGGTAGAGAGAGAGATCAGCGGCTAGAGAGAGAGAGAGAGAGAGAGCGAGCAGTGAAGAGAGAGAGAGAGAGAGATCGGTGAGAGAGAGACAGATCGGGTAATGGAAGGAGTGCCGACCACCACTCCATGGTGGCGCGCGACAAAACGGCGGCAGAGCCGCAGCACTGGCGGCCAGAATTGCCGCAATCGGCGGCGGCGGTTCCGGCTCGACTAGCGATGGCAGCGGCGGTGATTTGGTGCTTGGTTTAGTTTGGGTTACAATGAAACCGGGTTGCTTGGGTCTCGGTTCAACCAGTCAATAGTCAACGACTCGGGTCTCGGCTCGTGTTTCGGGTTCAAGTTCGAATCAGTTTCGGTTCGGGTCAAAATCGGTCAACATCGAGTCAACTCGGTCAACACCGGGTCGACTCAGTTAACCTGGGTTTACTCGGTCAGCCAGTCAAAAGGGTCAGCATGGTCACTCTTGGTTCGGGTTCGGTTTACTCAGATTCGTCGGCACCCGGAATTGTTCTGGTCAAAATCGGTCAAACCACAGTCGGCTCGGTCAAACATGGTCAATTGGTCAAACCCGGTCAGCTTTCGGGTCAACAAGTCAACGAAAGACTCGGTAAAAATTAATTACGATGCGAAATTTTAATTATATAGTTTATATAAATATTAATATTAATTTATCGCGAAACCGAGCTCGACCCGACCCGCTAACAATTCTATATCGTCAAATGTTTAAAAATAACAACTGAATCGACGTACGTTACTCGCGGATATTACTAGTTAAGACCGAATTAACGCGACATTACGATATATATATAAATCGGATTTATACTCGACAAAAATTATATTTGAACTACGACGATGAGTTATAATCGGCGAAACATTATATTTGATTGCGACAAGAAGTTATATATTATTGTTCTATTGATTAATTGCGTTTTGATAAATAAATCGACAACTTGTATTGTCGGGATCGTCCAAAAACAGAGGAAACTCTGCCCGTTTTTCGTAAAAATCCGTAATACGAAACTTGTTATATTCTCAAAGCTAAACCTATCGGGATTCAAAGTATTTTATAAATTAGATATAAAAATATATTTACTTTCGACGACTTCTTAAAACTCGCCAAACAAGTTCACAACATCTCAACGAACAAGGTTTACAAGTCAACCAAACTCGAGGATTTTTGTAAAATAAATACAATTAGTTATATTTATTTCAAACGACAGAATTCGGAAATTGTATTTCAAACGGTTAGCATTCGAAAATCATATAAAATGAATATAATTGATTATATTCAAACGTTGAGATTTTTAATACTTTTATAAAATAAAAACAAATTGTTTCAAACATCGCAAATTCGTATACTTTATAAAATGATATAATTGCTTATATCTACTTTAATCGTCTTGAATTCGAAGCTTTATTTACTCCAAACGCCTAGTATTCGGCAATTATAGAGAATAAGTATAATTATGTATATTTGTTTAAAACGTCTAGAATACGGACGTCATACAAAATAATTATAATGATTATATTTATTTCAAACGATGGTTAACCCGTACACTTTTATAAAATAAGAATAATTATTTATAATTATTTCAAACTTCTAAACGAAGCACGACGCATTACTGTAAAATTATTTTGATAATTATTTACGAGACGCGGAAATAATATTGCGACTACGCGATATTTACGTGCATACACATATATACCTATATTTACGTTTGCATATATATGTCTACGTTTACGTAACACTACGACTAGTCGTATTATTATCCGTCGCCGTATATAACGACTATTCGGGAAGCGTGTTAATCCATTATACAAGTTTACAATGTGTTGTTTTCATAGAAATACTTGTTACGTATACGTATTCTATCCACGAAAACTAACATGACTTCGTAAATACAGTTATAATTATATATATAAAAAATATATTCTAAATCACTCGGAAACTAAGTCGTTTCCACTACTTAGTGTTTATCCCGATTTAGTGAAATCAAACAACCACATATTGGTTAATTCAACCCAAGATGTCAACACTTTCATAGAATCATATGGTTAACGATTCGGTAGAGCTCGGTGACACGTAGTTTAGCTACGTTATATTTGAAACTTATGAGTTATTCCGATTTAGAAATGCCTTAGATTGCATGCTAGCAAGTCAAGTTCTGGTGACAACATTATGGAAATCACATTAATCTAGCTTTGCACAAGGATATCAAGGTGAGTTCATAACCACCACTTTTTACGATTTTTACATTTTTGCTAATGTTTTTGGGGGTGGAAAGACATGAAAGTTTTGCAGAAGTACACAACATTTCGATAAACGAAAGTTCATATTTCTAAATCATGTTGCGAATGGATTTCAATAAACTTAAATGGTTTACGAAAATTTTATGCTCAACATACCGGTTTTACAAAACACACGCGTATTTTCGAAACGTGCATGAGTTTCATGAGTAGGGACGAGATTGTCCTAGTTACAACGGGACTAAGTTGTCCTGTATACAAATAAGAGGACTGGTTGGTCCTGCTTTTAGACTCAAACGGGCTAGGCCCATTCTCATTTGTGCGAGGCATAAAAACTCCGTGAGTTCATGTCCCCCTTTTCTCTTAAATGTTTTCGTTTTATAACTCTCGGGTGAAATACATGTTTTCGATGGTATGATTTAGCTATGGAATGAAATATTAGATCATGTGAGAATAGGGTCTCTCTTAAGTGCCATTAATCTTTTATAAGACCGAGGAAAACGAGTGGTAGATCTATCGGTGTAGCGAGCCCCACTCATGGGTCCTTGTGTGGTCGCATGTAGTGCTTTTGTTGTCCCAGTCGGGTGGACCAGAAGAAACCATCCAGGGTTGAGTACTTCCTATGTCGTCACACATATTAATGTCCTTGCAAAACATTAATGATCATCAAGTTCATTGACGCGTTACATACCACATTATTTTATATGAACTCTCAAATGTTAACTCAACGCAGACGTTGATAGTTATACTAGTTTTACAAATTCAAAGTTTTCAGTTAAACATGACAATGAAAATGATTTTATTACATTTTCTCAAACTTATTTAAACCGGTTACTAAAAAGACTTATTTTAAATCTTTTCAAACAAACTATGAACTCGCCAACTTTATGTTGATTTTTCGCATGTTCTTTCTCAAATTACAATTACAAGTATGGCACGGTTGGAATAGGAGAACCCATGTGGATTCGAGTACTTAGCGGGCGTTCATTTCTAGAAGTCTTAGCATTTCAAACACTTCCGTTCTGCAATGAAGATACTAGTCAGATCACGCACAGCTCTGATGTGATTGAACTTTGGGGTGTAACACCAAGAACTCTGCCACAATCATCCTCAATCACTTCCAATCCATCCAATCATCCGAATCACAACCTTTGATTCACACCCTAGTCTAACATTATCTCCTCCATCATTCATTCATACACACCATCGATTCCAAGCCCTAACCATCATCTCCATCATTCTCAAAGCTTCAAGATGTTCGTGCTAAAGTCTCAATCATTCGGCAATTGTGTTCCATTCACCATGAGCGGCTAGTCTCTTTGGGTGTCACCCCGGTGTAGGTTTTTGTATGTTGCTAGGGTTTAATATTGTTTTGAGTTTTAATTTGTGACAAGTTGTAGTTTGATTTTGAGACATAAGATAATTGTCTTGAATTTGTATCATATTCGAAAATTTTCGAGTGAAGATTAAATTTGACTTTGCGAAATGCTTATGTGCAATTATGCGCTGTCTAGGTTAGAGTTTACATGTTCTTGGTAACGAAGTGCATTACGGTCCATCATTTACGACGTCAATCGCTCTTGGCACCTAAGCCACGCGACACTAAATTCGTTGGTCAATTATACAATTGAATTGAATCTAAACGCGTAAGAACCCTAGGACTTCAACTACCGAACCGGGTGTAAACCTTGTTCTCAAATACTGTTTAAAATAGGTAATTAAGTTTTCGTCCAATTATTCAAGTTTTTAGTAGTTAACTTATCGGTTTATTCCGACACTCTTTCAAACAAACAAACATTCAAATTAACAACATAGCAAGCTTCATAAAGTATGACAATATTAAAAATCAATCACGTCCACCGCAAACCACAAACTCTTCGTAGTTCAAACCCTTACAACAACTAACGAATTGTTAAGGGTAATTTGGGACTATAAATATTATCTTTGATCGGGGCGCGATAATCCGATCAACACACAAGATAGTGTGTGTGTGTGTGTGTCTAGGTCGTGTATAGAGGGGGGGGGGGAGTAGACTCTTCCAAAATCTTGAGAAATGTCCAAATTGAAGGAAGATTTGTGGTGAAATCGATGCATGACCTTAAATTCGAGATCATCTAGGCTTGACAAGCCTAAGGTATGTTACAAAACATGAAATGATGAATTTTGTGTGAAGGTGACCTTAGGTTTCTATGAAATTGATAGTTTAATTAAATTGATGATGAAATTATGTTTATGATCATCACACAGGCTACTATATGTGATATACTCAAACAATTTAACGGTTTAAGTATGTGTTCATCTATACTTGAAATGAGTTTAGTTGATATGATGAATTGATAGTGTTGTAAGGTTCATAACCACCATGCTTATTTGTACGAGTGAAATACATGAACAATTTAAAGAATTTATTAAGTGTTCATACATGACATGAAATAAGTTTTGTATGATATGATGAAATTATGTGTTATTGATGTAAAAGATGTTTGAAATCAACATGTTTAGTAGTTTGTATGAGGAATTTGATTATATTAGGTGTTTGAATGAATGTCTAATAATATGATGAAATGGGTTTTTACATAGAGATGAAAACCCTTAGTTCTAGCATGATAAATGTAAGTAATTGATATACATGTGCATAAAGTGAAAATATTATACATATTGATAATAGTATTGTATTATGGATGGTAGGAGGTAATGGTATTGTATTATGGATGGTATGAGGTAATGGTAGTGTATTATGGATGGTATAATAGTAAAAAGGAAAATGTATTCAAAGTAGTGTACCCAAACACGTTATATCATGTTCATACATATGGATGCACATGTGCATTTCAAATATTGGCAATGTAAAAAGCAGTGTATTGCGGATGGTAGTGTAAATGAAAGTGTAATTGTCTAATACTTGTAATATATTATGAAATTTGTCAAATACATGATACATATGCACATGTGCATCGATAATTGTTACTCGAAAAAAAATTTAGTGGCGAAAATTTTTTTAAAAATATATAAAAAAAATTGTGTGTTTTTAGATGTTTTTAGGTATTTTTGGTTGTGTTCACATTGGTTCTCGTAAAAAAAGGTGGTTCCTAACGGATCCTTATCTTGTATATATATATAAATATATAGGAATAAAGTAAAATGAGAATACCTTAATTTCTGAGAACTGTAGGAACTAAGCATTCCAAAAGGTTTTTTATTAATTCTTAAAAATATATAAAAAAATCATTTGTTCCAAAAAAATGTCGCATGCAAAAATTTTATATCGTTGTAAAAATATTATATTGGTGATGTCATCGTTCCATAAACAAAATTTACATAAGGCAAAACTACCGGCTCGACAATTTTTTTTTTTACAAATGTGTTTGTATATTTTCATTTCTGTTTGTGTAAAGAATGATGGCCCTACTCGCGCGGGAAATAAGAATTCTCATAACTCATGATTGTTCTTATTGAACCGAATCCTATGGATTAAACCCTTAATCTCCTACTACTCTAAGTTCTACCTACACTACTAGAAAATTGGGTATTTGTGACTGCACCTACGGTTGCAAAATGGTCATTTGCCCTATTGTGACTGGTTTCGACCATAGATGTGGTTGGAATACCACTTTTCACAATTGCCCTATTTTGGTATGAGATGGTTCATTTATGAGTTTTGGCTGCTACAAATTAATTCTTATTTTGGTATCGAGAAATTAAAACAAAGTCAAAATACAAGAATTAAAAAACGGCCATTGAAATTTGTTTTCAAATAATAACTGAAGTTTGGCAATTTGGTGGATAAGATTAATTGTTTTGAAATTTAGAAATAATTGTTACGGATCGTTTAGATTAATAACATTTGCAAACAAATTAAAGGATCTAATTTCAGTTTGTTCTATAAGTTTGTAGTTCACACAATTAATTTGCCTTTAATGGTTCTTCTTTTAAAAAAATTACGGATAGAAATGGAAATATATTTTCCTAAAAAGTTACTCACATTATTATCTTATATTATAAAACAAGATAATAAAATAACGGGTTACTTTATACATTTCTCGTATTTGAGACCATTTTCGACCACTATTCAACGGATTTGCGACTGCAAAATGCGGTCCCAATTTTTTGACCGTTTGGCGACCAAATCTAGGTTGGTCTTCAATTTTGCGACTGCTTTGGTTTTGTCGCAAAAGCGGTCACTATTTTTGCGACCATGTTTTGCTGGTCACAAATTTTGGTCGTAATTGTCTAGTTTTTTAGCTGTACTAACAACACTACTATAGTATTTCCAAGTGGATATTTTTAACTTTATGGTTTGCTAAAATCATAGGCATATCAAAGCCTTCGAAAAATAAATTATTTTTAGCGAAATAACATGTGAGCAATGAAATAGTATTCGATTAACCTTTGTCCTATAACCCCCCCCCCCCCCCCCCCCCCCTTTTATTTCACCCCATCATAAACTCTTTACACATTTCTAATAAACACTCACATTCAGAAAGAGATGGCTTCAAAGACCAATACCCCACTAGCTCTCTTTCTTACACTCAACCTTTTGTTTTTTGCACAAGCTAGTGGTTGTTCCACATGCCCTAACCCTACCACAAAACCAAATCCAACATCCACTAGGGCTTGTCCCAGTGACATCCTTAAAATAGGTGTGTGTGCCAATGTGCTTGGCAGCTTACTTGATCTCGTTTGGAGACCCACCAGTTAAGCCATGTTGCAGCCTTCTGGATGCCCGTGTTGACCTCGAGGCTGCCATTTGCCTTTGTAGTGCTATCAAGGCTAACATTCTTGGAATCAATCTTAATGTGCCAGTGTCTCTTCGTTTGCTTCTAAATGTTTGTAGCAAGCAAGTTCCAAAGGATTTCGTATGTGCTTAAACGATCATCTGTCTATGTCTATGTTACCTGCCATGTGTGTGTTTGTTTTTGAATGTGAAAGTGTTTATTGTTTAATCTCTAAAAGGGAGAAAGTATTTTAATTTCTTTGTAATGATGGTTTGAAGAATTAATTTGAAGTTTCTATTTATTTAGTATGTTCTTGTACGTCTTGTTTAATTAGGATGAAATGATGATTGTTCGAAGCGTTTGAAATTGGAAGGTTAATTTTATGTTTTATAGATTAATTAACACAAGTTCTCAATCAAAGAAGGGGCAGAAAAAGTCTTATTGGGTGCAGAGGAATAATTGGACAAAACGTTATTTGACCTATACATGCATGTGATTTTCAGGATTTATGATATTAGTCCGTGATCTATTTAAAATTCATTGATGTTTTTTTATTTTTATTTCTTTTTCAGGATTTTGTAGCATTAGTCGGTAATTCAACCTGAATTTTTGTTTTAGTGTTTTCCGGTAATATATGTGAAAGAGGTATCTTCGATTGTCTTAATTATTCGTCCCAGATATTCTTTCTTGTTTTGTATTAATAAAAATACCGTTTGTAATCCTGACTCAGTTTGTAAAACTTGTAGAAATTATGTGTTTTCGGAATTTGCATGCTCCTTTAAAAATCATCTTGGAATTGGACTTTATATTTGGTAGTATTAATTAAGGCTCAAAAAAATTTATATTTGGTAGTATTAATCAAGGCTCAAAAAAAAGTCTCAAAAGATTGTTTTATTTAATTTCCTTGTAAGTTTTTACAACTTAAAAGGCTCGATAATTATTATTTTGTTGAACGACAAATTTGGATCACTAACGGAGCATTGAAGTATTATCGTGCAACCAGCGGAACCACCAAATCATGTCCATCTCAACTAGGTTATAATGCATATACACAAATTCAGGAAAATACCCAATGAATCTTGAAAAAAAAAACCTCTTGTAAGACTCGAACCCATAACCTGATGATCCTAATCTTTATCTCACAATGGGTATTTAAAATTGGTTTCAAATGAATATTTTTTGGAAATGATTAATTATCCTAGTAATTTGTGAACAGATTATTACTATAATTACACATTAAAATTGGAAAAACTCTTGAAACATCTCAACTTCCTAACTTAAGGAATATGGTTCCAAATTATCAATGTTATAAGTTACAATGTTCCGAATATCTTGGAATTCATCTGCCCCCCCCCCCCCCCCCCCCCCCCCCTAATTTCTTAACTAAAAATTATTCATGTTTGAGTGTTCTTGCATGAAGTGCTAACGTAACAATAAGGGAATACTTTGAATCGTTGCATGTATGTATTTGGACGTTGTCTATCTTTTCAGAAACAATTGATTGATAAAGAAATATGCCGCCACAAAATGCCTCAGAAGATACGATTATTTGCTATGCTCCATTGATGATTACGACCCAAGGGATATGGCAAGGCGATAATCCTTTGAAGTACTCGCTCCCCCTTTTCCTTTTGCAACTAATTCTCGTCGTTGTTACCACTCGAATTCTTGTTTTCCTCTTGAAGCCCTTTCGCCAGCCTCGTGTCATTTCAGAAATCCTTGTAAGTCATGTTGCAATGTTCTCATCTCATTTTGTTTTTCATTATCGCGGAATTTCTGGATAATGTGAATAAATATAATAAAACATCAACAAACTATAGTAACGGTGAATTTGATCGATTAATAATCATCATGAATGAGAATCATTTCAAGATTGTTGTACAAAGTTATTGCAGACAAATATATGCAAATGATATGGCTACAAAAGACCGGTTCAATTCATTCCTATGCTAGACAAAATAAGGTTTTTTTTTTGCACTTATAGGAGGTTTGGAGTTTAGTTAGGTGTTTCTAGGCATTTTTTTCTGAAAGTTGTCGTACATCCAGGCATTTCGCTACCACGTGTAGCGTACTCAGGGGAATCTGAATATACATTTATCAGTTCGCTAGCCTCATAAAGTCATAAGCGAACTTGGATACGGACAAATAGCAAACTCGAGCCAATTGTAGCTTATGTGACTCTACATGGAATGAGGAATCGAGCTCGCTCCTTTAATCAACGAACCCAAGCCATGTATGCTTGGCACCTCATCGGGCTTGCATGAGTCCATTCCTAGATGTGCAAGAACTTGCAAAACATGTCTAGAGACTCTTATGCAAACAAGAAATCACCTGTAAATAAACAATAAAAACCTACTTTACATAATTCATAATTCAACAAGTTATAATCTTTTCATAATTCAACTAGTTTATGTTTTATTTATTTTTTTTCATTATTTGTTACTAATTCACAAAATGTGCAACAATACACAAACAGGGTGGAGTGATTTTAGGTCCATCGGTGTTGGGACGAAGTACAGTCTTTACAAATGCAGTATTCCCATTAAACAGTGTGACGGTTCTTGAAACAATGGCGAACATCGGCCTTCTCTACTTCCTCTTCTTAGTTGGAGTAGAAATGGACATTGCAGTGATCCGTCACACAGGCCGAAAGGCCATCTTTATTGCATTCGCGGGCATGATCCTCCCATTCCTCATCGGCATCTCCTTCTCCTACCTCTTGCATGAAAGAACACAACCCGTCAAACAAGGCACCTTCATTTTGTTCCTTGGAGTAGCTCTCTCCGTAACAGCATTCCCCGTGCTCGCACGAGTCCTAGCCGAGCTCAAGCTACTTAACACGGATATTGGCCGGATCGCTATGTCATCCGCCCTTGTGAACGATATGTGCGCATGGATTCTACTAGCGGTAGCTATTGCGCTAGCTGAAAATGAAAATATTAATTTAGCTACTCTATGGGTGGTTTTATCTAGTGCGGGGTTTATTATGTTTTGTGTTTATGTGGTTCGACCAATGGTTTCTTGGGTCATTCAAAAGACCCCAGAGGGTGAACCGGTTAGTGATATCTATATTGCTGTAATCTTGACTGGAGTTATGATCTCGGGATTCATAACCGATGCTCTTGGTACCCACTCGGTGTTTGGTGCATTTATTTTTGGGTTGGTGATCCCAAATGGGCCTTTAGGGGTTACACTTATCGAAAGACTGGAGGATTTCGTTTCGGGTCTTTTGTTACCACTTTTTTTCGCCATTAGTGGGCTTAAGACGGAAATAGGCGCAATAGATGGTGTGGACACATGGGGTATATTAGCACTTGTGATAGTACTAGGTGTGCTGGAAAAGTGGCCGGAACTTTGCTTGTTGCTCTACTCTACCAGATTCCGTTCTATGATGGGGTTACTCTTGGATTCCTCATGAATACCAAAGGTCTTGTTGAGATGATTGTCCTCAATGTTGGAAAGGATCAAAAGGTATAAGTTCATTGTCATTGTTATCATTCTTCCTTTTAGGTTTAGTGTCTATGATGCAAACACCAGACAAACGCTTCTAGTAAGCTACTCAATCAGATTTTCATTTATCATATAAAAACATTTAGTTTCTTTACAGCCCTAAAAAACATTACACATCCTTATATTTGCACTTATCTCCATGTGTGTAAAAATTTGATTTTTTTTTTGTGAAACAATTTATTCAAAAATACAATTTTATAGTGAAAATAACTCACATAAATTAGAGTGTTAAATATATTAATTAATGTTTTTTTTTAAATTAAGACATTACATACATTTATATTTTACCAATTCAATCACTATGTGAAATTATGTTGGCTTCCTAAGGACGGTGCCACATGTACGTGTTTAAGGCGTCCATTTATGTGAAATTATGTTGGCTCCATTACTCCAATGAAACTGTAATCCACATCTTGTAACACGAATGTATAATTGTGTAGGTGTTGGATGATAAATCTTTTGCAATTATGGTGGTGGTCGCATTGGTAATGACAGCTATAATAACTCCGGCTGTGACCGTACTTTACAAACCGGCCAGAAGATTTGCGCCCTACAAAGGTCGAACAATCCTAAAAACCAAACCGGATAGTGAGTTAAGGACCTTAGTTTGCATCCACACACCAAGAAATGTGCCCACCATCATCAACCTTCTTGAGGCTACAAATCCAACAAGCAAGTCTCCCCTCTGCGTATACGTCCTCCACTTAGTCGAGCTAACGGGCCGAGCCTCCGCCATGCTAATCGTCCACAACAGTCGTCGAACCGGCCGTCCAGCAGCCAACCGAACACAAGCCCAATCTGACCACATCATCAACGCTTTCGAAACCTTCGAGCAACACCCTGGAAACGTGTCGGTCCAACCCTTAACCGCGATATCTCCCTACTCCACAATGCACGAGGACATTTGTACTGTTGCGGAGGACAAACGTGTAGCGTTTATCATCCTCCCATTTCACAAACAACAAACAGTGGACGGTGGAATGGAAGCTACCAACCCGGCTTATCGGGTGATTAACCAAAATGTTTTAGCTAACTCCCCTTGCTCGGTCGGCATTCTGGTCGACCGCGGTCTCAGCGCCGCCACCAAGATCGCCGGAAACCAAATAGCACACCACATTGCGGTAGTATTCATTGGCGGACCGGATGATAGAGAAGCATTAGCGTTCGCATGGCGTATGTCGGCATATCCAGGGAACACGCTCACTGTACTGCGGTTCGTAGTTGGAACCGAAAACCCCGAACAACCAAGCAGTTCCAACCGGGTTCAGAATGACCCCAGGTATAAGATGAGTTTACTATCTACTATAGGTTTTATCATATATCTTTAACTCTCTATTTGCTACTCACTATTTTATCTACAGTTTGAATATCATCACAGTTGTTAACTTTTTCAGTTCTTTTGAATTCTTTCACCAGGGTTTTGACAGTGGTCACTGATAGCGATAGAGATAAACAAGAAGATGATGAGTTTATAAACCAGTTTAAGATGCGGATTGCAAATGAGGATTCGATTATCTACACAGAAAGAGTGGTGAACAATGGTGAGGAAACGGTGGCAGCGATTCGGTCTGTTGATCCGGTGCATGATTTGTTTATAGTAGGAAGAGGTCAAGGGGTGGCGTCATCGTTGACTGCCGGTATGACCGACTGGAGTGAGTGCCCAGAGTTAGGAGCAATAGGTGACTTGTTAGCATCGTCGGATTTTGCAACCACGGTTTCTGTACTAGTGATTCAACATTATGTGGGTTCCGATCTAGACGATTTCAGCACATCACCTGATACTCCAACAAACCACCAACAAACGTTCATGAACCGTTCACCGAAGCCATCATCATCATCGTCATCCCCGAGGGGTTCATAACCTTAGAGATTCAAAATCATATTATTTTGTTGTAAATCAAGTAGGTTAAATAATTAGGGGTAAGTGTGTAATACTACAGTTTTCATATATTTTAAATTGAAAACATTGTAAAAGTGTTTAAAAGTTAAACGAGTGACATTGTGGAGTAATATGGAAGAAAATGAGCAAACAATTTTGTTTCAATTGTAAAGGTATATTACCAAAGAAACATATGAAGGTCAGAAACGTGGAGGGCTATTCCTCTTTCTCTTGAGCAACCGGAGAAAAAAATGGAGGTAAGAAGCTACATCCAAAGAAACATATGAAACTGAAATTTATTGGGTTTCTATCAATTTAGTGTATAGGCGTTATAGCCTAACAGAGATGGATATAATCAGATTGTTTCACTAGTGGCACGATAATACGTCAGTAGTCCGTTAGCGATCCTAATTTTACCGTTTCTAAAAAAATTGGAAAATCGATCCAAACTAAATTGTAATGTTCGCAAGATCTTATTTATAAATAAAAAATTAAGTCATCTCATATAATATTGTATCTATCTCCAATACTAAAAAATATATATTTATCACATTTCATTCATTTAGGCCATTCTTTTGATGATGTGAAATTGCTCTAAAGGTAGAGAATTGATTTTGAGCCGCATTTGAATTTCTCCTTTTATTCTTTCGCGCGGCTTCTTAAAAATTGTGAGATCCTTCAATCAATCCATTTGCCGGTTCTATTTCATCCTTCTCATTTCCAAACCTTAACTCTCTTCACACCTCTATTGCTGCTGCTTCTTCTTCTTCTTAGAGGCGATTTTATCTATCTCAGATTCATCCGCTTCTGATTCTGACCGATGATACATGACACCCGACTCTCAAAACCCTAGATCACAACTGGAAGCGAGAAAGCAACAGGTAAGTTCTTTTCAGAATCTTTAATGTTCTAAACCTAACTTTCTTCGAGGATTCGTGTTCTTCAATAGGTGATTTTCTCATCAAGTTAAGTTGGTTTTTTATTGTTCCTGTTTATTGGTGATGTTTCTCTTTAGGTTAGTAGCATCTGTGTTGTTCTTCATAATTTATGAAATTGAAATCTACGTTAGGGCTGTTGAAGCATCAAGTTGTTGCTTCTTTGCCTTCCAAGTATTAATTTTACACTTGCATTATCCTATTTATAGAGAATTGTAAATATTTAAGTTAATTCTTCTTTATTTTTGCGGTTTTCCACATTCAGAATTAGAGGTTATGAATATAAGGTGGGGAATCAATAGTTGCTTGCTTGAGATCAACTAGACGCTAAGATCCTACGGCTAGCATTTGCGATTTGTTTTTTCTAGGGTTATTTGCAAAGGGTTTGTTTGGTTTTGTAGCAAGTATATTGTTTTAAGATGTACAACTGGATTCCCCGGGTAAAGTAAATTATTTTACGTCACGTGTGTTACAATGTGATTTTCATGAACCAAGCAAAACAAAACAAAGCAAAGCATAATCTTCTATACGTAATCGATACAATGGACTTTTTTAACGATTTCATAACTTGCTAATTGCTAATTGTTGTCAGGTTGTTCATTGTCAGGATTATACTCTCTGAATTGCCTGGTAAGTTGCCCATTACAAAATCGTTCCGTCTCAGTTCCAATTTTTTTTGTGTTGACTACATTGGTTTCTTTTAATCAGCGGTTCCAAAGGATGAGCAAATGTATCGGGTATCGGTACCGAATTTTTCGAACCAACTCGATTTTCGGTACTGAGTATCGACATTTACTGTTTTCAGTACCAGCTTATACCTTCAAATGTACAGATATTGTTTAGACTCTATTGGCATTCAGCCAAAGTTCATAATAATCTGTTTTGTAAGAATTTAATTTCCAACAATGGCATTCAGCCAAAGTTTATAAAAATCCGTTTTGTAAGAATTTAAGTTCCGACAATGAACACAGACTTACAAATATATATTTTTATGCTTTTACATGTACGTAGACTTTGAAACAAACTTATCACATATGAAGTTATGTAATGAGTAAGAGTGTTGATTTTGAGACTGTAAGAAATATCAAAGAAAAGCTCTGCTACATTAAGTACATATTTATTTTAATGGTTGTTATGAATTTGCAATGTATAACGTTGATTATATTGTTTTTATGTAGTAGAGATGGCATTTCGAACCCATATATATACTTATAAACTGGTGGGTTTGAGTTATGGTTGTATCAAACTGGCCAAATTATAAAAAATAGCTGTAAGATAAATTGATGAAATGGGTTGGAAGTTGTAAAAAAGAATACTTCTAAATCATCGATATGAATGCTACAATTTTCATGTTTTTAATATATGGCGTGCTAGTATTTGGGGAGATGGAACAGGCGGGTAACTTAAAAGTGCATTTATAAAAGTGGCCGCTGTGAAACCATGTAACATCAAGTAGAAGTTCAATTTCTTGGATGTCAACGGGTCGGGTTGGTTGGTTTCTAGTGGACAATCTGTCATATGATAAGCTATCAAACATACTGAAAGAACTTACATTGTGGAAACAAGGAGAAAAAAAGTGGTGGTCTCTTCCGAAACTCAAAATCCTTGGTTGCAAATGAAACAAGAACAAGCTTATATAGGTCTTCTCTCATTTGGAAGTTCCAAACAATACCTACCATCTTGTTTACAATAGTTAAACAATAACCCCTTATTGTTTGACAATACTTTTCTCACTTGCAAACACACAAAATCAAATGAAAAACCCTTTTGTTTAACCACTTCAAATGAATGGGTCTAAACACGTTCGTTTGACCATTCACTAACTATTACATACTCAGCCAAAAACACAATCTAGTCTATTAGTACAGCAGCGGAAACAAAATTACACTAACACTCGTATAAGGTTATACAAGTTGTATAAATGTTTTCTTAAATTAACAAATTGTTCGACTTCATGTAAGATTCCTCGATATGTATGCAAATAAGTTGACCTGACATGAGATTCCTTTTTATGCTCGTAAGTTATTTGACGCAACGTAAAATTCCGTCAAAACTTACTATATAAACTGCTATGTGTTATTTCAATCTTCCTTCCACTTTCTTCGTTTAATTCTTTTCATCCGGTTCTCTTTATTCAAACTCTCTTAGTTAGCTTTGTCGTTTTGGGGCAATATATATATCCATGTCTTCTAACGAGCATGGGGTGTATCATACCAATCAGAGGTTCATTTCTGGAAGTGAATATTCTTACAAGTATGGGGCGTATGATGCCATTTAGGGGTTCGTCTCTGGCGGTGAATATCATAACTAATAGGAGGCGGGAGAGTTAGAGGAGGAGGAAGAGAGGTAGTAGCAACCACCATTTAATCGTTGTGTGGTGTGACGTCTGGTGGTTCCAACACGTGTAAACAACGATATATGTTATCTTAGATGTTGCACTGAGCAGATTGAGGCTCAATTCGAGTGGATAATGCTGTGTGGTATACTTGTTGGAGGTTGCCTGCAAGCTCAGCATCAACTGTAAGCGATCCTACAGCCACAACCACAAAGGGCTGCAGGACTTGCCACCCCCACCATAGGCTAGGCGACGATTTATTTTTTTGTTTTCCTTTTGATGTAACCCATGTATAAATAATGTATATATTTTTCTTTTTAGTTGTCGTTTTGATGTTTATGGTTTACTTGATTGCTCATCGTGTATATCGTGTTAAATTCGGCTTAAAAGTTATCAAATATTAGAAAAAGAAATGATCAATTATTAAATAATATAATAGTAAAAGTTATATTTCTTATAACATCATCAATAAAACAAAACGACATATATCATTTAAGATAGTAATCAATATTTTTACTTAATGACGCATGATGATGAATCCAACACGCACACGTTTAATTTTTTTTTCATAAATTTCATATTATAATAAAAGTTGTGTATATATTATTATACTTTTATAGAAAAAATATAATATAAAAATCACTTATATGTCTCATATAGGTGTATATGCCCGTGTAGGCTTCACCAATACTAGTCATTTTGTTATACAACTCGGAAAAGTCTAGTTAAACCATAGGTTTATACAACTTCAAAAAAAAAAAACCCTTTATGACTCGTGTATAACAACTGTCATACAACATCTGACATTCTTTGATACTATATAGATAACATTCGCTAACTCTATATGAGTCGTATACACCAAATATTCAAGCGCAAACAATGATTTCAAGTGCAATTGAGTTGCGTATGTTCATCAACACAAGTTTAAAATTTATGAAAAAACAATTTTAAAAGAAAAAGACAACAAGAGAAAATAGGTAGAGGTTAAGATCCAACAAACGAATAGAACACCGTCAGAAATTCAAGGTCGGCAAAAGTGACACGTGAGTTTCCTCAAAACAAAATCAATTACTGGTGAGAAGCTAAAATTTTGGCTATAGAAGGACCTTAAAGTAGGGTTGAGGTTTTTTTTATTAATTATATATTATGTGTGGATGATTCAGAAATTTGTTGAAATTTCTAAATAAATATTCGTTATGTGATTTGTGTAGAAATTATGTATAAATTTTAGATTTATTAATGAATTAATTTTGTATTTTTATGTATTCTAGAAACTTCAATTTTTTTATAATGCATGATTAACTTCCGGTCAACTTTTATGACAAAACTAAACCGAAAACTCAACTGTAAAAGTCGCATGTCCGGTCACAGATTCAGTAAAAGCCGGGTCGAAATTTCTGTAGCAAAACATTCCGGTCCATAACTCTGTGCGTAATTCTAAGTAGTGAGTTTGGTCGTATAAAAAAATCGTGAAAAAGGTTTAAACGAGTCAAAACCGGTAGCAAATGAAGTGGCGAGTTTGGTAGAGTGGGTAGTTGAAGCTCTTAATTGAAGTTTTTGTATAAAAATGTGAATAATAGTAAGTAAAAAACCAGAAGCTTAAAGCTTCATGCCTTCTCTTTTACATGTATTTTTTTCACTAAAGGATATAAGCTATCTATCTAAACTTAACATTCTACACCAAATTAAAAACATTACTATACAGTATACACTACTGTACTCGATCACTTAAAAAAGCATATTATTATAATTTCAAATCTCAGTTCTAGACATTGCATTAAATATACAATCCCAAATACCACATACAAGCTTGTAGCATTCAAGTTTCCGTACATATCATGAATTACATAACAGAAGACATAAATTATTCTGGAATCATATCGCTATGATTCTTTACAAGTATCGAATATCGATCATAACTAAATATATCTGTGTATGCCAAACACACAAGTTAAAGTTTTAGCCTTTCATAATCTAGACGATAAATCTAATTAAGCGCATTGGAAGCCGGATGGAACCTTCTTGCCACAGTAGTTAAGCAACAGGCTCAAGGAGACTGGTATGTTTAGGTTGATTCCCAAGATATTGGCTTTGATTGCGGTGCAAAGGCAGACGGCAGCCTCAAGATCGGCGAGTCCCTTAAGAAGTGTGCAACATGGTGTCTTTGGTGGGTTTCCAACAACTAGGTGGACAAGGTCATTGAGCAAGTTAGCACATACACCTAACTTGAGTGTGTCTTTTGGGCAGGTGGCTTTGGGTGGTGAAGGTGTAGGAGTCTTTGGTGGTGAAGGGGGTGGTGGACATGGTGTTGGAGTCTTAGGTGGTGATGGTGTAGGAGTCTTAGGTGGTGAAGGTGTAGGAGTCTTTGGTGGTGATGGTGTAGGAGTCTTAGGTGGTGAAGGCGTAGGAGTCTTTGGTGGTGATGGTGTAGGAGTCTTAGGTGGTGAAGGCGTAGGAGTCTTTGGTGGTGATGGCGTAGGAGTCTTTGGTGGTGAAGGCGTAGGAGTCTTTGGTGGTGATGGTGTCGGAGTCTTAGGTGGTGATGGGGTAGGAGTCTTTGGTGGTGATGGTGTAGGAGTCTTGGGTGGGGACGGTGTAGGAGACTTTGGTGGTGATGGAGAGCATGGCGGTGGTGGTGGTGGTGGGCAGCCTTTCGGGGTATGGTGGGAGGTTACCAAAGTGAAGAAGAGCAAGTTGAAGGTAAGGAGAAAGGCTGTTGTTGCTAAAGACCTTGAAGCCATGCTTTTAGGTAGTTACAAAGTATTGTTAGTACTTTGTTTTAATGTGAAGATGGACAAGGTGCTTGCCTGCTTGGAGTATATATAGATGCAAATTGTCAATGAGCTCCTAATTATTGTTTAATTGGCTCCATTTCTTAATCTCATTTTACTATACTAATCCAACTGTAATAAAAAAAAACCTTGATAAATCCAACAAAAGTCAATTAAATTTCGGTTTCCTTTCACCACCTAGATTTTCACATTTTTAGCATTTTCGTCTTCTTTCCTTTGTAGGAAAAACGCTTAAATCATTTATTTTCTTGTTTACTCGTTCAGAATATCGACAATACGTAGGAACTGGGTTCGCTTTTTATAAAATATAATTACAAAATATATATAATAACGAGACTCTTGTTATCGTAGAAAATATCATAGTACAATACCGGTAGCAATAACTAAATAAAAAGAATATAAAATATAATTACATATACCAATCTTGATTCAAGCCGCATCTCTGATGGCTTCTTCACGCGCACTTGATAGCATCTAGACTCGAGTATTCATCATCTTGAGTCTTGAAAATACTCATTCACTGCAACAAAGAGCACACTAAAACGTTTACGATTTTAGTTGAGACACGTGTACAACACGCTTTCCTTAAAACAGATTTTGTGACTCTACTAAAGACGACACGACTGTTTCCCAGGGTACAATAGCCGAAGCAGTATGTACTACCGAAGATGGCTCACGCGCCCGAGATTACACCGGGAAATTGTAGTGTTTGAACTTATGGAACAAATAAGGATGTGGTGGTGGTGGAAAACAAGTAGAGAATACACCTCTCTCTAGTTGGTCTTAAAGTGTTCATCCTCCTTCTAGTATGTTTATGTACCAAGCAATACAATATTCTTATAGTCACAAAAAGAAGCATATAATCTACTAATTGTACAAGAGTTAAGGATTAGTAAAAGGTTTCACTTAATTAGAGACTTAAAAAACTCTAATAAAACTAATTAAATGTCATAAAAAAGCTATACTTAAGAGTTTTTCTTTTATTTATCATATGAAGATTTTAATTACTATTTAAAATTTCATTAAATTATAAATATATTAAATATTTGTTAACTAAATTTCCAACACAATATCCGTCAAATTGAATTAAAGCCTATAAACTCCGAATTTTTTACAGCCTGTAAATTCCAAAATTTGACAACCACGTGCCAAATTTGACAATATGTTTTAATTTCATATGAATCTTTCTTTTCAAAATTGTCTTTTTTAATATCTTGGTTTGGCTATGCGTGAACTTAGGAACGATGAATAGATCAATTTCAAGCTTATGTTGATTGAAATAAAATATAAACACAATATAAAGTTTTGTGTCTAACTTAACAAAGTATCCTATGCACTATCCACTCCAGCAGACATACTCTGGTGTGAAAGCCTGATTTTGTTTAAAAAATATCTTTCTATATTCTGGGATGGAGAAACGAAGGTGTCAAAGCCTCATGATTCTGTTTACTAACTCAAAGCCACAAATAAATATATGAAGAGAAAATATATATGAGCAAAGAGGATAACAATGTAAACTATAGAGCGCCATGTGGGCAGCTTGTACATGTTCGGCAAAACATGGCTAATGTAAGCGCAAGCTGTCAGATAAGCCTGAGCCTGTTTCATGGTTAATTTGGAGTTTTCCCCGACCAGCTTGATATTTCTGGGTCTTGGTTATAATAATTTCGATACATAACCTTAAATAATGTCATTTATTTGTTTTGGGAAGCAAGGCAATGAAGTGCAAAACGCTCACGAAATATGAAAAGACAACAACCTAAAATAAAATAAAACAAAAAATTTATAAGCCTCATGAATGGGTAAAAGATGACCAATTGCTAATCTTGGGGGGAACACCAATAAAAATTGATCAAAAGGACAGGCGTTGAATTTATGATGAAAGCTTGTAGATAGGAATGAAACCATGGTCGCAAAAGCTCAAAAGCAATTTGTTTCACCGCTACGATACTGGGTATTTGCAACCATCACAATAGTCACAAAAGCTTTTTGCAGCCGATTTGCCATTTTGCGACTCCCATGGGCGGTCGAAAGCTATCCTATTGCCAAGAAAATTTGCAACTACTTTTTGCAACAAGAATTCACCTACCGGTACTAGTAGCCAAAAAGTAGCACTTCTCGATACTCGTGGACAAAGTTATGACCGGAAATGGGTGAGGCGTAGTCAGAGACGTCTCTAAGAATTCACGTACCATATTTGAGCTTGAAAAGATGTGCCCTTCCGTAATGTTTTATTATTATTTAAAAAAATCAAATTAGTATTGACTTCAATAAACCTAATGACAAGTGGGCTAAATTCTAAACCATAAAAAATGATTTGTAAATGAGTCTATATTAGAATTGGTATGTGTTTACTATTTAAAAAGATTATATATATATAGATATAGGGTAGGGATCAAGAGTAACAACTCCATTAGAGTGAACTGTGCGAAATGATCCAGACCGTTGATTTGATGAATTTTTAAACTTTTAATAGGGGCATGATTGCAATTAAGAATATAAGTTTTTAACTTAAAAATTAAAGGAAAAGGGTAGTTTGGTAACTAAACATATGCGAAATCTTTTTGAATTAAGGAAACCAAATGGTTTCCATAACATTCGCGCATTGTGATTCCCCACGATCTCTCCAAATTCTGGTAATGGTTGGAACTAGTTGGTTTTTTGATGGAAATTGTTGAAACATGGTAACTTTGTAGACATATTACTTTAACGAACTTGTTTGTTTTTTTATTGAACTTGTTGAAAATATAGCTTTGTAAACAGCCACGGTAAATATTGCTTTACGTATTACATATGTGTACTATAGTTTTTCCAACCATATCTAGGTAGTGCATATGTGTACTTTAGTATTTCTGACCACATCTAGGTCGTACATATGTGTACTATAGTTTTTCCGACCATATCTAGGTCGTGCATATGTGTACTAGAGTATTAACGTAATTGTCCAGTTTTGTACTAATACATAAAAAACACAAGTGTACTAAATTGAATCTCTCATATACATCAAAAATTACAACTCCCAGGTACAAAATCAAAAACAACACAGTCATTGTGTATACTACTAACTATGCACAGGTGTACTTATCTGTAACAATCATAGCAGTTCATCGTACCTTCAATCTCAAAAATGTACAAAAAATTGCACACGTGGTTTATTCAAATGTGTACGGAACAAAGAAAACATCGATTACAAACAAAACTACAACCTTGTCGATCCATTTTGAATACAAATACATGTCGATCAAAAGTTGTAACGAAATACAAAATAAATACTCTTAAAAAACATAAACAACCGAACCTGGTCGATCCATAGTGGTAACAAAAACATTGTGGTTACCCTTGACGTTTTCTTCACCGTCTGGACGTTCCATTTTAATCAGACAGTCTGATGGAATAGTAAATCAAATTCTGGGATATATGTAAATAAAATTATGAGAAAAAATATGTAAATAAAATTCTGGGAATGATTTCGAATTCTTTGTTTAGAGATTAATAGAATGAAACCGAAATTGAAGTTAGTTTTACGAAAAGTTGTTGGTTACTGAAAGATATGAATTGAATCAGTTTAAAAAAAGATATTATGCATTTAAAATCACAATTATTATGGAAATGTTGTAACTGAAATTCTAATTTTAAAAATAAAGATTTAAACTAAATTAAACAAAATTACAATCCTAACCTTTTATTTAATAAGGAGATCAATGGTCAAGATTAGTTCACACAGTTCACTATGATGATTATGTTCACAAATGATTCTAATCCATTTGGGCCTAGAAATTACGGTCCAGATTAGTTCACACTGTTCAATATATATATATATCGGATTTTTTTTTAAAATCGCGTGCCCCAAGAAATTACGGGCCTTGTGCGTAAGTCCTCACCGCACACCATCAAAGCCGCTCATGGGTGTAGTTTTTTATTTGGTTTGGTGAATTGGGTGGTGAGACAATAAGGGGTTAATGCCCAACACGGATGATAGTGTTATGGTTTGGCGATGGTTTAACGTCAAAAGAGTGGTAAGTTGGTGTCACTCCACCCCACAACACAAACCCCTATTGAAACTATGTTTGGATATTCCGACACTTGAGATACACGTTGACACAAACTCACATAAGCATTTAATTTATTTTTTTTGTCTGTGAAAGGAAAATGATTTCTAGTCGATTTTTAAAATTTGTTTAACTTTTAGATGACTCGCTAGTTAAATCAGCGGATCTCATAACAAGGTCAATTGCATATTCTTGCGGAAGGACAAATGTTTCAGTTTCTTCTATTTTTTTAACAAAAATAAATAATTTAAAATATAATGTGTTTTTCCTTTAAAACATGTAATACATTACTTTTTCAAATAAATATATGTTTTATGTATGTAGTTTTGTTTTTCGTAAATTCCAATATAAAATTTGTTAAAAACCGCATTGTTTGTATAAAAAGCCCATTATTATTTAGTTATTAAACAACTTGATATTGCCAAAATTTATATTGTAACGTCAAAAAAATTGTCAAACAATGCTGCGTATTTTTTTTTAAATTTCAAAATCATAAGTTATTAAAAAAACCACATTGTATCTTAAATTAATTATTAATAAAAATTATAAGTAAATCCCACATCTGTTAGTTCCAAGAGCAGATGACTACAAATTGTGGATCACTAGTTCCGCTAACGGATCACCTGAAACTCTGAAAGCCAACCACTATTCATGTGTTTAAATCGGTGTCTTTTCTCATAAAATCGAGGGTTTAAGTCTCACAGTAGACATAACTAGTAGTATGATTTAGAAGTATAATTATATTATTATTAAAAAATACCCTTTAAATGCCTAACAAGTTTTGAAAACTCATTAGGAACCATGTCTGTTTTAAACCACCTAAGTTATTCAACAAATCTATAATAAGAAAAATTATAAAAAATATCTCACGTATCCAATAAACACGAACATATCGGATTTTTTTTAAAATCGCGTGCCCCAAGAAATAACGGGCCTTGTGCGTAAGTCCTCACCGCACCCCATCAAAGCCGCTCATGGGTGTAGTTTTTTATTTGGTTTGGTGAATTGGGTGGTGAGACATTAAGGGGTTAATGCCCAACACGGATGATAGTGTTATGGTTTGGCGATGATTTAACGTCAAAAGAGTGGTAAGTTGGTGTCACTCACCCCACAACACAAACCCTTATTGAAACTATGGATATTCCGACACTTGAGATACACGTTGACACAAACTCACATAAGCATTTAATTTATTTTTTTTTGTCTGTGAAAGGAAAATGATTTCTAGTCGATTTTTAAAATTTGTTTAACTTTTAGATGACTCGCTAGTTAAATCAGCGGATCTCATAACAAGGTCAATTGCATATTCTTGCGGAAGGACAAATGTTTTCAGTTTCTTCTTATTTTTTAACAAAAATAAATAATTTAAAATATAATGTGTTTTTCCTTTAAAAACATGCAATACATTACTTTTTCAAATAAATATATGTTTTATATATGTAGTTTTGTTTTTCGTAAATTCCAATATAAAATTTGTTAAAAACCGCATTGTTCGTATAAAAAGCCCATTATTATTTAGTTATTAAACAACTTGATATTACCAAAATTTATATTGTAACGTCAAAAAAATTGTCAAACAATGCTGCGTATTTTTTTTTAAATTTCAAAATCATAAGTTATTAAAAAAACCACATTGTATCTTAAATTAATTATTAAGAAAAATTATAAGTAAATCCCACATCTGTTAGTTCCAAGAGCAGATGACTACAAATTTTGGATCACTAGTTCTGCTAACGGATCACCTGAAACTCTGAAAGCCAACCACTATTCATGTGTTTAAATCGGTGTCTTTTCTCATAAAATCGAGGGTTTAAGTCTCACAGTAGACATAACTAGTAGTATAGATTTAGAAGTATAATTATATTATTATTAAAAAATACCCTTTAAATGCCTAACAAGTTTTGAAAACTCATTAGGAACCATGTCTGTTTTAAACCACCTAAGATATTCAACAAATCTATAATAAGAAAAATTATAAAAAATATCTCACGTATCCAATAAACACGAACACACATGTTATCAAAACTAATCTTTACATTATTACCTCTATTTTTATTGGTTTCACGTGCCATGCCATGATAAACTTTAATAAAGGGAGAAACCACATTAACGGGCTGCAGTTTGACGGAGTCTGGATATCAGATCCGGCTCAGTTAAAAGACTCGATAACAAGCCTTCAAGAAAATCTTTGCTGAGCCGATTAGCAGAAGGCCACTGTTTACTAACTCGGGTCTGAAAAGACTGGCCAATTCCTAAGCCTTAAACCTTATTGTCCTGTTTTCTGAAATGGAGGTTCGAAGTGCTATTTGGAGTTGTGACGGGGGAAAGCGCCGGGCCCAAATGGTTTCACCATCAAGTTCTTTAAACAGTACTGGGATAAACTGAAACCGTCCATCTTGTATTTGCTAGAGGATTTCCACACTAGTGGACATTTGCTAGTGGGATGCAATGCTTCTTTTATCGCCTTATTTCCAAAGGTTGGTGACCCACAAGGTTTATCGGACTTCCGACCCATATCGTTAATCGGCTCCCTATACAAGATCATAACTAAAGTGTTAGTGTCTCGGTTGAAGTTAGTGCTTGGTAACCTTATCTATGTTTCTCAGTCGGCTTTTGTCAGAGAAAGAAATATCCTAGACGGCCCGATGGTGGTGAGCGAGCACTACAAAAAAAATCATTTAGTGGCACACACTTTTAATGGCACTTAACTTTTATGTCACTAATATAGCTTTTAAAATGGCACATTGTGTATGCCATATATGCTCCATGTGCTTTTAGTGGTATTTAACTTTTATACCACTAATGTATGTTTTTAATGGCAGTTTATGTGTGCCACTAAAAGTTCTCCCATTTAATCCTGTAACTTAGAATGCTTTTATGCCACTAGAACTTTTTATTAATGAATCAAAACACTCTATAATTTTTTATGCCGATAAAATCATTAAAATTTCCTAGGAGTGTCAATCATGTCGGGTTAATGGGTAGACGGGTTAGCGGGTTGAAATGTTCAACCCGAACCCGACCCATATAAATTCGGGTCAACCTGACCCGTTTAACACATATTTTTAAGTGAGTCATATAAGTTGATAATTTACAAATGAATTGTTGGGTTTTAAGTGTGTTATCGTAACATGTTTAATGATTAGTATGGGGTGAAAATTAAATAATATAATGTATCAAAATTAATATTAATATTATTATAACTAACCATTTAAAATACAAACGAAAAAAAAACACAAAACATAAAAGGTTTTTTATCTAAATAGTTAAATGGGTTAATGGGTTAACCAGTTTTTATAGGGGTCAATCCAAACCCGACCCGTTTTTTAAATAAGTCGTGTTAGTCAACCCAAACCCGTTTTCTTTTTTCGTATCGGTTTTACAGATCCTTGCAAGAATTGCCGCCCATCAAATTTCCCTCCTATACAGAAGTTTGGAGTCTTTCTTCCTAGACATTTACTAATTAGGTTTTTTTATGCCCCCACATTTCACTCCCACTCTTCCCTAACCGCTGTCTTCCACTCACATAAGCTGATGTGTTTGAAGGTATCAAGCAGATTGAAGTTATTGGAGACAAAACCCCTCTAGCCCATCTCCCATCCTCTCTATCGTCCGTCCTCCATATGCTACACTCGTTAAAGCTTCGGAGTTTTGATTGATACTGGGTTTCGTTGGTAGTTGGTAAACTATTAATTATATATTTTAAGATTCATATACCTATCGTGTTTAAGCTAGTAAGCTTAGGTTTACCTCTTTAATTGAAATATGAACATAAGAGTGTTTTTAAATTCGAATAACAGGTTTGGCTGAATTTGTTCTTTATTTTATAATCGTGCAGTGGAAGAATCAACTATTCAAGAATGAGGCTTTTATTTCAATTTGTTCATCAATTCAAGTGAGCAATCTTGGATTTGGTGCTAATAATGTTTTTCTTTTAATGTAACCTATACATTGTTATGAAATTGTTTTTATTTGTTTTTATTTTGTTTTTTTTTTCATCCTACATACCCTCAAATAGTTATATAAGAGATTATAACTATATGAAAATCGATAACTGTAAAGATGCGAGAATTGGTAATTTTATCTTTGGGTCAACCTATTTGATTTGTAAACATATAAAAAGATTAATTTTAGAGTTTGAAAGTGATGAAGATTTAATTGTACTGGCATTAGTGATAATCAATAGTACAAGAATACTATGTTTCAGTTTGCTATTATGATGGATTAAGAAGCACAACTTAGCTTTTAGATTCTTCAAATTAACAAAGTATTATTTTTCATATTTTGAATTGAGTTACTACTCTTCTAAGTTGTACACAGGGCATTCATTTTCATACTTTGAGGATACATGTGGGTTTTACTTTACACGTATCTGTCTC
The DNA here is from genome assembly GCA_947069175.1 of Scalesia atractyloides. Lineage (NCBI taxonomy): Eukaryota > Viridiplantae > Streptophyta > Magnoliopsida > Asterales > Asteraceae > Scalesia > Scalesia atractyloides. The sequence goes on along the minus strand of CAMTDV010000028.1, from coordinate 67,173,835 downwards.
TTCTCTTTCTTTCATCACTCTTTAGCTTTCTTTTGTATGCCTTAACCGCCGGAGAAGGGAGTGGACTATGGATGTCTGAGATTAAAGTTGCGGTCCTTGTTTAGCCTTTGTTTATTTCATGTTTTAAGATCATTTTTATAAAAATTGCTTATTTACCATTTACCCCATTCTTACAGATTTAGCTTATGGGGATTCAATTTAAGGTATCATTCTTTTGTTGTCTTTACGGTTTATGTTATGGATTGACTTTATTTTTCATTAATTTAATATGTCTTTATGCATAATGAGTTGTATTTTGCATGTGTTTTGATTGTTCTAAGCATCCTTCTAAGGTGTTCGATCAAATGCCAGACAGTTGGTCATTGTTCCTTTTTTTTATCTCAGCAAAATGTGCTTATTATGTGAATCCTAATCCTTGAGTTCAAGGCACATTCATTGCACATAAGCCTAGCAAAATGTGTGGGTCAGGATCAAAACTTGTTCAAGACAAACATGGATCTAGTAAAATGGGCTTTTTAGAAAAAGTATCAATTGTTTTCTAGTTGAAATGGGGCGTTTTAGAAAAAGTTATTTGGTGGTTTCCAGCCATTCTAAGTTAGATGGTTTAGCTAACAGAACTTATTGATATGAATCCATTTATTTAATAATGGGTCAGGTGCAATCGCATTCGCACATACAGAAAAACAGTTTCAGCATTGCTTTTGTTTTTTACACTATAAGACCGTTTTAGTTTTGAACTTCATTTAAAATATGAGGTGTTTAGGTCCTAAGTGTCGTGGCGCTAACGAGTATTCTATTATTCTGATTTGAATCTAATGTCACTTTTGCTCTTGCTATTAAAGGGTCATTTTGTTCTGGTGTTCTTGCAATTCGAAACCAAAGGCCCTAATCAATTGTTCTCGCTATTTAAGCCTTAAAGGTAGAGATGTACGAAAAAAACAGGTTATATAACTGAAACCGACAAAAAAACCGAAACTGATTTTTTATAACCGGTTATTCTGAAACCGGTTCCGGTATAAACCGGTTAGGCTGGTTATTGGCCGATTATAACATTTTTTTCGAATACCGGTTATGAAACCGGTTAAAGACCCGTTGTTACAAAAAACCGATTAACCGATAACGTTACAATAAAAACCGGTTAACCGTTAACGTTACAATAAAAACCGGTTTTTAAAACCGGTTAATTTTGCCCAGCATCGATTAACGGTCATATGACCGTTTGGAAGGCTCCTAGCCGTTTTTTGGTGTTTTTTGGGCCTAGAAATCATCTCCAACTAGTATAAAAGGGTTGTGAGTGTTTAGGTTCAATCACACCACTCTCTAAACCTCTAAAAACTCTTAAAACACTTATAATCTTGTTCGATAATTCTTGAAAAGTATGGCAAGCTCTAGTGCTCATGATTCGATCAACATTGGCGAGTCTACAACCGACACGGTGGTTAATGTTATTCCAACAAAGCGCAACCCGAAATTTGGTCACATTTCGATTTGTGCGAGATGGCCAATGGGAGAGAAAAAAAGCGCGTTCTGATCATTGTAATGGTTTCTACGCAAAGGAGCAAACACCACATTGAGATAACATATCGAAACCGTTTTGTAAGGCGTTAAAACAACAACCCACTAGTGGTCAAGCTTCTATGGCAAATGAAGGCGCTTCTTTGTTTGCCTACAATTACGAAATGGCTAGGGTGGAAATGGCGAAGTTTGTAATCCAAAAAAGTTTGTCGTTCAACCATTTCGACAACCAACGCTACACAAAGATGGTTCAAAGAACTCTCCAACCACGATACACCCATGTAAGTCGTGCTACTCTTAGGAGGTATTGTTTAAAATTGTGGAAAATTGCTAAACAAGAATTAATTTATTATTTTGAAAAAGAAGAAACCGGTGTTAACTTGACTAGCGATGTTTGGTTCGTACCGCACGGTTCACCGGACTCGTATATTTGTGTCACCGCCAATGGATTGAACCAGCGACGTGGCTAATGATGAAACAGACGATTTTGTTTAAATTATTTGATTACCCTCACACCGGTGAAGCTATTTATAAAGCAATCGACAAATGTATTACAACATATAAATTGGAAAAAATAATATTTTTTCAATATCTTTTGACAACGCCTCAAACAATACGGTTTCGGTAATGCATTTAAAATTAAAATACAAACCGATTTGTGACGGTATTTTTTCCATATTTGATGTATTGCACACATCATAAATTTGGTCGTTCAAGACGGTTTAAAGGTTATTGAACTACAAAAAAAAGCTTATAAAAAATGTTACGTTATATATAGTCACACGCATAGACATTCAACATATAAAAAAATGTGAAAGCGGGTCGAATATGCTTAGGACCTAATTGGGACGTTGCTCATAGATGGAACTCGACTTGCATCATGTTTGAAAAGGCTATTTTACAAAAAAGAAAGTTTAATAGAATTTCATAACTCTTTGTCTAGTCGTAGAAAGGTTTCGCCTTACCACCCATCGGGTTGGGCTACTATTGAAACGGTTACACAATTGCTTCAAGTTTTCAAAACATCAACAAAAACTTTATCGGGTGTCTATTAACGAACAAGTTCCTTGGTGCTTCGCAATTTATTTAAAATGTGTTTAAAATTAAACGAGATGTCGGTTAGAGGTAGCCCATATTGTGATATGGTATACCCAATGAAGGAAAAACTAAGAAAATATTTTAGCGAACTATGCGCGATTTTCACTTGTGCGGCCGCTTTAAACCCTTGATTTAATGTTTTTGGAACCTGGTCTTTGATTAAAAAATTGCAAACGAGTTGAATTTAAACACCGAACAAGACCCTAACTTTGGTGAAGCCGCAAAAATTCGTTTCAACGATCAACTTTCAAAAATGTTTGATGTTTATGTAACAAAATATGGTACAACCTCGTCACACATTCACGAGTCAATGAGAAATGCCGCTTTCGGCGAATGTTCAAGTATGGAAGATCAAGATTTGTATGTTTATAATCAATTGTTTGATGAGTTGAGTCAAATGCAATGTGGTAACACTACTAGTAGCGAACTTGGTCGGTATGGTGGGTCGAACTTTCTACAAACAATGACTTCACAAGAATTTAAAAATTTTGATTTGTTGGCTTGGTGGAAAAGTAGGAATATCAATTTCCGATCTTAGCTACAATGGCCCGAGATTTACTAACGGTCCAAGCTTCCATGGTAGCTTCGGAAAGTGCTTTTTCTATTAGTGGCAGGGTGATTTCGATAAGGAGGAATCGACTAACACCAAAAGCGGTTGAGATGTCGATTTGCTTAAAATATTACTTGGATGTGGCGGAGAGATGTCAACACATACGCACACTCGATGATGAATTAGAATGCGAAGCCAAAGTGTACGAGGACGAGGTCGAAGCCGAATTGACAACCCCAATTACCAACGAAGAAGCCGCATTGAATGACTTCCTGCGCAATAGTTCAACTTTGGGTTCGAGCGAAGACTAAACGAGGCTCAAGACATATTATAATTAATGCAGGCGCACTAAAAATATATACATATATATATTAGTGGCCCTTCTTGCAGATTAATATTCGGGTTAATATTTTAAGTTATGTATTTCATTTGTTACATTTATCGTTCGTATTTTCATTGTTATGTTAAACCGTTTGTTCTAAGACTTAATGATATTATATTTTAAGTTTTTATATTTTTGTAGTTAAGTTTTTATATTCATAAACTGCATTTTCAGCAAAAAAAAAAAAAAAACAGAAAAAATTGAAAAAAACACAAATTCTGCATATTAAATAAAAAGGTTTTTTATCGGTATTTTATCGGTTTTTACCGGTTTTTTGGACCGGTTTTTTTACCAGTTACAAAACCAGTTTTTTATAACCGATTATAAAACTGGTTATAACCGGTTACTACCGGTACAAGTTTCAGTTGAAAAAACCGGTAACTAACCGGAACCGGTTTTTAAAAACCGGTTTTTAATGTGGCCGAAAGGACCGAACCGGTTTTCTTTTTTAACCGATTTGTACACCTCTACTTAAAGGTATTGTATAATATAATTTGTTATCTTATTTAATGCTATTGCTTTTGGCAGAAGCATACTTAGAATTTTCCTGCTACTAATCATAGTTATTAAAGCCTTAGAGGCATGAGACGTAATCAGGGCAATATGTTGGGCCTGGGGCCTTATTTGCGCCTAGGTGCGCCTAGGCGTTCGCTTTAATAACTATGTTAGCATACATGTACTAACCTGAAGATAAAGGCGCGAGGTGCACTCACGGCGATTTGTTAGGCCCGAGCCTAATTTGCGCCTAGGCGCGCGTGGGCGCTCGCTTTAATAACTATGCTACTAATTAGTAATCTGTTTTTTTTTTCTATTTTCAAATTTAATTGTCTTTAAACATTTTTAGGCACCTAGGCTATAGTGTGTGTTCATGACCTTCATGACCACCATGACCCTCCACATAGGCGTCACGTCATCCACCTCTAATCCACCATCCAAAGCCACTATCCTAAGGGAGTGGTTATGACCCAAATCACTATTCACTTTATTTTTTAATTTATTTTTTCTTAAAATCATCAAATGGGACGGTTGTGATTGCCATGATTTAATCCACGTGAATCACAATGATTTAATGAAGGGGTGGTGTAGCACATAAATAATGGTCCTATATGGTAAATCATGACCCAATCATGGCCCCCATACCCCTTAGCCTAACACAAGTTTTTTTTTTTGGTTTTAATCTTTTGGATAATTTAATTGCTACTTAGTGTTTTGTTTATACTTTGACAATGAGTAGTTCAAATTTGTGTCAATACACAATAGTTTTATTTAATCTTACGCTGTCAAATATCTGAAATTGCTTCAATCTCTTTTATGCAGTTCATAAAACTCCTACTATAAAAGAAGACCGAAGATTGTTGATTTTGGCATGGTTAGACTCTATTATGAAGGTGTGACTCATTCAACAGTCAATACTCGTGTAGTTAATATCAAATATGTACTCCCAACTCAACTTTTAATTTTATTGAACTTGAGTTAATAAAATTAACAACTTTTGGATCATACTTTTCATCAGAACATATTCTTAAATACATGTTTATAATAAAAGGGTTACTTGTGAAATGTCTAAAAATTCACTTTAGTCCTTTAAAAATTGAAATCTTAATTAAGATTGACACACTTTAGCCAACTAAAAGTGCACTTTAGCCAACCCATTATAATTTTCTTTTACGCAAATGGTCTTGATCTGATTTAGTTGATGTAACAAAAATAACCATAACTGTCATAATTGAATGAGTTGTAGGAGGTAAAACATTCTCCATAAAATCGCATTAGCAAATTTCGTGCCTCACGTGCTTTTTTAAACCAAAGTCTTGAATTGTTGAAATTATTCTTTCAGGATACATTTCCATGTATCCTTTCCACTGATTTCATGTTTTAGTGTGTTAGTTTCATGTGAAATAAAGTAGATTAGGTGTTTAAAGGAAATATAATATTCTTATAAACCTAATCCTGTTAGTAGTTTACAAAAATAATGTAACGCCTCACTTTTTTGTATTTTCCTTAATTAGAAAGTGTAGTCGTGTTTCTATTTATGGAAACTTGTATTCGTATCGCATACGTATTTCTGTTTATCTTGTAATCCGAGACTTTGATCATAATAAAATTCATACTTGATATATACTTATCTTACATGCAATCAATCGATTAATACATGTTTACATACAAATCGATACTTGTTATACGCGTAAATACTCATACATTCATACTTGATACCCAAAATATACTTACATATATATTATACACTTAAAAACATGCCAAAATACCAAGTTTTAGCATGAAATGAAAGAAAAACTAAGTTTTAGGACTAAAAGTGATAAAAATCAACTAAGTTTCTGGCCTAGAGCTTCTCGCGCCCCGCGACCGTCCTATCTCTTGTCTCTCGCGGCCCGCCAGAGGGCACAATCTGTAGAATATTGTAACTAGCTTATGGATTAGGCAAACGTGTGTTTGTTTAAGTGTGTTTCTTGCATTTAATACTCACCTAACTCACCATCTAACATCAACTATAAAACGCACCTCAATCCACACTCACTTTGCACCTCAAACACTAATCTCTCTCTCTCTAAAATCTATCTAAACTCCATCCAGAAAGTTCAAGACTTTCAAGTGAGTTCTAACTCACCTTTACTTCTCTTCTTTACTCTTTATTTCTTCTTAACACTTAGAACACCTCTAGGAGTGTTTTCATAGGTTTTCCATGGAAAACCAATATGGAACATCACCATATTTGAGGTCACAAGTGTAAGAAACTTTTCGTTTTAATAGCATTTTAACCCACAAGTGTTGTATCCTTCCAAAGTTGTTCATGTAACAAGACTTGAGTTGGTAGTGTGTGATTACTTGAAGCCATGGCTATCCTACCTTCAATCCATCACCTCACTTGATGATTTTGAATGTTCTACAACTTTATTTTCATTTTAACTTATTCATAACCATCCTTGTTGTTCTTGTGACAACTTCTGCAGTGGTGAACAATACGAAAGAGGTTAAAGGAAGGTTATCCTCCTACCTCCATGCATGACTTCTATGAACTTCCATGATAAACATGATAGAATAATTAGTTATACTATATAATATATAAATATATACTAACCGAACCCTTGACGTTAATCGAATGATTGTTCGTCATGGTACTAAGTTACACCATCTAAGTACTTAATTTCTCGTTACGATTCTAATGGGTATCTTAACCCATGAAAACACATCGACCCAATGGAATTCATAGTGTCAAAACGAGTATTAAGTCTAGATGATTATTTTCTCGTAAATATACTTTGGCATATTTAAATTCCTAATCCACTGTTATCATCCGAATACTTACACGCCTACGTTTTCCTTATGTAGGATAACTCGGCATTCCATCCTTCCAAACTCTTCACAGAATTACCAAGTGGAAGCTTGCAAAACCGTGAGTACACTTGACCCATTTTCCCTTTTTGCATAATTTGGGTCGTAACATGTTAACTTACAAAATACACAAATACAAAAACATATTTTTTACACTCGATTCGTTATACATGCTTATTGTTATGCTTAGGTTCATGCTAGATTCATACATGCTTCTTGTCATTAACTTAGCTAGCCCGAACTTAACATATATAGTGCTACAGGAGTAGCACGCCGCCCATCGAGGTATTGTTAAGCTTATTCTTATTCTTAAATAGTCTCATTACTTTTTGTGGCGAGGGACACTTAATTCTTGTGGACACCTGGGTTTGACATTTAGTATTGCATGCTAGCTTACCTTGTATACAATTGCCATGTGGATTTGAGAAAACTCTTTTATTCTTATAATATGTAATTCAAAACTTGTGTACTTGCCAATGCTTTGCGTTGAACCATATTTTAACATGTTACGGGTTGATGATGATGCTTAAGACGAATCTCGTAGGGACGACATAGAAACGCACAAGAAATACTAGATTTGGATATTTGATTTATTGAACTCTTAGTGCTTGACAATTAATTGTTGTAATTTGAATCTCCTTGTAATATGTTGACAATTTGAGATATGAAATGGAATCCGTTTTCAGTTAACTACTGTCGCAAATAGTGTTATGTGTTATGAGTAATATTTCGTCTCACTCCGATAATTCCGCATTGGTTTGGGTGTGACAAATAATCTTAGTAGAAATCTAACTTTGTGAATTTTTCTTAATATGTAATTGTTAGTCCCATTGCTAGTAAGGCGCTAGCATGGGGATCATTTTACTTGCATGAAAATTTTGAAAAAAGTTCAAGAATTCAATGAATTCTGGTCTTTATATTCAAACATTTGTTGGTTGTTTTTTTATGTTTGATATTTAGATTTAATTTAACAATGATTAGGTATTTGTTTGATGATATTCTGATTTTTATTAAATTGTTTGGATAATAATCAAACTTTTTATCGAATTGGTGATATTCTGATTTTTACATTCTATAGTTTTATTTTAGTTATATATTGTAAATAAAAATTGAAAATAATATGATAAACGGATGTAATGGCACTATTGAATGTGATTTTTGTGGCAAAAATTATATGCCACTAAAGTAGTATGAATATTCAACTAAAAATATTACCGCCACAAAATTTGTGCCACAAAAGTTTCTTTTATTATACTGTGGCGAAAACAAAAAGTGCCACTAAAGTCTAAAATTTGTAGTGGCAATCTAAGTGTGCCACTAAAGGCTTAGTGACACTTCTTCTAGTGGTACTTTTCTTATGTGTCGCTCATTCTTTAAAGGGTTTTCAGTGGCACTTTATTAGCTTTTGGTGGCATTCTTTGTGTGTCACTGTATGGCATTTTTATTTGTTATAGAGGTAGTGCCTTGGACTAAAAAACTAAGAAAAAGGTTTTGATCTTTAAGGTCAATTTCGCTAAAGCGTACGATATCTTGAATTGGAAGTTCCTATTAAGAGTGCTAGGTACATGGGGTTTCCGAGCACTTGGGTGAATTGGATAACGGGATGCCTTAAATCCAGGAGGGGTTCGGTCTTGGTTAATGGATCCCCAACTGATGAAGTTGCTTTCAAAAGAGGCCTTAGGCAGGGGGCCCATTTTCGCTATCTCTTTTCATTATAGCCATGGAAGTTAGAGATATGATATTTAAGCGGGCCGTGGATTTAGGGTTATTTTCTGGCCTAAAACTCCCCAAAAATGGCTCGGCTTTAACCCACCTCAACTACGTAGACGACGTGATATTCCTTTGCGACTGGTCGAATCAAATATTCTAATATTAAGTACGTTTGTGAGGTGTTTCAGCCTGCTGACAGGTCTGAATATCAACTGCCAAAAAAGAAAAGTTATAGGTGTGGGGGTTGAAGAACGAGACTTAAGTGAGGCTGACGATATTTTGAAATGTGGGATTGGATTGTTTCCGATCATTTACCATGGGCTCCCAATAGGAGTAAACATGAAACGCATAAACAACTAGCAACCGATAATTGAAAATTTCCAAAATAAGCTTAATGCTTGGAAAGCAAACACTCTTTTGTTCGCGGGTCGAGTAACGTTGGCCAAGGCTGTTTTAGGCAACCTCTCGTCGTATTATTTAGGGGTATTTCAGGCACAACAAGCTGTGATTAAAATTCTCTGAAGGCCTGCGAAGATCCTTTGTGTGGGGGCAAGTGGGAAACAGGAACAAGATAGCGTGGATCCGTTGGGGGAAACTGATTAGGGCCAAAAAGAATGGGGGTCTCAGTATATGCGGGCTGGATAAATTTAATCTTGCTATGTTTTCCAAATGGTGGTAGAGAATTCGGGATAATCTGACTCATCTTTGGACTCGGGTCGCGGTAGCTATTCATGGACCTCTTAATGGTAATAAAATGGTTCCGGTTAAAAAATCAATACCGGGATGGTGGAAAAATATAGCCGAAATGGACGACTATCTTAGGAAGAAGGGTATAAATTTGATGGAAAAATTGAAGGTTAAGTAGGAGATAGAAACAATACTCTTTTCTAGCAGGATACCTGGATTGGGTAAGGTCCTTTGAAACATCTTTTCCTTAATGCGTACAAACATCAGCTAATAAAGATGTCATGATTTCTGCTTGTGTGTAGAAGATTGGGGATGTTCATCTTTAGAAGTAGGATTGGGCTCGAAACCCGAGGTCTGTGGTTGAATGGCGGGAAATGGGGGACTTGATGCAAATGCTTCAGCAAGTTTCTTTGTTAGGAAGTAAAGGCAGATGGAATAATGATACAGGGGAAAATTTTTCAATGAAAAGACCGACAAACGAAATTATGTTAAAAGCGTTGGTTCTGAGTGACATTGGTTACTTTAAATGGAACTCGTGGGCTCCTTTGAAAGTAAATTTCTTGGTTTGGCGCGTTGAGTTAGGAAGAGCAGCGGCAAAGGTGAATTTGTCGAACTGCGGCATACACATCTAGAATCGAATGTGCAGCAGATGTGGGATTTGTTATGAGTCCCCTAGTCATATTTTTTTCTGATATTTATGGATGAAGGCCGTGTGGTGGAATGCATTAAGATGGCTCAGAATTCTAGTCGATTGTGAGTGGAACTCGCTATATCAGATGCTGAAATACATCATGTCGCAGATGGGATCAAAAAATGGAAAAAACGGTTCGGATGGTTGCATTTGTTGCGGTTTGGAGGATCTGGCTTGCCAGGAATGATAAGGAGTTCAACGACAATATGATCCCAGTCCAGAAAATTGTCGAATTGATAAAGGAAGACTCATTATTTTGGGTGAAACATAAGGCTAAATATGTACCTTTGGGGTGGAATAACTGGGTAGATTTCAACATTACTATGTTCTTGTAACCTGTTTTGGTTTTCTGGACTTTTGTATCCGTTTTCCTAGCTTATATATATATATATATATTTTATTATATATATATATATATATATATATATATATATATATATATATATATTATATATATATATGACTGTGATTCAAAGAGATGAGTGGTATGAAATTTGCCTTCAGACTAGTGCTGTGTATGAGTTTAAATTATCACAAGTGTAAAATTAGATGGTATTTTTGTGTCAAATTTACTAACGTTAGTAAATATCATCTATAAATAGCAAAAATTGAATATGATAAGGAAGCCCTACTGTCCCTACATTATATTGTGGGATTAACAATTTCATGTGTTACACACATAACACGTAGTCACGTACACGATTTGAGAACCTTCATGAATTGTGGTTTGTCTTCTAATCTACTGCCCTAATAGTCTCGATGCCTTTTACAATATGACATGTAGATGTTGTAAAGGTCATCTAACTTAACTTCTAGGGTAAAGTCGGCTTGTAGTTCTACGCGGATATAAGATCTACAAAATAAATATACGAAGAGGAAATGAAATTTCGGGTTGTAAACGAGTCAAGCGAGCCAGGGTGGCCCATGTCACACCCCGTATTTCCAACCAAACACCGGTGGGCCTGAGTGTGGAATATCGTGACTTAAGTTAATATCGTCATAGTCAATTAAACACAGCACATCGGAAGTCTTGGAGTTTACATTACTATAACAAACCAAATGTTCAAAGTACGAAAAATAATATACAGACAACTTGTAACGAAAGATCCACAGGCGGATCGTAAAATGTACAAAAATGTGTAACAGACTTTGGGCAGATCTAAGGATTTGCAAGATCCTCTTATATCACTGCCGAGCAGCTTCCAGCCTATTTCGTATTGTACCTGCATCTTAGTCTTTTGAAAATACGTCAGCTTTCGCTGGTAAATACACCCGACTAACTCATTTTGAAAACATTTTAAAAATTAGATTTAAGTGCACAGGGCATGAAAATCTTTTATAACTTAGGAAAGTTAACTTTGTAACCTTGTTAACAGATTCACATGTTTGTCTATACATATGGGGCCTAGTACAGAGACCGAGACAAGATTAACGTACACACCACTTAAGAACCCACGAAGGAGTTATCACTAACTAGTGGGTAAAAATAATTTAGCATGAGCATCTGTCAGGTGTATGCCTACACCCCGCGCTTTGGTCGTGGTAATTAACTAATGTAATGAGCCGAGGATATCCAGGACACGGTCGTTAACCGCAATGTTTAAGTTATCAAACAAAACTGATCAAAACGAAATATCCGGATTTACTAGCCACAATCCGGCATTCGATTGATCCCATTTCCTACCAAGCGGTAATAATTTACCATAACCCAAGCCCGTATAGGGAAAATAAGTCAAGAGTATTTACCTGAGCTAGTCTTGATTTAAAATGCAAGATTTAATATCTCATCCGTATTCAAAATAAAATAAGTGCAGATAGCATTTACTGAAAGGCTCTAGTCTGGATTATGGCATAAGCTAACCAATTAAAACGCTAATGGTCTTATTTATGTCTTAGACTTAGACCGACTAGCTTAAAGGATCAAAAACGGTACGATACGCTAGATTAAGCGATGTCCGAATAGAATGTAGTTTAAACCCAACAAGTACTTAAGAGTTGTATAATATGGGTAAACAATTAACATTCTGGAATTTGAGATTAAAATGATAAGGTTAAACCCGTTTCGGTTAATTTCGTAAACTAGTTACATATACTTAACCGTATCCATATAAGCGATATCGGGTAACCGGATGAGTCATGAACAAGTTCTATATGTCATTATATTTTAAATAAGTTGTAATATCAATAGGATAACAACTTATATGCCCGTTGAGGTTTTAAAACGAAACTACGCCTCATAAGGCGTTTTGAACCATTATAATAATTTGTGATATATTATCAGTAAGAAGTCACACATAAGTGTGGTTTATGGTTTAACACCAAACTATTCACCAAAAGGGCATTTTGGTCATTTAAAAAGTATAGTTTACGAAATTATACTAAAATCAGTTTATGATCAGAACATTAACATGATAATATGTTAATTATATTAACATATCAGTAGGTAATTCATTTGAAAGTTCATTGTTGATTAAAACCTTGTTTTATGTAAAAATGGCATTTTAGTCAAAATTGACATTTAAGTGGAACTTATGCATAAACTCAGATTATGATTATGATTATGATCATGTAATATAACCTCGAAGGGTTATGCTACATTGTATTACGATCATCATGCGACTATAAGTCAGAAGTTAACTTATCTAAGTCGGGTCGGAATCGAAAGTCAAAGTAGAAGTTAAACTTTGCGACTTTCGATTGCGAACCGACCCTAGGACCGAAATTGACGGATCAAACATGTTCCCACATGTTCTAATAATTATTACCAACTTGTTTAAGTGTCAAAAACATGTTTATAACATATATAAATTCAGATTATAATATTTATGAAATCTGACCCGTTTAACTTTTTAAAACATAAACTTTGACCCGTCAATTGACCTAGTAAACGTGATGCTTAGGAGATGCCCTTTTAAGGGATTAATACCTTCCTAATTATGATCACTTAGCCATATTCATTTCTAAAAATGGCTGGACCATAATGGTCTTAACCGAAAGTCAAGGCATTTGTCGAAAATGCTTGACTTTTGGCTATTAAAGCCTATAAAAAGAAAAGAGCAGAGATGGAGCACTTAAAAGTGATCCAAGGGAAACTTAGAACTCAAAGGGAAGCTCCCAGATGGTCAAGAACTTCCAAGAGTGTAATAGAGAGGAGAAAGAGTGAATGACCAAAGAATGAGTCAACTTAAGGGTCTATTTATAGTGCTAGAGGTGCAAGAAGATGGAGCCAAGTGTTAGGGGTGTTGTAGGATCTTTACAAGTGTCTAGCAAGGTGTCAAAAGCTAGTAGAGTGTGGCAATTTGCAGGCTAGGTGGCATCCTCACAAAGATTTAGGGTTTTGACACATTTAGTCCCTCAAAATTAGTTTTGTTAAATGTCATGAATTGTCCCTTGACTTATATTCCATGACATAATGACACAACTAGTTCTTTTCGTTCAACACGAGATGTATTGAAGAAGAGTACGAATAACCGAACGTTAACGGGTGTCATACTAGGTGTTTTTACGACTTAAGAGCGTTTACTAGCTTAAACATGAAAGATACGAATATTTATGGTTTCATGGGTCAAATTACCCAAACTAGTAAGGTTAAAGGTTCGGTGAAGAAGTGAAATACTCAAGGATGGTAAATCAAAAGATATTGTCTCAACTAGAGACGTTCGGGTCTAAAGGTGGCTTGAATAAACGAGAATTATGAAAATAGCGAAGTCTAGGGGCCTTTGGGTCATTTTGTGAAAGTCAAAATATTGAAAAACAGAGGCTTTCAAGCCTCGCCGTAGGCTACGGTAACTAGACCGTAGCTTACGGTCAGTATAAAAATGAAGCAGCAGCCTTAGACCGTAACTTACGGTTCTCAACCGTAAGTTACGGTTAGTTTTGTGAAGTTGTGTAACTTTAAACATGTTTGAGTGGTTGAGTGGCTAACTCATTGAGGTATGATCCGAGGGCATGTACACTTGTCGATATACTAATGAACACAAATTTTACGAGGTTACAGCACAGGCTTGGCTCGTTCAAAAACAGAGCCAAACGAGCTAACTCATTTATCTTAATGAGCTGTAATGTTGGGCTCGGGATCGGCTCGAGCCAGTTCGTGGCGTATCAAGAGTCACGGATCTTGAAATATTAAATAGGGGAAGAGGACTTAACACATATAAAATTTTCGGTAAAATTTATACTTCAAAGCGAAAAAACACCCCCCCTCTGGCCCACCTAAGCTCCATCGTTGCTCATTCTGCCGGGTCGTTTAATTAAAAATACATATTTTTAATTTTTTTGTATTTTTTACATTATGTATATGTATATAATTTGGGCTTCAATTTAACGAGTCAAACGAGTGAGTCACAAACCAAACCTACATTGGCTTGTGCTCAGCTCATTTACAAACCGAGCCAAGCTGGCCAGGCTCGTTTAAAATCAAGCCAGTTACAAGTGGAACTTTTTTCAAGAAAGTTGCGAGCCACAAGTGTAAAGATGGAACACATTTTTTATAATTCGGATTTAAAGATATTATTCATACATATACGAATGCAGTTTCTATACTATAAGGTATTGGAGTATAATTTAATCATCCTTAATTCTACCTAAGTACCACGTCACCCACTTTTCTTCATTTCACTCCGTCTCATTCCAAGGAAATGGTTTAATCCTACTGACTTCATCTAACCCTTTTCCAGTGGTTTTTGGTTTAAAAAGAAGTATCATTAATTCAATCACTAACATCAGGTTAACATGTTAATACATAACCCCTTTAACGCCCCTTAACACGAGGGAGTTATGTGCAATACCGGTTATCTTGCCATATCATCATTAACACCAAAAATGTTATAATACATCCATGGCTTAACAAGCTAACTGTACACTTATTGTGTTTTCAGTTTAGACGTTAATTCTTTTATTTTAATTCAACTAGAAACTCTATTAAATAGGTTATAATGGAATACATGTGTTTATTAAGTATGAAACGTTTTATATGACATAACCATTTCTTTATAGAACTAGAAAAACAAATACAACTTGAGAATAATGAACTAAATGGTAGCCTTGTTGAAGTTATTAGGGTTTTTTTAAAGATTAACTACAAAATGAATTTTAATATGAGAAGTGAAAGAAGACTTTTTTTTTTATTTTCTTTTCCATCTACTTGATGTTTAGTTGTAAAAGAATATATAAAAAATAAAAAATTGATTTTTTTTTCATTTACTTGATGTTTAATTGTAAAATATAAAAAATAAATAAAAAAATCCGTGTATTTACTTTAGTAAAGTAATTATAATTATCTTAGAGTAATTACATAATATTCTACTAGTATAAATAAACGAACTTTTATAGATTCTGGAATTAAAAATATGTGCTTGACATGATGGGAAAAATATTCAAAAAAATTAATAAAAAATTTCTCTCCACTTCATATTATGTTAAAACTCATTTGTATTTTATCAGAACCTAACCTAATAGATTTTAGATGTTTAATCCTATAAAAAGAAATTATAACCTGTGTTCCTTTCTAACCCATTTAGAAAAATCAAGATGTAGCAAATTAAGTTTAGGTTTACAACTAATAACCAACGATTAGACATAAACATAAAAGAATAACATTATATTAACCTAATTATAATGGTTATAATTAGAATTTATGTATTCTCTAAATTATATACATATAATAATACTGATTTTGGATTGAGTAATTGATACTGACTTCATCCAAAGTTAGCAAATTCATATTTAAAGTTATCAGAAAAAAAAACATGGTAAAAAAGACCTAAACTTAGAAAGAGCATAACTTAGACGGCTACGAATTAAATCACTAGACCCATAAACATCGAAATGAACTGTCTAGATGAGCCTATTTATCTAGCAAATAGCCATAGGTGCGCACTTTAACTCAACTATTGGACGCAAATTATATCAGTTAGTAATCTAATTTCATCACCGAATTAAGATTTCCTTATAGTTATAGCTTTTTCGTATTTTTTTTATTGTAAAACAGGCAAATCACCGGTTGTCTTAATTTATGTCTTTATTATTATTTATGTTTATCTTCGGTATTTATTAGGTAGTTTGTATTAGAAATTTGACAAATGATGCCAACTTTAATATTTCACAAACAAAGAAACCTCATATTTTGTTTGAGTTCATTATATAGATAGTCCTTATAGCTTGTCCTTATGGCTTATTAAAAGTAACACGTTTAGGTACTAAGGTTTTCGAGTAATAATTCAGGTTATATGATTTTTAGTTTTATAATACCTTTGAGTACTAAGATTAATAATTCAAGGACTATATATATATATATATTAAAGATCATTCATAAAACACCCATTTTTTAAAAGGACTATTTGTGTAAAATGACAAAATGCTTACAACCCACCCTTTTGAATAAGTCGTCCTAGAACGTCATGGTTTACGCCTACAACATGGATAAATACATTGTTTCCGCAGGTTAAAATAAAGTCAATGGCGTCGCCACTTTCAACAACATTTTAAAAGCTGGTGAACTTCAGTTAAATGTTTTATGGTTAAGGAACTTCAGTTAGATGGTTAACTTTACACAATTCGATTAAAGGTTTTCCACTGACCAATTAACAAAATTGTTGAAGCAGCAGAAGATTTCCACGTGAAAATAAACCTCCATGGACGTCCTTTTCTTGTGTAAGACCCTGCCTTATACTATTGAAATTTCTATAAAAATTTCGCATTTAAACAAGAAAATGCAATTACACGTCATTTCAAATCTTGGCGTTTACTAAAACTTTATTTACATTAAACATTTCGACATGTCCTTACTATTTTGTTTCGTAACATCGAAACCCAAATGCGGAAGCTTGATCTTTGATTGTGTTCGGTTCTTCATAGAGCTTGATCGTCATTCGGAGGTACTTGCGAATCCCCTGAATTGGAAATTTGCAAAACATTAGTATTATAGCAAATAACCGAAAGCGTAGTGTAATAACTTGGTAAAATATTCAAATCAGAAAAACACCGTTTCTGAGGTGGCGTCGGCGACGGCCGAAAGTCTTGTCGGCGACGGCCGAAAGTCTCGTCGGGGACGCCTTCTTAAAACCTGGGTCGGGGCTTTACTGCGGTAGGCAGTAACTTAAGACGTCGGAACAATATGGATGCGTCGGCGACGGCCAGGTGTACCGTCGGCGACGGTATCTGCTGCAGCAGATTTGCTGCAGCTTTATTCAATTACCCGCTCGACCCGTTTCAAGTCCCGAACATTAAAACACGACTCGGGGCTTTCAGTGACATATCAATAAAACACTATTGACTGCTTTCATTCAACGGTTGCTAGCCGTAGGCTAGGCTGGCCATCGTAGCTTGATATGGCCGTCGTAAGAACTTTTCTAGTTTTTGCCGCTTTTGTTACGAAACCTTCGTAACATATTAAATATATATCCGTTTCTCATGAAAGTTGTTTCTAAATAACCATAAAATGTTTTCTTACATATTTAACCCGAAATCCTTAACCCGGGTACTTATTTCTTATGAATTATGCATTTATTCCGATTTATGCTCTACATTTCTGATTTTGCCCTTTAACCCCATTTAAACTAATCTATATGTTTACACATCCATTTCGGTATGCATTAACACTCCATTATGACCCGTATAGTTGTCTTAGCGAAAATACATCGCTTTATTCAACTAAACTTTATATATTAACTATTTTGACCCATTTGGTTGTTTCAGCGTAATCCAACGCTTATTTCAACCAAACCTTCTATCTTAACATTTCTTCACTAGGATATCTATCTAATTCCCACCATAACATTATTTGTGGTGGATTTATTATCAAAAATTCATTTTATCCAATATCCACCCTTTAGTTCGATAGTTTATGGAAAAGACCGGTTAAAAAGGCATTAAACCAAAAAGGCTTATGCTTTTTCTCTTTTATTTTACCGAAAGGATCTAGTATATTATAAAACTCAATTTTAAAATAATATTAGAGTCGTTTACTTATTTTCATCACTCGAGGGCATTTTGGTCAACTTTGTCTCTTCTTTTACGACGAGGAACATAATGTTTAACCATTATCTATGTAAAATTAATTATGTTCTTAAAAACATAATGTTTATGGATTAGATTATTGAATTTACCTTACCTTTGGTAGTCCATTATTCATTTATAACCTATATCAGACCTTTAAGTCCTTGATCAAAGTTTTGACCCGTTATGTCACACCCTGACCCGCAGCGAAAATGGTAATCGGGGCATGATTGGGTTTTCATCAAAGCTCATGACATTTACTATAAAATTTCATATTTATTATTCCCAATTTAAAAGAGAAAATACATCAAACATATAAGCATAACATGTTCTAAACACCACATTCATGAACACTTTATTTTTCTTCTAAGGAAAATTCCTATGTGTTCCTTGCTTCGACCTGTTCACCTGTATCATGTGTAAAAAGAAATATGGTTTTCGGGTCAACAAAAGTTGGCGAGTGAATCTTATAAAAAAAATTTGAACGAATTTGTTATATTGGTTATAAAAATATGCATAACCACATATGAGTATACGTATATGTAAATTTAATCACAAAACACATAATATCAATTAATGCACACACACATATCAAATGATGAACAGTGAGATCAAGGCTCAATCAAACGGAGCCGATCTAATGAGGCCCCTGATACTCAACTCGTCTCCCACGAGGAACTGATGGGCCTAATGAATGATTTGCACGCAACTTGACGAAGATGTAAACACGCAATACAACAATTAACATTTACATCACACGTTAGATCATATACTGGTAATTGCACAAGTGTTTGAATAAATGAAATGTATAAACGACACATGATACACCCCAAAACATAAATAAAAAGGGGAATTTGTAAGAATTCACTCACAGTGGGTGCGTTCCTTGCTTGGTAATGAAAGCGCACGAGTTGAGGATTTGATCGACGAAAGGATACTAACCTAAAATGGTACGCGATAAATCGGTAAATATAAACAGGTTAATATCTTGATTTATACTTTTTATTGGATTTTAGATTGTTTTCCTAGTATTATAATGGAGAATTTAACCTTAGAAAATTGTAATTTTTAGTTGTTTTTAATTGTTTTATAATTAAAATAATAATATATAATTGATAGGAATAATTAAAAGAAATTAAAAATAATAATAAAAAAATATTGTCAGGTCTGACAAGACCTGACCGGTTCGTTGACTTTTTGACCGCGTGTTGTAGGACTCGAACTCACGACCTCTCGTTCACGTGCACGCAACTCTTCCAACTGAGCTACATGTCTAAGCCGTTTAGATTTGGTTTTTAATTACTCTTATATTCTTATTTACTTTATTCATAAAATATTAAATTTTAAAAAGGTTTTAAAACAAACGAACCGCCCGTCACCCTGAGAATCGAACCCGACTCCCTTTGCTCCACTCGGTGTCTAACCCATCATATATTAAAATTGTTTTGTATTTATAACCTTACTGATGGCTGTTATAATTTGACAAAAACGTTAATAACTTAACCAGGAAACCGACAATATATGGATTCAAACTCGGGTAGTGTATGCTATTTATGCACACAGTCCACCACTGGACTGTGTGTCTAACCTGGTTAAAATCCGTTTATCATTTAACTTAATTACTGAAAGAGGATCATCATCAACACTGATTTCATAACTGAAATCAAAACTCGATTAATCAATGTTTTCAACTATTCGGATTTGATAGACAAACAAGAATGAATTGAATTTAATGAACAGGGATGATCAAAAACACAAACCGACAAGAAATCGAAGTTCCCTGTTATTCCGGTGACCAACTCCGGTGGAAGTTTTCCGGCGACGTCGATTGGAGCAGAAATGAAGAAGTAAATTTTTCTTAGAGAGAGTAAAGGGGGTATGCGTGATTTCTGATGAGTGGAGGATTGATTTAAATAGCCGATCTTGCAATCATGAGGAATTCGGTTACGACACAAATCATGGGTCAAAGGTTCTTCAAACGTAACACCGAATTAGTCTTGATGGATGCTTGATTTTAGAATTTTGAAATGGATTCAATCAATTTCTGAAGTTAAAATATACTCTGACTAAATTTCTGGGCGGTTACCCTATTTCCTTTTTAAAGAAGGTTTGCAGGTTAAGTGGGTTAGAAGATAAGAATTATTTGTTTTCATTTCATAACACAAGCGCATGTGCAGCACAGTGGTGTTTGTGTGTGCTATTATTCGGGAGACCCGGGTTCGATCCTGGTTTCCCTCATTCTTATTATTTTAATTTTTTTTGCACTAACTTTTAAAGGTTATATTAACTCAGTATTTTATTTATTTATTAATTGTGTTTTGCATTCATTTTTTGTGACAAATTTAATAAACGACTTTAATTAAAATACGACGAACATTTAATCAGTACATAATAAATAACCAATGCGGGTTTAAAAAAAAACCGTTTTACGCAAATGTTACAGTATTCCCTACTTTTAGGAATTTCGTCCCGAAATTTAGGTAGTAACCGTAACAGGGAAAAGATGTGGGTATTTCTCGCGCATTGAGTCTTCACGTTCCCAAGTAAACTCGAGTTCTCATTTTGTACTCTGACTAACATCTAAATATCTTTTAACAGAAAGGGAGTGTGAGGTTTTGGATTTGACATTAAAAGTTTTCATCACAAGATAAAATTTTGGATTTTGATTAGGGCGGTAACGTTCCTAGTAAGGGTTGAGTACCCTGCTATAGGAATCGCTTTTTGATGCATAAGATGAGAAACGATGATACACAGAGTGAGTTGACTAGATTTGATCATATGCATAAGAGTTTTGAGAGATTTGATGCGTTGAAAAGATAAAGTTATATCACCAGACGAAAAAACTTCAACCATGACGATATTAAAACATACACGAAACTTCTCATAACCGTCTGGCAATGCTTTTGATCCTTTGATAAGAATACTTATATATAGGAAGTACCAGCAGCGTATCCACCATATTCTTGTCAAATTTTCATTGTCTTTGTCAGTAAGTTATGATTAGTTCTATGTGACTCTAAAATCTACAAAACATAAACAAACACAACAGCCAAAGCTTGAGTCTCAAATCTGAAAGGATACATGACTGAATAAAGCCGGTACCTCTCTCGTTTGTTATGAAGAAGAGGTCAGTCTATGAAAAAGTGAAACATGACCCAACTTCTTTAAATGATGAGAACGAGATACGTCGTGATGTATGATGATATGAAAATTAAATCAATGACTAAAGATACGAAATAAAATAGTAATATCAATTTGCATTTAAAATTCTTGGATACATAAATTCCCAAATTAAAACAGGGATACAAGATTTAGAGAATCATTAAGAACTAGACGGTTGGAGCTGAGTCTTGACTCTTGGTGATGGAAGACTAGTTAGGTTGTTCGTTTGTGCCATTATTATCTTCAATTGGATTAGCATTGATGTTGTAAGCTCTTCCTCTCGCTAGTGGTGGAGCTGGGTTTGCTTGATTTGCTTAGGCTTGGGCATTAATGATGTTAACCAACCTAGGGCACGTGTTTCTAAAATGGGTAGGGTCGCCACAATTAAAGCAAGCTCGAACATATGGAACTATGGGGTTTTGGGGTTGTTGGTAGGGTTGAATCATGTTTTGGGTAGGGGGTGAAGCTTGGTTTTGAGGGGTACGACAAGTTTTGCTCAAATGACCATAACGCCCACAATTAGCACACAGTCGATAAGGTATGGTAGGTGGATGGTGATAAAAACAGGTGTTGCATTGAGGGTGAAGTCCAATGTAAGGTTTCTTATTTGGATAATTAGGGTTGGGTGCTACTTGAGTGATTGGGATAGCTTGGAGGGGTACAGCTTGTGGAGCTGGTTGACTAGTTTGAGTGACAGCGAAATTTTGTCCGTCTCGTTTTCTCTTAGTAGTGGGTTGAGAAGAGGATTCAGCTTGGGTTGAGTTTGAGGTTTCGGTTGTTGCTTTATCCTTCTTCTTCTCCTCCTTGAAGTCTCCATTTCTAATGTGGTTTTCGGTGAGCTCTGTAGCTAACTCCATTACTGCTTCCAAAGTTGCAGGGGTTGTACTTATTACAGGGTCCTGAATATTTGAATGAAGACCCCGAACGTAGTGTTCAATCAGACGGTAGAGGGTAGTGAACAAGTTGGGGACCATTTGATTCAACTCAAGAAATCTCTTGTTGTATGTGGTGTGGTCGCCCTCCTTTTGTTTTAAAGAGTAGAACTCATCTTCTAATTTCTTGATTTCGCTTCTCGGACAGAAACGTCTTGTCATGATCTCCCTTAACTCTTCCTAATTCAAAGTCATAGCATCCTCAGCACCTCGTTTGCCCTTCTCTGTATTCCACCATGTAAGTGCTACTCCGAACAAACGACCAGTAGCATATCGCACCTTGCGATCATCGGGGCAGTCGCAATTAAGAAAAGTATTTTCCATCTCCTCAAACCAATGGAGGAGAGCGGTGACACCTTCAGTCCCTTCGTATTTTGGGGGATTGCAGGATTTGAAATGCTTGTAGGTGCATTTAGTGGTATTTGGGGGAGAGTTGACAACGTTTTGATCTTCTTGGTTGATTGGGTTTATGGGATTAGCGATAAGGGCTTGTTGGACTTGAACTACGATGTTGGGTATTATGGCAGCCATTTGTTGAGCAATTTGGGCAGCCATGTGCTCACGGGATTTTCCTGATCTCCTACCCCTACGAGAGTGACTATAAGACATCTACAAGGAATACGTATCGAGAGTATGAGTTTGACATATAGGTGTCATGTGTCGTATAAAATGAATATCCACAAAAACAAATGCAGAAAAATAAATTTGCTACATCCATAGGATGTCTTGGGCTTTGCTCATGTTTGTGCCCCCATATGTCCCCATACTTGGCCTTGGTAGTCATGTGGGACCCCATGACTCCTGGGCTCTTGTAGGGCTCACATTGGTGTTGGCCTGTTAACACTTGCGCCACCCGAATGAAAATCGTAAAACATGATTGCAAAGTATAAGGTCGGAGGGTGTCCTGGTATAGACACAATGACAACTCAAAGTGGGGTTAGTTCGAAGTCGTTTAGTGTGGCATGCTTTGGCCTAATAGGTCCTTTGTACTCTCATCGTTAGTCCCCAGGTAGGCAAACTAGTCCGTTATATTGGATTTATATGAATGCCAACCTAGACAGGAGGTTTCGACTACTGGTACTCGTACCCTTCCAGTTACTACATGCCCGTCGTAGAACTTACTTTGATGGGATTGAAAAACGAAAACACCACAAAATCTTGAATAAAGAAAACATGAGAATGATTTGAATATGTGAGAATTGAAACGTGCGTGATCAATGTATATGTAACCATGTTATGTTTGACAACAAGTATAACTCATTAAGTATCCACAAAATGATAGTGGAAGTGTTTGCATGCATTTGTGTGTGTAATAAATATGAAACAAATAAACATCATGAGTTTGAATGTAACCACATAAGCAATTAAAATCTAATCAACTATAGTATAGGCTCTAAGGGTCTAATAACCTATCCTATATCCCTATAGTCAAAAGCTCTGATACCAATCTGTCACACCCTGACCCGCAGCGGAAATGATAGTCGGGGCATGATTGGGTTTTCATCAAAGCTCATGACATTTACTATAAAATTTCATATTTATTATTCCCAATTTAAAAGAGAAAATACATCAAACATATAAGCATAACATGTTCTAAACACCACATTCATGAACTCTTTATTTTTCTTCTAAGGCAAATTCCTATGTGTTCCTTGCTTCGACCTGTTCACCTGTATCATGTGTAAAAAGAAAGATGGTTTTCGGGTCAACAAAAGTTGGCGAGTGAATCTTATAAAAAAATTTGAACGAATTTGTTATATTGGTTATAAAAATGTGCATAACCACATATGAGTATACGTATATATAAATTTAATCACAAAACACATAATATCAATTAATGCACACACACACACACATCAAATGATGAACAATGAGATCAAGGCTCAATCAAACGGGCTGATCTAATGAGGCCCCTGATGCTCAACTCGTCTCCCACGAGAAACTGATGGGCCTAATGAATGATTTGCACGCAACTTGACAAAGATGTAAACAGCAATACAACAATTAACATTTACATCAAACGTTAGATCATATAATTGTAATTGCTTAAGTGTTTGAATAAATGAAATGTATAAACGACACATGATACACTCCAAAACATGAATAAAAAGGGGAATTTGTAAGAATTCACTCACAGTTAGTGCGTTCCTTGCTTGGTAATGAAAGCGCACGAGTTGAGGATTTGATCGACGAAAGGATACTAACCTAAAATGGTACGCGATAAATCGGTAAATATAAACGGATTAATATCTTGATTTATACTTTTTATTGGATTTTAGATTGGTTTTCTAGTATTATAATGGAGAATTTAATCCTTAGAAAATTGTAATTTTTAGTTATTTTTAATTGTTTTACAATTAAAATAATAATATATAATTGATAGGAATAATTAAAAGAAATTAAAAATAATAATAAAAAAATATTGTCAGGTCTGACAAGACCTGACCGGTTCGTTGACTTTTTGACCGCGTGTTGTGGGACTCGAACTCACGACCTCTCGTTCACGTGCACGCAGCTCTTCCAACTGAGCTACGTGCCTAACCCGTTTAGATTTGATTTTAATTACTCTTATATTCTTATCAACTTTATTCACAAATTATTAAATTTTAAAAAGGTTTTAAAACAAACGAACCGCCCGCCACCCTGAGAATCGAACCCGACTCCCTTTGCTCCACTGCACCTAGCCCAACCAGTTGGGCTGGGTGTTTAACCCATCATATATTAAAATTGTTTTTTTATTTATAACCTTACTGATGGTTATTATAATTTGACAAAAAGGTTAATAACTTAACCAGGAAACCGACAATATATGGATTCGAACTCGGGTAGTGTATGCTATTTATGCACAGAGTCCACCATTGGACTGTGTGTCTAACCTGGTTAAAATCCGTTTATCATTTCACTTAATTACTGAAAGAGGATCATCATCAACACCGATTTCATCACTGGAATCAGAACTCGATTAATCAATGTTTTCAAGTGTTCGGATTTGATAGACAAACAAGAATGAATTGAATTTAATGAACAGGGATGATCAAAAACACAAACCGACAAGAAATCGAAGTTCCCTGTTATTCCGGTGACCAACTCCGGTGGAAGTTTTCCGGTGACGTCGATTGGAGCAGAAATGAAGACGTAAATTTTTCTTAGAGAGAGTAAAGGGGGTATGCATGATTTCTGATGAGTGGAGGATTGATTTAAATAGCCGATCTTGCAATCATGAGGAATTCGGTTACGACACAAATCATGGGTCAAAGGTTCTTCAAACGTAAAACCGAATTAGTCTTGATGGATGCATGATTTTAGAATTTTGAAACGGATTCAATCAATTTCTGAAGTTAAAATATACTCTGACTAAATTTCTGGGCGGTTACCCTATTTCCTTTTTAAAGAAGGTTTGCAGGTTAAGTGGGTTAGAAAATAAGAATTATTTGTTTTCATTTCATAACATAAGTGCATGTGCAGCACAGTGGTGTTTGTGTGTGCTATTATTCGGGAGACCCGGGTTCGATCCTGGTCTCCCTCATTCTTATTATTTTAATTTTTTTGCACTAACTTTTAAAGGTTATATTAACTCAAATATTTTATTTATTTATTAATTGTGTTTTACATTCATTATTTTAACAAATTTAATAAACGACTTTAATTAAAATACGACGAACATTTATTCAGTACATAATAAATAACCAGTGCGGGTTTTAAAAAAACTCGTTTTACGCAAATGTTACACGTTGACTCGGCTCATACCATGATTCGTTTCAATATCATGCTCTGTTCTTTATAAGAACACAAAAATTTACAAAGCAATATTGGTCATCATTGTCATACGGTGATACTATCACCATTTGACCCGTTCGGTATAAATAATCGTTTGTCATTATGAGATGGCACTTATTTGCCATCTCGCCTCGTTTACACTGTATGATCATATTGCTTAAAAAATCATTTCTTAACTCACTTGACCCATTATGACTTACGCCATATGGTTTCTTTTTGAAACCCCTTATTTATTCGTCATCACATGACTAATTTACCGTTTTACCCTTTTACGATAAATCATGGTTTAATACCATATTCACTCGTTCCAACCCGTATCTATCCGTACTGGAACTTTATATTTCGAGATCTTGTCCCGAATACCCAAAACATTTATTCATTACATAAGTAATTCTACTATTTTAAAGATGTAAGCTTTACTTACCTCGAAATCTAATTATGCTCTTTCTGTCACACCCCGACCCGCAGCGGATAAGGTGATCGGGGCATGATTGGGTTATCATCAAAGCTCATGACATTTATTATGCGTTTCATATTCTTTAATACAAATTAAATTGAAATTTACAATAAAGGTTACAACTGTTCTAACTAACAATCTAAACTTCTTTGTTCTCTTCTAAGGCATATCCTATGTTTTCCTTGCTTCAACCTGTTCACCTGTATCATGTGTAAAAAGGTTTTTGGATCAACATAATGTTGGCGAGTGAATCCTATGGAAAACATTTGAACGAATATATTTAAATTGATTATGAAATATGTGCACAACCAAACATGAGTAAAGATAGATGAAAACTTAATCAACAATCATAAGATATTAAGTGAAACACACATGAACAATAATGGAACATTTAGAGGCACGCGATGCTCAACTCGTCTCTCACGAGGAACTGAGGGGCCTAATGAATGAATTGCATAACCATGATAATATGAATGACACAACTACAAACAATACAAACTCAATGATATACACATAAACAATAATGAATTTGATTTGTAGCACGCGTTGTTCAACTCGTCTTCCACGAGGAACTGATGGGCTTAATGTATGAGTTTCATATAATATGACAAAAGGAAATAAGTAAATCACAACAAAAGACAATCTAAGTTTAAGTCATGATGTGGTATGGCACGAGTTTAAATAAATAAATTGATTATTTTCATAACACATGACACACCCAAAAACGTGTAATTTAAAAGGGGGGAGTTGTAAGATTCACTCACAGCGGGTGCGTTCGGTTGATGACGTTGAATGCACGCGAGGTGGTTTTAACCACGAGTGAGATTTAACCTAGATAAATCGCATTATGGTTTGGTAAGTAAACGGATTTTATTAATCTATTTTAGTAGGATTGTTGGGTGTATATTTGTGAGTTTGAGGCTATTTTCTAACCTTAAAAATGTTATTTTTAAGTATTTTTAATTGATTTTTAATTAAAATAATTAAATAAAAATAAAAAAAAATTGATTTTTTTTCTGACCGTTGACCGTTTGACTGACCGTTGACCTGACCGTTGACCGGTTCAATTCGGAATACAAGTGCGCTGAGTGAGGCTCGAACCCGAGACCTCCCGTACGCGTGCACGCAGCTCTACCAACTGAGCTACGTGTCTAACCCGTTATAAATCTGATTTTAATTATATATATATATTAATTAGTTTAAACCGAAAATCATTTTATTTCAAAAATAGTTTTAAGCGAATCGGACATGCACTCCACAGGTCTCGAACCCGGGACCTGTGGTTTAATCTAACACACAGTCCACCGCTGGACTGTGTGTTCAACATGTTATATAATTCGATTTTTATTATACTTAAATACTAATTAGTTATTTCCTTTTCTGCCTTATTTAAAAAGAAGAGATAATTGTCCGAGTCGGTGCAGAAGACCGGACTCGAACTCGTGACCAGTGATATAAACAAACACACAGTCCACCACTGGACTGTGTGTCCAACTTGGTTATTATTCTGGTTATCAATATACATAACATATACCAGTGACGACTCCGGTTCAGTTTAACAAAAAAATGATTTTTATTAAGGCAGCGTGTGTGAGACGGGATTCGAACTCGAGACCTTTGCGTTTTATGTGCACACAGTCCACCGCTGGACTGTGTGTCTAACCCGAGTAATATCCTGATTTTAATTATACTTATACGTTATAGCGGTCATCGTCTTCCTCGTCAAGTTAGAACCAGAAATCGGAAATCGACTGGTTCAAGGTTTTTATCAGTTTATTAGTGTGTTTCAGTTCATTACGGTGAGATAAATGAGAAAAGAAAAAGAAATTGGGCGGAGAGGTATACCGACTGGACTCTCTGTTTTCCGGCAGAAACTCCGGCGATAGAATTCACCTCCGGCGACGTGTTCCTTGTAGCAGCGAGTCTCCAGGAAGCTTACAAAGGGTGTGGGTATCTCCGGTATAAGCTCAGAGGCTCAGTGAGGCTCAGGGATGGAGAAACCGGTTTTCCGGCGATGAGCAGGGAAATTCCGGCGAGTGGAATTACGCCGAGAAAAGGTGTGTTTTTGAGCGAAAAGGTTTGCAGTCGGTTGTGGGTGAATTTATAATGCAGAACGTTGAAGCACCTGGTCTGATTTCCGACTGTAATCATAAATCATAAAACTCCGGCGGTTATGGTTTGGTCGCGGACTTCAAACATCGGTTATAACCGATGTCTGGTTAATGGTTTACGTTATAACGTAAATTGTAGTTAAGACTCGCGAGATTTCCGGGATTCCGACGACTGAACTGTTTGGGCGCCGGTTTTGAATTCGTAATGTCACTTTATGAATTAAATGATTCTATTATTTACCAAACAGAACAAGTGGCGCAGTGGTTTGTGTGTGTGTGTTAAGACATGTTCCGGATCGGTACAGACCCGGGTTCGAAACCCGGCAGAGGTATAATATTTTTATTTTGCGATTTTTGACAGTTTTTCAAAAACTAATTATATATTCTTGTATAATAATCGATTACGTATCGTTTAAAATTATTTCGGGCATTTAATTCGCAGCGAAAATTTTGACTGACTGTTCGGTTGATAAACGGAGCGGGTTTGGTAAATCCGTTTTTGACGGATGTTACAGTATCCTCTGCTTTTTAGAAATTTCGTCCCGAAATTTAAATAATGATATATTTTGATCAAAAGGATGATGATGTTTAGTTTGACAGTTGTATGCTTAGAAAAATAAGGGTTTAAGTTTTTGTTCGAGGCGGTAACGTTCCTTGTAAGGGTTAAGTGCCCTATTCAGGAATCGCTTTTTTGTTGCCTACTGTATAAGTATTGATAAGCAGAAATGATTTGCTAAAAATGATATCGTGCATAAGAGTTTAGATACATTTGGGAAAGTATGGTTATATCCTAAGGCAAAACTTAACACTACAACCTTTACGGAACATAAATAAAAACACAACAACTGATATTTGAACATAAGTAAACACAACAGCTAATATTCGAACATGAATAAACACATCAGCAAATATTTGAGCATGAATAAACACATCAGCAAATATTTGAACATGAATAAACACAACAGCAAATATTTGAATCCACATTCTGATAGCATATATGTTTGAATGATGGAAGTTCCTCTCTCGTTTGTTATGATGGAGAGGTTAGTTTATGTAGAAATGGATCACAATCCAATCTCTTTAAATAACATGATGATATAAATGTAACACAAATTCCAACCAAGGTAATACTAAATCCTACATGGAACTTCTCATAACCGCCTGATAATGCCTCTGATCCTTTGGCAAGAATACTTATATATAGGAAGTACCAGCGGCGTATCCACCATATTCTTGCCAAATTTTCATTAGTTTTATCCACAAGTTATGATTGGTTACCAAGAAACTAATAAATCCTACATAGAACTTCTCATAACTGTCCGATAATGCCTCTGATCCTTTGACAAGAATACTTATATATAGGAAGTACCAGCGGCGTATCCACCATATTCTTGTCAAATTTTCATTGGTTTTATCAGTGAATTATGATTAGTCCTATAACTCTACAACCAATACAACAAACATAAAATACTGAAATGAAATATATCTGTGCGATCAAGGCTCAATCGAACGGAGCCGATCGTATTGCATGTACTTGAAAATGAAATGGATGTGCGCTCAAGGCTCAATCAAACGGAGCCGAACGTATTGAATGTACTGAAATTGAAATTGTGTGCTCAAGGCTCAATCAGACGGAGCCGAGCGTATTGCATGTACTGAAAATGAATAACTTAACCACACAAACAGCCTATGCATGGAACCTCTCATAACCGCCTGATAATGCCTCTGATCATTTGACAAGAATACTTATATATAGGAAGTACCATCGGCGTATCCACCATATCCTTGTCAAATTTTCATTGACTTTATCCGCAAGTTATGGTTAGTTCGATGCGACTCTACTACAAACACCACAACCACAAGATACTGATAATGAAATTGTCTGTGCGCTCAAGGCTCAATCAAACGGAGCCGAACGTATTGAATGAAATTGTATGTGCGCTCAAGGCTCAATCAAACGGAGCCGAACGTATTGAATGTACTGAAATTGAACAACTTAATCTAAACAACCATCACACAATCAGCCTATGCATGGAACCTCTCATAACCGCCTGATAATGCCTCCGATCATTTGACAAGAATACTTATATATAGGAAGTACCATCGGCGTATCCACCATATCCTTGTCAAATTTTCATTGACTTTATCCGCAAGTTATGGTTAGTTCGATGTGACTCTACTACAAACACCACAACCACAAGATACTGATAATGGAATTGTATGTGCGCTCAAGGCTCAATCGAACGGAGCCGAACGTATTGCATGAACTGGAAATGTAAATTGAAATATGCGCTCAAGGCTCAATCAAACGGAGCCGAACGTATTGCATGTATTGAAATGTAAAATGAAATAACCGATCAAGGCTCAAACAAACGGAGCCGATCGTGCGGGCACGCCAAGATCAACCACATAATAAAATGGGGATCCAACTCAACCTCGATGGATGGGGAGCCACGGCCTCGGCAAAAGCATATACTGAAAACAATATATAATATATAATATCCAATAATTTCTCTAACAGTCTACACATGGAAAAACATCAAACTAAACGATAGGGGTTGAATCTGGATCTTCGGTGAAGAGGACTAGCTGAGTATCTTCGTTTGGGCCGTCATCATCTTCGACAGGATTGGCGTTGATATTGAAGACTCTTCCTCTTGCTGGTGGCATAGTGTTTGGGTTTTCTTGGTTTACTTGGTTAACTGGGTTTGATTGGGCTTGAGTGTTGATAACGTTAACCAATTGGGGGCATGTGTTTCTAAAGTGGGTAGGGTCGCCACAATTGAAACAAGCTCGAGCATATGGGAACATGGGGTATTGGGGTTGTTGATAGGCTTGAGCCATGTTTTGAGTAGGGGAAAAGGTTTGGTCTTGAAAGGTGCGACAAACATTGCTCAAATGACCATAGCGTCCACAAGTTGTACATAGCCGGCAAGGTAAGGTAAGGGGATGGTGATAAAAACAGTTGTTGCATCGAGGGTGAGGTCCAAGATATGGTTTCTTATCTGGGTAAGCTGAGTTGGGTGCCACTTGGGTGATTGGGATAGCTCGGATGGGTATGGCGTGTAAAACTGGTTGATTTCGTTGGGTCGCAGCGAAAAGTCGCCCGACTCTTCTTCTCTTAGGATTGGGTTGAGAAGGGGATTCAGTTTGAGTGGAGTCGGAGGTTTCAGTCGATTCTTTATCCTTCTCCTTCTCCTCCTTGAAGTCTTTGTTTCGGATTCGGTTCTCGGTGAGCTCTGTTGCTAGCTCCATTGCTGCTTCCAAAGTTGCAGGCTTGGTACTTATCACAGGGTCTTGAATCTTTGACGGAAGACCACGAATGTAGTGCTCGATCAAACGGTAGAGGGGAGTGAACATGTTGGGAACCATTTGATGTAACTCGAGGAATCTTTTGTTGTAGGTGATGTGGTCTCCTTCCACTTGCTTCAATGAGTAAAATTCATCTTCTAACTTCTTGATTTCGCTCCTTGGGCAAAATCGTCTGGTCATGATTTCCTTCAATTCGTTCCAAGTTAAGGACATAGCATCTTCCACACCTCGTTTGGCCTTCTCTGTGTTCCACCAAGTAAGTGCTATCCCATATAATCGACCGGTAGCATATCGCACTTTGCGATCATCAGGGCAATCGCAATTTAGAAATGTGTTCTCCATTTCTTCAAACCAATGGAGGAGAGCGGTGACGCCTTCAGTCCCTTTGTATTTCGGAGGGTCGCATGATTTGAAATGCTTGTAGGTGCATTTAGTGGTATTTGGGGGAGAGTTGAAAATGTTTTGGTTTGCTTGATTGACAGGATTAACGGTAAGTGCTTGCTGAACTTGGATTACAATATTGGGTATTACGGCAGCCATTTGTTGAGCGATTAACGCAGCCATGCGTTCGCGGGCTTTTCTTGCTCTCGTCTTCCTATGGGCGAAGTTAGAAGACATCTACAAGGAATACATGACAAGAGTATGAGTTGGATGCTTTTGGGTTCATGGGTCGCATTAGGAATGAACATTCATAAAATAATTATAGATAAATAAATTACTACATCCATTGGATGTCTTGGGTTTTGCTCGCTGTTAGGCCCTACATGCCGCCATACTTTACCTGTGTAATCATGTGGGCCCCCATGAATACCGGTTTTTCATATGGTTCGCACGGTTTCTGCCAGGTTGCGTACACAAAAACCCGGAGAAAATCGAGAAATATGTATACAACGTGTGATATTCGGAATGTGTCCAGGTGTAGACACGGTGACACCTCAAAGTAGGGTTAGTTCGAACGACGTTTGGTGTGGCATGCTTTGGCCTAATAGGTCCTTCGTACTCTCATCGTTGGTCCCCAGGTAGGCAAACTGGTCCGTTATATTGGATTTATACGAATGCCAGCCTAGACAGGACGTTCCGACTACCGGTACTTGTACCCTTCCAGTTACTACATGCCCGTCGCAGAACTTACTTTGATGAGATTTGAAAATTGCACAAAATCTTTGGATAATGAGAGTATGAAAATAAATTGAATACATGAACATCGATCTATGTATAATGAATATGTATATATGTATGATGAATATGTATATCAGCATGTATGTTTGACTGAAATGTAAACAAATATGAAACAAATAAATATCACAAGTTTGTATGTAACCACCTAATCAATTAAAATTTAGGCAGACTATAGTATAGGCTCTAAGGGTCTAATAACCTATCCTATATCCCTATAGTCATGGCTCTGATACCAATCTGTCACACCCCGACCCGCAGCGGATAAGGTGATCGGGGCATGATTGGGTTATCATCAAAGCTCATGACATTTATTATGCGTTTCATATTCTTTAATACAAATTAAATTGAAATTTACAATAAAGGTTACAACTGTTCTAACTAACAATCTAAACTTCTTTGTTCTCTTCTAAGGCATATCCTATGTTTTCCTTGCTTCAACCTGTTCACCTGTATCATGTGTAAAAAGGTTTTTGGATCAACATAATGTTGGCGAGTGAATCCTATGGAAAACATTTGAACGAATATATTTAAATTGATTATGAAATATGCGCACAACCAAACATGAGTAAAGATAGATGTAAACTTAATCAACAATCATAAGATATTAAGTGAAACACACATGAACAATAATGGAACATTTAGAGGCACGCGATGCTCAACTCGTCTCTCACGAGGAACTGAGGGGCCTAATGAATGAATTGCATAACCATGATAATATGAATGACACAACTACAAACAATACAAACTCAATGATATACACATAAACAATAATGAATTTGATTTGTAGCACGCATTGTTCACTCACAGCGGGTGCGTTCGGTTGATGACGTTGAATGCACGCGAGGTGGTTTTAACCACGAGTGAGATTTAACCTAGATAAATCGCATTATGGTTTGGTAAGTAAACGGATTTTATTAATCTATTTTAATAGGATTGTTGGGTGTATATTTGTGAGTTTGAGGCTATTTTCTAACCTTAAAAATGTTATTTTTAAGTATTTTTAATTGATTTTTAATTAAAATAATTAAATAAAAATAAAAAAAAAATTGATTTTTTTTCTGACCGTTGACCGTTTGACTGACCGTGGACCGGTTCAATTCGGAATACAAGTGCGCTGAGTGAGGCTCGAACCCGAGACCTCCCGTACGCGTGCACGCAGCTCTACCAACTGAGCTACGTGTCTAACCCGTTATAAATCTGATTTTAATTATATATATATATTAATTAGTTTAAACCGAAAATCATTTTATTTCAAAAATAGTTTTAAGCGAATCGGACATGCACTCCACAGGTCTCGAACCCGGGACCTGTGGTTTAATCTAACACACAGTCCACCGCTGGACTGTGTGTTCAACATGTTATATAATTCGATTTTTATTATACTTAAATACTAATTAGTTATTTCCTTTTCTGCCTTATTTAAAAAGAAGAGATAATTGTCCGAGTCGGTGCAGAAGACCGGACTCGAACTCGTGACCAGTGATATAAACAAACACACAGTCCACCGCTGGACTGTGTGTCCAACTTGGTTATTATTCCGGTTATCAATATACATAACATATACCAGTGACGACTCCGGTTCAGTTTAACAAAAAAATGATTTTTATTAAGGCAGCGTGTGTGAGACGGGATTCGAACTCGAGACCTTTGCGTTTTATGTGCACACATTCCACCGCTGGACTGTGTGTCTAACCCGAGTAATATCCTGATTTTAATTATACTTATACGTTATAGCGGTCATCGTCTTCCTCGTCAAGTTAGAACCAGAAATCGGAAATCGACTGGTTCAAGGTTTTTATCAGTTTATTAGTGTGTTTCAGTTCATTACGGTGAGATAAATGAGAAAAGAAAAAGAAATTGGGCGGAGAGGTATACCGACTGGACTCTCTGTTTTCCAGCAGAAACTCCGGCGACAGAATTCACCTCCGGCGACGTGTTCCTTGTAGCAGCGAGTCTCCAGGAAGCTTACAAAGGGTGTGGGTATCTCCGGTATAAGCTCAGAGGCTCAGTGAGGCTCAGGGATGGAGAAACCGGTTTTCCGGCGATGAGCAGGGAAATTCCGGCGAGTGGAATTACGCCGAGAAAAGGTGTGTTTTTGAGCGAAAAGGTTTGCAGTCGGTTGTGGGTGAATTTATAATGCAGAACGTTGAAGCACCTGGTCTGATTTCCGACTGTAATCATAAATCATAAAACTCCGGCGGTTATGGTTTGGTCGCGGACTTCAAACATCGGTTATAACCGATGTCTGGTTAATGGTTTACGTTATAACGTAAATTGTAGTTAAGACTCGCTAGATTTCCGGGATTCCGACGACTGAACTGTTTGGGCGCCGGTTTTGAATTCGTAATGTCACTTTATGAATTAAATGATTCTATTATTTACCAAACAGAACAAGTGGCGCAGTGGTTTGTGTGTGTGTGTTAAGACATGTTCCGGATCGGTACAGACCCGGGTTCGAAACCCGGCAGAGGTATAATATTTTTATTTTGCGATTTTTGACAGTTTTTCAAAAACTAATTATATATTCTTGTATAATAATCGATTACGTATCGTTTAAAATTATTTCGGGCATTTAATTCGCAGCGAAAATTTTGACTGACTGTTCGGTTGATAAACGGAGCGGGTTTGGTAAATCCGTTTTTGACGGATGTTACACTTTCCGCGTACTTGATCCGTTTGATTTGCTTCATCCAAAGCCTCCACCTAGCTTGTCAAGCGACAAACTACCATTTTTCATTCACAAGATGGTTAGGTTAGTCATCATTTAACACGACTATTCCATCTTACGGATTTTACATCAAATTTATCATTCGATCCTATTACGGGTCAGTTTGACTTTTAAAAGTCACTGCCTATTTACACATACAAACTCACAAATAAGTTTAACAACTTATTTAGGTATTTCGTAAATTACCCGGTAAGCGCTATTTTTAGGCCATCATTATAGCTAAGTTTCCCAACCCAAGTTCATGTCGTTTCTTTCACTTAAACAAATTCAAGTGATTATTAACATCAAGTTAACTTAGCTTTTGATTAGCAAATGTTAATTTATCCATTAGCTGGGTTTTCATCTTTATGTAACAACCATTTCATCATATTATTAGACATTCATTCCAAATACCTAATATAATCCAATTTTACGCACAAATTAGTAAACAACATGATCTCAAACACCTATTAACATTGACATAGCGTTAATTTCATCATGTCATGCGAAAACCCATTTCAAGTTATGTATGAACATTTATTCGAACCTCTAATTTGTTCAATTATCTTACACATACATACAAGTATGATGATCATGAACACTTATATATCATCAATTTCTTCATATAATAAAAATCTACTTCGAAATCTACTTGTTAATCCCTAACAAGTAATCTTACACCTAATTGTGCATAATTTCTTTAAGTTTAACAAAATCAAGCATACACATACACTTAATATCATCTTTGGATCATCATCCAACAATCTAATTGCAAGTATTCTACTTGTCTCAAATTATAACTTTCATCAATCAAGGTTTTGATACATACCTCATGATCCCCTCGTTTAGGTGATCGTTTATATGCGTTCATGCATTGATTTGAAGTTATAATTGACCTTCAATTTGTTGATTCTTGATTGAACTAGGGTTTCCCTTGTTCTTCTCCTGATCATCGACATATAGACACACTTAGTGTGTGTGTTATGTGTTAATTTTGTGTTTTAATAAAACAAGTTTCCTTACTTAGCAGCCTTGGTCCCTCAAGTTTAGGTTGATTAACAATAAGACTACAACTCATTGTTTGGTTACTTATATGCATGTTTTTAACTAGGTTTATTTGTTCCTAGTTATTTTTGTTTACAGGTATATTTTTACCACTAACGGTCTTTTACCCACTTTTAAATATTAACGTGGTTTGATCACCAAACCCGTTTTTTGTGGTGTTACAAATCTACCCCCCTTAAAGAGGTTTCGTCCTCGAAATTTTTCTTACGTAGTTCCTTGGGTTCAACCCAATGGACTTGGTTTCATTTTCACCTGAGTATTGCTCATATTTTAATTATTCAAAAGTTCCTACCAGGAAGGTATGACAGTGCTTATTAGGCTCCAAGGTGCATGCGCTCTTCATGTGTAAGGCCTCATGTGCCATTACTTTCATCTTGTATCTCTTTTTCTTTACTCAATCGAGTCGCCATTTGCCCACTCGGTCATATGTACCTGTCAACATACTTATTCTACGCAAACCTTATATTGATAAGCGCATTCAACAAGTTTTAAATTTAATTTTGATCTTGACCGATCTTGTCGGTTAGACTCATTAGTCACTGTTTATAATTTAGGTATACTTATATTGCTTTCGCAGGGCTTTTACTAACTTTCGAGACCCTAGTCTCATAGCTCGTGTCACAAGGTAATCGTATACCATGTTATATATAATATATATATATATATATATATATATATGTATGTATATATATATTGACCATGATTGCATCACGTCATGTTAAATTTTATATCTATCATTTTCGTTTTCGAAAATTTTCTTTTACTTAGCCTCTTAAGGTGAGGTCTTTTAATGCATCATTCCTCTTAATTCGTGATTCCAATGTCATTTTGACCTTGTAGATTATTACACTATTCGTAACCCGAAGGTTGTGGTGATCCTTTAAATCATCCTTTTTCCCGTGTCGTTCTTTAAATATATTTGGTGTCAATGCACCTCTTTTGTACTTGAAAGGAAAAATTAATTACGTTGTCCTTGCTTTTTCCGCCAAATCATGGCTCCTTTTTACCATGAAGGCTAGTTTATTTTACTTCAATTATGGTCCTCAGGCCATGTTTGATCCGGTTTATTAAAATTTTCGTTTTCCATGACTCCGCGAGTCATTTATGAATTACTTTCACTTGTCCGATCTATTAGTCATTTCATTTCCATTGGGTGATGATCATTTGTGTCTAAACCTGGCGCAATGTCAACTGGCGTTGACCACTTGTCACCACCGAGTCACAACTACCATCTTTAGTGGGAACCACAACATTTTGTGTATGTTGCCCCGAACATTTATTCAGATCAGACATTGTCTATTGATAGCTGTGCGCGACTGCGCGATTGTAGTCCATGACTAGATCAATTTTTGTTCGGACAACTCTTCCGACTCTACGACTTCATATGTCATTTATGCGCCAGTTTACCTTACGTTTACCGTTATCCGGTTTAAGCCTATATTTTCTTTACAACCTGTTACCTGGGTTCTTTATCTTAATGTTTTAACGTTCCCTTTATCTGTTTTGCATCTTCATTTATATTCATTCACGACCC
This sequence comes from Scalesia atractyloides, assembly GCA_947069175.1. Lineage (NCBI taxonomy): Eukaryota > Viridiplantae > Streptophyta > Magnoliopsida > Asterales > Asteraceae > Scalesia > Scalesia atractyloides. The sequence continues at coordinate 67,135,623 of CAMTDV010000028.1, read as the reverse complement.
ATTTTATGGGTTCATTTCTATTTCACGCTCCCATTATTCGGTTTGCGTTTACTTCTAAATTCAATCACTATACTTCTTTTTTTTACTCGTTTGGCTTGTTTGTGTGAAATCCATCACTTATGAGTGATCGAATCTAGTTCTTTATTTAACCCGTTTGATTCGTTCTTGTGAGATTCATCACTTACGAACTGTCAAACTTTATTCATTATCTGACCTGTTTGACTTGTTCGTGTGAAATACATCACTTTTGAACGATCAACTTTATCCTTCCGTTTGACTTGTTCATGTGAAGTTCATCACTTTTGAACAATCAAAATTTATCCTTCATTTAATCTGTTTGACTTGTTCGTGTGAAATCCATCACTTCTGAACAATCAAACTTTATCCTTTATCTGACCCGTTTGACTTGTTCGTGTGAAATCCATCACTTCTGAACAGTCAAACTTTATCCTTTATTTAATCTGTTTGACTTGTTCGTGTGAAATCCATGACTTCGAACAATCAAACTTTATCCTTTATCTGACCCGTTTGACTTGTTCGTGTGAAATCCATCACTTCTGAACAGTCAAACTTTATTCGTTATTCAATCATTCTTTATGGCCTCACAGACCATGAATGATGATTATCATCATCATTTCTTTCTTTTCTCTTTTTATCTTTTCTACGATCATAGTCATCGACTTTGATCATTTTCTGTGTGGGCACTACCTCCGTTTCTATGACCTCGCGGGTCATTTATACCTTGGTTTTACGTGCCCTTTTGTCAACCATGGTTTCATTGGGTCATTTATTTCTATGTGCGCCTATTACCGTTTTTATGGTTTCCACGAAAACCATCTGTACAAGTACACTTGTAAGTTTCTTGACCCGAAGGAACTTTTAACTTTTCCCATTCACCTCGATTTTACCACATTGAATGTATATGTGTTTATTATAACAAGTCCATGGTATCAAGTATTTATCATTTACTTAGCCAGAGTAAGCGATCAACACATGCTACACATGACCTTATTATAACTAACACATTACTTCCCATGTAAGTAAATCCTCGGTTCATGTCCATATTTCTGATTTATTTGGTAAAACTTTGTTTAACTGTTATTTAACAATTATTAGTTTTTACCCTTCTCATCTCAAAACATATAAATGTTTTCCTTTTTATAAGACTTTACGTAACCACATTTATCTATGTGATCTTTACTTTTCCTCAATAAAATCTTATTAAAAATTTCTACTTGGATAGTCGATGCCATTCAAGTTTCTAAATCTAAATTCTTTATTGTTTTGTTACTCACAATTGTGAATAACGCGTAATTCCCACCCAATTTCCCTTTGGAAACATTATTCTGAAAGGGTATCCCATTCGGATTTCCCAATCTTTAAATTTTGTATGCAACCGTTTTTCGTTGCTCATCTATCGTATACTACTATCCGTGCAATAATTTAGAGTGTGCACCTGAGTGATATTTGCCCTCATGAGCTTTCATTGTCTTTCATCTTTATTCCGAATCCATATTTGATTTAGGTCATTGGTGAGCATGCCTACTTGTCATACTTCAAACCATTTCTTCATCATATTGGTAGATCCTTAGACTCCCGTCATCTTCAGATGCGAGGGTCCTTCAACTTGAAATTTCATTATAAAATATTAGTAGCGTTGACATTAATAGGCACTCGTATTAGAATACAAGGCTCTCTATAATACGTGTTAACACACGTAATTTGTTAACTGTATCGGTCTTTTACCATTCTAATTGGGGTATAGACATTTAAACAATAACCCTTTGTGTTGTTTTCAACACTTTAACATGTTAGACCGTTAATATTCATAATGACTAACCGGATCATGCGATCAAGTCTCGAACCGAACACATTTAATCGTTAACCTTGAGCTCTAATTACCAACTTGTAAGACCCTGTCTTATACTATTGAAATTTCTATAAAAATTTCGCATTTAAACAAGAAAATGCAATTACACGTCATTTCAAATCTTGGCGTTTATTAAAACTTTATTTACGTTAAACATTTCGACATATCCTTACTATTTTGTTTCGTAACATCGAAACCCAATGCGGAAGCTTAATCTTTGATTGTGTTCGGTTATTCATAGAGCTTGATCGTCCTTCGGAAGTACTTGCGAATCCCCTGAACTGGAAATTTGCAAAACATTAGTATTATAGCAAATAACCGAAAGCGTAGCGTAATAACTTGGTAAAATATTCAAATCAGAAAAACACCGTTTCTGAGGTGGCGTCGGCGACGGCCGAAAGTCTCGTCGGCGACGCTTTCTTAAAACCTAGGTCGGGGCTTTACTGCTGTAGGCAGTAACTTAAGACGTCGGAACAATATGGATGCGTCGGTGACGGCCAGGTGTACCGTCGGCGACGGTATCTGCTGCAGCAGATTTGCTGCAGCTTTATTTCAATTACCCGCTCGACCTGTTTCAAGTCCCGAACATTAAAACACAACTCGGGGCTTTCAGTGACACATCAATAAAACACTATTGACTGCTTTCATTCAACGGTTGCTAGCCGTAGGCTAGGCTGGCCATCGTAGCTTGATATGGCCGTCGTAAGAACTTTTCTAGTTTTTGCCGCTTTTGTTACGAAACCTTCATAACATATTAAATATATATCCGTTTCTCATGAAACTTGTTTCTAAATAACCATAAAATGTTTTCTTACATATTTAACCCGAAATCCTTAACCCGGGCTATTTATTCGATTTATGCTTACATTTCTGATTTTGCCCTTTAACCCCATTTAAACTAATCTATACGTTTACACATCCATTTCGGTATGCATTAACACTCCATTATGACCCGTATAGTTGTCTTAGCGAAAATACATCGCTTTATTCAACTAAACTTTATATATTAACTATTTTGACCCATTTGGTTGTTTTAGCGTAATCCAACGCTTATTTCAAACAAACCTTCTATCTTAACATTTCTTCACTAGGATATCTATCTAATTCCCACCATAACATTATTTGTGGTGGATTTATTATCAAAAATTCATTTTATCCAATATCCACCCTTTAGTTCGATAGTTTATGGAAAAGACCGTTTAAAAAGGCATTAAACCAAAAAGGCTTATGCTTTTTCTCTTTTATTTTACCGAAAGGATCTAGTATATTATAAAACTCAATTTTAAACTAATATTAGAGTCGTTTACTTATTTTCATCACTCGATGGCATTTTGGTCAACTTAGTCTCATCTTTTACGACGAAGGACTTACCTTAACATGTTTTGACCAAAATGAACAGTAACCATTATCTATGTAAAATAATTATGTTCTTAAGAACATAATGTTTACGGATTAGATTATTGGATTTACCTTACCTTAGGTAGTCCATTATTCATTTATGACCTATTTAACTCTCATCGGACCTTTAAGTCCTTGATCAGAGTTTTGACCCGTTACACGTACCTGACTTGGCTCATACCATGATTCGTTCCAATATCATGCTCTATTCTTTCTAAGAACACAAAAATTTAACAAGCGATATTAGTCATCATTGTCATACGGTGATACTATCACTATTTGACCCGTTCGGTGTAAATAATCGTTTGTCATTATGAGATGGCACTTATTTGCCATCTCGCATATTTAACCCATTTCATTTACATTGTATGATCATATTGCTAAAAAATCATTTCTTAACTCACTTGACACATTATGACTTATGCCATATGGTATCTTTTCGAAACACCTTATTTATTTGTCATCACATGACTAATTTAGCGTTTTACTCTTTTTACGATAAATCATGGTTTAATACCATATTCACTCGTTCCAACCCGTATATATCCGTATTGGAACTTTATATTTCGAGATCTTGTCCCGAATACCCAAAACATTTATTCACTACATAAGTAATTCAACTATTTTAAAGATGTAAGCTTTACTTACCTCGAAATCCAATTATGCTCTTTCCGCGTACTTGATCCGTTTGATCTGCTTCTTCCAAAGCCTCCACCTAGCTTGTCAAGCGTCAAACTACCATTTATCATTCGCAAGATGGTTAGGTTAGTCATCATTTAACACGACTATTCCATCTTACGAATTTTACATCAAATTTATCATTCGATCCTATTACGGGTCAGTTTGATTTTTAAAAGTCAACTGCCTATTTACACATACAAACTCACAAATAAGTTTAACAACTTATTTAGGTATTTCGTAAATTACCCGGTAAGCGCTATTTTTAGGCCACCATTATAGCTACGTTTCCCAACCCAAGTTCATGTCGTTTCTTTCACTTAAACAAATTCAAGTGATTATTAACATCAAGTTAACTTAGCTTTTGATTAACAAATGTTAATTTATCCATTAGCTAGGTTTTCATCTTTATGTAACAACCCATTTCATCATATTTTTAGACATTCATTCCGAATACCTAATATAATCCAATTTTACGCGCAAATTAGTAAACAACATGATCTCAAACACCTATTAACATTGACATAGCGTTAATTTCGTCATGTCATGTGAAAACCCATTTCAAGTTATGTATGAACATTTATTCGAACCTCTAATTTGTTCAATTATCTTACACATACATACAAGTATGATGATCATAAACACTTATATATCATCAATTTCATCATATAATAAAAACCTACTTAAAAATCTACTCGTTAGTCACTAACAAGTAATCTTACACCTAATTGTGCATAATTTCTTTAAGTTTAACGAAATCAAACATACACATACACTTAATATCATCTTTGGATCATCATCCAACAATCTTATTGCAAGTATTTTACTTGTCTCAAATTATAACTTTCATCAATCAAGGTTTTGAGACATACCTCATGATCCCCTCGTTTAGGTGATCGTTTATATGCGTTCATGCATTGATTTGAAGTTAGAATTGACCTTCAATTTGTTGATTCTTGATTGATTGAACTAGGGTTTCCCTTGTTCTTCTACTGATCATCGACATATACACACACTTAGCGTGTGAGTTATGTGTTAATTTTGTGTTTTAATAAAACAAGTTTCCTTTCTTGGCAGCCTTGGTCCCTCAAGTTTAGTTTTGATTAACAATGAGACTACAACTCATTGTTTGGTTACTTATATGCATGTTTTTAACTAGGTTTATTTGTTCCTAGTTATTTTTGTTTACGGGTTTATTTTTACCACTAACGGTCGTTTACCCACTTTTAAATATTAACATGGTTTGATCACTAAACCCGTTTTTTTGGGGTGTTACATCTTCTATGGTTTATTAACTGTTACGCCATTTTTTCATTCATCGCTTTCTTTCTTTCTTGTGACTTCCCAAATGAGTGCCATTACAAAATTCCTAATTTTAATTGGAATAAGATCAAGAATTTGGTGTAATATTTCTCTCTTTTTCTTGTTACCCATTTTAATTGCATTATGAAATTAAAGTGAACATTTGATGCTAAGTTGCAAAATTTTTATTAGTTTTGAAATTCCAAAGTTTGACTTTTCTATGTTTGTATATCTATAAAACACATAAAAATATGAATTAGATCTCATAGCAACTGCTAGTTGTTTGATTCTAGTTCATATTTTTTGTGTTGATAGATGTTCGTTTGAGACCTTCGTATTTTATTGTATATCGATGCAATTAATTGAATTTAAGTGATGGCGCTGGTGGTGGTGTTCACCGGAGCTGGTAGCGATGGTCACCAGTAATTTGATTTCAATGGGATTTGGGTTCATTATTGTCATGTTTTATTTAAGTTAAATGCTAAAATCATCCCTAAGGTTGGATACTTTTTGTCACTTTCATCCAAAATAAGAATTCTTTTGTAACTGAGTCCCTAACGTTTCATTTCTATTGTCATTTTTATTCAAATCACCAACTCATTTAAAATGTATCGTTAACTTCTCATGAACCATTTTAGCATTTCCCAAACCTTAGGGACGTTTTTGGCAATTTACTCATTTATTCTTTTGTTTTTTGTTTTTTTTTGTTTTTTAGTTTTCTTTTTTATCTTAAAATAAAAAAATAAATATAATATACATAAATATACCACATATTTATATAAACTCAGACTTATTTTTTTTTAATTTTCTTTTTTTCCAGTAAATAAAAATAATAATAAATAAATAATGTCTGGCACAAAACGAGAGACGAGTGGTATTGATGTTTGGTACGACGTGTCAACGAGGAAGATGAAGCACTAGTGCCGAGATAGACAGAGTAGTTATGGCGGCAACGATAGTGGTGGTGGTGGTGGAGTTGGATAAGAAAGAAGTATAGAAGAGGGAGAGTGAGTGTGTTGTATGTGTATAATTATAAATGTGTGTCTATGTATATATATATATTATAATTAATTTATTATTATTTTTTATTTAAAGGTAAAATGAAAATTAAAAAAAAATTGTGTGTATATATAAATGTGTGTGTATATATATATATTTATTATATTTATAATTATTTTTATTTAAAGATGAAAAAAATAAAATAAAATTAAAAAACATAAAAAAATAAATGGGTAAATTGTTAAAATTATCCCTATAAGTTTGAGAATTGCCAAAATCGTCCATGAGTAACGATACATTTTAACGGAGTAAGTAATTTTGATAGAAATAACAATAAAAATGAAATGTTTAGTTGCAAAAAAAAGAATCTTATTTTGAATGAAAGCCTCAAAATTGTCCAAACCTCATAGATGATTTTAGCATTTAATTCTTTTTATTTTTTGTTTAGTAGTTTGCATAAATGGTCCCATGATTTAAATAGAGTTGACATCAAAACGAGTCATTCTTGTTATTAAAGGACATTTTAATCATTTTACACTTATTTAACAAAAAGTTTATTAAAAGTTAGCCTTAATACTTAAATGTGTTACAACTAAATCCATAGAACATAAATCTTCTACTTGAAAACCAAGGTGATACTTTTAGTAAACTACAAGAAATATTTGGGTATTAATTCTATAATATAATCGAACACATTTTTTTTCTCATGTTTGTTCACTAAGAAAATAAGAATGTTCGTTCGTTTAAAACTTAAATAAACAGTTCACAAATGTGAATGAACATTTACAAACAAACTTATACGAACATAATTTGTTAAGCATAACTAACATAAGTGAACATAATTAACCAGACATAAACAAACATAAAGTAGATTTTTATACAACTTAGCAATTGACTATGATAAGCTCAATTAGAAACTCCATATTTTATTGCTAGAAAACTCAATTACTAACTAGTTATTTTTATATAAGTAATTATAAATCCCTGTTAATGTGGGTGTGTATATGTATAATTACTCATTTACTTATTTAAATTTAAATGACTGTAAATAAATAAAAGTTTCCGAACATAAATGAATGAACACAATGTGTGCCCATCTTCATTCGTTTTATTAAATGCATGAAAAAGTTTTTTTTTCATTTTCGTTCGTTTATATAAACAGACATAAAAAAATTCTCATCGAACAGTTCACAAACACTTTAAAAAATTCAGTTCGATTACACAGTTAGTGACTACCACCACTTGAAGTTAGTGTATTCAACCAATACACGATAAAATATGAAGGCCTCGATGGAACATCTGTAAAACACAGAACATCTGAACTGAAATTAAATAAAAAAAATTGCCATGAGATCCAGTTCAGATTTCTCTGTGTGATTTCAAGTGTAAAAAACAGAGAAGTCGAACTTTAAAATTTCAAAATTAATACAGATTTTGTAACTTCACGCCAAATGTTCACAATTCATAATGCAATATAAATGGGTAAATACGAAAGAGATAGAAAGGTTATACCTTTGCTTTTGAAATTCTTGATCTTGATGGACATCCAATTAAAATTATGGCTTTTGTAAGAAAACCATTTGGGAAGTCACAAGAAAGAAATAGATGAATGAAAAAAGGGTGTACTAGTTAACAAAACAAAGAAGAAAAGGACGTCCATGCTAGTTTATTTTCAAGTGAGAATCTTCTGTTGCTTTTCAATAATTTTGTTAATTGGTCGATGGGAAACCTCGAATCAAATCATGTAAAGTTTAACATCTAGCCGTTAATCAATTTCTCACCCTCCAATTAGATTTCTAAACGAATTTTTAACGAAAATTCACCAGTTTCAAAATGTCCTTGAAAGTGGCGACACGTCCACTCTATTTAAGTTGCCAGAAACAATGGATTTATGTATCAATGTTGTAGCCATAAACCATGGCGTTCTAGTAAGACTTGTCTTAATGGGTAATATTAAGTCATTTTACACGTATACTTTCTTATTCCCTAAAAAGGGGATCCCGCTTTACTAGCTTCGAATAAATTATGTACGTACATTATGATACGAAGGCTTATTTTTTCACAACAACAAAAGCACTTTTTCACAGATCTTGTAGCACTTACCAATGAGGCCATATCGATTAGTATTGCACAGAAGAAATTAATTATAGATACTAATACAATTAGATCCGCACTTTATAGATAAATTTGGGTATTTTAGTTATTTTACATTGATCTAATAGAAAATTAAAACGACTCTTAACCTTAATATTCAAAAGTTTTACAAATTTAAAACCATAAAATAGAACTTATTACTCAAAAACCTTAGTACTCAAAGGTGTTACGTTTGATAAACAAGAAACTCTATATAGCAATTAACTTTATTTAAAAATAATTAGTGACATTTGTCACTAATTTAGGTCATTTATTTTTTGGTTTTTCAACATCTTTATCTTATATGGTTATATATAGTTATTATATTATATTATTAACAAAATAAATTTAATATGAAATTAATTATGAATTTTCTATATAGAATTTAACTTTTTTTACTTCAAACTTAACTTTTATTGAAGTGTTCCAATATCAATAAATTCAAAGTTATATTCCTTAAAATATTATAAAATGAAAAAAATTATAATATTTGTTTATTGATGAATGGTTTCTATAAAAATTTAACAAATATTTAATGTAGTTGGATGGTTCCAATAGTAAAAACACAATATGTCAAATAACAAACAAAATTAATAATAATAACAGGCAATTCGAAAAATATTCAAGTTTTGGTTCTTTATATATATATATATATATATATATATATATATATATATTTGTAATTTAACTTAAGTTAAATGTGTTAAAAGGGATATTTATAGGACCAAGTACACTTTCATTATATTAACGTTTATCAAATAAATAAAAAATTAGTATATTGTTGAAAATAAAATGTTCAAAAAATTAACTTAACAGAATTTATAACGGCCACGTCAAAGTTTATTTTTAAAAGCATATATTAATGATTGTATGTGCTAACATATTATATGATATTTTATTCAATTAATTCAATAAATAACTTTTTAATTATAAATTTTCATTATTAAGTATTATAATTACATATACTCAGCTCTTGTAATACACAGAATTTTAACTTAATTTAACTATATATCATTTTTCTTGAGAAATTTCTTTATTTGTATGTTGTGTTTTCTATCTTAGTAAAAGTTTAATCGTTCTTACACATAAATAAAATAATAGCACCTCTAATCGCCTATGAAAATTTGTTTAGAAGTCACCTGGTCCTCTTACATCAAAGACATAAAATATAATATTGATGAATTCTCAATGGTAAATCAAATTATAGTAAAGGCTTTCAAGAAAAAAATATTATTCTTAGTAATTAAATTAAAACAATTGACTTATGAATTAGGGCTTTCTAGGATCTATTATGATATGGTTTGGTACCAAACTAAGATATTCGACCAAGTGGATTCAAAATTCGATTTTAGGATCTGTTTTAGTCAATCAATAACTTGTCTTGAAATCTAGAATCACGAAAGCCTTAGTTGACGAACATTAATTACGACTTATTATTATAGACCAAAATTTTCTATGGTTAAATTCATAACTGGAGGTTTATGATTGTAAAAACTATTTATTTTTTGAATGGCTAAACTTGCACACCATAGGGATTAAACCCATAGTCTCCTACTACCCCAAACCTTATCTAATTCACCAACACCACTAGGCTATTCCTAAGTGGATATAATTGTAACAACTAACATCTGAATTCAAAAAGAGATCTTTGGTTTCCCTCAAATGTAGGCAAATCACGTTAATCACCTACAATGCTGCATGCGATTCTTTTTCTCTTTCGCTTATTTGTGTTTGGTCTAACAGATATTATCGTAATCCAAGATGTTGATACCTCATCTAACATCCTAAAATACACACAACTGGACCGATTATGTTTTCGTTTCTAGTTTGGTTATGAAAATACCGACAAGAAGCATACAACATGAGACATATACTATATTATTATTCACCTAGCAAGAAAAGTAACCACTATGGCTACGTCACTTGTTGATGAAATATATATCCATACCATTTTATTTAGTATAAAATATATAGTACAGGAAGAGGAAAAAAAATATATATCTAGGGAAAACATCTCGATAAGTGTTACTAATACTTAAGTATATTTTTCAAACTTCATATTGGTATATTGGCCCATCACACTTTTACTTTTCTAGGTTTGTTTTTGTATAGTAGGAAGACATCCAAACATTTATTTGTCTTTTTAGAATACTTGCAAATAAGAACAAATGAGGATAGAAAAAATAAGTTGAATCTGGTCATTAACAGTATGTTGTATTTCAATTATAAAGGTGGCATTTATATGTTAAAAGATATTGCATAACTATATATTTTAGATATATAAAAACCCACAGATTAAATTCCAGAAAGAAAATATTATTATAATGCTTGAATAAAACCAAAAGAGAAAAAGTTTGCAGCTGGTTATGTAAACTGCCTAACATAGCATGAAGACATGATATCAATAATACATAACATTGTTCATGATTCTCATCTATAAATACCATGACACACTTCAATAGTTCCTCATCCCAAAACTAGCAACCACAACTTGATCTAGTTTTCCCTACACAACCCAAAAGAGACCCAAAATGGCTTCTAGGTCTTTGGCAACAACTGCCTTCCTACTCACCCTCAACCTTCTCTTCTTCACTCTTGTAAGCTCCACTTCTTGCCCACCACCACCGAAGGCCCCTAAGCCACACAAACACCATCACCACAAAGCCACTTGCCCTAAAGACACCCTAAAATTAGGTGTGTGTGCTAATGTTCTCAATGACTTGGTTCACCTAGTTGTTGGTACACCCGCGAAGACTCCTTGCTGCAGCCTCCTCGGTGACCTTGTTGATCTTGAGGCCGCAGTTTGTCTTTGCACCGCGATTAAAGCTAATGTTTTGGGTATCAACCTCAATGTACCAGTTTCATTGAGCTTATTGCTTAACTACTGTGGAAAGAAGGTCCCAAAGGGCTTCCAATGCGCATAGAGATCTACAACAGTTTTTATGGTTATCAAAAGTTGTTTGTATTTTGTTTTATATGTTTCTATATACGTTTGAGTACGTGTTTTCATCTAAGATTGAGTGTTTAATTTTCGAAGCTATTGATTTGAAGAGGTTGGCTCATGCCTTCTCTTGTACTTTAGTCCTGTCATAATGTGACTAGGGTTTGTATTATTGTGATTCAAAAATAATAAACCATATGTCCAAATTAATGTATGTTTTTGTACGATTCCTATATGTTAAGTCTTATCATATTGATTGGCTGGTAAACACGTGTAACATATATGTACGTACCCTATTGGTGAAATATATTTTACGCCCCAACTTACAAGTGAGTTTTGATAAATGTTGTCCGGAGAGCCGGACATCATTTAGATTTGTAACTTACTTAAACTTAAGCTATATATTTATGGATCACATGTGGTAAGAAATTAATTATTTTGATAAAGCATAAAATTATGAATGTAAACATAATTAAAAATAGTTATTGTTCGAAACCAATTTTTTTAACGGATATCTTTATTTATTCTTTCTAAATAAGCGAATAAGATTTGGATACAAAGTTGCAAAAGAGAGAACTTTATGCAATACTAGATTTACAAAACAGAACATTGTTAGCCTCATCTAATCTAGACACAAATTCTTCCTACAACTCTTTGATGTGTGAATAAGTATTGAAGATATAATAGGAAAATAAGCACGTAAGCTCACATATGTGAGTCTACTAGGTACTCTTAGCATGAGACATAAACCTGATTCATAACCGAATATGGTGGGTTAAATCCAGTCCTGATGAGCAACTTCAGTATTATACATCTCCAATTTTATATTTACCAAAAAGAAATTGGTACAGCCGACCAAGTTAATTTTAACTAGTAAAATTCCTTCGTGAGTTGTGACGGAAATTTCACTGGTGTCGGTTTGATTAATTAAGATATTGGTGTACTACTACCGATGTTAAGTCAAATTAATTCGATTCGTCATGGCACTGGTACACTACTTGACACTCTTTATAGTTTAATATACAAAAAAATATATACTTTGATTGTTTACCCTAAATCGGTTTAGCTTCGCCGCGAGGGGAGAACTCAGTCGAGGGTTTTGGTCCATGTCGTCAGTTTAGAAAAAAAATGAAGTAAATTTATGAGATATTTTTGTTGATATGTACTTTGTGATTCAATTACTTGTACATTAGTACTCGCATTTGGTTTTAAAAAATACCAATACATAGACAAAATAGTCATGTCGTAACGGGCATAATCATTTTTTTTATAAACGTCATTTTCTTAAAAGTTATAAGAGAAAAAATAAATGTTCAAAACTAGTTATATTAATTAAATAATAAAAATAAAAAAACTTAATAAAAGAGTCCTATATAAAAACAAAAACCAGCGCTCTCTGTAGTTTAAGATAAAAAAATGTATTTTGATTGATTAGCCGAAATCGGTTTGGCCCTGCTACCTGACGGGACAGTCAGGTTTTGGTCCATGACGTCAAATTAGAAAAAAAAAAGTAATTGTGAAATATTTTTGATAACATGTTGTTTGTGATTTTATTATTTGCATATTACTACTCATAATTCGGTTTAAAAAAACGATACGTAAATAAAATATATACAATATTTATACAACAAAAGACATCATAGTGACACACTAATATAATATCATTAATCTAAGATATCAGTAATACAAATTATCAAGTTGTTTGTTTTGTCTGTCTACACAAACAAAAAACGATTAAAGTGGCAACTAAATAAAAAAATACCCAATGAACCCTCACGATACACCTTATGGTGTGAAGTAAGCTCCTACCTAACAACACTTTTTTTTCATCTAAAACCCTAGTAGAGTCTCTCACAACATATAGTGTTACGACAACACACAAACTGTAAATAAATGTGAATTGCATTGTTGTTGGATTGCGAACCGGACCTCTTAGCATTTGGTTTGCATGTGTTAGACTGGGGATCAACCTGTTTTTCTTAAAACTCTAGACCTTGTCAAAACGGATTTGTGAACGAACAAAATTTTGTTAAGAAATTTCATGGCTCCTCAATCTATAAAAGAAAAATGGCTAAAACTTCATACCTTGAGTGAAATCTGTCAAGGAAAAGTAAAATTGCAATTACCAACTTATCTATAACCATAATTGGGAATTATGTATAACTATTTGTATTTTACGGATTCTTCTAAGTTACTTAGCTCGATAATGATAACCAAAATTTCTTTTATGTATGATCAATTTAACTTTTTATTTACAGTTTATACTTTGAATTATTAAATTATTTTTATGTGGGTACAATTTTGATCGACCGACACGCTTGGTAAACAAGCAAAACGATTGGTATAATAACCAATAACCGGGCCAGTTTTTTAAAATGGATATTTTGATAAATTCTTTTTATAATATAAACTATGAGCAAACGCTTAATTAATTAATATACTCTTACGCAAAAGAATATTGATAGAAATTACCTTTATGATTTACCAATGACATAATATCAACATATATACACAAATGTACTCTTTTCTATTTTTGCATCTTTATCTTTTCTATATTATAGGTTATTGTACTTGCATGTATTTCATTTTGGTAATCTTAAAACTGAAAAATCAAGGAAAAATTGAGTTGGTGATTTCGGGGTACAAGTGTATTATTTATCCAATACGTACTAATATGATGGGGGTTTTTGAATTAATTAAGGATGTTAAAATGACGATTTTTATTTGGATATAGATAATATAAATTATCATTAATTACTTTGAGAAGAATAAGATATCTCTGTCAAGTACTTCACATGTGCGGAGAGTTCTTGACATTTCATTACGAATAGTTATTTTCCACTTTTTGAGCTTCAACTACATCATATTCTTACACCAGTTAGATTTGTCATTTTCAACCTCTACATTTTCATCTGTGACCAATATCAGATCTTGATATTTTAAATATTGAAACACTATGCTTCATTGATATGCCTCTAACTCTTCTGAAATGCCAGTAACACCAAAATCTATATATTGCCTTTATAGTGTTAAACCATTATCATGATTCAAAGTAAAAGATGTTATATTTTGGTGAATTCGAAAAGAAACTAAAATAATACAGCCAAACATATGGGTCATGGATGGTAAAAGCTTACCAACAAACATGTTAAAAAGGAAATGAACTCTCCATTTACACATATCTGTTGTGGTCACTTTTGAGAAAATGATAATTAAATGTACTTGACCTATTTTCTAAAAGAATAAAAACAGGGTTTTTGGTTTGAGATGTTTGGATGACCTATAATGTCGTCTTGTGTCATAAAAAAATAATGAGATTAATGATTTAATGTTTGTGCCCACATGATTATTAATTTCATATCGCTAAATTCAGAAAAAAGAGACTTAAATTTCAAATAACATCATTACATCTATTGATTTCTAGATTATGCAATGTCGGTAAGAATGATAGAAAACCATAATCTAGTAGAGAAATCTAAAATCAGCACACCCAAGTCAAAGACAGGATTGAGTTTATAGGGACAGAGCATACTTTAACTTTTTAACTTTATAATATATATATATATCAAAAAGTTATATATTTAAAGGCAAAACTACCAAAACATATATATTTAATCAAAACTTCTTCACAATGATTTTCAGCCTTTTCCAAAGAAGTCTTACCGACATCCAACAGAGGGGGCCAAGCCGGCGCTTTCGCCAAAAGCGGGGGCTAAGCCAACACTTACGCCAAAAAATAAAAGTTAAGCCGTCTTAGTCGCTTCATAAAAGGTATAGGTTCGACCGTCTTAGCTACCCGCAAAATGTGTAGCAGGTTAAATCTGAGCTATCTCATCCATGATGCTAAAAATGTAAGTTAAACCCTAGTCGTCTTTGCCTACAAAGCATTGTGATAGCTTCTAATTGATGGAAATGATGTTGAAGTGCTTTGACGAAGGCTAAATTTCATATCTGTATGTTAAAACATTTTGGGTCAAAAATGTATATTTTGGAAATTTTCCAATATGTAAATTATACAATGTTTTGTCATTTTGTTTATTGTTAATCACAATATATATTTTATTATTGATATAAAAGTTATTTAGTTAAATATTAAATGACACTTTAATAATACAATAAAATTTATAAACTATGACTGATGCAATAATAATTAAAATTATGAGTACTAAGGAGGTTGCTCCAAGTTTAAACTAAAAAAAAGCTACATCTTGAAAGCCCTAAGCATATTTAAACATATAATAATATTGTACTTCCTACAATTTTAAGTTGTTCCAAGAAAAAAAATAGTCGTAGTTTTTTCAGTAATCACGGGATCCCGACATTTTGTTGACTAATGTTACCACCAATCCACTATATATGCAAGTTCAGAAATTCAAAGTAATAAATAAACTGATGTTATTAAAATCGATTAAAAATAAAACTAATTAGTAATCAAACATTATGAATATATAGAAGATGGCTCACAAGTCACACTCACACCTGGATCATGCTCATTATTATTATTATTATTATTATTATTATTATTATTATTATTATTATTATTATTATTATTATTATTATTATTATATTATTATTATTATTATTATTATTATTATTATTATTATTATTATTAGTAGTATTATTATTATTATTATTATTATTATTATTATTATTATTATTATTATTATTATTATTATTATTATTATTATTATTATTATTATTATTATTATTATTAATTATTATTATTATTATTTTTATTATTATTATTATTATTATTATTATTATTATTATTATTATTATTATTATTATTATTATTATTATTATTATTATTATTAGTAGTAGTATTATTATTATTATTATTATTATTATTATTATTATTATTATTATTATTATTATTATATTATTATTAGTAGTATTATTATTATTATTAGTAGTATTATTATTATTATTATTATTATTATTAGTAGTAGTAGTAGTAGTTTAGTAGTAGTAGTAAAAAAAAACAAGATTTAATACGATATACGCCAATGCAATAACAGCTTTAGATTAACATGGTAGATCTCAATAGTGTCTCCCGTGTTTTCATAAAATAATGGCAATCACCACAAGAACTGTAGACGACAAATTAAATGATTAAATTGCATTGCCAAACCTTTGTATTTTTTGATTTGAAATAGGAATGAGTTGATTTTATTCTTAAGGGTTTTATGATGCTATATTAAACTTTATGCAAAAGAAATGTTCGTTGGGATGTGACAAGAGAGAACAAATTACATAAATTTATTCAACTAAATATCAAACACTTGGGATGTAATTAAAACTTTTACATTTGCATAGTCAATTAGTTTATCTAAAGGATACAGCAAAAAAATCCTACTACTTCCAGTATCTTTTGTAGCATACATTAGGCAAATCCCACATCATTTTGTTATGTATACAAGAGAAAATACCGACATAAGAAATGTTTCGTCTCAAAGATAATCAACTTCACATATTGTTAATTTGTTGATGACGGAGAAATTAAAAACTTAAACTCGCGTGTTTTGGCGGGAGCAATCCCCGGTTGGGTGTCCTCTTGTGAAGTCATCCCGTAGGGCAATATAAAGAAAACAATATAGGAGCTATAGTAGGACAAAACCAACAATATTGATTAATACGAAAAGTTATACTTAGAAACGGTGTCATACGAAGACAGTCATGTTCTTATAGTATGATGAGGCAAATCTCTTCAAGAACGATGAGTCTCGAGGGATGTTTGTGATGTTTTACATGAATCTCACATCGTTATTGTTTGTAGACATGAGAGACATTCTGAATATAGGGAATACCCAAACTTAAATATCAGCAACGCATTAATAATTGTGGATAAAAAAAGAACTTCACAGATAATCGTGATCGTGCGAAAGCAATGCTAGGAGAATGACTTCGTAAAAAAAATATCCACTCAAATCAATAAAAAAGAATTATGTAGTACTCAGAGACAAACCATATAATATAAAACTATATATGAGAGACTGATCAATATGACAGACACTTCTTGCATAATAGTTTAAAAGTTATGCAAGTTTAAACTGATTTTTTTAAATTACATAGAACCTCATTTTACCTTGAACAAATTTTTATTTACTTTTACTATTATATATACAAATAACGATAAAAGAAATTCTTGAAAACAAAATAATGCGAGTATAATTTAAAATCTTAAAAAATACAGCTTATATCCCCGTTGTCATTGCATTTAATAAAAATCTTGACACGATAACATGCTTCTGCATCAAGTTGGCCACGAATGGTGACGAAAACGACATATCATTGTTATTAAATTAATATAAAATCATGATAGTCACCATTAGTTTATTATTAATCAGCAAACCCGTGACTCAAAGAACCTTCAATAATTCGAAGTGTTTAGCGTTTCTTTTGTATTTATCAATTTAATTTGTAATTTGGTAAGATACTGCCATTTTGCAATCTTGGTTGTTTCTACATACATTTATATGCTTGTACTTTTTATCACTACATTTAAATACACATAATAACTTCAAAATGTTATAATTCTGTTTTGACATTCATTTTGTACCACAAAGTTTTCATTTGTTGATAACTAGTTTTTGTTCGTTTCGTGTTGCGGGGCACTAAGCTAAATATATCTTTCTTGTAACATGTACGTATGTATTTCGGTTACTTCTACATAGTACTTATAACACGATTTTAAAAAAATATATCGAGTCAACCAATTAAAACAAAACACTACAATACTTTTGTTAAAAAAAAGCCAAATCGATGGAAAAACTATAATTTTAAACCGGGGGCAAAATTGTAATTTTTCAGGACAAATGAGCGTGTGTAAGGGAGCCACTTGATACGAATAAAAATTACACCAAACCAATAAAACATAATGCTACCATCGTTTTATAAAAAAAACTAAGACGATGGTATGTATGTAATTTTACATTGATGGCAAATCCTAATTTGATAGAGAAAAAAACAAAAACAAAGACAAAACTATAAATTTAAGTTAAGGGTAAATCATAATTTAGCTAAGAAACCAATATAAAACTACATATTTAAACAGGATAAATTTATAATTAACTGAACCCTTAAAAATAAGAGAAAAATCTCCAATAACCAACTCCCGCAAAGGTAGCAGCCACTATGGGTTTGTAGATATATAAATTATAAAATAGTTGTTTTATTGTACATTAATAAACTAAAGGTAAAACTTTTGCTTAGTGGTTACCTTTAGTTACTAGCAAATTGAAATTCTCATACTATTTCAAAACTTCTAAAATATTATTTTCACATCTCCTCTATTTGTATACAGCTCATATAGAGTTATACGTGTCGTATAACTAATTGTTGCATAAAAATTATCAGAGATGGTTTTTTATCTCCATGTATACGGGCCGTATAATATTATACGACTAATATACAATGTTACATGGCCCATATAATGGTATACGACCAATATACAATGTTACATGGCCCATATACCCGTATAACGCTATACGACCTAATATGTTTTCCATCTATACAAGTTGTATAACATAATATGACACAATATTTGTCATATTAGATTATTCAATACGGGCCGTATAACGTTATACAGCCCGTATACATGGTGTAAAATAAAGATTTTAGGGTGTGATTATATAGGACCTAATTACAAATATAGAATTTATGAATATCGATGTTATCACAACACAATTTTTTTGGATATAGCTTAATCATGTAAAAATAATAATATAGATCAAAATCAAGGTCTTTCAGCACATGACGTGTTTTATCGATCTAAACCACTTATAAATACACTGTTGTGTAAAACGGTTAACAAGTAACTACTGTATTTTGAATATAGTATAGCACATATTCGAGTTTACACTGGCCCATCGGCATATGAAATCAACGATAAATCGATAAACATCATGATTTGCGGATTGTGTGCTTCGTTTTTTATGAAGTTCCCTTTGTTTTGTTCCTAAGGATGCTAGTAGGAAACTAAGACTTTGCTTTCATGGTGGGGTAATCAAGAACAAGTTGGTTGATTTTCTTATTTCACTCCAAAACAGTTTGTACAAAATTTGTTTACTCGTATCAAGTCTATAGTCCTTGTTGTATTAGAGTAAATTTTCATATGATATAATACAAAAAACTACAATTTTGTCCCTTTAACTTGACTTATTTTGTTTTCTTCTCCATTTTAGAGTTTTTATTACGATGTCAAATTTGATCATTTATGACTTTTGTCACTTACTTTTCCCACTTAAGAAAAACTTAAGATGTTAGAAATTAAATTTAAGAAAGAATTATTTTTTTATTTTCATTCTTAAGACCGAAAAGAAAACTTTATTTTGGTCATGGTGTGTGTGTATAACTAATTGTTGCATAAAAATTATCAGAGATGGTTTTTTTCTCCATGTATACGGGCCGTATAATATTATACGACTAATATACAATGTTACATGGCCCATATAATGGTATACGACCAATATACAATGTTACATGGCCCATATACCCGTTATAACGCTATACGACCTAATATGTTTTCCATCTATACAAGTTGTATAACATAATACGACCCAATATTTGTCATACTAGATTATTCAATACGGGCCGTATAACGTTATACAGCCCGTATACAGGGTGTAAAATAAAGATTTTAGGGTGTGATTATATTAGGACCTAATTACAAATATAGAATTTATGAATATCGATGTTATCACAACACAATTTTTTTGGATATAGCTTAATCATGTAAAAATAATAATGTAGATCAAAATCAAGGTCTTTCAGCACATGACGTGTTTTATCGATCTAAACCACTTATAAATACACTGTTGTGTAAAACGGTTAACAAGCAACTAATGTATTTTGAATATAGTATAGCACATATTCGAGTTTACACTGGCCCATCGGCATATGAAATCAACGATAAATCGATAAACATCATGATTTGCGGATTGTGTGCTTCGTTTTTTATGAAGTTCCCTTTGTTTTGTTCCTAAGGATGCTAGTAGGAAACTAAGACTTTGCTTTCATGGTGGGGTAATCAAGAACAAGTTGGTTGATTTTCTTATTTCACTCCAAAACAGTTTGTACAAAATTTGTTTACTCGTATCAAGTCTATAGTCCTTGTTGTATTAGAGTAAATTTTCATATGATATAATACAAAAAAACTACAATTTTGTCCCTTTAACTTGACTTATTTTGTTTTCTTCTCCATTTTAGAGTTTTTATTACGATGTCAAATTTGATCATTTATGACTTTTGTCACTTACTTTTCCCACTTAAGAAAAACTTAAGATGTTAGAAATTAAATTTAAGAAAGAATTATTTTTTTATTTTCATTCTTAAGACCGAAAAGAAAACTTTATTTTGGTCATGGTGTGTGTGTATATATATATAGGATTAAGGACCCGTTAGAAACCACCTTTTATTGCAAGAATTGCGAGAACCAGTGTGAACACATGACATTTTTGTAATTATATTATGTTTATACAAAACATGCATTCTTTTTTTTCTTATGTCGTCCGTTTTAGGGTTTCAAGAGTTCATCAGTTCACAGTCTTCACAATTGGCTGAGAGGCAATCACGGTGGTTTCACGGCTGCGGAGGGTCGTGCACGGTGGTTTTCACGGCAGACATATAGTCGGTGTTCACATATTTCACGGCGATTGAAGTCAGCACAATGTTTACCGGCGGCATATGGCGTCTTCTGATTCATCACGTGTCAATCCTCATATATTTGATAATCCTCCGTATACATTGTCTGAATGTCATCCTCATACAACATCTGATGTCGACTTTGGTGGTCCATCTGCCATCAATCCCGTCGACAGTCACAGAATTACGTCTAAAACAGTTGAAAGTCGACATACTCTTCATGGATTTGAAATTTAGACTCTTAACTCTATGTCTACATCAGACAATGTTATCTTATCTAATAATGTTAATGTATCTGATGGCTCATTATCTTGTGACACTACTTCAACTGGTACAGCACCTACAAATACAGAACATCAGCCTGATTTTGGTTCTGATGATGATAACATTCAATGTTGATCTCAATGATACTGATGATGAATATCCTAATGATGATTCTGAAGACCCTGCATACATACAAGAACCTGAGCTAACTCTTAGACGTTCAACCAGATGTCGTAAATCGTAAATCGACCAACCCAAATTTATGATTCTTGAATTAACTATTTATGACGATAAACAAATTCCAATCAGTAGTCGTTTTGATTATGTTTTTTAGTTGTTTTGATGTGGATTACCGAACTTACGTTTTGATTATGTTTTTTAGTTGTTTTGATGTACATTACCAAACATAATGTATTGACAAAAAGATGCACATGTGCATATATGTTTTTTTGTTTAACTTAACATGGTCATTGATATGAAAAAAAAGATGCACATGCACAATATACGTTTTCTAATAATGCTCATGTGCACCCATACATATTTTTTAACAACATGCAAGCATCGCTTTGATATGTATATACATACATCGCTTTAATATACATAATACATCCTTTGATATTCATAATACATCGACATATTATTACTATTTTGAATAATGCACATGTGCATCCATACATAATTTATCCAATACGAATATAGCCATTTCTGATACATTTCATAATACAAAAATGTGCATTGAATTAATTTATACATATGTGCATACCCACCATTTCATTTGCTAAACAACATAATATATCATGTATTAACAAACATACCTACTTGTAAAGCGTTGTAACAATATATGCACATATGTATACCCAACTTTCCATTTAATAAACAACATAATACATTATCACTAAACATATCAATTGTAACATGTTATATATTAATATCACCTGAACAGTCAAATACATGTTCATCCAAACCAGCACCTTGTAAATTTACCATATTCATGCACATGTGCATAAAGCATCAGCCATGTATAAACTCCTAATTACAACTATTGTCAACCAAATATACCCACGCCACATCGGTTAGCCACTTACTACTACCCAAACATACTTCCAAACCCCATGTTTTTCACCGCATCCTTCTGTTTTTTGGACAATGTGTCTAACCCCATCAAAAGTTGATTTGGTGACAAACGTGTCCGCATCGATCGCCAATTGACCACTCTCGCAACTTTTTTACTTCCTGTCTTTTTAACTCTTGATGATATAATTCTTTTCTTTGAATTTGTTTATTAACGCAAGACGATGCACACGTGCAAACAAAAGAATACATGCTATAAAATGTTTGTACATAATAATGCACATGTGCATTTGAAAGTTTGATTAATTATTTTAAATAACACGTACCATCAACATCATTGTTATCCACCTTATCATCTTTCGCTGTGATTTTTGATTTTACCAACCTTCTGTTCTTTGTCATATGTACTCCATCAAAACCTTTTGTTGTTTTTTATCATGTTTCCATTTGCTCGTCCTTATGTTGACGTTCTTATCCTTTTGCACATCTTTTTGTACCTTTAGCACGCCTGCATTCATAAATTTAATGTGTTTGCATAAATTATAACATTTAAAAAACAAAAATTATTTTAAGGATGCACATGTGCATAAACTCATATTTCACCATTAAAAAAAACAATATTAACAATAAATAATCAACAACTTCTAACCTTTTTGTTTAACATTCGTGTATTCGTCTTCCGTGTATTCGTCTTCCGTTGCATCTCGGGCATTCTTTTCGACCCTTCATCCTTTGACTTTTGGACAAATGTTACTTTTTTTGATTTTTTTGCATCAATGATCTACAATGAGCATGTGTATCAATATTAATTTATGATCAACATACAAAATATGCACAAGTGCATCATTATATACATGTGCATAAACGTTAAATAGCTTAATAACCTATGCTGACAAATTATGCACATGTGCATATTAACATATTCTGTCAAGCTATGCACATGTGCATAACTATATATCACACAATTATACCTTATTAACATATTCCAACAAGAAATACACATTCGCATAACTGTATATCACACCAAAAAACACTAAAATAAAACTTAATACCCCCGAAAGAACCAAAATAAAACTAAATACTGATTATAGATCATTGATGCATAGGTGAGACTCCTATTCAAAGTCATATGTATCAACATTATCTACCTTGTTAACCTATTATTGCAAACTATGCACACGTACATATTAACCTATTATAACAATTTATGCACATGTGCATAACTATATAGATCACAAATTTACTTTATAATCTTGTTATGTGTAAGCACATTCTGTCAAAAAAATATACACATGTGCATAACTATATAGATTACAAAATTATCTTATTATCATGTTCTGTGTAAGCTTATTCTGTCAAAAAATATGCAATTGTGCATATCTATGTAGATCACAACATGACCTTATTATCATGTTCCGTGTCAGAAATACACATTCGCATAGCTGTATATCACACCAAAAACACCAAAATAAAACCAAATACCCCAAAAAAACACCAAAATAAAACTAAATCTTGATTATAGATCATTGATTCATAGGTGAGACTCCTATTCAAAGTCATATGCATCAACATTATTACCTTGTTAACCTATTATTGCAAACTATGCAAACGTACATATTAACCTATTATAACAATTTATGCACATGTACATAACTATATAAATCACAAATTTACTTTATTATCTTGTTATGTGTAAGCATATTCTGTCAAAAAATATGCACATGTGCATAACTATATAGATCACAAAATTATCTTATTATCATGTTCTGTGTAAGCCTATTTTGTCAAAAAATATGAAATTATGCATATCTATATAGATCACAACATTACCTTATTATCCTGTTCCGTATAAGTATATTCTGTCAAAATATGCACATATGCATAACTATAACTATGCACATGTGCATTAACATGACATAACTTATCAACAATTATAATTCAGTAAAAAAGACCCTAACATTTACCAAATCAAAATTCGTGTTGCCAATCATATCTAACATTATTCACATAACACTATTTAATAGAAAAACTACATAAAAAACACATAAATACCACATTACATATAGTTCTATCACAACATTTGCCCCTATTCACTCAAAAAATCATATATATAACACAATTTTTAATAATGTAGGTATGAAAAGACTGCTTAAGTTTCATAATCACATAATAACATATCTGAATCGACGATTAAGAGTTGTATTATCATATACGACTATAAAACAAGTGTATGAACTTACAAATTCACAAAATGGTGCAACGGTGAATCGCGAGTCCGTTACACGACGTATGTTCTTCAGATTATCCCTATGTGTGCAACAAACCTCGATGATTATGATCGTTTTTCCCTAATTTCGAATTGATGACGAATGTGAGATCGATTATTTTGTTCTTATTGCACTAATATCGATCATACGGAAAATTTTGATGACGAACTACTGATATTGTGGAGCGTCGAACTCGATTTTGTATGAATCGCTATGATGAATTGCACGGATTAATGATGCTTGTGGGATTGTCGGACGTGATTAATTGATAGAGTGTGATTTATTTTTTGTTTAAAGTCCAATATTAGAGGATAAAGGAGAAGAGCACTTAATTTAAAGGTTTAATGTATTTACAACAATGCCCCCTATATATATAGGGTAGGGTTCTAGAGTGAACACTAGGTTGAGAGTGAACTGTGTGAACTAATTTCAGCCATTGGATTATATCATCTAGAGATTTTTAAATAATGTCAAGATTGTAATTATAATGTTGTAACTTCCCTTTAAATTAATTGACAGAAGGGTATTTGCGTCTTTTGTAAATTGCATTTATTAAACAATATAATCAAAATTCCTAAATCTTGCTAGTTTCCGTATATACAAGATACACAGTTGTTGGTGTATACATATGTGTACAGTCTCGATAGTATCAGTTTATACAAGATACACAGATGTTAGTTCATACACATGTGTACAGTCCCGCTAACTATCAATTTATACAAGATACAGTGCTGTTAGTTTATATACATGTGTACAGTCTCGCTAACTATCAGTAGATACAAGATACACAATTATTAGTTTATACAGATGTATAAAGACTTTTGATACATCTGTGTATTTTGTAGTCCACGACCTAGTTCCGTTATGAGTTTCATATACGGTTTTAATACGGGACGGACAGTTGGTGTCCAGTACCTAGTTCCGTTAGGAGTTCCATATACGTTATTAGCAACTGATTGTACACGAGTTTAAAATAATGGAGAAGTAAATAAAATGTGTGTGTGTGTGAGAGAGAGAGAGAGAATTAATATATGAGAAAATTATGGGATTTTAATAAAGAGAGAGATAATGTCAATCTTACCTTTTTTAATCTAAAAAATAATCAATGGTCAAGATTAGTTCACTCAGATCATTTTCAAGAAGTTGTTCACAAATGATCTTAATCCTATATATATATATATATACCAACTGTGGGAGTTGGCTACAAATCCTACTTTTCCTACAAAGTGTAGGAAGTGTTCTCCTTATAATATGTGGCATTTAGGGTTTTTATACTAAAGGGCATTATAGTAATTAAATAATTAACTTAATTATGGAAGTTTATCTCTTAAAAAATAAGTGGAGATATTTAAGGAAATAATATATCTCATATGTTTTTCAAATTCTGCAGTTTCAAAATCAAAGAACTCGTAATCTCAATCACCTTCTCTATTCGATTTTTTCTTTGTTCCTTTTATCAACATTCACGGATCAAAAAATGGTCATGTCCATTGCAATGATTGATTGTGGTAATGATATGCTTTCAATTCACATGAACTTGAATTCTACACGTTGTGTTTTTTTTTCTTTTATTTGTTAT
This sequence comes from Scalesia atractyloides, assembly GCA_947069175.1. NCBI lineage: Eukaryota > Viridiplantae > Streptophyta > Magnoliopsida > Asterales > Asteraceae > Scalesia > Scalesia atractyloides. The sequence continues at coordinate 67,109,479 of CAMTDV010000028.1, read as the reverse complement.
GTAACAATTATCATGGCATGCGATCAATCTGGAACAAGTTCTTGACGTTGTGTCTGTTACCAGTTTCTTAGAGTTGTGTTTTATCAGTTATAGGTAATGGTATGATTTTGTATTTTGTATGATACAAATTTAATACGATGTGTTTTTATTTCATTTATGGTTACGTAACAATTAACATGGCATGCGATCAACATCAATAAGTTGTTGTGTTTTATTAGTTATTAGTTTACTTACATTGTGTTCTGTTAGTTACATGTGCAATGAAGGACATGTTTATATAGTTATTGATGTTGTGTTTTATTAAGTTATTTTATTCATGAGAATGCTTTACATTATATATTGAATTGTGTTTTTTTTCCTGGCGGTATGTTGTAAGATTTGTATGTGTTTTTCACAAAGTGTTATATTTACACAGTCTATATATTTATTGTCAGTCGGGTAGTTTTTGTTATTACGTATTGTTTCATCAAATCTAATTTTGTGTGTTAGTTATTGTGTTCTTTATTTAAATTTGAGGTTCATTCGTTTAACATGTTCACATGTGACAATGTATTTTGCTTAGTATGTGATGCATTGTTTTTTATGAACATATTGGTGTGTTCAAAGTACGCGGTTTTGTCTTTATTCATTTTACTTTTACTAATTAAAGTTTTTCTTTGTTTATTTTTATTGTGTTTTGAAGATATACCCATATACCAACCACAAGGTATAGAACATGTTTCTTCCAACTCGGGCAAAAAAAAATATATCCAAATTGATGATCGTACTTGTGAAAATATAATCTAATACAGAAGGATGCACGCAGTTCAAAGAACGCTGATGGTGCGTTGACATAGATTAAATCAATGGTCATGGGTCAGCGGACGAGGATGATGTGTTTTATACCTCTGAAACAGCAGATGACCCGGACGATGACGAGATGTCAGAGTAGCTGAGTTTTATATCTGAATATTTTTGGTTTACTGAACAGGCGTGTTTTATTTTTTTCGTTTTGGTTTTTTTATTTGGTTGGTTGTTGATCTTTCAGGATTAAAGTCTTTTAATTTTCGTATGCTGGGGTGTCTTTTCAAGATTAAAGTGTTTTATTTTTCATATGTTAGCTACTGCCCAAATGTCCATTTATTTCATGTTAGGCTTTTTATGCAGTGTAGAATGTGTTTTATGAAGATATACATAAATTTGTATCTATTTCATTTTAGAATTTTATCCAAATGTGATTTATTCTTCGTGTTATCATTTATTTATTTTTAGGCAATGTAGAATGTGTTTTACACGGACATACATAATCTGTAACTATTTCATGTGCATCTATTTCATTTTAGAATGTTAGCCAAATGTGATTTATTCATCATGTTAGCTTTTATTCATGTTAAAGAGGGTAGAATGTGTTTTATCCATTAAATTGTTTTATCAGACGTTTTAAAAACTATGTGTGTATGCAACCTTTATCCATGTACATGTTCATCAGTTTTCCACAAAAAACAAGTATATTTTCCCGTTTTTCAATTCAATTAATGTGTTCATAAAAGTTATATCTCACATTATATAATCATTCCATCGTACCAACTGTTTCTTACAAACCTTGCAAAACTCACCTAAGATTGTAATTGTTCAAATTAACAACACATCAACCATCTATATATATTGTTCAAACATAACTAAACACAAAAAAAATCTATCTAAAACACCTTAAAATCTAAAACCCACATTGAAGGCATTCATGAAACACCTATTTGGAGTCCAACCTCACAAGGATAGCTTCAATTGCAGTTGCATCTAGCGTCTTCTTTTTGTCATTGGTTAACTTCTTATAACTTGCCACATAAGCCTCCACAAACGGCTTTACCTTATTTTCATCACAAAGTAAGATCTTCGCGATATATATATGTTTAAGATCATCAAGCCTCCACAAACGGCTTTACGATGTTTGCATGTTACTTCAGCGACATCATTACATTCTTTCGACAAACCACATTCCCTGCAGTTTTCACACTCGTGCCTATGTACGTTTCCATATGGCGCATCAACGACATTATGTTTTGTATGCCAAGGCATATCCAATCTTATCTGCACTGTCCGTTTGTTCATTTCTGTGGCTGGATGATTAGCATACTCCAAATAAGCTAAGAAGGCATCCCTCTACATTCAACAATAAAGTAAATATCAATACATGTTGGCCCAATGTGTTTTATTCTTCAGGTTAGAATTTTTTCTTGTTTCTCATGTAGGGGTTGAATGTGTTTTACCCATACATACTACCCATAGTTGTTTTATTCATCATGTTACCCAACTGTGTTCGCCCAGTATGTTTTACCATGTAAATAGTGTTTCACCCACCATACATGCTGATTAAACAAGAAGTTTACATACAGTTTTAGCCAACTATGTTTTACACTAATATGTATTCAATCTACAGTTTTTGTACATCAATATACATCACAGTTGGCACTAACCTATAGTTTTAGCCTACTGTGTTATATTGTGATGCATTGCAAAGATTTTTTTGTGTCATGTACACCTGAATATGAACAACTGTGTTTTAGTGTGAAATAATCTAAATAATAGAGTGTTGTCACATACCATATACTACCCCAAGCTGGAAACAATATTATAACACATATTAAAACTAAGGAACTCATCATACGGTAATACAATTTAAATCTGTCTTTTAACATTAAAACTCAGCAAGTAACCTTACATCTAAAACAAGCATCATGAGTATATGTAACCATTGCCTAATCAATAACAGCAAATATAACACATTGTATGCTGTTGACATTATAACAACTTAAAAGCTTGAACATTTTATACAGCAATACATTCAAGCAAATTATAAAACACAGTGTTATGAATCGTTAGTCCGATGAAAATAAAACTAGCCCTAAGGCAGCATTCTATAAATCAATAATGTAAAGAAGAACACCCTCTTAACTAAAATCTATTGTCAAACACACAATTCATATTTCTGTATAACATACTGGTATCAACAGCCAACTATGACGGATTACAATCAACACAATTTTGAAACATTAGTCTTGAAAAATACAGAGAAAACACACCTTTGGCCGACGTCGACTGATTGGAACGTTTTTTGGAACAAATAGGAGTATCAGTCTTCTCCATTTGTTTCGATCTTTCTGAATATCTTGCCTACCATCAAAATCACCAGAAAAAAACACGCCGATGATGAATATTCGAGTTCTAGAACACAATCAACAAGTTAAACACGTTGAATGACCAAAATACCCCCAATCTATTAAACTAATTAATTTATCACACATATTACCAAAATGCCACTAAGATAATCTCAACCATTAAACACATCAATCCTAGGGCAAAGATTGCTTCCTACACTTTGTAGGAAAAACACACTTTGTAGAGTAACCACCCTATATATATAGGGCTAAGTTCAAATAAAAACTATCACGAATTGTGAGAACCATGAGAACTTTTTTTTCCTGTGCGAGTTCAGCCAAAATTTTGTGCACAAACGTAAATGAAAATATTATAAACACATCTGTAAAAAAAAGTGAAAAAAATTATTGAGTCGGTAGTTTTGACTGATTCAAGTTCTTTTTACGCGCTGGTGTAAATTTTGTACGAAGATAAATATATTTTTACGCCTCATGTAAGTGATTTTTTATGACTTTTGAAGAAAAAAATCGAAAAAACCTTTTGGAGACTTAATTCTCACAACTAATGCGGTTCTTATTTTAACTCATCCCTATATATATATTATATATATATATATATATATATATATATATTATATATATATATATATGTCGGAAGTTACATATATATAACTCATACGAAATATATATATCTAACTTCACGAGCTACACATATTTTTTCTACAATACTAACCTTATGATCAAAGGAAATTTAAAAAAATAAAAAGTAAATTGATTGGTTGGTAATAATTTTCTCTGTTCTCAAGTTTTTAGTAGTTTTCTCACAAACCTATCATGTTTTTCTTCTATTATTCATTTTTATTCGATTAATTAATTTAAAAAAGTAGAGTATATCAAAATAAAATGAAATCAGAAAAAAACTAAAACTCTATAAACAAAAACTTCAGAAGCTTCAAATAACACCCCAAATAAATCAACATAAATAAATAGCAATTCAAAAGCTAATGCTTACTCTAAATATAACTGAGACAATAATATTTATTTATTTATTAGATACAAATAGCAAAATAAAATCACATATCCCACGAATTAAAAGTTAAGTTAAACCCATAATAATTCATGTACATATTAATACCTTAGTCGACAAATCCATATTTTTTTGATGGCGACAATGCTATGTTTTCTTGCCGCAGAATTTTTTGACTGGTGTTTTCTTATTCCTAGTAGATTTATTTTTTGCTTTAAATAATTTTCTCTTTAACTGATTCTTATATCTTAGCCAGTTTTGATAGCATATTAATATACATATTTTAAAAATAATAAAAAAGGAAGAAGATAAAAAAACCCGTCTGGAACATTTTCATTGAGCTAGTTTCATAGATCAACTGGTGAAGTACAAGAACAAAAGTAAGAAATAACCTAAATTGATTGATGATTCCTTTTATTTGTGACAGAATAAAATCTTTCTAACACTGTGAGGAATTCATAAGGAAACTAGTCGTTGTAAATATTTTGTTGCTAATGGTTTTGTAACTTGTGACAAGAAATTTCCAAAATATTATTGGCATCGCTAAATATTCGACGAATTTGAAATGGGTATCAGATGGCTTTTGTTAGGGAATCCACCGGTAGACAAAGAGTATCATCATCGAGGGTTGATTACCGACAAATGGCATTCCGTACGAATTTCCAACATAAACCCCAAAAAATAGTTTGATAAAATATTAAAAACGTCTTATTTCTAAACACCGCCCTAGATAAAATGACATGCCGACCACCAAAGAAGACTTGTCAGTGGAGAGCACTCGTCGGTAATCTCTTGGTACATTTTACCCATGCACCTATAACCGACGCACTTTAAGTGAAAAATATCGTCGCTAACAAGTTTCACCTGCAGAACCAGTGATGCTCGTTTGTTTTGTAGTGCTCTCATTGGTTTTTAAAGGAAATCCGACGTTATTGTGAAGGACACATGTAACACCCGTAAAATTTTCGTCCAACTATGAGACGACATGTGTTTCGAATCTCTGATTGATCCCGATTCAGGAAAGGAAAGGGACTATTTATGCCAAATGGAAAAAAGAATCAAATTCCAAGGACCAATGATGTAAGATCTTAAAAATAACATTCCTAGCAACCCTATACGGACCGTAAGCCATTGGAGCTTACAGACCATAAGCTGAATAAAATGTTGGTGCGCTGAGGTCCTTATGGATCGTAAGCAGTGAATCCTTACGGTCTGTAAGGGACCATGCTGGCAGACTTATGCTTGCTCTCCAAGGTTTTCTCCAAATTGAGACGCCTAGCTCGATTTTGCCACTCTCTTTCTGGTTCTTACACATCATTAAACATGCATTATCATCCTAGAACATGTGCTAACACTTGCATCATCCTAAGAGCTTGAATTAGCTATAAATAGCTCCATAATCTTACACTTTAAACTTACTCATTCACATTCTTGCTCTCTATCTTCTTAGAGCTTGTTTCCATGTTTTGGAAGCCTCCATCTGAGTTCTGAAAGTGTTCTTCAACACTAGTAAATGCTCTTCTAGTTCTTTTCATTTTATTAGGCTAGTTATTAGCCAAAGGTCAAATAGTTTAACTTTCTGTTTGACTTTCGGTTATGACCATTATGGTCAAGCCAATGTTCGATTCGAACATGGTTACGTGATCGTAATAATAAGGGTAATAATCCCTGGGATTACACCTTCTAAAGATCACGTTAAGTAGGCGAAATGATGAGTTGACTTTATATTAAATAAAAGGTCAAAAACGTAAACTTTGCAAATTGCGCTAATTAAATTTCTAACTATTAAACATCATATCAGTTATAAAACATATTAGGACATGTCTAAACATGTCCAACTCGTCATTTCTTGTTTAAAGCTCAATTCCATATCGAAAGTCAAGCAATTTGACTTTCTGATTTGACTTTCGATTCTGACCCGTTTGGTTAACGTTAGTACTGGTTTAGAACTTATTTTATGACTATGTTAATATAAGGTATAACCCTTAGAAGTTATATCTCTTGGTCATGCTGTTTAGTAGGTTATATGACAAGTCTATAACTTATATTTTTTAAAAGGACATTTATGCCCTTTTGTCATAAAAACTAAAGGTATGGTTTTCAAACCATTCTGAATTACAGAAAAAGTTATGAAAAGTGTTTTGACACCTTAGACTTGTTATGTAACATCTGTGTAAAACGGGTTTAAAAAACCGCACCATTTCCATTAATCAAGTGTATTATTTATGTTACTTCTAGTTTTTTTTTTATTTTGTTTAAAATATTAAATTTATATATACATAATTAATAATCTAATGATATAATAAAATAATTAATCAATTTATAATTACAAATATCATATAATTAAATATAGATTTAGCAAACTAAATAAATAAAATAAAAACACCAAAAGGGGGTAAACCGGGAATCGAACCCGGGTCGCCCGGGTAGTCACACGCACCAAACACCACTATGCTGCACACACATGATGTGTTAGATTTTGTATATCAATAAATATATACGCAATCGGGCGGGAAACCTGCAACCATGACCGCAATCAGAGACGCGCCTTTCCTTTTCCTTTCAAATCCCTGCGACAACTGGCAGCGTGTATTTTCGGCAGACTCTAATCTCGTCGGCTGTCAATTACCAATCATTGAATGTGATTTCCAAAAATCGAAACCCAACTCACCCTATAAATACCAGACGAATTCCCCTTCTGAATTCGCTCATATTCTCTATCTTACTCTCTAAAACTCGGTCGTCTGAAAGAAACTCTGTTCCACCGGAGAACCACCGGAATCGCCGGAATCCAGCCGTCAGAATCGTGCCGCCATCTCTGTTACGGTAGACCTCTTCTACTATTCTTTTTCACCTAATTAACATTATATGTGGTCAATCACTAACAACAATCAGAAAGAAAATCTATTCAGGCGGGTAAAGGTTCTGGTTTAAGTTTAAAATGAAGAAGGCGAAGTGGGTTAAGTGTTTTTATGTAATTAAAACGAACGTTTCAAACGGGTTAGACACACAGTCCAGTGGTAGACTGTGTGCAAACACGATATACACGTCCCAGATTCGAATCCGGCTCATGACCGCATAAATACACATAACCGTTTTTATTTTGGATAAAATATATCAGTGGCAGTATGTATACAAATGTAATTAAAATCGGGTTTTTAATTGGGTTAGACACACAGTCCAGTGGTGGACTGCGTGCATAATTAACATGCTTGTCCGAGTTCGAGCCTAGTGCAACCCCGGTTTTCCTGAAATAAAATGTCCTTTTTAAACAAGCCTAATCAGATTTGTTTCAGTATGTATATAAAGATAAAAGAAATTCAGTTTATTATGGGTTAGACACCCAGCCCAGTTGGTTGGGCTGGGTGCAAGTTGTTGGTGTGATTGCGGGTTCGAGTCCCACCGCAAGTTACCAATATCAAGCATGAACCGGTCAGACCCCCCCCCCTTGTCAGGTCTGACAAGTTTTTATTAATTATTATTTTATCTTATATTATTTTTACATATATACATTTTGCTTAAAAACTAATTAAAAACGCTTAAAGACACGGTTTGGTAGTTTTAGAAATCTCAAACAATATCATAAAAATAACCTAAAAATCGAACAAAAAGTATTAAGTCAAGATATATAATTTTGTTATATTTATCAAATTACCGCATTATTATTTTAGGTTAGTATTCTTTCGTCGGTCAAATTCTCAACTCGTGCGCATCCATCACCAAGCAAAGACCGTACCCACTGTGAGTGAATCTCTACAAATTCCCCGTTTTAATCACGTTTTGGGGTGTATCATGTGTTGTACCATTCCTTTATCTAAACACTTGTGCTTATATCATTTTGTGATCTAATGTGTACTGGTTGTTGTGTGATTTATATGTGGATTAAATTTATCATTTCAGTGCACTCATTTCATTAGGCCCATCAGTTCCTCGTGGGATACGGGTTGAGCATCAGGTGCCTCATTAGATCGGCTCCGTTTGATTGAGCCTTGATCTCAAATACATCATCATTCATGTCGTATATTCATTCAATGTGGTTTGTGATTGTTTACATATATATATTTGCTCACATGTGATTTATGCACGAATTTTCTTTAATAAATAAAACAAGCAACTATTTACAAGGTTTTAACAAGGTTCACTCGCCAACTTTTGTTGACCCAAAATCTCCCATGTTTTACACATGATATATGTGATCCAGTTGAGGAAAGAAACACTTAGGATGGCCTAGAAGAATAAACAAGTTATTGCGTTGGAATAAACATTTAGAATTGTTTTTTTTTGTATTTGTATGAATTTTATTTATTGGATATTTAAATATGTAATTTGAAATTAATAAATATGAAACTTCTTAGTAAATATCATGAGCTTTGGTGATAAACCAATCATGCCCCGACTTTTATTCCGCTGCGGGTCGGGGTGTGACAGATTGGTATCAGAGCTTGTGGCTATAGGGATATAGGATAGGTTATTAGACCCTTAGAGCCTATACATTAGTTGATTAAATTTTAATTGTTTATCTGTTACATGCAAATTCATGATGTTTGTATGTTTCACGTTTATTTCACACCCAATATTATGCAAGCACTCTCACAAGTACATGTTAATATGCAATGCTCATCATAGTTCATATCCTCATAACATGTCATATCTATGAAAGCACATACCTCACGATTTCCATGATTTTTGCAATGATTTCGTATTTTTCAAATCACATCAAAATGAGTTTTCACGATGGGCATGTAGTAACTGGAAGGGTACGAGTACCGGTAGTCGGAACGTCCAGTCTAGGCTCGGCATTCGTATAAATCCAAAATAAAGGACCAGTTTGCCTACCTGGGGACTAACGATAAGAGTACGAAGGACCTATTAGGCCAAAGCATGCTACCAAACGTCGTGTGAGCTAACCTCACTTTGAGTTGTCATTGTGTCTACACCTGGACACCCTCCTACCACACATCTCGCAATCATGTTTTACGATTTTCATTCGGTGGTGCGAGTGTTAACCGCCGACACCAATGTGAAACCTACCAAGCCCAGTAGTCATGGGGGCCCACATGACTACACAGGCAATGGTATGGGGGACACTTGGAGGCCCAAACATGAGCAAACCCAAGACATCCTATGGATGTAGTTAAATTATTTTTAGTTATGTTGTTTTCATTCTTATAACGACACATGACACCTAGGAAATTCTTGAACTCACAATCTTCCTACATATGTTCCTGTAGATGTCGGCTAGGCAATTACGTGGAGGTAGAAGGTCAGGAAAGTCAAACGAATGCTTGGCCACGCAAATTGCTAAACAAATGGCCGCAGTGCTTCCTGACATCGTGATACAAGTTCAACAAGCCCTCACCGCTAATCCCATCAACCCTCCCAACCAAGAAGACCAAAGCCAACCCTCCTCCCAAAACCCCCAAATGCACCTACAAACACTTCAAATCCTGCGATCCCCCAAAATATGAAGGGACTGAAGGTGTCACCGCTCTCCTTCACTGGTTTAAGGAAATGGAAAACACCTTTCTCAATTGCGACTATCCCGAGGACCGTAAGGTGTGTAATGCGACTGGAAGGTTGTTTGGGGTAGCCCTTACCTGGTGGAACACGGAAAAGGGTAAGAGAGGTGTTGAAGATGCCATGGCCTTGACATGGGAAGAGTTAAGGGAAATCATGACAAGACGCTTCTGTCCAAGAAGCGAAATCAAGAAGCTAGAAGACGAATTTCATGCATTGAAACAAAAGGAAGGATACCACACTTCATACAATAAGAGATTTCTCGAGTTGAACCAGATGATCCCCAATCTGTTCACCCCATTGTACCGTCTAGTCGAACACTACATTCGAGGCCTCCCCTCGAAAATCCAAGATTCGGTTTTAAGCACTTCGCCTGCAACACTTGAAGCCGCAATAGAGTTAGCTACGGAACTCACTGAAAATCGCATTCGAAACGGCAAATTCAAGGATGAGAAAAAGAAAACACCCATTGAGACCCCAACTCCAAACCACCCAGGTTCATCCTCGAAGTTTGTTGGTAAGAGGAAGCGAAATGGCAAGAATTTTGCTGTCACCCAAACCAACCCACCCATCACTGTTGCCCCGATCACCCAAGTTGCCCCTCCAGCCGCACCATTCAAAAGGCCATACACTGGCCAACACCCGAAGTGTAATCGTTGTCAATACCATCACCCTCCTGAAAACCCCTGCCAACATTGTACCAGTTGTGGTCGTGCGGGTCACACCATCCAAACCTGCCGTACCCTTCAATGATTAAACCGCAGTCAACCTCCAACCCAAATCCAAAATCAAATAGTGGGCCAAGCCCAACAACCCTTACTTCTACCGCCTGCTCAACTCACAGCCCAACCCAACTACCCCATGATGCAACCCATGCGCCTGTTTCAATTGTGGAGACCCAAACCACTTCAGGAACACTTGCCCCCGCCTGGTGAACATCATCCATGCCCAAGCTCAAGCAAACCCGGTAAACCAAGCTAACCAAGCCCCTCCACCTGCTAGAGGAAGAGCTTTTAATATCAACGCCAACCAAGCCAGGGATGATAACAATGTGGTCAACGGTACGTTTCTCATAAATGGTAGTTATGCATCCATATTATTCGATACTGGTGCGGATAAGAGCTTTGTGTCCTTAGAATTCGAATCTATCCTCGACCAAACCTCGTGTTAAGTTTGTTGAATCTCTGACGGTGGAAGTTGCTGACGGAAAACCCACTTCATTAAATTCTATTATACGCGATTGTACTCTCACCCTAAACGATCACGATTTCCCAATTGACCTCATTCCTATGAAGTTGGGAAGTTTCAATGTTATAATCGGTATGGACTGGCTCAGCCAACATCACTCTGAAGTGGTGTGCCACAAAAAATTCATTCGTATTCCTCTCGCCGACGGTCAGACACTACGTATCTTTGGGGAAACCCCTTCGAAAGGACTCAAATTGATGTCCTGCCTTCAAGCCCGAAGTTATCTTCGCAAGAACTACGTCACATTTCTAGCTCACGTCGTCAAGAAGGGAGGCAAGGAGAGGAAGCTCGAAGATATTCCAATTGTGAAAGATTTCCCACAAGTTTTTCCCGATGACGTTTCAGGACTTCCTCCTGTGAGAGAAGTTGAATTTCGCATTGATCTTGTGCCTGGCGCTACACCAGTCGCAAAATCTCCTTATAGGTTAGCCCCATCCAAGATGCAAGAGTTGGCCAGTCAACTGCAAGAGTTGACTGACAAAGGATTCATACGTCCTAGCTCATCGCCTTGGGGTGCGCCTGTTCTTTTTGTGAAGAAGAAAGATGGAACGTTTCGCATGTGCATTGATTATAGAGAACTCAACAAGTTGACGGTTAAGAATCGCTATCCACTGCCTCGCATTGATGACCTCCTGGACCAACTTCAAGGCGCCACCTGTTTTTCCAAAATCGACCTTCGTTCTGGTTATCATCAGCTTAGAGTGCGCGAAGAAGATATCCAAAAACCGCCTTCCGAACTCGCTATGGTCATTACGAGTTCATGGTTATGCCCTTCGGTTTAACCAACGCCCCCGCTATCTTCATGGATTTAATGAATAGGGTATGCAAACCCTACCTCGTCCGTTTTGTCATAGTCTTCATCGACGACATTCTTATTTACTCCAAGTCAAAATCCGACCATGAGCGACACCTTCGACTCATTCTTACACTCTTAAGGACTCAAAAGCTTTACGCTAAGTTCTCAAAATGCGAATTCTGGTTAGGAGAAGTACAATTCCTTGGTCATGTCTTCAATGACAAAGGGATTCATGTCGATCCTTCAAAAATCAAGGCAGTACAGGAATGGCAAACGCCACGTATCCCTACCGAAGTTAGGTCATTTCTTGGTTTGGCTGGTTATTACCGACGCTTCATTGCCAATTTTTCCCATATCGCCGTACCGCTCACGACCTTGACTCACAAAGGAAAACCCTTCATTTGGGGACCTAAGCAAGAGGAGGCCTTCCAAACTTTAAAGCAAAGGCTTTGTGACGCACCTATCCTTACACTCCCTGAGGGTTGCGATGACTTTGTGGTTTATTGCGATGCATCAGGGCAAGGACTAGGCCGTGTATTGATGCAAAGAGGAAAAGTGATAGCCTATGCCTCTAGGCAACTCAAAGTTCATGAGAAGAATTACACCACCCATGACCTGGAACTTGGAGCCGTTGTCTTTGCTCTCAAGATATGGAGACATTACCTCTACGGTACCAAGTGTGAAATATACACTGACCACAAGAGTCTCCAACATATCTTCAACCAGAAAGAGTTGAATATGAGGCAACGAAGATGGGTCGAACTTCTCAACGACTACGACTGTGAAATTCGGTACCATCCTGGCAAGGCAAACGTGGTGGCCGATGCGCTCAGTCGAAAAGGATATGCGAACTCTATTCGTCTTCTATGTTCACAAATCATAACCAACATCAAAGATCGAATCCGGGCAGCTCAACATGTTTCTGTGACGGAAAATGATGTACACGATGAGCTGTCATGTGGAGCTGAACTCAAAATTGAAACCAAATCCGACGGTATTCTATACTATTTAAACCGCATATGGATTCCTAATCGCGATAACCTTCGTGATTTCCTCATGAATGAGGCGCACAAAACACGATACTCTGTACACCCAGGAGCCAATAAGATGTACCAAGACCTACGATACACCTACTGGTGGCCTGGCATGAAAAAGGATATCGCCGTTTTTGTTTCCAAGTGCCTTACCTGTTCCAAAGTAAAAGTTGAACATCAAAGACCTTCAGGACTTCTAGTCAAACCCGAAATACCTGTATGGAAGTGGGAAAACATAACTATGGATTTCATTACTGGGTTACCTCGCACCTCCAGTGGGTATGACACTATATGGGTAATAATCGATCGTCTTACAAAATCATCTCACTTCATTCCGATTCGCGAGGACTTCAAGAACGATAAGTTAGCTCGTATCTACATCAGCGAGATCGTAAGCCGTCATGGTGTACCGTTAAGCATCATTTCAGACCGTGATGGCCGTTTCACTTCACGCACATGGCGAGCCGTACAAACTGCTTTGGGTACACGCTTAGACCTTAGCACCGCCTTTCACCCTCAAACTGATGGTCAATCTGAACGCACCATCCAAACCCTTGAAGACATGCTTCGAGCATGTGTCATAGGCTTCAAGGGGAACTAGGACGCTCACCTACTGTTAGTCTAGTTTTCGTACAACAATAGCTATCATTCAAGTATCGGCATGGCTCCTTTCGAAGCTCTATATGGTCGTAAGTGCCGATCTCCAGTATGTTGGCACGAAATTGGTGAAGCGCAAATCACCGGACCGGAATTGATTCAAGAAACAACCGACAAAATCCTTCAAATTCGAAACAATCTTCTAGTGGCTCAAAGTCGTCAAAAGAGCTATGCTTACAAACGACGAAAGCCCTTGGAGTTTGACATCAGTGATCAAGTACTTTTAAAAGTATCACCTTGGAAGGGAGTGGTTCGTTTTGGCCAGAAAGGCAAGCTAGCACCACGCTACGTAGGACCTTTCAAGATACTCGAAAGAGTAGGTGCTGTAGCATACAAGCTTGACCTACCAGAAGAGCTTAACATAATTCATCCCACATTCCACGTATCAAACTTGAAAAAGTGCCTCGCCGACGAAAACCTCCATATTCCTCTATAAGACATTCAAGTCGATGAATCGATGCACTTCGTTGAAAGACAAGTGGAAATCATGGATTTCGGTGAGAAGCGTTTAAGGCGAAGTCGTATTCCAATCGTCAGGGTGTGTTGGGAGTCAAAACGAGAATCCCGAGTTTACTTGGGAACGTGAAGACTCAATACGCGAAAAGTACCGCATCTTTTTCCAGTTACAACTACTATTTAAATTTCGGGGCGAAATTTCTAAAAGTAGGGGATACTGTAACATCTGTGTAAAACGGGTTTCAAAAACCCCCCTCATTTCCATTAATCAAGTGTATTATTTATGTTACTTCTAGTTTTTTTTATTTTGTTTAAAATATTAAATTTATATATACATAATTAATAATCTAATGATATAATAAAATAATTAATCAATTTATAATTAATAATATCATATAATTAAATATAGATTTAGCAAACTAAATAAATAAAATAAAAACACCAAAAAGGGGTAAACCGGGAATCGAACCCGGGTCGCCCGGGTAGTCACACGCACCAAACACCACTATGTTGCACACACATGATGTGTTAGATTTTGTATATCAATATATATATAAGCAATCGGGCGGGAAACCTGCAACCATGACTGCAATCAGAGACGCGTCTTTCCTTTTCCTTTCAAATCCCTGCGACAACTGGCAGCGTGTATTTTCGGAAGACTCTAATCTCGCCGGCTGTCAATACCAATCATTGAATGTGATTTCCAAAAATCAAAACCCAACTCACCCCTATAAATACCAGACGAATTCCCCTTAAGAATTCGTTCATATTCTCTATCTTACTCTCCAAATCTCGGTTGTCTGAAAGAAACTCTGTTCCACCGGAGAACCACCAGAATCGTTGGAATCCAGCCACCGGAATCGTGCCGCCATCTCTGTTACGGTAGACCTCTTCTACTATTATTTTTCACCTAATTAACATTATATGCGGTCAATCACTAACAACAATCAGAAAGAAAATCTGTTCAGGCGGGTAAAGGTTCTGGTTTAAGTTTAAAATGAAGAAGGCGAAGTGGGTTAAGTGTTTTTATGTAATTAAAACGAACGTTTCAAACGGGTTAGACACACAGTCCAGTGGTGGACTGTGTGCAAACACGATATACACGTCCCAGGTTCGAATCCGGCTCATGACCGCATAAATACACATAACTGTTTTTATTTTGGATAAAATATATCAGTGGCAGTATGTATACAAATGTAATTAAAATCGGGTTTTTATTTGGGTTAGACACACAGTCCAGTGGTAGACTATGTGCATAATTAACATGCTTGTCCGAGTTCGAGCCTAGTGCAACCCCGGTTTTCCTGAAATAAAATGTCCTTTTTAAACAAGCCTAATCAGATTCGTTTCAGTATGTATATAAAGATAAAAGAAATTCAGTTTATTATGGGTTAGACACCCAGCCCAGTTGGTTGGGCTGGGTGCAAGTTGTTGGTGTGATCGCGGGTTCGAGTCGCACCGCAAGTTACCAATATCAAGCATGAACCGGTCAGACCTCCCCCCCTTGTCAGGTCTGACAAGTTTTTATTAATTATTATTTTATCACTTATATTATTTTTACATACATACATTTTGCTTAAAAACGCTTAAAGACATGGTTTGATAGTTTTGGAAATCTCAAACAATATCATAAAAATAACCTAAAAATCGAACAAAAAGTATTAAGTCAAGATATTTAATTTTGTTATATTTATCGAATTACCGCATTATTATTTTAGGTTACTATTCTTTCGTCGGTCAAATTCTCAACTCGTGCGCATCCATCACCAAGCAAAGACCGCACCCACTGTGAGTGAATCTCTACAAATTCCCCGTTTTAATCACGTTTTGGGGTGTATCATGTGTTGTACCATTCCTTTATTTTATCTAAACACTTGTGCTTATATCTTTTTGTGATCTAATGTGTATTGGTTGTTGTGTGATTTATATGTGGATTAAATTTATCATTTCAGTGCACTCCTTTCATTAGGCCCATCAGTTCCTCGTGGGATACAAGTTGAGCATCAGGTGCCTCATTAGATCGGCTCCGTTTGATTGAGCCTTGATCTCAAATACATCATCATTCATGTCATATATTCATTCAATGTGGTTTGTGATTGTTTACATATATATATTTGCTCACATGTGATTTATGCACGAATTTTCTTTAATAAATAAAACAAGCAACTATTTACAATGTTTTAACAAGGTTCACTCGTCAACTTTTGTTGACCCAAAATCTCCCCTGTTTTACTCATGATACAGGTGATTCAGTTGAGGAAAGAAACACTTAGGATGGCCTAGAAGAATAAACAAGTTATTGCGTTGGAATAAACATTTAGAATTGTTTTTTTTTGTATTTGTATGAATTTTGTTTATTGGATATTTAAATATGTAATTTGAATTTAATAAATATGAAACTTCTTAGTAAATATCATGAGCTTTGGTGATAACCCAATCATGCCCCGACTTTTATTCCCTTGCGGGTCCGGGTGTGACATGGTGCGTTGGGAGTCAAAACGAGGACCCGAGTTACTTGGGAACGTGAAGACTCAATACGCGAAAAGTACCCGCATCTTTTTCCAGTTACAACTACTATATTTAAATTTCGGGACGAAATTTCTAAAATTAGAGGAGACTGTAACATCTTTGTAAAACGGGTTTCAAAAACCCGCACCATTTCCATTAATCAAGTGTATTATTTATGTTACTTCTAGTTTTTTTTATTTTGTTTAAAATATTAAATTTATATATACATAATTAATAATCTAATGATATAATAAATCAATTTATAATTAATAATATCATATAATTAAATATAGATTTAGCAAACTAAATAAATAAAATAAAAACACCAAAAAAGGTTAAACCGGGAATCGAACCCGGGTCACCCGGGTAGTCACACGCACCAAACACCACTATGCTGCACACACATGATGTGTTAGATTTTGTATATCAATCTATATATACGCAATCGGGCGGGAAACCTGCAACCATGACCGCAACCAGAGACGCGCCTTCCCTTTTCCTTTCAAATCCCTGCGACAACTGGCAGCGTGTATTTTCGGCAGACTCTAATCTCGCCGGCTGTCAATTACCAATCATTGAATGTGATTTCCAAAAATCGAAACCCAACTCACACCCTATAAATACCAGACGAATTCCCCTTCAGAATTCCCTCATATTCTCTATCTTACTCCCTAAAACTCGGTCGTCTGAAAGAAACTCTGTTCCACCGGAGAACCACCGGAATCATCGGAATCCAGCCGCCGGAATCGTACCGCCATCTCTGTTACGGTAGACCTCTTCTACTATTCTTTTTCACCTAATTAACATTATATGCGGTCAATCACTAACAACAATCAGAAAGAAAATCTATTCAGGCGGGTAAAGGTTCTGGTTTAAGTTTAAAATGAAGAAGGCGAAGTGGGTTAAGTGTTTTTATGTAATTAAAACGAACGTTTCAAACGGGTTAGACACATAGTCCAGTGGTGGACTGTGTGCAAACACGATATACACGTCCTAGGTTCGAATCCGGCACATGACCGCATAAATATACATAACCGTTTTTATTTTGGATAAAATATATCAGTGGCAGTATGTATACAAATGTATTAAAATCGAGTTTTTAATTGGGTTAGACACACAGTCCAGTGGTGGACTGTGTGCATAATTAACATGCTTGTCCGAGTTCGAGCCTAGTGCAACCCCGGTTTTCCTAAAAAAAATGTCCTTTTTAAACAAACCTAATCAGATTCGTTTCAGTCTGTATATAAAGATAAAAGAAATTCAGTTTATTATGGGTTAGACACCCAGTCCAGTTGGTTAAGCTGGGTGCAAGTTGTTGGTGTGATCGCGGGTTCGAGTCCCACCGCAAGTTACCAATATCAAGAATGAACCGTCAGACCTCCCCCGCTTGTCAGGTCTGACAAGTTTTTATTAATTATTATTTTTTCTTATATTATATTTAAATATATACATTTTGCTTAAAACTAATTAAAAACGCTTAAAGACACGGTTTGGTAGTTTTAGAAATCTCAAACAATATCATAAAAATAACCTAAAATCAAACAAAAAGTATTAAGTCAAGATATTTAATTTTGTTATATTTATCGAATTACCGCATTATTATTTTAGGTTAGTATTCTTTCGTCGGTCAAATTCTCAACTCGTGCGCATCCATCACCAAGCAAAGATCGCACCCACTATGAGTGAATCTCTACAAATTCCCCGTTTTAATCACGTTTTGGGTGTATCATGTGTTG
This sequence comes from Scalesia atractyloides, assembly GCA_947069175.1. Lineage (NCBI taxonomy): Eukaryota > Viridiplantae > Streptophyta > Magnoliopsida > Asterales > Asteraceae > Scalesia > Scalesia atractyloides. Next base: position 67,091,366 of record CAMTDV010000028.1, on the reverse strand, counting down.
TACCATTCCTTTTATTTTATCTAAACACTTGGGCTTATATCATTTTGTGATCTAATGTGTATTGGTTGTGGTGTGATTTATATGTGGATTAAATTTATCATTTCAGTGCACTCATTTCATTAGGCCCATTAGTTCCTCGTGGGATACAAGTTGAGCATCAGGTGCCTCATTAGATCGGCTCCGTTTGATTGAGCCTTGATCTCAAATACATCATCATTCATGTCATATATTCATTCAATGTGGTTTGTGATTGTTTACATATATATATTTGCTCACATGTGATTTATGTATGAATTTTCTTTAATAAATAAAACAAGCAACTATTTACAAGGTTTTAACAAGGTTCACTCGTCAATTTTTGTTGACCCAAAATCTCCCCTGTTTTACACATGATACAGGTGATCCAGTTGAGGAAAGAAACACTTAGGATGGCCTAGAAGAATAAACAAGTTATTGCGTTAGAATAAACATTTAGAATTGTTTTTTCCAACGCAATAACTTGTTTATTCTTCTAGGCCATCCTAAGTGTTTCTTTCCTCAACTGGATCACCTGTATCATGTGTAAAATATGGGATATTTTGGGTCAACAAAAGTTGGCGAGTGAACCTTGTTAAAACATTGTAAATAGTTGCTTGTTTTATTTATTAAAGAAAATTCGTGCATAAATCACATGTGAGCAAATATATATATTAAACAATCACAAACCACATTGAATGAATATATGACATGAATGATGATGTATTTGAGATCAAGGCTCAATCAAACGGAGCCGATCTAATGAGGCATCTGATGCTCAACCCGTATCCCACGAGGAACTGATGGGCCTAATGAAATGAGTGCACTGAAATGATAAATTTAATCCACATATAAATCACACAACAACCAATACACATTAGATCACAAAATGATATAAGCACAAGTGTTTAGATAAAATAAAGGAATGGTACAACACATGATACACCCCAAAACGTGATTAAAACGGGGAATTTGTAGAGATTCACTCACAGTGGGTGCGGTCTTTGCTTGGTGATGGATGCGCACGAGTTGAGAATTTGACCGACGAAAGAATACTAACCTAAAATAATAATGCGGTAATTCCATAAATATAACAAAATTAAATATCTTGACTTAATACTTTTTGTTGATTTTTAGGTTATTTTTATGATATTGTTTGAGATTTCTAAAACTATCAAACCGTGTCTTTAAGCGTTTTTAATTAGTTTTTAAGCAAAATGTATATATGTAAAAATAATATAAGATAAAATAATAATTAATAAAAACTTGTCAGACCTGACAAGGGGGGGGGTCTTACCGGTTCATGCTTGATATTGGTAAATTGCGGTGGGACTCGAACCCTCGATCACACCAACAACTTGCACCCAGCCCAACCAACTGGGCTGGGTGTCTAACCCATAATAAACTGAATTTCTTTTATCTTTATATACATACTGAAACGAATCTGTTAGGCTTTTTAAAAAGGACATTTTATTTCAGGAAAACCGGGGTTGCACTAGGCTCGAACTCGGACAAGCATGTTAATTATGCACACAGTCCACCACTGGACTGTGTGTCTAACCCAATTAAAAACCTGATTTTAATTACATTTGTATACATACTGCCACTGATATATTTTATCCAAAATAAAAACGGTTATGTGTATTTATGCGGTCATGAGCCGGATTCGAACCTGGGACGTGTATATCGTGTTTGCACACAGTCCACCACTGGACTGTGTATCTAACCCGTTTGAAACGTTCGTTTTAATTACATAAAAACACTTAACCCACTTCGCCTTCTTCATTTTAAACTTAAACCAGAACCTTTACCCGCCTGAATAGATTTTCTTTCTGATTGTTGTTAGTGATTGACCGCATATAATGTTAATTAGGTGAAAAAGAATAGTAGAAGAGGTCTACCGTAACAGAGATGGCGGCACGATTCCGGCGGCTGGATTCCGACGATTCCGGTGGAACAGAGTTTCTTTCAGACGACCGAGTTTTAGAGAGTAAGATAGAGAATATGAGCGAATTCTGAAGGGGAATTCGTCTGGTATTTATAGGGGTGAGTTGGGTTTCGATTTTTGGAAATCACATTCAATGATTGGTAATTGACAGCCGGCGAGATTAGAGTTTGCCGAAAATACACGCTGCCAGTTGTCGCAGGGATTTGAAAGGAAAAGGAAAGGCGCGTCTCTGATTGCGGTCATGGTTGCAGGTTTCCCGCCCGATTGCGTATATATATATTGATATACAAAATCTAACACATCATGTGTGTGCAGCATAGTGGTGTTTGGTGCGTGTGACGACCCGGGCCACCCGGGTTCAATTCCCGGTTTACCCCTTTTTGGTGTTTTCATTTTATTTATTTAGTTTGCTAAATCTATATTTAATTATATGATATTATTAATTATAAATTGATTAATTATTTTATTATATCATTAGATTATTAATTATGTATATATAAATTTAATATTTTAAACAAAATAAAAAAAATTAGAAGTAACATAAATAATACACTTGATTAATGGAAATGGTGCGGGTTTTTGAAACCCGTTTTACACAGATGTTACATGTTATAAGATCTATCTAACCTTCCAAACTCGCTTATACGAGCATAACTAGTTATATGAACACAGTTCGTATAATTTAGGCGTAACGGGTCTAGATACTTCAAAACCACTCCAAATCAGAATCCTTGGTTAAATAACCTTTATCCGATGTGTCATTGCAGTCGGATAGGTGTAAGCCACATTCTATCTGATCTATGCTTAATCTTGTGAATCTATTATTAGGTAACGGGCCATGTCTGAAGGAATTAGCCTTTGACCCGTATACATTCTAACAGATAAATCATTCTATTCATTCCAGACTATAGAAACCCCTGATAATCGGACTTGGGTCAATAATACTTTTAGTTGCGGCTTTTGCTAATTATAATCATATGTGATTGGAAGCTAGGAAAAGGTAACTACTCTTAACTAATTTTAGTTTTTAAACTTGGGGTATGGCGAATACGTCACTTGGAGTGGGTATTACATAAATGAGTCGTCTATGTTGCTTATAAATGTAAGAACTCGGTTTAATCCGTTTTACTTGATAACTGAAATGATTAGGGGTTATTGGTATCGTGTCCGGGCATCCCGACTTATAAACTATTATGGCCATACGGAATAGCGTGCCGAGGTAGGCATACCGACTGTAAGACACGTTTTATTCAAATTTGGTGTGCACCCTTAATCATTCTAGCACTGAAAATGACCGCCTTTGATCTATGTTTCCCATTGTATGACAAGTATGTAAATCTAATGATAAGATAAAATCCCAAGAAATATTAAATGTTTACCTACGGGTTTTCTCTATGTACAAAATCATTTTTGAAAAACTATTTTCAAAATGAGTCAGTTAATTGTATTTACCAGCGAAAGCTGACGTATTTTCAAAAGATTGAACCGCAGGTACCGAACCTTATTATAGTCTTCCGGGTAGGCTAGAATGAACGCTAAGGAATTTGCAACTTTTCAAGCTTAAGGCCTATAATGTCTAAAGCTCTTTTTATTAGATTCTGTATGTTGGCCTGTACTGAAATGCATATACAACTTATATGTTTATATTCAAGCTTTTATTGAGATAAATATTTTTACTCCAATACTTCCGTTGCATTGTTATTTATGATACTATTATCGAATTGTCACGACCCATCCGGGCCCACCGGGAATCGGGGTGTGACAACACACTTGCGATGGAATAAGTTTGTGACGGATTTGTCACATACTTCATTTGTGACGGAATTGCGGCAGATTTCCAGTCACGTACTACTGTTTTTTATGCTTCGACTAAGACTATTACACTAGAAGTCAAGAACTTGCAAAACTATAAAGAATGAAATTCGGACATCAAGTTTTGAACAACCCATTTCATAACAAAGCTACGGAAGCTTAACTATGATTGAACAATTATTTGATCGGATTTTAGGGTTCGTTTATTGTATATGATGCAAACAATATTGTAACATGACAGAAGTTTAACATTAGTAAAGGCCTAACATTCACTTTTTAGATTATATAATAATCTGATATTTTGATCGATGTCACCGTAGTGCTTAATGTTATTTAAACACAACTAAGTGATCCAGTTAAGAATAAGTGTAGTTATATTAGTTGTTAAAAGAAACATAAATTAGCTTACCTAAACCCTCCCTAATTATATAGTATGGATTTTTAATAAAAAAGGCAACAAACATACAAAATAACAAAGCTGCCCATTTATTTTATTTCACATCAAAGAGTAAAAATTATCAATGTAATATTCGAATTTCATTACAGAAAGTGATAGGTGTCGAAATCGCTAATACGATTTAGTAGTATGTTTCTGGGCTGGCTACTGCTTTTTATCATGTTTATATTTAACTATATTATATAGGCTATTCAAATCTCGTAAAAGAAAGTGATAGTGATTATAAACTTATGACGTTTGTGTCTAGATCGATATATACTATATATGATTACGTGTTTTGTAGGCTGACAACATTTTATTACTTTTAAAAATTGTCAATTTGACAGTAAAACAAAAATTAATTAACCAAGCAACCTATTCGTTTTTCCAAGGAGAATGCTAAAATTATATATATATACACACACAAATGACATATAATAGCAAACAATATCGTTCTCAAACAGTAAAATAGCCAGCAACTTGCATGCAGGTAGTATTAAGTTAAAGACAGAGGACCACATGGAGTAAAGGATTGCCATACATTGTATTTTTATTTTTTAGCAATTAATTGAGAATCTAAAATGCCTAAAAATCCATTGGCTGTTGAGTGTAACATTTTACACATAATATTAATAATTTAACGTTGGAAATAATTATTAAGTTTAATCACATCCTTTCCTTCTCATTTTAATCTTTTCCTTGTAGTAAAATGGAATAAACATTAAATTTGTGCATACGTCAAAGTATTAATAAATCTCTCTCTCTCTCTCTCTCTATATATATATATATAAATTAATTATGGCTTATTTTTTTCAAAATATTCTATATACCAAAATAAGGCTTTGTAACAAAAAATAAGATATACTGATATAGTAAATGACGTGGAGAGAAAAATCAAAAACTGCCATATGATGAACATGAACCCACCAAATCTGTCTTAGATGAGAAAAAGAAGTGGTCCATACACGGAAATCAGAATTTATGGTGTGTAGCATCCCGTGCCCTTTGGGTTGATCTGGTTGGATACCGTTGACGATGTTGTTTTTATAAATAAGAGAAGTGGTGATAGCTACATCTTGTGTAGTTGTGTGACCAATTGTGTGTTTTGAGGCAACTGTGAACAACTTCAAAATCTTCTTTAAAGTTGAACAAAACCGATATTACATAGCAAGTGGTGGCTAAAGACCAAAACTTATTACACTGATTTGATTGATTGTGTGTATAATAGTCATTTTTGTCATCCCTTACACACCTGTAAGGGTTTCGAGCATATCACTTGACCTTTTGTCCTTGTAAGAGACAACGATGGTGCATCTTGTTTTCGAGGAGAGAGGTCATGAACGCATAGTAAAGTAGGCGGTGCATGTTTGTGTTCACATAATTAGTTTTGCAATTTCTAAGATTGGTTGTAGATATTTGTTATCAATCAAGTTAGAATAACTGATTTGGTTTCTGACTTTAGGATTTGAAATGGCATAGAATGGAAGCATTAATATAAGAGAATACTCTTGATGTATGTCCAAAGTCAAAACAAACACATAATTTAGCCAAATAAAACACATAATTTAGGGAATAAAAATGACAACCTATAATCTCTTCTTGTACACTAGGCGCCTTGCTTAACATGATGTCCTTAGAAAATCGATTGAATATGTCTGCTCCTGCTAGGTGAACGTTTCAAAATGCAAGTGTGCTTTAAATATACGTGAGATGCTCCAAAGCGATAGGGTCTACAAAGCCAAAGAGAGGGGCGAAGTTGTGTTTCCCATGTACATCAGGAGCATTTGTTTTGCAAAAAACACTTCTAGTAGTTAAATCACAAGATAATGAATAATTTATATGATTTATACTAAAATGGTAAAACATGTGTTGAAGTGCCCCTGGGCGTGACACACAACAAAGCGACGTGTAACTGTGTAATTCACATGCGGGTGAGTGCAACTGTGCAACCACAGGATGTGCAAGAGTCGACTTTTGTGCACTTCACAGTGAGGCACGCCTTTGAGCTTTTTTTTTGCCTGTCATATGTTTTCTTTTTGTTTGTGGAAGTGTTATGTTTATGTTCATATTCAATCCTAACATTATTGGAATATTAGTTGATGTCCATCACAGCTACTTAATTAGTTAATTACATCATGAATTTATAATGGGAGTTAAAATATATACTTCTACATGCTATTTATGCATTTTAACGATATTGCATTACAAATTATTAACTTTTAGTTGTTTTATGTAGTATTAATGTGTTATGTATATGAAATAAGATTTATAAAAAAGTTAGAAATGTTTCTTAAATACGAGCATTTAGTGTGTGTGAGGTATGCGCCTTCGCCTCTCGCTTCAGCTCCGAGGTATGTATCACCTCAGAGAACCTATCGCTTCTAAACATGGTAAATTGTATATCATTTGATGTTGCCATACAAGTTGCTCATGCAGAGAAGTGAGAAGAATTATGTTGTTGCTTCTAGGAAGTAAGAAAAGTCACGTTATTGCTTCTAGTTTTTGAAGCACATCATATGGGCTTTTACTAAGTGTTATTAAAATAGCCCATTTTAATGGATGATCCATTCATGTATATAGCCCATAATAACAGAAACAAAATAACAAAAGAACTTAATAGATATTCTTTTTACCTGTTAACTCACATGCCCTCTATCTACTGCTATACAATTGTCCATAACAAGACTTATGAGGAGGGGCACTTGTCCGTGCACCTTGGTAAAGCTAGGCTACAAGCATTTTGGCAAAGAGCTCAACAGATATATGCGAGATATATGAGGTGACATCTTGGTTTTAAAAATCGTGATACTTCGAGGAGCTTAGGTTCTGAAAGTTGAGGCGTGAGACGCTAGGTAGCAGGCAACAGTTACATGTACGCAAACACTCGGCAGAGACGAAAGCTTCATGTATGCGAGACCACCAATTGTTATATAGTACTTATAAATTTATCCTAGATTGTATTTACCAAACCATTAATCCTTGAACTCTAAACTTACACTCAAATTTGAAAATTTCAATATAAACCCTTAAATAGTAACCTTGGACACACAAACTTCCTACCTACTAGACGTGTACATTTAATTAACTGATTGGATCCAAAAACGGCTACGGTTATTAACTAATCAGTTAATAACTGGTTAATCAAGGCTTAAAGGTATAACTAGTTATAACCAAATAGGTTATTATAAACCGGTCAACTAAAAATTGGTTAAAAATAACGGGTTTTTTGTATTTTTTTAATAAAAAAATTTGGAAAATAATAAAGCACACAAATAAACCAAATAAAAATACGTTTTTTTATAAATCTTAATACTTTTATAACTAACATTACATACTTAAACTAAAAATAGATAAAAATAGCCAATACAGTTTTTTAATAGCCTTGAATCAACTTCATCGACGTGTCGTTTAGTCGTTTAGTAGTTGCATCCATCTTCTAGTAGTTTCATCATTTTGTTGTCAAGTCGTTTAGTTGTTTCTTTGTTTAGTAGTTTTGCTGTGTCATTTATTTGTTTATTCCCTTCGTCCAATATTTTTTTCACCGGTCGTTTAGTTGCTTGGGGGCCTAGTCGAGCGTACCGATTCATGATATGCGAGTTCATCATCAAAGAGTGGTTGTGCTCGTCCTTAAACTATTTTAACTTCATGTTTTTGTTCTTCCACCGCAATTTTGCATTCAAGATTTGAAACATATTTCGCGCCATCCAAGTAGTCCGTCAAACAAATGCATATTTCCATCGCCTCCTGTATGAGTCTTGCTCATCGAATGGTTAGTACCCTGCCACTAAGATAAAAAGCCGAAACCGAAGCTACCATAGAAGCTTGGGAACTTAGTAGATCACATGCCATGAGAGCTAAAACGGGATAATGTGGTTCTTGTAATTTCAACCAAGCCAAAATATCAAATTGTTAAACTCATCGGGTGACATGGAGGCTAAAAATCGATTATTTTATACCTTCCGAGTTCACTAGTTGAGGTATCACCCCCAGAACGTTTACTATTTTCATTCTTAAACGTATTATATAAACTTAACTCTGCATTTTTTTCACGAGCTTTTTGTGCTCGTCGCCATGGTTAGGTGTATGGATGACAGTTACCATATTCTTGGACATAATGATCAAAAATATTGTGCAAAGAATTATCAAAACCATTTAATGCATTTCTTGTTATATTTGGGTCTTCATCATTGAAATCCAAATCCAAACAAATATTTGTAATCATCTACACAACACCCAAAACCTTTATAGTCTAGTTTAAGGCGGAGGCACACGTGAAAGCAGATGGCATTTCTCGAAAATATATTCTAAACTTTTCTTACTGGAACAATCATTGTTTGATAAATGTCATATTCGAATTCAAAATCATTTACTTTTTGACATATCAAAAATACTTGTTCAATTACAAGACTACTCGTGGGATAATAAACTCCCTATAAAATCGTTGTGACAGTTATTAAAAACTTCAAGTGATTGTGTTGACGTTTCAATACAACTACAATCAAGGTTGTCAAGTGGTTCCACCAAACCTGTCGTTGCATCGTGGAATGGTTTTAAGGTTCCTTTTGTAAAATCGTGCAATCTAACATTTTCCACGAAGAGTTCCAATGGACGTGCATGTCAAAATGCATCCTGTAACATTTGTTTTTTTTTTAATTCTACACCATTTTCTATAATCCGCATATCTTTTTTTTACTACCCATAAAAGCGTCACGTAACATATCTTTAAAATTTTCTCTAATTTCTTTAACGGATTCAACATTTAGCCCGTCTTGCCAAACCAAGTTAATGATGTGCGCAATACATCGACTATGATAAAAATCTCCTTTACAAATAGGATTATATTTTATTTTTACCATTTGCATCGCGGTTATGTTGTTTGACATGTTATCAAAAGCAATAGAAAATAATTTATTGGTTAACTGGCTTTTATCGTAAGAAAAACAAGGTTTTTTTTAACATGTTACGGACCAGTTATTTATTTATGAAACACAAAGCGGTTATGAACCGGCGGGTAATTTAAAAAGGAAATCGGTTTTTCTATATTGGTTATAACCAGTTTCGGTTTATTAACGGGTTTTCTAACACCTCTACTACCTACCCCATGCAGTTTATATGATTTATGAAACACAAACCGGTTACGAACCGGCGGGTAATTTAAAACCGAAATCGGTTTTTTTTCTATATTGGTGAAAAACCAGTTCCGGTTTATTAATGGGTTTTCTAACACCTCTACTACGTACTCCATGCAGTTTATATGATTATATTAACATGATACAAAATTTCATTATGTTTCCTCGCCGTCCCGTCGGAAGTTATGGCCTATGACTTATTGGGCTTCACGGCTCATACCAACGATGATTTTAGTTTTTCACAATTCACACAATCAAACAGCGTTTCTAAATGAACCAAAAGAATGTATTTAAAATTAGAGTCAAATGTCATTTTAGTCTTTGTAGTTTGGGCCATTTTGCCACTTTTGTCTAATGGTTTCATTTATCGCTTGTGGGTCCAAAAAGTTTTTAACATTAACATTTTACTCTAAAACTAGAGGATGGTGCTTGGTTTTACTATTTCAAAAGGGATAGCGACATGTGTGTAATATATATATGTGTGTATAATTGAATAAACCCAAAACAACAAAGTATTTGTATGTATAATCGAACCAGCAACATCCCATGACAAAATCCAAACATATCAACACCATCAGATGAGATTATAAATATGTGTATAACCAAACATTACTCAAATACGAAACTAAACACAAAAACTGTTGTATAACACTTCATCAACATGTGTATATGTGATTTTTATAACAGAATTATACACATGTGTATAGTAACATCTTATGCATTATGAATCATTACAACAAAGTGGCAGCTAATGAACAATCTCTTCAACACAAGCATACGTATGTGTAAAACAGAGTATAAATTTGTTTATGAACCCTATCAAACACATACCACTTTTACAAAATGTGAAAAAATAAACTAAGAAACAACAATGTGATTCCTACTGTTTTTTAAACATATGTTTAAAACATGGACTTCTTGTTAAATCGGATACCCTAAAATAAAGAACAAAATTGAAAAAAGCAAAAGCAAACGACACCCATAACTAAAATGTAAATCAAGCAACTTAAACCAACCTAATAGAATATGTACATGTAATGCTTTCTATATGCACAATCATCTAAAACCCTAACTTTTACAGGAGCAAATGTTGAACTATAAAATATCAGATGAAACAGAGAATTACAAAAACCAAAATACACTTGAAATTGGTACCTTGACATGTCGCCTGAATATGTAATCGTCGTGAAAGATGGAGTTATAAAACAAATGGCCGAAAGAAAAAAAGGGTCGTCGCTTTTTAACTTCTAGAGAGAGATAGAGATGGAGGTTTAATTTGATTTGGGATTTGATCTCCTAATAACTGAAAGAATGGAAATTACTAACTAGCCAACATATCTTTTAATTAAAAACCATCTAACATATAAGAATCACAAAAATGTCATTAATATTAAATCTCAAGCTCTCTGAAACCAATGTACAAGATTTATTTATTTTGTTTAAAAATACACCATTGTTCACTTATGAACTTTACCATATATATGTGTGTGTGTGTGTGTGACAAATGGCAAATAACCGTAATTCCGTACAATTTAATCACTAATTTTATATTATAATCTCATGCATATTATCATAATTTGATTACACAACTGAGTCGTACGTTATTAGGGCAAGTAAATCTGATCATAACATATACTGGTTTCCGTTACGATGCAAAACAAAACAATGCCCTAAAAGTGTTGGTAGAAAGTGCGTGTTGGTAGAAAGTGCTGGACGCACTAAATGCGGTGACACTAACTGTGTCGGTAAACCCGCTAAAACGAATCAAGACAAGAAATAACAGCATGTTAATGCCATACCCGAGTCCATATACAAATGAAAACACACATTTGAGATCAATTATTACAATAATACGTAACTTTCCGGTACAACGCCTAAATTGCAAAATTGTCCGTTTCGACCAAAAAGGCGACAAATGTCGATTTGTCCGCAAGACTAATTTGGAGGATTCCGGATGTAAGGATATGGATAAAACAATGTTAAACATCCTAAAATAATGTAAGAATAATAAGAATGCACAAAACACATCGTTTCCGGTCATTCTTTAAACAATGCACAATTCGACCGGAGAGCGGCCGATTGTCGAAACGACGAATATTTTAGTGGCCGATAGCCTCATCCGGGCATCTAGTGAACTAGTTAAGCATTATTTGGAACTCGGAATCCATTCAACTAACATGAGGTCACGGAAACACAACTTTCGAAAAAGTTCGACGGCGGAACATAAAAGTGCCGATATCGATCGAACGGTCGAACGAAAGACATATCGGTCATCCTAACTCATCGTATATTCGTCTAGCGAACTAGTCATGCATATTTTTGGATCGGAAATGCACTAATTAGACACCATATTAATTGTGGTAGTCGAAAACAAAGGCTTCCGGTACTAAATAAATAGTTCCGTTTATTAGCGATTATTACGACGATGAGCGATCTAGCGACGTATTCGTCATCCGAAACTTATATTGGAGGATCATGTGGATTAAATACCATGTAAATACACCCTAAAGCTAAGTCTTATGCTTAAGATGCTAGAGGATTAACCCTAAATTACTATACTTATCATAATCACCTAAATATCTAGAATTTTAACATGTGTAAAAAAAATTACACTTACCCCCTCCAAATTGATGGTCACAAGTGGGCCCCCACACCACTTGATTTTGTTGAATTGAAGATTAGGAGCATGGGCTTGATGTGTTGTTGATTGTGAATGAAAGACTAGATATATATCATGATCTCCTAAATAATTCACCATTTCTTCATCTAAAAAGTTGCAACACATTTCTCGTGTTCTTCTTCCTACCTCACGGCTCCACCACCTCCTCCATACACCACCATTTAGCCACCACAATCCACCACTTTTTATACACTTTGAAGCTTAAACAAGTCCCTTAAAGAAGCTAGCAAGGATGGAGATCATTAGGGTTTTTTAAGGAGCTTCATTTTCTTCCATAATCCTCAAAAAATTTGTGCATCATTGTAAGCTAAACTCCTCCATAATCTAGCTTATTTTTATGCTTAGATTATTAGTGTACAAGTTGATCATCTTGAAAATCAAGAAAAGATAAATCAAAAACCCTAACTCACAACATAATAATAACACTAAATATTGTTTATTTTGTGTTGATTATATGTTTATATGATTGTTAGTTAAGATGTTGAAGTTGTTTATGTTAAAAGTATGATATAAAAGTTGGACGATCTTATGTGGTTTAGTATAAAAATGTAGATTTAAACATGATAAGGTTTTAAATCTAAACAAGATCATCAACTACATTATCCATGAAAAATACTACAACTTAAAGATCATTTTTATGCGTATGAATGATTTTATAAGAAGTAAACACCTGTATTTAAGTTGTAATCACCTTAAAAATGTGTAGTAATCAAGGGGTTAAATGCATGGACTTGATTTAACAACATGATAAAAGTAGTGTTTTGAAATGGTTAATAAATATTAAACCCACTTGATTTACTAGGATTTTAAACCATAAAAAGTCATGGATGATGATAGTTTGATTATGTAAAATAAATATTGATGGATTGTTGATGTTATGAGCTTAAACAGATTTTAAGTACGTTTTTGAAACGTAGAAAACGCCATAGTTTAGGGGAAACTATGGCGAAATTTTCTAAAAGTATAATCGCGATTAAAACATGATTAGTGGGGTGATTAGTGGGACTAAACACGATTAGTAACTTAAATCGTCATTAAGTAGACTCTAATGACAAGGGTTATCCCTAAATGGCCAAGTGTTAAACAAAGTTATAAATATATATTTATAAGTAAAAATAAATGCTTTTTACATATATATATATATATATATATATATATATATATATATTACTGAAAATAATACAAGTATATATTTATATATTTTTGTTACCAATAACTTTGTATGTATACATGTGTGTATTGTATGTGCATGTATTAGAAACTTAGGGTATTCACAATAAAAATACCCCACCATATACAAAATACAAACACTTAATCAATACACTAAGTGTTGGTGACATAACAAATATATTCCTGAAAAGCGTCGAAACAATAAATCGGACAATCTAAACGATGCGAACAATAGGCGAACATTCAAGATTACACCGTCGCGTCTACGACTACGGGCGATCCTCGACGAAAACGAACATGTAATGAACGACGCCAACGACGAGTCTAAATATATATTTAGACATTCAACATATATATATATATATATATGTTATCGAAAACAAAATTCGAAAAGTTAAAAATATAAAAAGCTAGAAAATTATAAGTACATACTTATAAGGAAGTGGCTTTATAAATAAATGTGGGCTAGGCCCATATTGTAAAAGTCTTGGGCAAGGCCCAATTCCATACTAGTTATGGACAAGGCCCAAAACTCATAAAAGCCCAAAAGGATATCAATTACATGGGCTAGGCCCAAAGATACAAAAACATGGGCTAGGCCCAGTGAGATAAATTACATGGGCTAGGCCCAAAAACAAAGATGACGTGGGCTAGGCCCAATGACAAGAAAACATGGGCTAGGCCCAAAACATAGATGACATGGGCTAGGCCCAATGACAAGAAAACATGTGCTAGGCCCAATGACAAGAAAACATATACTAGGCCCAATGACATGTGAAGGGCAAGTCCCAGTTCACACGTGATTTGAAACGATAATATATATATATATATATATATATATATATATATATAAAAAATATATATAGCAATACTAATCGAACAAACAAACTACCAACACTATGATAGCATTATAAGTTGTTCTATCATAACGAAAAGATACATAACAAGAATTCAAGATGAACAACGAGTGCAAGGTCCATGGAGGCCTAGGTGTCTAATGAACTCCATACACATGTAGGTTACATACGTGTGTGGACACCGATCGATAATAGTACGACTTAACGGAACGCAAAAACTGTGAGTTCAGTCCCTCCTTTCAATTATTTCAAGTTCTGTTTTAAACTATCGAGGGAAATACATGTCATGTCAAAACATTATGTTAGCTATGGGTTAGTAGATAACAGATCACTGTGCGTAAGTAGGATGATAACAATAGTAACCATTAATCACTTAGTGACCAAAGTGCAAAAGAAGTAAATCTATTGAGTTTGAGACCCGCTCCACTCCTGGTTGGTATACCCTCTTGAGTGCTTTTGTGATCCCAATGATGTCAAAGAAGTCTCGGTTTGGTTACTTACTTATGGCACAAGTATGTCAGGGTGCTCGCGACACACTGATAGATCCTCAAATAACTCATTGATGCTAATAACATACTTGGATTTCAATACAGGTTTTCAAGGATGACATTTTGATACGAAAACATTAAACTACATGAACTTGCCAACTTTATGTTGACTTTTTAAAATTACATGTATTTCAGGACGCAGGACTTGAGTTGGTGATGGGATCCAGGTATAGGATTTGTCAAGACAACGATGTACTACCTTTTGGAGGGTTTGCCTTTTACATCCCAACTCGTTTGGGTATATAGAGGTCAAAGCCTCAACATGAATTTGTGATGAAAATAATATCTATTTTGGAACATGTGTTTTAAAAACTATGTTTGTAAGTGGTAAACTGAGACAAATAACAATGTGATTTCACTTTTGACTGTTGTAAATGTGTAATGAAACTTAGTAATGGCATGACATCGTTGTTATTTAATATTGTTTACTAAATTGGATGCAATGATTACCTAATAGTCACACACTTGCGCTTCCGCTACGACCGGGGTGTGACAATAATATATATATATATATATATAATGTGATCTTTGAAATTATTTTGGTAAAAGCATCAAAGATAGATAAAACTCACGTGTTCTTCTTTCTATAATAAAATACAACGTAAATCGTACACATAAATTAAGCATCACAAATGCACACACAAATACAAATAGGTTCTTATTAATACAAATATAAAGGATATTTAATCCAATTCAAATTCCTAATTCGTTTTGCACCTTCAAAATGGTCATAGCGGTTTTTTGAAGTTGTTGAGACTCGTCTTCAGTTAGATGCAAACTAGTCACTCCCATCACTCCCCTCCTCCCCAACTGTGTTTGCAAACTAAGAAACACCTCGCCCCAGTTGATGACATAGAACCCTTTAGCTAGTACTGAAACAGGATGGACCTTGCGTTGGTCCCTCATTATGGTCCGAGCTAGCTTAGCAACCGAGTAACCAATGGCCCATGATGTATAACCCTTTAAACCAATCATTGCATATGCACCTTGGACAACTTCTTTGTGTATGTTCTTGAGTGTTTTCTTCTCATAGGCGATTTGTTTTCTATCTAAGAGCTAAGTATTGGCACTCCACCAACGCTTATGCTTGACTATAGTGCCACCGATGAGTCTCCGTGCTCTCCCATGATATATACCTTGAATAAAAAGTTAGATAAAAGATTATTAAATAGTAGATGAAATGTTTATAAAGTATTACTTGAAACGTACGTAACATATCTATCATGTTAGTAAATGCAAAAATAATCACTAAATGATCATTCACATTTTGCTATTCGGAAATTAATGGAAATAGACATGTTCAACCAGCATAAATATCAAAATAGGCAATGATTTTTTGAGATTTGTAAAATGAGCAAATCAGTAAGAGAAACACAAGTAAACAAAGCCCACGCCTTTTTTTCCACAAACTACCATATTCAGGTTCCATTTTTGTCAACAAAACAAATACACTTGAGTCCACTCTCACCAAACAACCAATAAGTAGGTTAGCAGTGTAAATGGTGCTTGAGTTGACAAATCAAGCGTAAAGGGGCTAAATTGTAACAACCAGAACATTTGAGGTTAGAGTTCATTTACGACGATACATTTTACCTTTTATATTTATGATATTACTTTACGTGATAACAATATTTACCTACTCGACAAGATTTAATAAAAAAGTGAAACGATCGAAACCGAACCATACCCAACCCGTCTCCCCTCCTCTCGGTCCCAAATCGCCCCCACCTTGCGGCCCAAGTCCCCAAGCCGCCACCCCCACCCTTGGAGCCCAAGACTTGTTATATTAATGGTTTTGTATGGGGGAGTTTTATATAAAAAAACACAAAACCCTAATTGCTTTTCATTCTTCCCCCTTGGTCGACGACAACAAGCAACCCCCCCACCCTCGTCGCACCTCTCTAACACACTCTTTCTCACCCTCTCACTCGCGGCTCATCTCTCTCCCGATCTCTTGCTCAATCCGATAATTAGGTATACGCACACACTAGCTTGATTTATGATGTTTATGTTGATTTTGAACTAACATGTATGTTAGGGTTGCTAGGATGCTTGTAACTTGTGATTATGTTGTTTCTACATGTTTGAACACGTAGGTAATGGCTAGGGTTTGTGTATGATCTGAATATTGAATGATAAATTTGTAGAAGGGTTAATATAAACTGAATTACTAAGTCTTATATGGTGCATGATCATTAAATATGAGTATGGTTACGATTAGAGTCGAAATTAAAAGTTGTCTAGAAGTTACAGCCAACTTTAATCGGCTGTAACCGGGTCATAATTTAACGATAATTGGATTTTTTTTTTTTTGAGTCCACAAAGTAGAGTTTTGAAATACGCTTCTAGTGGCACTGGAATCAAAATTTTTGGATGTCGTTTGCTATTTTAAAAGACTAATTTCGTTTCAGTAGTCAAAGCTGTGTTTTTCTACAGAATTTGTATGTTATGTTTTACGTCATAACATGGGTAATACTTGGATTTAAGTCATGAAAGTTGTACAGTCCTAGGTGTCGGTGCAAATCTCCAGTTGGAATTACGTCAATCGGATAACCGAGGATTTTTAAATAAATTTTTCAGTGAACTGCAGTTAGAAAGTGACGAATCTGATAGCTGTTTAGTAATGATTTTATAAATAATTGGTAAAGAGTTAGGCCTTGAAATTTTTACGCAAGACCAACCCCTCCGACGAGTGCGTCACATAAAAAATTCTAATTTTTGTAGCCTTGTAAATTGGTTAAACGAGTCTCTCAAAATAGCCTAGTTTCAATGATTTTTGCTAGGCAGGAAACATGAACGTATAATAACTGAACTTGCTACTTTTAGTATCCACGATTGTTTGTTAATTGTATAAATAGCATATATCATATCATAGGGAGATTGTGAACACGGCTATAGAACCATATAATAGAAGTGCCATGTGAGTACTTGTTCGTGTGCTAGTTACTAGACATGTGTAGGACTTTCTTGCTATTCACACACAAAATCTAATAAACCGTGCTAACTATTATAGGGCGTGGTTGATCGCTCTAGATTTCATACACTTGGTTTAATCTTACCGAGCAATACAAAGGTGAGTTCACGGACCCTACATTTTTATACGTTTTTAAATACAAGGGGGAGAAAACATGTACCATTACGGTAATGCAACGCTTTTACTATTACGTATTAACGAACTATATTGGGAGGGGTTATCTTATACGGTTATGGTCACAAGGAAGCATTATATCACATGTCAGTCCCCTTAAAACTTACGGTGCCATTAGTATTGGATTATAGCGAGGGAATTTTTAGTAGTACAATTGGGCCCGACAAGCCCCACTCGTACTGGTCATGCCATTTAGACCGAACGTCGAAGGTCACGGGTGTAGAATTTGCCTAACACTTAGCCATGGTTGGTGATAAACCTGGTACAACAGAGGTAGCAACGTTAGCTTCGGATCGAACACTTTGTTGACATGACCTAGGCTAACTACCAAAACATATAACGTATACTACTAAACACTATAACAACGTGATTCGGGAATTGAATCGGTAAAGTTACAATACTCTGATTCGGGTGGGATCAGGGAAACTTTATAACACACTGGTTCGGGGCTGAACCAGTGGGAACAACTTATTTTTTAAAATTATGAACTACAACCTGTGAACTCACTCTTTATTAATTGTTGACACTTGATTTTTACATGATTTCTCAGGTTGCTAAGGTATCACACATCAGGACTAAGATGCAGGTGGAGTCGCATTGATTTCACCAAACTTTTAGAATCAGCTTTAATTACTTTAGCTATTTTGGTTTGTAATTATTCATGCTTCCGCAACTTAATTGTATATGTCACACCCCGACCCGCAGCGGAATAAGAGTCAGGGCATAATTGGGTTATCACCAAAGCTCATGATATTTACTAATATGTTTCATATTTATTAAAGTCAAAATTACATTCTCAATAATCCAAACATGTCCATACAAATACAAAGAAAAATAACCAACTAAACAATCCAAGCTCTAAACCAGTTTATTCTTCTAAGCCAATCCTATGTGTTTCTTGTTGCAGCTGGTTCACATGTATCATGTGTAAAAGTGGGGGTTTTGGGTCAACATAAGTTGGCGAGTGAACCTTGTTAGATAAACATTTATTATTGAATTATTGTTATTTTTATCAAGGAAAAATTGTGCAATAGTCATATGTGAGTAAATGTAAATAATCAAACAATAGCAATAACAACCACAAACAATAACATACAATAACATATGAACTTGCATGAATATATAACATGAATGAAACTGTATATGTTGGCAACGTCACGTTCACGCTCATAATGTAATTGGGAACTGACGGCCTATGATGAATGTCTGTGCGATCAAGGCTCAATCAAACGGAGCCGATCGTATGTTGGCAACGCCAGGTTCACGCTCATAATGTAATGGGGAACTGCTCAACGCTCATAATGTAATGGGGAGCGGCGGCCTATGAAATTGCATGTACTGAAAATAATAAATTAAATCTAACAATAACCACACAACAGTTGGTACAAGCTGAATACACATTTGTTCATGATATGATGTATGCACAATGATTTAAATATAATAAATGGTAAGACACATGATACACCCCAAAAACGTGATTAAAACGGGGAATTTGTAGAGATTCACTCACTTTGGGTGCATTCGGTTGGAGATGATAAAATGCGCACGAGTTTGAAGGATTAATCAATGAGGATTAACTAACCTAAATAATAACGGAAGGTATAGTAAATGAGTGGATTTTATTAATAATTTTAATAGGATTTTTAGATATATTTTTGTGAGTTTAAGGCTATTCCGATCTTTAAAAACATTATTTTTAAGTATTTTTAATTGATTTTTGAATTAAATTAAATAAATAAAAATATAAAAAAAAATGTTGACTTTTGCGTTGACTATTGACCATTGACTGTTTGACTGTTTGACCGGTTCTATTGTGTGAATGTATGCGCCGGCAGGACTCGAACCCGAGACCTCCCGTACGCGTGCACGCAGCTCTACCAACTGAGCTACGTGTCTAACCCGAAATAATTCTGTTTTTAATTATATTTATATACTAATTCAGTTTATTCAAAATTCTTTTATTTTCAAAAAGTGTTTTAAATCATCGAACCGGAGCGTGCAACAGGTCTCGAACCCGGGACCTGTGGGTTAGTGTTGCACACAGTCCACCGCTGGACTGTGCGTCTAACCTGGTTAATATACCGACTTTTATTATACTTAACAACTACCGTGAGTTAATCCGGTTCAGTTAGAAAAATAAAACATTTTTATTACAGAGCATACGTGTGTCAAGGATCGAACTCGCGGCGTGTGATATATATGTGCACACAGTCCACCGCTGGACTGTGTGTCTAACCCGAGATAATATCCAGATTTTATTAAACTTATAATCAACCTAACTTCGTCTTCTTCGTTACCGAATTACAGCCTACGATTACTCTATTGTTTCTTGTTTAATTCGATTGACAAACATTCAACAGACTAATATGAAATGGCAGAGACGATTTTGGAAGTAAACATACCGGAGAAACGATTTATCTCAGAGTTCCGGCAAGTCGTCGGCTCTGTTTTTATGAACTTCGACTGAGTGAACAAATTAACAGTTTTGATTAGCTAAGTGTGGAATTGAAGTACTAAACAAGAGTTCTCAGAAAGTTTGAATGACTATACCGTTTTACAGCGGAGGATAAGAATTTTCAGAAGTTTTCCGGCGAGAGTGAATTATCCGATATCGACGTCTGAAATTGATTCCGATTGAAGGGTTTGAGTTAGCAACAGCTTAACAACTGATAGACAATGAAAGAATTGAGAGACTTACTGATTTGGTGGAAAACACGGTTTTCCGGCGAAAGTCCGGCGAGTTCAAATAGCTTCTCCGACGAACTGAAAGTATTGCGGAAATGAAATTGAAGGTTTGCAGAATGTGTTTGAGTCGCGAGAGGGGTCTTTGATTGGAGTAATTCAGAAAATGTAAGTTTTCGGTTATTAAAACCGATCCACTTTTGAATTCAAGTCCATTCAAAGCTAAATTGATTGGAGGTGTTGGTGTAGCGGTTATAATTGGTAAACCGCGAACAATCAAACGTTTTTGGACGTTTGGTGACCGATTTGGGTTACAGTTGGCGTAACCAGATTGATTTATGATTGACCATAAAATTTAATTGTTTCCTAGAATTTACAGAAAACATCAAGTGGCGGAGTGGTTATATGTGTGTGTGATAAGTCTTTGAGCTTAAACCCGGCTGACCCGGGTTCGAGTCCCGGCAGCCTATTTTTCTTTTTATTTATTTTATTTTTACTTTTTATCAATTATAACTTTTATATTCTAGTTTGTTTATTAATTAGGCATCATTAAAAATTAAAATGGACATAAATACGCAACGAAACATTTATAACTTGATATTCGATTACAAACGGAGCGGGTTTGGAAAACCCGTTTTTGACAAATGTTACAGTATAACCACTATTTTCTCATTAATGAGTAAACAGGAAAGTTTTTAAACTCATATAGTGTCGTTCAATATGCCTAATGACTAAGATCCCAGTCGTTCGTATGCTGGACATATAAAAGAACAGATGATATCTAAAAGCTAAAGCATGGTCCACTGATCAAGTAATAAGCAAAAGATTGAGCCAGCCTCTCCCCAAAGATAGTGAATCTTAAACAGCTAATCAGAATATCTGTTCAAGAGCATGACAAACATCTATGAAGACTTGAAAACCATTATTCAAGAGGATACAACATCTGTTGAAGCTAAAGGACCCACTCTCTGAAGAGAGGTTTGCTATGAAAAATAGCAACTGACCACGTGGACTAAAAGGTAATCGTTTTCCACGCTAGCATCCATGTTCCAATAACCCTATAAAAACCCATGAGAAACAGAGTTTACTTCTATCCCCCATTGTTGAAAATTTCAAAACATTTCAAAACAGAAAAACTCTTAATTTGCTTCCATCAAAGTCTACTTTCAATCAAAGGAATATCTCAAAAGATTTGACCAACAGTTTATCATGGCTCTCGAAATTGAAACGCCTCAGAATTACTTGTCGTATCTTGTAAAGCATAGCAAGAATACGTACTCCACTCAATCACTGACATCATCAATTTTTCATAATATATCTACATCCTCACCACCGACGCACCCATTTATATATCCACACTCAGAGAATTTTGGGAAAATGCAGAGCAAAAAGCCATTTCTCATTACATCCACCGTTAATAAAGAACATGTGGAAATCACAACATAATCTATCTCCACTATGCTCCATCTAGGGGATATGATAGGTATGGAAACTTACCTTAAAAATGACTTACAAGTTGAGTTCATAGAAAGGGGCTATGAAGGTCACATGGTGGGAGCCACACTTTTTAAACCAAAGTTCCCACTTGAAATGAAATTCATTTTTCGTATTCTCTTGGTTTACCTCTTTGCTAAAACCACTGCTTGTAATGAAATACCCCTAAAAACTTAGTGACTATGGATGTTATTTTGAGAAATTCAAACCATAAGCTATCCTAGACAATATTTCTTGATTTGGTAGCAAATTTGAGGGCAATCAAGAAAGGTACATGCAATCATTTTCTTATCTATCCAAGGCTGTTGAGCTTCTATCTGAAAAATGTTTTAAGAAAAGAAAGTTTTGAAAAAGGTGAAGCAATTCAAAGCAACAGTCTCTCAAACGAAACTTTCACTCGCATGATGGCCAAAATCCATGATAATGTGGTAAATGAAAATGTTTTAGAAAACCAAACAACAGATGTTATAACATCTGTTGCTGAGCCCACTACTCCTGTTGAACATGGTGCAAATCCCAGCACTATGGAACCCACAACAGACACTTCCAAACAAACTTCATTAATTTTTATCCCCATATCAAAAAGAAAAACCACAAAAAGGGTATCTCTGGGGATTGAGATGCTAGAGATCTTGTTGCAGCACAAAAGAAACAAACCCAAACATCTGTTGTTGCTTCCTCACAACAAATGCAATTTCTCCTCCAAGCCAAACTCCTCACTCTTCCTCACAAAAGGAAGGTGTTGTAAGCACATCGGACACACATCAAGGAGAGATATATCATTTGATTATCTGTTCTCAAGCCCCTCTACTAGGGTTGCTTCTTCTTCATCACCACCACCTACATCAATAGTCCATTCACCCTAACAAAATTGTTCAATGCAATTGATACATCTGACTTGCATATACCTAGTTGCTTTCACAAACAAATCAAAGAGAGTTCACTCTAACAAGTAACTAGGGCAAGCTTAGGGTCATTACTATCCCACAAGAAGAGAAGGCTACACCTCAGTATCCAAAAGGATAAGGTTTGTATTTCAAGTGGGACGGCTACTACAACTGTTGAGACTACAGTCTTCCAGTTGGACAGTTGTTACATCTCTAAGACCCCCTTAAAAGCAACAATTGTTGAGACAATAGTCTCTACTTCAGTTGGAAGTCCCTGGTACCAAGAACAAGGGGTGTTTGGTATAAAACCAAGTTTAACCATTTTTGGTGGGAATTCAGATGATATGATTAAACTATCAAGAATTGACGGATAGGGTAACCAATTTAAAAACATTTGTTGGGGAGATCAAGGATATGATGCAAATCCTTCTTTAAAACTTCAGACCCAGACCAACAAATGCAGAAATTGCAAAAGAAATGTGGGAACATGTTCAACCTTACCTACATCTTCAAAAGCAAGTTGCAGAAGAAAGATATGCCATGAAGGTAAAGCTTGTCAGACAAATAGTGGATGCCAGATATCAAGATACACAGGCAAAAGTTAAAGCCATTAAAGACTTTATCTTTGAAAGCACTAGTCAAGCACTCACTATCCTAAATTATGATGACGCCAAACAGGGGAGGAAGAAGATTGCATGAGGAAGCTTCCACCACTGGTCAAAAAGGCTGGAAAAAGCCTGACATTGCTGCTCTTGAAAAGGCAAGAAAGAAGAAATTGCTAAGGCGTTAGGAAAAGAAAAGAGGAAAGATACAAGGTAGGCAAATAGTAGATCATAATGCGGGAGATCATCAAAAGAAAAGAAATCTATGACCACGAAGGTTCTTCAATAGAGGTTCTAATAGAGGCTTGTCAAATCACTACCGCAATATCTATCACAACCACTGTTCCCACCTCCACTACTCAAATCACCACCACTTCCACTGCCAAAACTTCTGTTGCCACTTCAAAAGTGTCAACAAAGGTTACAGCTATTCAAACACCACCTTCACCATTACCATCTAAGTCCCCCAAAGGACTTCTCAAATGAAAAGCAACCACACCACTTTCACAACCTTCACAAAAAATACCAAAATCACAAATCAGAACCAGGAAAACCAAATTCATTGTCAAAGATGATGATGAAGACACTCCTGATGCATCTTCTATCCAAACAACTACCACCACCACATTTCACATTTCCACCACCACTACTACTGCACTAACCATTCATTCACCTACGACACTTCCACCCAACATACTTGACCCATTGGAGATAAGCCATGTCTCAAAAGAGATAATAAGCAAAGTGACCTTTCCTTCCCATAAACGATATAAAAAGCCTAAAAATATACAAGAGGACCTGGAATTAAAGATCAAACATGCTGAAAATATTGATGCTATCAAAAGCAAGGGAAAGAGTGATAAAAAGGCGCAACAAATCTTGTTTGTAGAATTCACCAAAGTGAATAGACTTGAAGATTTTGCCAAAAATGTTAGTCGAAAGGCCTCTCATGGACAAGTCAGCAACTTTGACCTAAAAAAGGAATTAAGAGAAGACTATCTAGACTTCATCATGAAGAATAAGCCCTACAGAGCTTCAAAAGCTCATTTTACTGGATGGTCTGTTGAGGCCCTTTTTGAAGAAATAGCCAGAATTGAGTTGATGAATCTCAATCCAAATAACAAGCCTACTCATCCCAACTAGGCTGAAGGTAGAAAACATGTTGGCATAAAAGCAGTTGATCTTACAAGAATGAAGAAAGAGATGGTTGCTGCCAAATATGGCACATGCAATCAATGGCTAAGTGGGATGAGCCAACAATCAGGGAAACTTACAAGAAGCTTGAAGCTCAAAGGCCATCAGATTTAAACTTTCATTTGGCAGTCAAGTCTCTTCTTTGGTAAGAAGCCATCTCAAAAAGCAAAAAGACATGTCAGTAGAGGATGTGAAAAGATTTGAAGAAGATATCATGAAGGAAGGGATCAAAAACATGTTAATGTATGAACTTCCCAGTACAAATCAAGCTGATCCAATAGGTCAAATCATGGGAATGCAAATTCCTGCACCTCTTCCAATAACATCATTCCCAGTAAACCACGTTGTCTCTAAAATTCTAAAGTGGTCCTCAGACAAAGCCAGCCATGAATTGACAATAGTCAAGGTGAATGGGGGAGTGTAAAAACTTCAATGAACAACATTATAAGCTTGAAAACTGAATATCAGCAAGATTTACTGAATCTTCCACTCGAAAGGGATGTTGATGATTCACTATCTGAAAGATTTGAG
Organism: Scalesia atractyloides; assembly: GCA_947069175.1. Taxonomy (NCBI): domain Eukaryota; kingdom Viridiplantae; phylum Streptophyta; class Magnoliopsida; order Asterales; family Asteraceae; genus Scalesia; species Scalesia atractyloides. The sequence goes on along the minus strand of CAMTDV010000028.1, from coordinate 67,066,233 downwards.
AAGAATTTTAAAGCTCAAGTCAAAGATATGTTGAAGAAGATGAATGAAAGTTGATCCAATAAACATATGTTTTGGCATCATCTATTCTAGGGGAGATTGTTAGACCTATAAAAGAACAGATGATATCCAAAAGCCAAAGCGTGATACACTGATCAAGAAATAAGCAAAAGATTGAACCAGTCTCTCCCCAAAACTAGTGAATCTTGAACACTTATTCAAAACATCTGATCAAGAGCATGGCTAACATCTGATGAAGACTTGGAACCATTGTTCAAGATACCAGCATCTGTTGAAGACCAAATCCCTGATCAAGCAAAGGTCTGATGAAGAAGACCAAAAATTTGTTAGGCCAAACAGATGTTTGGACAACTGCAACAGAGTATAGCTTAGTCAGTGGTTTCTCAATGTAACAGTACTTTATTTCATAAGTGTTTAGTATAGCCTAGATCAGATGATAAGATTTGCTCAAATGTTTTTCAAACATCTGAGAATCTTTTCTATTATGAATGTCAGATGTGGCTATCAGGAAGACGTCAGCCCATCACTGAATAAGCTTCCGTACTTGTATATATAGATCACACTAGTTAGCGATCTATTTATCACGCACACTCACATTTTCTCTTGTATGAACTAATTTCTTTGTGTGATCATTTGAGGGTGAGTCTATAGAGTCAATTAAGTTGTATAACATTTGAAACTGTGATGATTAATGAAATACAATCATTGATGATGACTCTCAGATTATGAATATTTTTGTGATAATTAATACTTGTTTACAAACAAAGAAACTCAGTTTTTAACACTTTTCAACAACTAATTTGATGTGAAGTTAAAATTATAATTTCTATAAAGTTTCCTGTAACTCTCTATACTCATATTGTATTTTTGTCTCTCTACATCAATTAAGTTATCTACCAATAAAAAGAATTATCTTACTGCTACATCCCAAATCTTAGTAGAATACTCTCTCACTCTATCTCTATATATGTATGTGTATATAAAGAATAAATAAAGTGAGAGGGTCTACCAATATCAATACCCAATAAAATGGTCTCTTTTAAAATAATTATTACTAAAAGCATTGAAGTATATAAAACTCTCATATTTTTAATTGTTAAAGATTACAAAATACAAAGAAACCCGCACACATAAACTAAAAATCTCAAATAAATACAAATACAAACAGATTGTTTGCTAATATAGATATAAAAGGATATTTAATCAAATTCAAATAACCAATTCGCTTTGCAACCCCCAAAATGGTCATAGCAGACTTTTGAAGTTGTTGAGATTCATCTTCGGTTAGATGCAAACTCGTCACTCCTATCACTCCGCTCCTTCCCAACTGTGTCGGTAAGCTAAGGAACACCTCGCCCTCGTTGATGACATAGAACCCTGTAGCTAGTACTGAAACAGGATGCACCTTGCGTTGGTCCCTTAATATGGTCCGAGCTAGGTTAGCAACCGAGTAACCAATGGCCCATGATGTATAACCCTTTAAACCAATCACTTCATATGCACCTTGGACAACTTCTTTGTGTATGTTCTCAAGTGTTTGCTTCTCATAGGCGATTTGTTGTCTATCTAAGAAGCTAAGTATCGGCACTCCACCAACGCTTATGCTTGACCATAGTGCTACAGATGAGTCTCCGTGCTCTCCCATGATATACGCCTTGAGTAAAAGTTAGATAAAAGATAAATAACTAGTAAGTGACATGTTTACAAAATATTATTTGGAATGTACGTTTTAGATTTATCATGTCAATAAATGCAAAAATAGCAGTAATTGGTCATTCATATTTTTTTATTTCATATGTTTACTGATCAAGAATAATCTAACCCTTTCTTTGTATTCTTATTTTCTAATTTTGTTTAAATTTCCGACCAGTTTCTAACAAAATCAGTCGAGAACTAAGTTAGGCTTTCCGCAGCTTTCTAGTAGTGTATGTAAGGACTCGTAAAACTTCAAACTAACCTGCACATCATGGGCATTGACATCAAGATGATCCGCAATGAGAAACCGAAAGCGTGAAGAATCCAGATTAGTACCTGACCCGATAACCCGGTTAGCTGGAAGCCCAGATAATTTCCATGCAACATACGTCAAAATATCCACCGGGTTAGACACTATCATCATAACAGCCTCCGGAGACCCGGCTGACAATGGAGGAACTATCTTGGAGAACAAACTCACATTCCTCTGCAACAAATTCAGCCTAGACTCCCCCGGTAACTGGCGGGCACCCGCGGTTACAATCACAAGATCAGAACCAACAGTGCATGAGTGATCAACGGATGCAGAGATAGTGGTACGTGGGAGGAATGCAGCGGCGTGCTGGAGGTCAAGCATCTCGCCACGGAGCTTGTCGGGGTTAACGTCGACGAGAGCGATCTCGTCTGCGAGATCTTGTGTCAGAATGGTTTGTGCAATGGCCATACCGACGTTTCCTACGCCAATGACAGAGATTTTGGTGTTGCAGGTGGTGGGTGGTGGTGGTAATGCACCATGGATGGGCTTGAAGAAGGACTGAGCTATGTTTAATCCATCTGGACCAAGAGCTAAAGATGAAGCACTAATTTTCTGCATTTTCTTTGATGTGTTATACTCCAAAAAAGATGTTTGAAATATGGATTGTGATGGAATTGATGGAGATGTGGAGTGGTATTTATACTAGCAATGGTCATTATTTTATTAATATAGTATTTAGAGAAGATCCATGATAGATTCAGTATCCATTCGATATCAAAACCGCTGCTTATCTAAAGTAGGATATTTGAGTTTTATATTAAGGAACAATGAGTATTGATAAGCTAAGTTTTATATTAAACACTAGGTAATAATAAGCCCGTGTCATATACAAATTGAATAAATAAATTTTATATACTGAATAATAAAATAATATATCTTAAAAAACCTTCTTTATTTCATGAGTTGAATAAATGTAATTTTATTTATTAAACAGAACCATATTGTATAGGTTGAATAAATGTAATTATATATAATAAATAATAAAAAAATTATATCTTTAAAATCATGTGTATTACACGGGTTGAATAAATATAATGTTGTTTACCAAATAATAAAAAGCGTTCTTTAAAAACCCCTGTGTATTACACGGCATAAATAAATATGCTTTTATATACCAAGTAATAAGAAAATTATATTTAAAAAAACTATTGGATATACTCGGTACGCGACAGATATGATGATTACCGAGATGATTATTGAAAAAAAAAAATACAATGGTCAAACATACTATTTCAAGAAGCAAATAAGCGGTCATTGAGTGATAAAATATAAATTATATTTAAAAAAACCCGTAATAAATATAATTTATATAAAGTAATATTGAAAGTTATATACAATTTATTTAAAAATTATGTAACAAATGAATATAATAATATTTTTAATAATGAAAATAAAAATAAATAATATATTAATACGTTTTTGTGATAAATAATATTTTTAATTTTCTTTTACGTAATAAACAAGAGATAAATCATACTGTTACATAAATTATTTCATGCACCACATACTGTAACGTTTTATTGGATTTTACGTGTTTTTATTGGCGAAGGTTGAGATTTTCGACCGAAAGGTTAAAAACGAATATACCCAAAAATTTCTATAAAACCGGGAGGTCAAAGACGTATATACCCAGAAAATTCGATACAAAAATTACATACTTTCCACCACTGAGCGAAAAGTTCGATATAAATTTAATTTTCTTTTAACTAATAAACTAGAGATGAATCGTACTGTTACATAAATTATTCCATACCTCTGTAGCGTTTTATTGGATTATATGTGTTTTCAGTTGTGAAGTTTGAGATTTTCGACTGAGAGGTCGAAAACGTATATATCCAAAAATTTCTATAAAATCGGGAGGTCGAAAACGTATATACCAAAAAAATTCTATACGAAAACTACATACCTTCTAACACTGAACGAAAAGTTCGGGAGATCGACCGAGCCCCCGTCCCCGCCATATTGCGCCCCTATGTGTTTTTATAGATAATAGCATATGATTTAAGAGGCGATATGTACGTCTATAATTTATTAATTATCTATTATTTGTCTATTTCTATCTATCAAATAAGAATCTTTAAAATACATATCATGCATGTGGTAAAGTATAAATATATAATCTCCTAATAATAGAAAGTTCTAGAAGGATATTAAACACTCTCAGTGAACTCATTTAAACGGTATTAGAACCATTTTGTCAAACTCTATTATAAGAGATATTAAGTTTTTTTTTTCAGATTTTTAGTTTGGATCATTGTGTCTTTATATTTAGTGTTGTGTCTTTTCTCTATTTACGCTTTTATGTCTTTTGTGTCATTGTATCTTTTTTTGACATTGTATTGTAGTTTTTGACATTGTATTATATTTTACAATCCATTATATTTTTTACCCTTCATAGATTTAGTAAAATTTAAAAGATAACTTTATCAACTTGTTTTTCCCGTAACTTGTTAAACTATGGAATCATAATAACATTAAAAGAATATGTATTTTTAAATATTTGATATAAATTCGGTTATTGATACTTATCATTTAATTATAGATAGTTATCATATAATTAACCAGATAAATTTAATATGAAGTTAATTTTGAATAGTTATAATTTTCGATTTTCCTTATTAGTCTTGAAAGATAAAGTTGTATTATGGATAGTTTTTGTCAAATAATAGAAAAAGATCTGAGTTTTAGTTCTTATTTCTGTATATATTTATAGACTTAACTGTATTTATAATTACAATTAAAATAAATCTAATTGTGCTAAAATGATATTAAAAAGACCAAGTACACTTTAATTAAATTAACATTTATTGATGACATAAAAAATAATACCCAATTGATAAAAAAGGTTTTAAAAATTAACTTCATAGAATTTATAAATGTTGCATCAAACTTCATATTTTAATTGATCAAAAACGGTTTTAAAAATTAATTTGATAGAATTTATAAATGTCACATCAAACTTCTTTTTAAAAACATAATTTGACGATTTAATTGAGTAGGGTGGTTACGCAAAGTGTGTTTTTTCTACAAAGTATAGAAAGCGATCTAATGTGTGTTCAATGGTGGAGATTAAGTCAGTGTCATTTTTGTAATATTTATATGTCATTAATTAATTGTCATAATAGGTTAGGGGTAGTCTTGTCATTTTACGTGTTTTAAATCAATCAGATAACTGTCATAAATAACACACTCTCTACAATCTCGCGATTTTCCTTTTATCTCTTTAAAACCAATTATAGAAAGGCTCAAGATATTCACACACCCATTCTGCCTATTTGGACACCTTTGGTGCCCTAGACGGGTGCTAGACGGGCCGTCTAGGTACTGATTTTAAGGAGTCAGCAGGTGATTGGCTGGGCGTAGAATTTTATGGGAATAGACGAGCCGTCTAGATCTAGACGCCCGTCTAGGACCATGGTGTTTTTTGAGTTGAAAAAGGGGTGTTTTTGTGGGGTAAATTGTTGTTGTTGGAGGTTGATATTTTTTTGGTGGTGTAATTTCAGATTTTAAAATTTAAAAATTTTTATTTTTTGTATAAAAATAAGTTACCGTTTTCGATCGTTTAAATATTTCATTGTTTTTATATATATTTTTTTTAAATATACTATTTAAATTTAATATTGTTTTCAACATTTTAAGAAGAATGCAAATATTATATCGTGTAAATATTACTTAACGTTTTGAAAATTATGTTGTTTTCGTATTACATTTCAATGTCGATTTAATGCTAACAATCACCAAGTAATCGAATAACTGAAAACAAAGTTAAATATAACATATATAACATAACTTTGTACATCCATAACAATATGTATTTGTACAGCTGAATACTAAATACAAAATGTCTATGCATACGAGTCGGAGTCAGGATCTGGCTGTTGCGGCTGCTGCTGCTGATGTAGTGCTCGAGGTGGTAGGAGCGGTATGGGAGGTAACCCCCCTCTCTCTCGTTTATCTTGTAACTCCCGAACCACCCAGCTCATCAGATCCAAAAACTTGTCAACGTCGGCTCGTAAGTGCGTGTATGCTTCAACTCCCGGGGCATGAACTGGAATAACGTGCTGAGGAAACTGGGGCGCCCAGGGAGGTGGTGGTGGCGCAGGTGGTGGCGGTCCGTCTAAATCCACCGAAGGCTCCTGAGCGACCGCTGCCTCATCTTCCGGCGGATAGACTGGATCGAAGTGCTCCGGCAGGGCCTCCGGAATCCATAGCTCACATGCGCAGATTTTAAACCACTTGCCGAGCACGCCGAACCTCTTAACCAACTTCATCCCCTGCAACGTCTAAAAACCCATCCGCGTCGATGGCATGGTCGGCCGCAAGTGTGGGTCTGTCTCCGGCAGATGACCCAATGACCGGGCAATGACGGTGACGTACGCGTTGCCATACAAAAATCCACGCTCCTGCCGGTGATGGGCAGAGGTGAAATATTGGGCGAGACCATGTGCGCGCCCTCCTTTACAGTAAGCAATCGTAGAAAAATAGGTTGGTGCTCGTACACCACTCACGGTTGTGGCCGGGAGCGGTAATAGACGTAGAGAGCATCCGATGTAGATACCTGACATATTGTTAGCGAAATACGTAAATTAATTTATAACGATAATAATCACAATAATTACTGTAATAAACGTACGTACATGTACAACAGGTCGTCAACATGTGAAATCCTCCCATTCGCCCTCACATGCTCCCAAGTGTCATGCCCTGCGACCACCTCCCAAAATCCCAAAAGAGTGGGTCTATCCACCACCACTAGCCCCTGCGTATAAACATCTGTAGCGATATCCTCCTGCAGGTATAAACCGCTATAAAAGGCGAACTCAGCAAGCGCCATCGAACACCACAAACTAGCAAGCCTAAAGGAAACCTCAGGCGGAGGGGGAGGAGCCTATGGCTGGGGAGGCGGCTGGTCGACCCGTGGAGGGTGAAATATGAACGTCGACAAGAACTCGATAAGCAGCTCCTTATAACTTGGCGTACCATCCAAGTCAAACAGACGATGCCACGGTGAATCAACGGGAACGAAATAACACAGTCTTGGCTTTTCCACAATCGCCTCGATCGCATCCAAATCAACCGCGGCATGCAATCCAACATGCATCCGCCTATGCTTCCCCTAAAAACGGGCGGCCTTGGTATCGGGCGGAAACTCTAGATATGGGTGGTCGTGTAGGGGATCCGTCGGCGCTGGCGGAGCCCGTCGCGTACCATGCGGATGTGGAGCCCCGTGTATCTGATCGTCAATCTCGTCCATAATCAATCTGCAAGAAAATACTGTATATGTACAATAATACTAACAATTAACAATAATAATAACAATATAACACAAATAATAACAATTAAAAATATTAATAACGCATAAAAATAAAACAAACAATTAAATATGTTAAATAAAAGAAATAACAAGAAAAAAAATTCTGGTCGTCTATGGGGTCGTCTAGGGGTAGACGCCCCGTCCTGTTCAACCAGAAACCCATCTTCTCTAACAATACACACCTAAAACCCTTAAATACATCAAATTCACATACAATCTACGGTCTAAATGTATAATACATTAAAGATTCATGAATTATAGGTTAGAATACGTACCAGAGCTGCTTGATTTCGCCAAAAATACGGCCCAAATACGCTGAATTGATGATTATACGTATGTGTGTGTGTGTGTGTTTGGTTTGTGGTCGTATGCAGCTGGTCGTCTAAACTCGCCAGTCATATACGATGCATAGACAGGGCGTCTAGATCTAGACGACCCGTCTAGGAGAGATGGTGAAAGACTATTTTAACCCTGAGTTGCTTCCCGTCCAGGCCTAATTCAAGGGTAAAATGGTAACTAACCATTTGAGCAGAAAAAGTCTCAAATGGTCAATTACCATTTTACCCTAAATTAGTTCTGGACAGGTGGCAACTCAGGGGTAAAATGGTCTTTTAAGCAAGACGTGGCGTATAGACCTAACCCAGGGGTATAATGGTAATATTGAAGAACTAGACGCCCCGTCTAGACCTAGACGCAGCGTACAATTTGAGCAACAAATGTGAAGTCTTTAACTTTTTGAATTTTAAAGGGAAATGGTAAAAGACCATTTTACCCCTAAGTTACCACCCGTCTAGGCATAATTCAGGGGTAAAATGGTAATTAACCATTTGAAATGGTTAATTACCATTTTACCCCTGAATTATGCCTAGACGGGTGGTAACTTAGGGGTAAAATGGTCTTTTACCATTTCCCTTTAAAATTCAAGAAGTTAAAGACTTCACATTTGATGCTCAAATTGTACGCTGCGTCTAGGTCTAGACGGGGCGTCTAGTTCTTCAATATTACCATTATACCCCTGGGTTAGGCCTAGACGGGGTGCACTGCAGGGATAAAACGATCTTTTGGCTAACAACAGACGTCCAATCTAGGTCTATACGTGGCGTATACTCATAATTTTTTTTATCTTTTTCTATTAAACAGAAAATGAAATTAATTATACAAAAAATGATATTATTTATATAAAAATCATATTAATTATACAAAAAAATCATATTAACTATACACAAAAACATATTAATTATACCAAAAGATCATATTAATTATACAAAAAAAACATATTAACTATACAAAAAAATCATATTAATTATACCAAAAAATCATATTAATTATAAAAACAATCATATTAACTATACAAAAAAATCATATTAATTATACAAAAAAAATCATAATAATTATACAAAAATTCGTTAGTTATATTAAGTATACATAAACTCATTCTTCTGATTCACTGTCGACGTAATTAATACTCGGGTTTGGATTTGGTGGGGGATTCATTATAGATGTATACCATTCTAAATGGGGCGTGTACATATATAGCCATTGTTCTGCAGCGGATATTCGGTGCGTCAACCATAGCCCGTTTATTGTCGGCATTGAAAATTGGCCTTCCATCTTAATATGTACGAAGTGGTTATTGTTAACATGTGCAAGCATTATCATTCGTGGTTCTTGATCCATCGGAGGACTCATTATCGGGTAGAAGGTGGAACAACCACCGATGCTTAATAGATGAACCATGATACCGTACCTTTGTGGGATAAGAAGCCCTGCGTGGGGGAAGTCCATCCAGTGAGTGGGGGGACAACACTCCACTGAATCCCAAATTAGGCCCTGACGATGCGTGTTAAAATATCATCTCTCCCATGCTTCAAATATTGGCACCCAGATCGATGAGGCCTGATCCATCTCCTGTAGAAGGTCTTTTCGAATGTGCCCCCGTAAACTTCTCCCTACCCAAGCCTACAGCCACAGACCGAAACCCACAATGACCTTCTGGCCTCACATCTTGTATGCAGAGATGTACGGGTGATACAATGTCGGAAGGAGAGATATAAACTGTTTGATGATTGACACATTCTCATCGCCCACTATCAACGGAAAACCGTTATCGTCTCGAATCTCTCTTTGTTTAGAAGTCGTTGAATGGCTTTGCCCCGCTCTGGGTTTTTAAGACTTTGTGACTGATTGTTGAGAGGTCTGGGACGGAACGTACGAGCTGTGGCGAAGAGCATCGTCAAACCGATGTTGTGCTTGCTTTATTGTTGGCCGTCCATGAGTATTTTGTTGGACAACCGGTGGTTTCTTGGTAGATTTGGTTAGAGTCAACACCTCTTTAACCTTTGCCAACAAGCTTTTTTTCTGAGCAGGGGGTGTGACTATAATTGTTGCCGAACAATATTGAGCTCTTCTATCACGTCAATGCTGTGACATCCCGGTTTTTCAGATATCTTAAACGCACTACTTCACGGTTATTCATTCCTACGCTAAATTGATTCGGAGATTTAATTTACACGCTCGAAATAATTACGCTAACTTTGTGAACTTATCAAGTGAATTACGTGCTATGTGTATTAAACGTTTATAAGCTCGGTGAGTTATTATGTCATGTTTCGAATTCGTGATGTTTAGTTATAAAAATATATATATAGTAAATATATAGACGAATCGAACCGAGCCACGAAACGAGTCGACCTCATTTCCTTGCGACTCAAGGGATTAACCAAAACTTGGGGTTCAAGTTAAAGACCCAAACCGCCCCACCCAAACCCTTGCGGCCGCATGCACCAAACCTCAAACCCTTGACCTTTTCTTTCCTCCCTTACACTATAAATAGATTAGCATGCATGAGAGTTGTAAACACACACACAAACCCTAACTCCAAAGAGCCGACGGCAGCCTTCTCCCCATTCCTTCCTCTCGGTCGCGACAGCCCTCCCACTTTTCATCTCGGTCGCGATCCCCTTGATCATCCGAATCGACTCCCATCTCGCTCCCGGTTCATTAGTCTTCATTGTTAAAGGTTAGGGTTTATCATTGTTTTGCAAAGTCATATTAGGGTTTATAAATTCTTGATCATGCTTGTATGTAATGGTAGAATCATTATTATGAAAGTGTATGATGTTTAGTTCGATAAATTATGCTAGTTTGCGATTATGATGATTAGTTGGAATAAAGAATCATTAGGCTGCGTTTTGTGATAAAAACCATATATTACGATTAGGGTTTGCATGAGTATGATGTACATGAGGATATATGATTGATAAATCTGTTCTTGATCGTTTATATTTAACGTCTCGATTGTTTAAGCGTGTTATATTGCGATAAAATGCTGAAATCAGGATGCTGAATGGTGTTTACAGCCAACTTCAACTGGCTGTAACTTGGTTATTATTTATCGAAAAACGGATTTTCTGAAGCCTAAAACGTATATTTTTGAAAAACGCTTCTAATGGCACTAGATTCATATTTTTCTGAGGTCGTTTGATATTTTTAAGTGGCCAATTAAGTGCAGTAACTGAAGCTGTGAAAATTCTGAAAATTTGTTAGTTGTTTATCGGGTCGGATCTCATAATCTGTAGAGAGTCGAATCACGAAATTTGTACAGCAACTGGAGATTGAAATTTCCGGAGAACTCCCACTGGAATTTTGTTAATTGGATGAACGGTGATTTTTAAATAAATTCTCCCGTGGACTGCAGTCAGAAATCGACGAATCTGACTGCAGCCTAGTATATTAATATTTATGAATAATTAGTAAAGTGGTAGGACTTGAAAAATTTACATACAATTCTACAGCTTAGTTGATACCTTCTGTAAAAAATTGGAATTTTTGGAACGTTGGAACTATTTTATAAAAATCCTCGAAAACAGCCTAATTATGAGTATACAAGCTGAAACTTGATAACTTGCGAATGTGTGTACTAAAGTGTTGCATGGATTAAATTGTGTTCATGATAGGTTGTTTTGATCACTATGATTGGTATGATGATACTTGCATGCATGATTGGGTTTTAGGATTTTGTTATTGTGTGTACCGCATTGTGTGTTAACTATGTGTAGGGTTTGTATTGATGTGATTCACACACTAACTTTAAATCAATTGACTTGTTAGGACGCAACTAACGGTCCCATCATTTGCTACTTCTGTGTTACACTAACCGAGCAACTAAATGTGAGTTCACGGCCCCTAATTTTATCCGGTTTTAAACAACAGGGGGAGAACATGTATACCATCTACAACTCTATCTCTTTACGTTATACGAATTTAACGTCATTAAACTATTCGGTAACTAAGTTAATGTTAATGTACGTTATGGTCACTAAGCAGCTATATCACACAAGTCCTCGACAAACTCTCGGATCGTTAGTATTGGGTTAGATAGCGGGGAAATTATAAGTAGTACTACTGGGCCCGACAAGCCCCACCCGAGCTAGTCGCGCTAGCCGACCGGGTATGGTCAACGGGTGAATAATTTAGCCTAACTTCGCCATGGTCAGTGATAGGCCTGGCAACACGGAGGCACAACAGTCAGCTTCGATCGCGAACACTTACGTGACATAACTTTAGGCTCGCTACCTACATGTTAACATTGAACTTAATTACGAATCAACAATATTATTCCGGGTTAGGGATAATGGAACCAACAACATTATTATTCCGGGTTAGGAATAATGGAACATCATTATTATTCCGGGTAAGGAATAATGGAACCATCAGTATTATTCTGGGTTGGGAATAATGGAACTAAAATCGTTATCCCGGGTTAGGGATAACGGGGGAAACAAACTTATAACCGAACAAATGAACTTATGAAAACCTGTGAACTCACTCTTCTTTAATGTTGACACTTGTTTCTTTACATGTTTCTCGAGACGCTAGGAGCTCTAGGTGCACTCACTTGCATTGATCAAGACATCTTTTTATCGAGTCTCATTTATGAATATTGTTTGGGTTTTTCTTTAGTTTTGGCGTTTGTGTTGGCGCCCGTTCCTTTACTTTACTTTAATGCTTCCGCTCAACTTTAAAAACTAATGCTTCCGCTAAACATTGAAACCAAACTAAGACAATCTTAAATTAACTATGAATGGTTAAACAAATGATTTTGGAAAACGTATTAACAAATCATATAGAGTCGTTCGACGTTACTAGTGTCTTAGATTCTGGTTTGTTCACACGCCTCGCGGTAAAACTCCGCAAGTGGAAATTGAGGGTGTGACAGATTGGTATCAGAGCCTCTAGCTATAGAGAACCAGGTTTGCATTAAAAGTAGACCTAAACTATAGCTGATTACACAACACTAGACTTAGTTTGGCACTGAACTGTTATATCTTGTTATGTGTTATACCACAACTATGTTATGTAAAATATGAATGCATAATTGAAACGAATGCAACTCGTAACTAACTACACAACCAACAGGCAATGTCATCATCATCATCATCCGACAAACTTTTGCAACCAAGGGCGCCGGGGAAGGCACCTATGGTGGAACCCTCACCACCTCATGGCGTGGAGACACGCTCAGCTGTGAGAAAAAGGCTCGCTCTAGGGGAGGAGTCGTCCTCACGCCCGACCATCGCGATGCCGGTCGAACGGTTAGCTCGTTAGAAGTAGGGAACGACCTACTTAGAAATATGATAAGAAAGCAACAAGAACAACTAGAGAGAATGCATGAAACCATCCTAGCACAGGGATGGATGATACGACAATTAACAGGTAAGACTGGATCGCTCGAGGAAGAGCAACATGAGAGTAAGATAGCTCGTAACACTTTAGCTAGAGATCTTCGTGCTGAGCAGCTAAGGGCTGACTGGCTCGAAGACAGAGTTCTTGAGTCTAGCTGGAGAATTCAAGAACTAGAACAGAATCAGGCACCTGTACCAGTACCCGCACCAGCACCGGCCCCTCCAGTACCGGTAGAGGAGGATCCAGAGGAGGATCCGGAGGAAGACCCAGCTGTAGAAGCTGGAAACGCCGCGGAGGATGACGGCAACGATAGCGATATGGGGGATGGAGACGTAGAAGACTGACACGTCTCGCTTATTCCATTTGCTTTCCTTCAGTCTATTTATTTTCCTACTTATGTTTAAACTTGAGATTTTATAGTAAACTGATATGTTTGGTTGGCATTTTGTAAGACGTTGAAATTTTATTTAATCGAATATTTCTTCTGACTGTTTAATTTATTTGGGTTGACATAATTTGAGGAATTATTTAAGTATGGAATAGGATAACTATATTGGATATATAGACTTATCGGTGTGTGTTTATGTTGTCTTTCGAAGATCTAAAATGGCAACTGGACGTCGCGGAAACCTCAACATGACGCCCGAAGAATTAGCCGCAATGATCCAAGAACACGTGAATGCTGCTCTAGCAGGTCAAAACCAACCAGCAGGTAACCATTATTAAATTTTCATGGGAAAATCTAATAGTTGGGCTAGTAGAATTTCTCGCTGACTACCTGTCCTCTGTCAGCAGGAGAGGGTCTTAACCCCTACAAGATGTTTCTCGATGAGAAGCCGAGCAAATTCACGGGGGCAGAAGGACCCATAGGACTGGTCCGCTGGATTGAAAAGTCTGAATCAGTGTTCGAAATGTGCAATTGTCTGGAGGCCAACAAGGTCAAGTATGCTGCCTCAACGTTGGAGGATGGGGCACTAACTTGGTGGAATGCACAAGTCCAAACGCGTGGACTTATTGCTGCAAATGCAATGGCCTGGACCGAGTTTAAGGCCCTAATCAAAGAGGAGTACTGTCCGCGAGACAGGATTCAACAGTTGGAGCAAACATTATGGAACCACAAGATGGTGGGATCTGAAATTGAAGCATACACAGCGAAACATCATGACCTGGTATTTCTATGTCCCGATCTGGCCAACACCGTGGAGAAACGACTAGAGTTTTACCTTGGGGATCTGGTCCCCGAGATCCAAGGTATGGTAATGGCTAGCAACCCTGCGACTGAGCATCAAGCAATCAGGTTGGCGCACAAACTCACCGATAAGGCGGTGGAACAAAAGAAGTTGCCATCTCGGGTACGACTGAAGTGGCCCCTGATAATAAAAGAAAGTTTGAAGACTCGTCTGCTCGACAACCTTTGTCAGCCCAGTCACAGCAAGGGAACCAGAAACGGTTCAATAATTTCAACAGTCACCGGGGTCACAATAATCAGCCCGCTAACAACAACAACCAGAACATAAGCGGCTATGTAGGTCGAAAGCCGCAGTGTAATCGCTGTAACCTTCATCATCACCGCCCTTGTGCCGGAAATCGCTGCCAACGATGTGGCAAAGTGGGACATGCGGCAAAGGATTGTCGTGGGAAATCATGACTCGACAAAATCAGAATCAGCACCAGGGTCAGCAGCAGGGTATTAACCGGGGGTGCTATCAGTGTGGTAGCACTGCCCACTTCAAACAAGACTGCCCACAGCTTCGCAACAACAACAACAATGGTGGGAGCAACAACAACCACAACAACAACAATAACAACAACAACAATGGAAATGGTGGCACAGGGGGTGCCAAAGGTCGTGCATTTACGCTAGGCCGCGGAGAGGCCAGAAACGACTCGAACGTGGTCACCGGTAAGTTTCCCCTTAATGAACATTTTGCTACTGTGCTTTTTGATACGGGTGCGGATAGGAGTTTTATATCTGAGTCTTTTAGGAAGAACCTACATCTCACGCCTAAACCCCTAGAGACCCCTTACGTCATAGAACTAGCCGATGGTAAATCTGTAGATGTGACCCATATAGTATCCGGCTGTCAACTCAAACTCGCGGGTCACACCTTTACCATTGATCTGATGACAACTACCCTGGGTAGTTTTGACGTGGTAGTCGGAATGGACTGGCTATCCGACGTCCGAGCTGAAGTTCTCTGTTTTGAAAAATCTATCCGTATTCCGCTCTCTAACCATGAAATCTTGACGGTGCAAGGCGAGAAGGCAGGCGACGTCACAAACATCATCTCTTACATGCAAGCACAGAAGTATCTTCGGAGGAAGAACTCCTTCGCTTTGCTCGCACTGGTTACCGAACAGCCTAAGGACGAGAAACGTATAGAAGACATCCCCGTCGTCCGTGATTTTTCCGATGTATTTCCAGAGGAGTTACCTGGTCTTCCACCACATCGACAAGTGGAGTTTGAAATCTAATTGGCGAAGCATGCAACTCCTATCGCCAAGGCCCCATACCGCCTAGCTCCAGCCGAGCTGCAAGAGCTGTCTACCCAACTTCAGGAACTGTTAGAAAAAGGATTTATCCGACCCAGTACTTCGCCATGGGGAGCTCCAGTCCTTTTTGTCAAGAAGAAGGACGGGACCTTCCGCATGTGCATCGACTACAGGGAACTCAATAAGGTTACTGTCAAGAACCGATACCCATTACCTCGCATCGACGATCTCTTCGACCAACTTCAAGGGTCAAGCTACTACTCCAAGATTGATCTACGGTCCGGTTATCACCAGTTACGCGTCAGGGAGGAGGATATCGCTAAGACGGCATTTCGTACTCGGTATGGCCATTATGAGTTCTTGGTCATGCCCTTCGGTCTCACCAACGCACCCGCGGTGTTCATGGATCTCATGAACCGTGTGTGTAAACCATATCTCGACAAGTTTGTCATTGTGTTCATCGATGACATATTCATCTACTCTAAAGGTGAAGCAGAACATGCTGAACATCTACGATTACTGCTGGAATTACTTCAACAGGGGAAACTATATGCCAAGCTTTCAAAGTGTGATTTCTGGATTCGGGAAGTTCAGTTCCTCGGGCATATCGTGAATGAAAAAGGTATCCACGTCGACCCCGCCAAGATTGAAGCTATCAAAAACTGGGAAGCACCCAGGACACCGACGGAGATCCGCCAATTTTTGGGTTTGGCTGGTTACTACAGACGTTTCATCGAAGGATTTTCAAAGATCGCGCAACCGCTTACCACTCTCACCCAGAAAGGCACTAAGTATGCTTGGGGTGACAAACAGGAAGCGGCATTTCAATTGTTGAAGCAGAAACTCTGCAGTGCACCCATCCTGTCCTTGCCGGAAGGGACTGATGATTTTGTAGTATATTGTGATGCTTCCATTCAGGGATTGGGATGCGTACTCATGCAACATGATAAGGTCATCGCATATGCGTCCCGACAATTGAAGGTTCACGAGAAAAACTACACAACACATGACCTGGAATTGGGAGCAGTAGTGTTTGCACTTAAGATTTGGAGACACTACCTATATGGAACAAAGTGCACAATCTATACAGATCACAAGACCCTCCAACACATCTTTGACCAGAAGGAGTTGAACATGCGACAACGTCGCTGGGTCGAACTCTTGAACGATTATGAATGTGCCATTCGGTATCACCCGGGTAAAGCTAACATGGTAGCTGATGCCCTCAGTAGGAAGGAGCACTTGAAACCTCGTCGGGTACGAGCACTACAGTTCACCATTCATTCGGGGTTACCCGAACAGATACGCGACGCACAGTTAGAAGCAGTTAAGGAAGAAAACATCAAGGCCGAATCGGTGGGAAAAATGGAACGCAATTGGGAAGTAAAACCCAATGGAGACCGGTATTTCATGAATCGTATATGGGTACCTCTCTACGGAGACCTCAGAAAGCTAGTCATGGACGAAGGTCACAAATCCCGATACTCTGTCCATCCTGGTTCGGATAAGATGTATCAAGACCTTAAAGCCGCGTACTGGTGGCCCAACATGAAAGCTGATATAGCCACCTACGTGAGCAAGTGTTTGACTTGTGCAAAAGTCAAGGTAGAGTATCAGAAGCCATCGGGGCTACTCCAACAACCTGAGATCCCGGTGTGGAAATGGGATCAGATCTCGATGGACTTCATCACTAAACTCCCGCGAACTTTGGGTGGTTGTGATACCATCTGGGTGATTGTGGATCGTTTAACTAAGTCCGCACACTTCCTAGCGATCAAAGAAACAGATAAGATGGATAAGTTGACTCGCATCTACATTAAGGAAGTAGTTTCTCGGCACGGGGTGCCAACGTCTATCATCTCAGACAGAGATGCTCGTTTCACGTCCAATTTTTGGCAGTCACTTCAGAAAGCGTTGGGAACACGCTTAGATATGAGCACAGCTTATCACCCTCAGACTAATGGTCAAAGCGAAAGGACCATACAGACCTTGGAAGACATGCTTAGGGCATGCGTGGTAGACTTCGGTAATAGTTGGGAAATCCATCTGCCTTTAGTGGAATTCTCGTATAACAACAGTTACCATACGAGTATATCGGCAGCACCGTTTGAGGCATTATACGGTCGTAAATGTAGATCACCGGTCTGTTGGGCAGAAGTCGGTGACAGTCAAATCACAGGCCCTGAGTTGATACTTGAGGCTACTGAAAAGATTGTACAAATCAGAAACCGCATGGCGGCGGCACGAGATCGACAGAAAAGCTACGCTGATCAACGACGCAAACCACTCGAATTTCAAGTAGGCGACCGCGTCCTACTGAAGGTGTCACCCTGGAAGGGTGTAATTCGTTTTGGGAAACGAGGAAAAACTAAACCCACGGTACGTAGGCCCGTTTGTGATCTTGAAACGTATCGGACCCGTAGCTTATCAATTAGACCTTCCTGCCGAACTCAGTGGAGTTCACAACGTTTTTCACGTGTCAAATCTGAAGAAGTGTCTATCAGATGAAACCCTAATCAATCCATTGGATGAGATTCACGTGGATGAACAACTGCACTTTGTGGAACAACCTATCGAGATCATGGATCGTGAGATCAAGACTCGAAGGCACAGCAAGATTCCGATCGTCAAAGTTCGTTGGGACTCTAAGCGTGGACCGGAGTTCAAGTGGGAAAGAGAGGACCAAATGAAAAGCAAATACCCACACCTTTTTGCAGCTGAGCAGCAAGCTAACGATACCACCAACTAAATTTTCGGGACGAAAATTCTTTCAACATGGGGATGATGTGACAACCTGGGAATTTCTTGTAATTTCGTGTACCATTGTTAACGAACTAAATCTTTGTGCGTGGCACTCTAAACCTGTGCGTTGCATTCTAAACCACGTTTACTCAATTTTCGGGACGAAAATTCTTTCAACATGGGGATAATGTGACATCCCGGTTTTTCAGATATCTTAAACGCACTACTTCACGGTTATTCATTCCTACGCTAAATTGATTCAGAGATTTAATTTACACGCTCGAAATAATTACGCTAACTTTGTGAACTTATCAAGTGAATTACGTGCTATGTGTATTAAACGTTTATAAGCTCGGTGAGTTATTATGTCATGTTTCGAATTCGTGATGTTTAGTTATAAAAATATATATATAGTAAATATATAGACGAATCGAACCGAGCCGACCCGCGAAACGAGTCGACCTCATTTCCTTGCGACTCAAGGGATTAACCAAAACTTGGGGTTCAAGTTAAAGACCCAAACCGCCCCACCCAAACCCTTGCGGCCGCATGCACCAAACCTCAAACCCTTGACCTTTTCTTTCCTCCCTTACACTATAAATAGATTAGCATGCATGAGAGTTGTAAACACACACACAAACCCTAACTCCAAAGAGCCGACGGCAGCCTTCTCCCCATTCCTTCCTCTCGGTCGCGACAGCCCTCCCACTTTTCATCTCGGTCGCGATCCCCTTGATCATCCGAATCGACTCCCATCTCGCTCCCGGTTCATTAGTCTTCATTGTTAAAGGTTAGGGTTTATCATTGTTTTGCAAAGTCATATTAGGGTTTATAAATTCTTGATCATGCTTGTATGTAATGGTAGAATCATTATTATGAAAGTGTATGATGTTTAGTTCGATAAATTATGCTAGTTTGCATTATGATGATTAGTTGGAATAAAGAATCATTAGGCTGCGTTTTGTGATAAAAACCATATATTATGATTAGGGTTTGCATGAGTATGATGTACATGAGGATATATGATTGATAAATCTGTTCTTGATCGTTTATATTTAACGTCTCGATTGTTTAAGCGTGTTATATTGCGATAAAATGCTGAAATCAGGATGCTGAATGGTGTTTACAGCCAACTTCAACTGGCTGTAACTTGGTTATTATTTATCGAAAAACGGATTTTCTGAAGCCTAAAACGTATATTTTTGAAAAACGCTTCTAATGGCACTAGATTCATATTTTTCTGAGGTCGTTTGATATTTTTAAGTGGCCAATTAAGTGCAGTAACTGAAGCTGTGAAAATTCTGAAAATTTGTTAGTTGTTTATCGGGTCGGATCTCATAATCTGTAGAGAGTCGAATCACGAAATTTGTACAGCAACTGGAGATTGAAATTTCCGGAGAACTCCCACTGGAATTTTGTTAATTGGATGAACGGTGATTTTTAAATAAATTCTCCCGTGGACTGCAGTCAGAAATCGACGAATCTGACTGCAGCCTAGTATATTAATATTTATGAATAATTAGTAAAGTGGTAGGACTTGAAAAATTTACATACAATTCTACAGCTTAGTTGATACCTTCTGTAAAAAAATTGGAATTTTTGGAACGTTGGAACTATTTTATAAAAATCCTCGAAAACAGCCTAATTATGAGTATACAAGCTGAAACTTGATAACTTGCGAATGTGTGTACTAAAGTGTTGCATGGATTAAATTGTGTTCATGATAGGTTGTTTTGATCACTATGATTGGTATGATGATACTTGCATGCATGATTGGGTTTTAGGATTTTGTTATTGTGTGTACCGCATTGTGTGTTAACTATGTGTAGGGTTTGTATTGATGTGATTCACACACTAACTTTAAATCAATTGACTTGTTAGGACGCAACTAACGGTCCCATCATTTGCTACTTCTGTGTTACACTAACCGAGCAACTAAAGGTGAGTTCACGGCCCCTAATTTTATCCGGTTTTAAACAACAGGGGGAGAAACATGTATACACTCTACAACTCTATCTCTTTACGTTATACGAATTTAACGTCATTAAACTATTCGGTAACTAAGTTAATGTTAATGTACGTTATGGTCACTAAGCAGCTATATCACACAAGTCCTCGACAAACTCTCGGATCGTTAGTATTGGGTTAGATAGCGGGGAAATTATAAGTAGTACTACTGGGCCCGACAAGCCCCACCCGAGCTAGTCGCGCTAGCCGACCGGGTATGGTCAACGGGTGAATAATTTGGCCTAACTTCGCCATGGTCAGTGATAGGCCTGGCAACACGGAGGCACAACAGTCAGCTTCGATCGCGAACACTTACGTGACATAACTTTAGGCTCGCTACCTACATGTTAACATTGAACTTAATTACGAATCAACAATATTATTCCGGGTTAGGGATAATGGAACCAACAACATTATTATTCCGGGTTAGGAATAATGGAACATCATTATTATTCCGGGTAAGGAATAATGGAACCATCAGTATTATTCCGGGTTGGGAATAATGGAACTTAAATCGTTATCCCGGGTTAGGGATAACTGGGGAAACAAACTTATAACCGAACAAATGAACTTATGAAAACCTGTGAACTCACTCTTCTTTAATGTTGACACTTGTTTCTTTACATGTTTCTCAGGACGCTAGGAGCTCTAGGTGCACTCACTTGCATTGATCAAGACATCTTTTTATCGAGTCTCATTTATGAATATTGTTTGGGTTTTTCTTTAGTTTTGGCGTTTGTGTTGGCGCCCGTTCCTTTACTTTACTTTAATGCTTCCGCTCAACTTTAAAAACTAATGCTTCCGCTAAACATTGAAACCAAACTAAGACAATCTAAAATTAACTATGAATGGTTAAACAAATGATTTTGGAAAACGTATTAACAAATCATATAGAGTCGTTCGACGTTACTAGTGTCTCAGATTCTGGTTTGTTCACACGCCTCGCGGTAAAACTCTGCAAGTGGAAATTGAGGGTGTGACAGATTGGTATCAGAGCCTCTAGCTATAGAGAACCAGGTTTGCATTAAAAGTAGACCTAAACTATAGCTGATTACACAACACTAGACTTAGTTTGGCACTGAACTGTTATATCTTGTTATGTGTTATACCACAACTATGTTATGTAAAATATGAATGCATAATTGAAACGAATGCAACTCGTAACTAACTACACAACCAACAGGCAATGTCATCATCATCATCATCCGACAAACTTTTGCAACCAAGGGCGCCGGGGAAGGCACCTATGGTGGAACCCTCACCACCTCATGGCGTGGAGACACGCTCAGCTGTGAGAAAAAGGCTCGCTCTAGGGGAGGAGTCGTCCTCACGCCCGACCATCGCGATGCCGGTCGAACCGGTTAGCTCGTTAGAAGTAGGGAACGACCTACTTAGAAATATGATAAGAAAGCAACAAGAACAACTAGAGAGAATGCATGAAACCATCCTAGCACAGGGATGGATGATACGACAATTAACAGGTAAGACTGGATCGCTCGAGGAAGAGCAACATGAGAGTAAGATAGCTCGTAACACTTTAGCTAGAGATCTTCGTGCTGAGCAGCTAAGGGCTGACTGGCTCGAAGACAGAGTTCTTGAGTCTAGCTGGAGAATTCAAGAACTAGAACAGAATCAGGCACCTGTACCAGTACCCGCACCAGCACCGGCCCCTCCAGTGCCGGTAGAGGAGGATCCAGAGGAGGATCTGGAGGAAGACCCAGCTGTAGAAGCTGGAAACGCCGCGGAGGATGACGGCAACGATAGCGATATGGGGGATGGAGACGTAGAAGACTGACACGTCTCGCTTATTCCATTTGCTTTCCTTCAGTCTATTTATTTTCCTACTTATGTTTAAACTTGAGATTTTATAGTAAACTGATATGTTTGGTTGGCATTTTGTAAGACGTTGAAATTTTATTTAATCGAATATTTCTTCTGACTGTTTAATTTATTTGGGTTGACATAATTTGAGGAATTATTTAAGTATGGAATAGGATAACTATATTGGATATATAGACTTATCGGTGTGTGTTTATGTTGTCTTTCGAAGATCTAAAATGGCAACTGGACGTCGCGGAAACCTCAACATGACACCCGAAGAATGTCTACGTCTTCGAGTTGAATCAGACGCTCTGCACGGTTAAAACAATGCACTGTGTTGCATTGTAACTTTCGTAACCGTCTCCTCCATATCCATCCGGATGGTGTTGTTGCACGTAAGAATATTCACACCCGTATCCATAATCCGAAAACCATTATTGCGCAGGATAACATGGTTCATCAACATGGTATGAGTCATCTACAGGGACGTTTCATCAACAGGAGGATGCTTGTTCAAATCTAGAAACGGTCTGTTTTGATTTCCTTGTACACTAGACACAACCTCCTATTGCTCGTTAGAATCAGGAACGCCGGGCTCCCCCTAACAACGTTATCATCATTAGTAAATAATTAAAACAACAAGTAGTTTAACCTAATAACTGTTACCGGATTGGCTTCGGGCACCCATGACTCGCCAGAATACGGCCTAAAGAAATAGTTGTCGTCCCATTATGATGACATTTCACCACCTTTAAATAATATCAAATGGAGTAATATAAGGCAAAGAAGAAGAAGCAGAGAACTTCGACGAGATTAGTTTCAACAATGAGAATGCTCTGTATGGCTCTATTTAACAAAGAAATATATGCCCCGTCTAAGCCTACACCGGACGTATCACTTTACTGCTTTACTCACATACATGAAGACCACCAAAGTCAAAATCAACCTTCAAGACGCCCCGTCTAGGCCTAGACGACCCGTCTTGGGTCGGTCGTCTGCGGGGCTCCGTCTAGGCCTACATACCCCGTTTGATGTAACTAATTTGACATTGTACGAGGTCAGGAATGTGGTCGGATAAAAGAACCCTAGACGCCCCGTCTAGAGCTAGACGATGCGTCTTGAAGGTGTGGAAATAGGCAGATGAGTGTGTGAATATGTAGACCCTTATAGAAAACCCTCTTTCATACAATAAAAAAATAGCTAGAATTATGGATCAAGATTAAAAAAAATTCGGATTGAAATATAAGCACGATTAATACCATGTTTATCATTCCATTCGCAATTCATCATCTTCTTCTAAAGTACATCCAATTCGTATTTCATCTGGTTCGTCACGTTATGTTTTATCACTAAAACACACTACTATGAAACACATCCAGTATCCAACTTCAAGTGTAGTAAAACACAACACTATGATAAAAACACAATGTGAAGAAACTAGAAATTGATAAAACACGGCGTCAAAACAGTGTAATTTTATTTGGTTCGTCACATTGTGTTTTATCTGGTAAAACACATCAATATCTCTCAGTGATTTGCATTTATTATCTATTAACTGCTAAAACACAATACCAATATTTCTTAGCGAACTATGTTTCATTAATTAAAAAACATTTAATACCAATGGAATAATTACACATTAAGATTAACCTTTTAACTCGTAAAACACATCGTCAAGAACTTGTTGAAGAAGCCATTATTTTTTATCAGGCAATTGATTTACAAAGAAGATATGAAAATCGTATGGAATGATAATCTCTAGTAATTTTGATAACCTCCAATACGAAATCAAGGAGATATTAAGTTTTTTTAAAATTCTCATGAGTTAGTTAATAATAAAATTAAATTCCATAAATAAAATAATTATCACCTTAATACCTTTTTATTTCCTATGGCTTTCTACATTTATAACATATATTGGCTTTGTAACCAACTCATATTCTTTATATATTAACAGGTTAAAATATATTTTAAGCAACTATGTAATACACATGTTTATTAAACCCTTGTAAACATGAATGTATGAATGTTTTAATGATATAATTTTTTTATTATTAAATATATAATATTACATTTATATAACTTATGTAATATATATATACGAGATTTTAATCTAGTATAATATAAATATAAATTTTGCCATATATAGAGATTCTATATCTAAGTGCATTAAGCCAACCTTTTTTTAAGTATGTATATTGTGTTTTGGACCGGTTTGTGTAGTTTCAGAAAGAGTAAATTGCACAAAACGTCCTTTAAGTTTCACCAATCTTGCTGGTTTCAGCCTTAATCTTTAAAAGTTGCCAAAACCAGCCTTTAAGATTAATTTTGTTGCAGGTTTCATCCTTTATCACTAACCCAGTTACTAATCCATGTTAAATGGCCTCACATGCATAGCATGTGAGGGTAAAACCGTCTTTTCAAAATGGAGTTTTGGAGTATCAACGATCTTCAACAGTTGAACAACGGTGGTAACCTCATGGACGCCTTAGAGCCTTTTATCAACTCAAATTACCAAATTACCCTTACTTCTTCTACCCAACAAGAATCCGGGTTGTACCCGGCCTATGGATACCCGTCTGGGTTAAACCGCTTGACCCCATCTAAGATCCATCAGATCCAAGCTCAGATCAATCTCCCCAACCATAATACCTACCTAAGTCCGAATCCTGTACCCATGAAGCAAGTCGGGTCACCTCCAAAACCCATGAAGCTGTACAGGGGTGTGAGACAAAGGCACTGGGGAAAATGGGTGGCGGAGATCCGTTTACCCAAAAACCGGACCCACCTTTGGTTAGGTACGTTTGATAGAGCCGAGGAAGCCGCCTTGGCCTACGACATAGCCGCATACAAGCTGCGTGGGGACTACGCGCGGCTCAACTTCCCCCACTTGCGTCATAACGGTTCTCACATCGGGTGTGAGTCCGGCGTGTACAAGCCGCTTCACTCTTCAGTGGACGCCAAGCTGCAGGAGATTTGCCAGAATCTGGCGGAGGGGAAGAGTATTGACGGCGGGAAGAAGAAAGGTTCGCGGCGGTCAAAGGTGGTGGAGCAGCCGGAAGTGGTGAAGGTTGAGTCATCGGAGAGTGAAGGATCTTCGCCGTCGTTCCTGGAGTTCACGGAGGAAGAAAGCGTTGGGCAGCTATTTATTTTGTGTATTCCTAGAGTTCTCTGTTTGTATTTTGTAATATGAGGTTATCAAAGATGGACCGCTGCGATGTACTTACCATTGGGCAGCTATTTATTTTGTGTATTTAAAGTGGGGCCTACTTCATAAATTATTCTTTTTATTTAATGTTTAATTATAGTTTTATTAAGGTAAGAGAGATGAAAAGACGGTTTCACCCTCACATGCTATGCATGTGAGGCCATTTAACATGGATTAATAACTGGGTTAGTGATAAAGGATGAAACCTGCAACAAAATTAATCTTAAAGGCTGGTTTTGGCAATTTTTAAAGATTAAGGCTGAAACCAGCAAGATTGGTGAAACTTAAAGGACGTTTTGTGCAATTTACTCTTTCAGAAACGGTGAGCTTCTTTTTCAAACATAGTCTAAAACAAGTGTGCATAGTTTATGTACGCCTTTAACTTTTGTTTTCGTTTTAACATTCTCCTCTTGTCTAAGTCCATCATCTATGATATTTAATCTTGCATTTATAGAATTTTATTATCTAAAAGAAACCTACCTTAATTTTAAACTTCTACCCGCTTATTCAGTGTTGTCGGTTCTTCAAAATTTAATGTTTAAATTTGTAATATATATGGTAGCTAAAACTAATATGAATATATTATATTATGACCACACAGGGCGTTCCAAGCATTTTGGAGGTCTAAGGCGAATTGAAATTTTGAGGCATTTTTTCTTGTTTGGTTATAATAAATGATACTCCTTTATACGTGTTTGGAATCAAATAAAAATCTAACACAACTATAACCATAGTTGTTTGCTTGTATAAGGAATCAAACAAATCTTAAACAATAAGTTTGCACTAATATATATTGATAGTTAGCATATTAATTTTCTTTTTACAAGCATCAGTTTTTTAAAGACCCTAGACCCAAACCTAAGTTAATTGTATTATAGATCTAGCCTTGTGACCACATACTTGGAAAAGTTTTGGGTTATTTGGTATAGATAATAAGTATGTTATGATGTTATTTGGTTTTGGAGAAGGGATGATTATAAATTTGTAATAGTATAAACTATAAAATATTCATAAAGCGAATTCTCTTACTACAGTGGTTATTTGGTTTTGGAGAAGGGATGATTATAAATTTATAATAGTATAAACTATAAAATATTCATACAGCGAATTCTCTTAATACAGTGTTATATGTACGTCAATATAGATATATGTCATTTAGTATAAGGTGACTAAAAAACTGACGGTCAACATGAGTGAAATGGGACATTCTAACGTGTAGGTCATCGTACTTTAATGGTTTAAATGTTATTGTGATTAAAAACTATTCACATTTTTTTTCTAAGGGGAAAATATCCCAAATATTATAAAATTCTCCCCGTATTATAGTTTTAACTTGAGATCCCTCATATTATAGTTTTAACTTGAGATCCCTCATCTAAGGTCTATGTGTAATAGAGATTAGAGGGGCGTGAAGAGTTTATGCCATCAAACCACTTAAAACCCATTAACCTCCACTCTCTTGAAGAATCCATAAAGAATCAAAGCTTTGATCAATGAGAAAAACATAATATGGAAAAATTATAATTTAGAAATCACGAGATCACAAGCTTCGACCCATAAAGAAAAAAGAGAATCAAGCTACAAAATCTCATTAAAAAACTTGTCGGAAATCAAATTAAGAGGAAACAGAAACGTTTTACTCGGATAGCAATCTTACATTAAACATTCAGTTATTTACAGTTATTTACGGTTAAAAAATCTGCTTTGTTTATGGCGGTTATCTAAAGTAGCTATATGGTTTTCTTATGATATGCGCCGTGTGTGTATATATGTATATATATATATATATATATATATATATATATTCAATGAAAAAAAAAGTAGAAATATTAACTAAATATAATATAATATGGAGGTTAAAGTGATAAATAAATTAGTAAAGAAGAATATGAAGATATATAAACCTAAAATTTGGTCCGATATAAAACAGACCACTAGACAGCCAATTAAAACATAAGTAGTTGCAAACCTTCTCAACGAGCAGTTTCAAACCTTCTCAACCAGACTAGCTATCTATTCGGTTTTTTGATCCCATAATCCGCTATGCAAAACCTCATGAAAGGTCTTTATGTTTACTTTTTAAGTTTATTTTAGTGTTTTGGTGTGGGTGATGCATGGTAGGGCCGGACCTATAGTACAATAATCAAGGCTTGGTCCTAGGACCTTTAAAAAAAATAAGGCCTCCACTTAAAAAAATTAATACGCTAATTATTAATATAAATGCAAAATTATTGTTTTCCATTTGTTTGATTCCCGTACAAGCAAACCACTATGTCTGATAATTGTGTTAGATTTTTATTTGGTTTCAAACACGGATAAAATTGTATCGTCTATAATAATTAAAAAAAGAAAAAAAAAGCCTTAAAATTGCATTTAGTTGTGGGTCTTAAAAAAATTAGAACGGCACTTGTGCATGGATGGATGTGATAGTTACAAAGATGGGATGGATATGAATAACTCCTCAATAATGAATGACAAACCCATTTTGAAGGAATTTATATGTGACAATCAAAACATTATAAAAAATTAATATATAGTCGTAAGGGTCCCGAAGTCCCAACCTATTTCAGTACTATATTGACCAAAAGCCAATAAAGCACCATACTTGAATGCTAGGAAACGATGGATGGCTCATTGTAAATATCAATAATATAAGTATAAATTACCTAATTCCTCTCAACTTTAAAGATATGTTATCATCCTTTTAGCTTGGGGCTCTAGTTGTATAGTTATCATATTTCAGCTATCTCGTACTCTTATACAATCTGACCAATATTGTATATTTTTTAAGGATTTATTTTAAGTTTTAATGTACCTAATTAAAATCCATAGGATTTATTTTAATTTTTAACGTACCTAATTAAAATCCATGATTGTGACTAATGGACGCTTAACTAAGTAGTATTCAACATGTTTGTTCAACTAACTTGTGACTCACAGTTTATTCGGAATTAGCTCGATAAAAGGAACTATATAACGTTACGAACTCATGCTTGATTATGTCCTCTAGATGCTGTTTAGAATCCTTATATCATTATCATCATACTCAGTAATTCCCATCAATAGCAAAGCTTAGGTAAGGTCGGAGGAGAGTAAGATGTAAACAGCATTACATCTACCCCGTATGAATAAAGAGACTGCTTCCCAGTAAGACCCCGGGCTCGATAGTAGTTTGTATCAAGCATTGGACATAAGGCACATAACACTCAACAATCGGGACAAAGGCCGATTAGTGTATGTACCTTTTTGTCTTTCGGCTATCAACGCCACCACATGATGCATGATTAACCTCGTCCGCCGCTTTTAACGTTATTTTCACGAAATTAGTAAATAACATTAAAATTTATGGACTTTCACTTTTACTCCAAACATCCACGCATATATACATTATATGCGAATACCGCAAACGACACATATTTAGAATCCGTATGTAATATTGCAAAATACACATCCATGATAAAGAATCTTATTTAAAAAGGTGCACTAAAAAAATCATACAAAAAGTTTCGTCACTAATATGTCTCTTAGTCCTATAATGTATTGTCATTGAAATTAAAACTATTTATAAGTAAATATATAGTCGGAGGCGGTCTAATGGATTCAGGTGCTCTGTCCGAGTCAGAAAATATATGCCCTTTACCATCGTATTTAGATATTACAACTTAAATGCAATTAATAACATGATGCCATTTTTATTACTTGTATTTTTCATTTATATGCCACAGTAAATCAAGAATCAACCTATCATAATTTATATTTCTTTTTCACTTTATACAAGTTAGATACAAAAGAAAATCGTCTAAGTTTTACTAGACTATTATTCGCGTCTATACATAAGCAGAAATTTTTAAAATTTTTATATCCCTGAAAAAAAATGTGCCCCGGCCAAATGCCACATTACCCCTCCTTAGAACATCCCTGCTTATAGTATATCAATGAATACAATGCAGTCCATGATTGTTTAGCACCAAATAACTTGAATTAACATGTCAAATAACATAAAACACATCCAATGACAACGTAAAATATAAATATATCGTGAATCCACTGGAATACTAGATTAGTTAATCTGACAACGAACAACTTATTTGTCTCTAATGTCCCGTCTTTGGTAACAACTTCAGACGTCGATGATAAGAAAACGCACTGATCAAATAGAGCTTTGTGCACAACACAAAGCCACCAAGACAAGATTTATTCATATTGCACATGCTTCTACCATATATATTCTCTTGTGCTACTCTTGATCTGAGGAATAAAATGATGTCATCTTATAGCCAGACTCATCCTTTGTCCCAAAGATGTCACTACATGGGTTACACACCTGCAAAACATGTGGATTGGGTAACTGAAGAAACTAGCTTCGGGTCAAAATGGGCTCTGAACAAAATAAGTTTTATGGGTGGCAAATCCTAAAATGACCCGAACACGATACTAAAAATAAAGTTTTAATTTGAGTCAGCTGACACAACTAGTTTATTAAAAAAGTTAACTCGAACATGATCCATATGAAACCGGTTAACTCGAACATCTCACATGTAATTAGCGGGTTAAACTGTTAACCCATTTAAGAGTTTCTTTTGAAATAGTTAATATTCTAATTTTTAAATTTTCCTCTAACTATTATCTTATGCAAGTGAAAATATTTTTTTCTTTGAATTCTTTAATCTACTTTTCATTTTCAACGGTTTTATCTTATTTTATATATATATATATATATATATAATTGATAAAGTGGTTAGCACCAGTCATTTTTGTTTTTCTAATCAAGCTTTGTGACTATGAATTTTTGCCACTAAGCTTTCTTTGCATTGCAATTTTGTCCCTCCAAATATATAATTTAATAGAATTTTCGGGTGTAATGACATAGAGTAAATTGCACAAAACATCCTTTATGTTTCCTCAAACTTGCAGGTTCCAGCCTTAATGTTTAAAAGTTGCTAAAAATAGCCTTTAAGTTTATTTTTGTTGCGGGTTCAATCCTTTACAGCTAACCACGTTATTTTTTTCAGTTAAGTTCCCTCACATGCATAACATGTGAGGGTATATTCGTCATTTTGGTTGATCATGTGAGGGAACTTAATTGAAGAAAATAACGTGGTTAGCTGTAAAGGATTGAACCCGCAACAAAAATAAACTTAAAGGTTGTTTTTAGCAACTTTTAAACATTAAGGCTGAAACCTGCAAGTTTGACGAAACATAAAAGATGTTTTGTGCAATTTACTCTAATGACATACTTAGACATGCAGTTTCATGAACCAATGGTCCGGTATATTATATTTGTAAGTTTTAGTATTTTTTTATAAAATTTAATAAAGATGTTAAATAAAAATTAAAAATAGATGTGTGTGTAAAGTTATATTTAATACATAATCAAAGAGAAGCATTAGATAAAAAATGAGCACTGAACTATATTTTAATTTTTCTTTTAGCCTATAATTTTAATTATCATCTCCCTTGTGCGCATATTTTTATATCTTTTGGCTTAACTAAACAATCGTAAATGTTCTATTTGAACAGGTTAAATATAGTAAATTAATTTTTTATCGTTACAGACCGAACATATACCAACCCAAAAACATTGGTATTGATAACGCTTTCGTTTTTACCGTTTTCTCGACAATTTAAAATTTGTTGAATACAAAGTTGTATTGCTATAAAGTATTTTTTTTTTGGCATTGTAAAGACGTAAAGTATATCGAGTGCCAATACCATACTGGTGCCATAAGAAAAACCATACCGGTACTAACTGAAAACCCGCCGCGACGCGCGAGGACGTCTCACTAGTTAATTCTAATTTCTCACTCTCTAATTATTTTCATTTGTTTCTTCTAATCTCGAGCTAAATATATATAAAACCGAATTTGTTAATTACGAACGAGAATGAAACCAAAACAACTAAAACACCACCAATTACAAAAAAAAAGACATTTGAGTCATAGTAATTAATTGTTTGAATTGTTGCTAAAACACTATTTATTACTTATTTTCATAGATAGAAAAAACATGTTAACCCGAAACACGACTTGAACAAACCATCAAACCTGCCAACCAGAAATGACGCCCAAAATTGAGTTTGGTTCGAAATGAGCCCTCAAAATTATCTCATGTTAGTTCGGGTTGTGACATATATAGTCTCGGGTTAAAATCATTAATTTAAAAAAAAAGTATCAAATGAGTTCACCAACTATATACTTTTTTAATGGCGGTCAACTATATATACTTTTAGTGGCGGTTAGTGGTGACGATGAAAGTGGCAGCGGCCATTGTGAGTGTGGCATCACAATAACTAAACATAATGTCTCTCATATTCAAAGAGTCGAACAACGCAAAAAAAACCAGTTCAAGATTTGATACCTTTCGACACTCGAAAAATAAAATAAAATAAGATGAGGCTACAGAAGGCAAACCCAAATGTAGGACTCCTTTAATAATTATGATCAATATCTCACTGAAGTCCAGGGTGGTGCGTTGGTGGTAGCAACAAGGTGGAGGGTGCGACGATGTGATTGTGTTTGCGGAGGCAGAGGCGGAGGCGATGGGTGGCGTTGCTGGTGAAGGCAATAAAGAGGTGGTGACTACAAACAATGGTTGTTGATGATGCTGACCAATTCTGACCCACTAAGTTATCAAATTTACAAGAATAATCGTTGTATAATTTGTTTTGACCCGAATTAACTTGTTAGTATAAACAATAAGTTAAAATACAATTCAGATATCAAAGGGAAAATATGATAGAAAGAAAAACATTATAAGATCACTGAAATCAATTAACATTTG
Source organism: Scalesia atractyloides (assembly GCA_947069175.1). NCBI lineage: Eukaryota > Viridiplantae > Streptophyta > Magnoliopsida > Asterales > Asteraceae > Scalesia > Scalesia atractyloides. The sequence continues at coordinate 67,034,154 of CAMTDV010000028.1, read as the reverse complement.
CAAGTATGAATTTACGTTCATGAAAATGATTTATATGTAATCCATATATACTTGCACTCTTATACCCTATCAGAATCAATGTTTTAGTGGTGTAAATATTGTTACTAAAGACCAGGAATTTAGAACCAAAACCCGGGCCTATAACCGGGTTTGGCCTTAAACCATAGTTATTAAAGGCGCGAGGCGTACTCAGGGCGATTTGTTGGGCCCGGGGCCTTATTTGCGCCGGGGCGCTCTCTTTAATGACTTGCCTTGAACAAAACTTTGAATCAGGCTTTCCGGCCCATCAAAGTCCTGTTGACCGTTCAGACGATCGTAAAGTGACCAGGCTTTTTGGGCTGGGCATAGGCAGGCCCAAGACTGATTAAGCAAATCTAAGATCAAGAGCATATTAAGTAGCATATGCATCATTTTGGGATTGAAAAAAACATTAAATCATTAACTGAAGATTATTAACAAGGATAAAACAGCATGATTTGGATTATTATTTACAAACTAGTACCGTCTTAGAAAGTTGTTGATGAAAGACAAACTGGGAAAGTAATTAATGCACTAGTTGTCGCAGCCGAACGTGTTCTCTCCACTGTACGTAACATAAAGGAAACCATCTTCGTCTTTCTTTTCTTCGTATATTGCAGACATGATTGCCCCTACAATACAATACAATTCAATATCAGGAAAACATTCACAAGCCAATATACTGCATTATCTCAAAATAATGGTTCCTGAGAGAAAGATTTGACTTCTGACTAGGAGTGTTCAAAAAGCTCACAGCTCGCTCGAAAAAAGCTCGGTTGTAAACGAGCCGGCTCAGCTCGTGATCCGACTCGAATTATTTTAATTAATGGATTAATTTTGACTTTAAATGTATTAAAATAAAAAAAATGTGAAAATTTTAAGTTTAATTCATCAATAACATATAAAAATATGGGTAACTAAACAAAAAGTATACATATAATACTTTAAAGGGAGAATTGCATATATCCCCTTTCTAAACCTCTTTAATTGCATATATACACAACCTAAAAACAAAATTGCATATATCCCCTCCCTTATTAAAATTTTTCATAATGACAAAATTGCCCATTCAAAATTCAAAATTAAATAAACCCTAAGAATCAATCACGGGAACAGGTGACTGTTCGTTCAATTCTCTGTACTCTCTGTTCAGTGGTTACGATTTCAAGTTCAACAGGCGATTCCAGGTTCAATCGGATTATTGAAGATGGAGATTCCATCATACTGTAACTTTTCAATCGAATTTTTCATGTCTCTTTATAATCAGGTTCTAAATCTATGTTACTACATAGCTTCAGCTAATTTTCAAGAATCAAAATACTTGTTTAAGATTATTACTCCAAAAGCACATGAACGAAAAAAATAATGTAAAAACGTTTTAAGAAAAGAAACTTGGTAAAAAAAGACTAAAAAAATTAATCAGCAAATATGGAAGTGTTTAATAAAAGTAAGGGTAAAGTAGTCATTCTATAATATATTTTTAATAAAATAAATCACAATGGGTAAATTGTGCAATTTTTCTATGAAGGGAGGGAATATGCAATATTATTTATAGGTCAGGTAAATATGCAATAAATGAGTTTTAGAGGGGAATATATGCAATTGCCCCCTTTTAATGTCTTTCAGTCTTTAAAATATTAAAAAAATTAAAATAATACATATAAATATATGTGTAATTTCTTTTTTTGTTTTCAATTTATCAATATTTGTACAAAAAAGTTTTAAAAAAAATAAAAAAAAAAAAATAAAAAATTAACTAGCCGAGCCGAGCTAGCTCGTTTAAGTTCGAGCTCTAGCTCAACCTGGCTTGGCTCGACTCGGCTCAATTACAGCCCTACTTCTGAGATCAAACAAACTAATTTTCATCTCCATATAGATTAGCGTTTTTTATCCTTAAAGTGAAATTTCGTTCGAGTGAAGTGGAGGCATTACCTGTTGGTGGCAATGCATTATCAACAAATATGAAAATAGCCTTCTCTGCACTTAGCTTAATCCTTTTACGAATTACGTACACGAATTGACCTACTGTCAAGTCAGCTGGAACAAGGTACCTGCAACCGTAACTCATCGACTTGAATACCAAATTCAACCCACAATTTGTAAACTAAAATGCTATAAAAAAGAGCAATATTTGAAATCCAAACTTCACATGCCCTTATTTGTCATGTGTATAAAGAAATTTAAACGAAGTTACAAAGGGGAAAAGAGTAATCTTATTACGTACTTTTTCTTATCGATATTGGGAACATCGCTTCTGTCTGCTTTCTCAACAATCACCTTGAAATTATCAAATTGAAACTCAGCCCGACAAAGAAACGAATGATAATTTTGAGTTTTACAAGCTATAAAGTTAGTACAACCTCAGAAGTCAAAGTTATATCTTTTAACAGTGAACGAATATTGTGCAAGATCCCATTTGAAAGAAATAGCTCAAGAACATAAACTTAGAGTAAAAGAGTGAAAAAGAACAAATTTCTTGAACTATTTACAATCATATTTGTTGTATCTCATGCTCAATAGCTCAAGAACATCAAAATGGGAGCAAATAAGTGAAAAAAAAAACATTTGTTTTAACTATTTACGATCAAATTGTCAAATCTCATGCTGAAATGCTCACGAACACCAAAGTTGGAGATAATAAGTGAAAAAGAACACTTGTTTGAACTATTTACAATCGGATTGTTGAACCTCATGATTAATAGCTCAGGAACGTCAAACTTGGAGAAAATAAGTGAAAGAAAACTTGTTTGAAATATTTACAATCAAACAGTTGAACCTCATAATTAATAGCTAAAGAACATCAAACTTGGAGAAAATAAGCAAAAAAGAACACTTGTTTGGACTATTTATGATCAAATCGTAGAACCTCATGCTTAATAGCTCAAGAACATCAAACCTAGAGCTAATAAGCGAAAAAAAAAAGAACCCTTCTATTAACTATTTACAATCAATTGTTAAACCTCATGCTAAATGGCTCAAGAATATCAAACTTGGAGCAGATAAGTAAAAAAGGAACAATTATTTGTACTATTTACAATCAGATTGTTGAATCTCATGCTAAATGCAACAAATAAGTCATCAGTTCTGTAGAAAAGATCAAATACTTACCGGAATCCTATCAGGATATTTATCCCTAATTCTAGCAGCCTCGGCCCGTCTCTTCTCTGAAACGAAAAACAAACACATAACGCATAAACCCATCAAGATAAAATCGATACGCACCGTTCCCTCGCAAAGAAATTGTTCCATTAAGTCAAAAAAACATACATGATATAGCAGAAAAATACATACCAAGATCATGTTCTTGCTTAAATAAACTCTTTGCCATCTCACTGCACTTCAAATAAAACCAAAAATTAACTCATAAAGAAAACAAACAACACCCACAAAATATATAAAGTAATTTTTGTTCAATTACTTGTTGATCAAGTCTCACCAACATAAATTTAATAAGTCAAAGTTTTAAATTCAACTCTTTTCAAACATGATCAAGTTCACCTAAACATAAACAATTGTCAAAACCCCAATTTCAACCCATCTCCTTATCATCAAAAAATACAACAAGATGATCCACAAATAATAATTAAACAAAAAATCAAGATAATCTAACCCTAACAGTATGATTTTAACTGGTGACAGCCTATAACATCAAATTAGGGGTTAAAAGATTAATTATAAACACATAAAGTTAACAAATTTGGACAAAATGATCGAAAAAAATGGAATAAATTGAAAAGATTGAACCTTTTGAAGAAATTGCAGAGGAAAGTCTGATTGGGGTTGTGTGAATTATGGGTTTTGTTTTGTTTTGTTATTCAGCTGTGATAACAAAGCGTGTGTTATAAAAGCTATGCTTTAGAGGAGGACTAAAGTTGCATTGCACTCAAACTAGTTTATCTTTTTAGTGTTTTGAACCTTGTACTATTTGGTTTTGACAAAATGGTCCTCCGAGTGTAGGTATTAAATTTAGAAGATTGTGATGTGGCAAACCCAAGAGACACATGGTTGGCACATGTCATCATCCTCTAAGTGCCTTGTTAATTAAATAGTTTTCATAAAAGTTAATTGTTCCTTTTTTGGGTAAACTGATGTATTGTTTAATCAAAACTTTGAAACTTTAATATATATGATCCTTAATTTCTTGTTGACAGGGTCAGTTTAATGTTTTTAAAGGCCTAAACAAACTACAAAATTAGAACCCTTATAAAAAACTTTTAATATAAACTCTTTTTTTACCGGGCCTTGAACTGACAATTATAAACTAAAATAATTACAGTTGGCATAGTTATTTTTTTTGATGTTATATGTTGTGTGTATAGATATGATATATGTTTAGATTAAATTTAACGATGTAAATTGTTTAATAAGGTTGTGAGGAATGAAGATAGTATCGAAGGATGCGTTGAAGGTATATGACAATGTTCAAGAAAAAAGAGGTTTGGGCTATTAATTTTTCAAGTTTTTGGCCTATATGTTTTAATTGTTTGGTCAATTATGTCTTTACTTGTATTCATTTGGACTAAATACACATGTCATAATATATATATACACATAAATTTAGGGCCTTTATTTTTTTTTTTTTTTGGCCCTAGGCTTTCGCCTAGCCGGCTTAGCCTACAGGACCGTCCCTGCTTATTGATGTAGAATACTTCAAATACTAATAAGAATGTTTATGTGTTATATAGTGTCAAATTTTTGTTATAGGTTACATAGAATCATGTATTTATTTTTTATGTATTATAGATATCAGCCACTCTATTACACTGATTCACCGTTTATAGACCTACAACTTGATGACTAAAATATATAGTTTGCACTTTTAATTGATTAAGCTAACTTAGCTAATCAAAAAGAGTGGAAAAGCACAAGACATCTTTAAAACATCACAAACAAATGAGCAATATACTTAACAAATATATAATTGGGCTATGGGAGAAAAGAAGTTACAGGGATTAAAAGGTATATTTAACACTTTTAAGGAACTCAAAGTGCTTTACCCTTTCTTTTGTCTTATCTTACTAGCATGATTACAGACAAGTATTATGGAGAAATTATTCACCTGCTTTATTATTGCCTTTTTGACTTTTTTTTATCTTTCTTTTTTTCTTCTTGGTGTTGATATTATCAAGTTTTCTTAGCATTAGCTCAAGCTTGTTATGATTTACTAGATTCACTATGATAGAATTAGTATCAACTACTTGATTCACATATGACTCAATCTCAGGTATATGAGAATCAAGTAATCTATGAGATAAATTTACAAGACTAGAAACAATCTAAAATAAAGTTTTATGTGAAAACTTGAGATATCCATTGATATCATCATTCACAATTCCAATTCATGAGTTCAAAACTCCCAAAACAGTTATATAAAATTTACATCTAAAATAGGAAGCATCATATTTAATCTCAATTCATTACATATTATTGTTTTCTGGAATGGTTTTAATCGACAAAAAAAACTGTAATTTCTTTGTATATCTTTTTCGTGTTGTCTTTACATTGAGAGAGAACCAACTATATAAACAAAGTTCACAAAACTAAATATGGAAAAATACAACCAATCGAGAGCTATGTAGGAGCTGTGATTGAGGAGCTGTTTTGGGAGAGATGTGAATAACCAAAATCGATCCCTCAAATTTCTCTTTTCCACCAAATCTTCTAACACTCCTCCTCAAGTTGAATAATGGGATTTCCGAAATTCAACTTGGATAAACAGTTGATAAAGATTCTTTCATTAACAGCTTTGGTCTGGACATATGCCAATTGATCTTTAGACCGAACAAAAGGCAATTCAATGATTTCCGCTTCTAATATTTCTTTGATAAAATGTCGACCAATCTCCACATGCTTCGTCTAGTCCTATTGAACTGGGTTTTCTGATATTTGGATGGCTGCTTTGTTATCACACATAAGTCTGCTTGCTTCTTTACTGGAAAAACCAACTTCCTCAAGGAGATTCTGTATCTAAAGATCTTCTGCTACACCACGAGCTACCCTCGGAATTCCACTTCGACACTGGACAAAGCTTCTACCTTCTGTTTCTTACTCTTCCATGTCACAAGATTTCCGCCGACTAGTGTAAAGTAGCCAGAAGTATATCTTCATCTCCTCAATCTCCTGCCTAGTTTGCATCTGTATAAACTTGAGTCGTGAGATGCCCATTTGGTTTAAACAAAACTCCATGTCCAGGAGTTCCTTTCAAATACTTGATAATTCTCTAGATTGCTTCCATATAGGACTCTTGTGGTTGATGCATAAATTGGCTTACCACCCCTACAACATATGCTATATCAGGGCGAGTGTGGGATAAGTATATTAACTTCCCAACTAGTCGTTTATAAGTTCCCTTATCTGTTAGCTGGACTCTTTCTTCCATAAACAGTTTTTGGTTTGCAACCATTGGAGTTTCTGCTGGTTTGCAATCAATCATTCATGTTTTTGCTAGTAAGTCAAGGATGTATTTTTTTCTTATGACCCGTTAGTATGGACACCCTTTGTCAACCCAAACGGACAGGCCGTTTTTTGGTAGAAGTTTGGGTTGACAATTTTGACAACCTTCTTAAAAAGGGTTCTTATAAATAAATAAAATCTTAAGCTTTTGCCTATTTCTGTTGTTGTTTCTTTTCTTTTTGAGTATGTTTATTACTATACAAATAAAAATTGAGTAAATTGCACAAAACGTCCTTTAAGTTTCACCAATCTTGCTGGTTCCAGCCTTAATGTTTAAAAGTTGCCAAAAACATCCTTTACGTTTATTTTTGTTACGGGTTTCATCCTTTGTCACTAACCTAGTTATTAATCCTTGTTAAATGGCCTCACATGCATAGCATGTGAGGGTAAAACCGTCTTTTCTGCTAGATTGGTGAAAGTTAAAGGACTCTCTCTCATCTCACCCTCCTTCCCCTTCATCTCTCTCCCTAGTAAAAAATCTTTCAACCTACACAAACTTACAGACATAAACTAGCCACCACCATCACACGCAACCTGTCACCATGACACCACCACCCGCATCGTTTCATCTTCATCTGAAACCATAACCCCGAAATCTTTATCAAACCCTAGTCATGGATGTTCAGGTTTCATCTTCGAGAAAGTACAATGATGGTGGATCCAGACCGACTAAACTAATCGTGGCGGTGAAAGGTGAGTCGTTGTTGGTTGCGGCGGCTAGGGTTACAAAGAGATGAACAATTTCTAGATCTAGGGTTTCGAACTAAGGCTCATCTCTCCGGTGACAAGAATAAACAAGACGGAGGATGGCCATGGTGGTTCGCTGTGGTCAACAACAGCAACAGAGGGATCAAAACCCTAGATCGTCGGCCAAACTCGTTAAACTATTAGACTTCGTCATGGCTCCGCAACAGAAGGTAGAGAGATGGTGGTGATTCCGATGGTTTTGGGGGCTGAGGTGATGATTTCTGGTGGTGGTGGTGCTTGTCCGCGGCGGCACTTGTAGAAGAGGATGGTGAACAGGTTGAATATGGTTAAACAAACAGATATATGAAAAATGTGATGTTTGGGGTTAGCGGTCTGGTTCATAAATCTGATGGTTTGGGTGGCTCCGGTTATTGGGAAGGGCAGGTGGCGGTGGTTGTTGGCAGGTGGTGGTGGTGTGGTGGCGGGTGTGGGTGTTTGTGTTTGAGAGAGAGAGGGAGATAATGTAAAATAAAGAACTGATATTTATTTTAAGTTTATGTAAAATAAATGAGTGTAATGTTTATTTAGGTGAAAAGACCCAAATGCCCATGCTGTTATTTATTATATTACCAAAATACCACAAAACTAGCAGAAAAGACGGTTTTACCCTCACATGCTATGCATATGAGGCCATTTAACAAGGATTAATAACTAGGTTAGTGACAAAGGATGAAACCCGTAACAAAAATAAACGTAAAGGATGTTTTTGGCAACTTTTAAACATTAAGGCTGGAACCAGCAAGATTGGTGAAACTTAAAGGACGTTTTGTGCAATTTACTCATAAAAATTCCATGTTTTGATCATAAGGCCTCAATTCCAAGAAAATACTTGAGCCTTCTCAAGTCTTTCATTTCAAACTCTTTAAGATTCTCCTTTAATCTTGACATTTCCTCATGATCATAACTTGTAATTATCATATCATCAACATAAATAATTAAACATGTCACAAGAGTCCCCCACCTTTTTAAGAACAGGGTGTGGTCAGAGTTGCTTTGTTTGAAACCATATTTTTTCATAGCAATGGTGAACCTCCCAAACCAAGCCCGTGGAGATTGTTTAAGCCTATAGATTGACTTTTTCAATCGACACACTTCTCCTGTTTGAAGTCTCTAGTGAACCCTGGTGGGGCTGACATATAGAACTCCTTCTTTAATTCTCCATGTAAGAAAGCATTCTTTACATCAAACTCGTGCAGTGGCCAATCCTTGCTAGCCGCAATGGAGAGAAGCACCCTAATTGTATCGAGTTTTGCTACTGGAGAGAACGGTTCTGAGTAATCAATCCCATAACTTTGTGTGTACCCTTTGGCCACCAATCAGGCCTTATACCTTTCAATAGTACCATCAGGTTTGTGTTTAATAGAAAACACCCAACGACATCCTACCGGTTTCTTTCCTATTGGAAGCTTGCCTTTTTCCCATGTATCATTTTTATTAGGGCCTTTATTTTTGTCTCCATTGCATCCTTCCATACTTATGATGCTAAGGCTTCCTCAGCACTGGCTGGAATCTCCTCTTTGTATAATGAGGAATCAAATGTCTTAGCTTCTATAGACAAATTTCCTTTAGCAATATTTGCGATATGATATTTGGAGCTTCGAGACTCTTTTTCTAGAAAGTACCGTTTAAGAGGAACTCCTCTATTTAACCTTGGAGGTAGCACATAACGATCATTTGTTTCCTGTACTCCTTGCTTATTGTCACAGTTGTTTGTTCTCCATGTTCAACTACCTGCTGAATATCAATGCTATCAGTTGTTTGTTCCCCTTGTTCAACTATTGTTTGCTGAACATCATGATTAGGAGTAAATGAAGAATTATCATTTGGTTCAAGTATGGGAGATTCAAGTAGGGGAGATTCACTTACCTCGAGTATCAAGTCAAGAGGACCTTGTTCAGTGGCACTAACCGATGGTCCTGCAGGCTGTGTGGATCTTAGTGACTCATTGTGAGAAGTTTCTTCTGACGAGGGTAACCAAACCAACCAACTTAATGGATCGACATGCTCCTTCTCCCCTGACCATTAGGTTGGGAGTTATAGAAATATTATGTTTTGAGGAAGTCATAGTCCATTGTAGTATACATGTACCTCATTTTCGGGTTGTAACAACGATATCCCTTTTGAGTAACTCCATATCTTACAAAGACACACTTTTCTGCACATGGCCCAAGTTTGTTTCAGTTGATTTTGGGTATGTGAACAAAGACAGAACAACTGAATACCTTAGGTTCAAGAGTAAGTGGTGGAGGAAGTTTAGTGAACTTGGCTAGGGTTTCAATTGGAGGTTTAAGTTGGAGTGCTTTGGTAGGGAGGCGATTTATGAGATACGTATCCGTATAGAATGATGTAGGAACTTAGGAATCTATCAGTAGGGCACGTGTTATTTCTAACAAGACTCGATTCTTCCGTTCTGACACACTATTCTGTTCAGGGGTGTGGGAACATGAAGTTGGTGGATTATCCCTTTTTATTTACAAAAAAAAAAATTCATGGAGTCATTAGCAAATTCTCCTCAATTATCCGATATGAGGCTATGGAATTGAGTTTCGACCATAGTGTGAAACTTCTTGAATTTTTCAAAGACCTCGGATTTATGCTTTAAAAAATACCTCCACGTCATACGAGTACAATCATCAACAAATATGATGAAATATCGAAAGCCCCCCCCCCCAACTTTTGCTGGTCCCCAAACATCAGAGTGGATCAACGAAAAAGGAATATCGACTCTAGTATTATTTGGTAAATAGGTATGTCGATGGCTTTTGACCAAAACAAAAGTTTCACAAACCGAATTGGTTTTTGAAGGAAATAACTTTGAAAACAAAAGATGTAAGTAACCAGTGGATCGGTGTCCCAGTCTCCTATGCAAGAGCCATGCTTCTCTATCGATACTTCCGTGAGCTAACATCACAGTTCCCTGATGAGTCACTTCATCCACATAGTACAGCCCTTGGTGTTTAGTGCCACGCCCAATGATCACCCCTGTCCTGATATCTTGTAAGATGCATTAGAACTGTACAATTTCACTCTTTCGTGACATGGCTAATGGATACTTCAACCGTTCCTCCCCCTTTAACTTCAATAGTATCTCCATCGACAGTTTGGATATAATTTTTCATTGGTTTTCATCCTTGTTTTTATATCATATGGATCAAATGTCATAGTATTTGTGGCGCCACAGTCGAATATCCAAAAGCCGTTACGATTGTCACAACCATTTATGACATTTACTTTTCCCGTTGTTTCAAACTCATTGTTTTTTTTAAACCTGACTTCCTATTGTAAAAGTGGTTTTCCTTTTGACATCTCTAAATTTAAAGAGGTGCCTTCAAGTAATTTTTGAAATTCAATGGGGAAGTATTTAGCTTTAAATAAACTAGAGGGACTCAAATGGTAACTGCAAGAAAGGTGAGGATTACTCGTAGAAGGGCTTGAGGATATATCTCCAAACCCTTTACCTATGTCGTTCCCTGCTTCTAGTTTATATGCTCCAGAATCGTCGCCACAGCCTTGGTGGTTTTGCTCTGATTTATGGTTGTAGTTGTATGCTATTCTACGTTGTTGATTGTGGCGGCAAAGGTCATGCCGCCACCCTTTTTTTGATGGGTTGATGTCTGCTGTTGATTATGTCCAGTGAAGGGTTTGCCGCCACACTGTTGTCCAATGAGGTCTAAGGTGGTGATTTCTGATCGGAAAAACAGGTTTGTGTCCAAATCTAGTTGCTCGATTTTGGTATGTTGTTGTTAGGTCCTAGAAGTCTGAGACTGACGCATCAAATATACGCAACGGTCTATGGTAGCTAACTAGGTTAGTTTGTATTAGGTTTGGACCTTTATAGGTCATTTGGGTATGCCATAGGCCATGTGGCTAGGCAAGCCCATGAGGGGCATGCCCTTACCCTAGGTACATAAGCTAAGCTTATGTCATGTCTAGGGTTAGACTTTTGGGATTTCTTTAGAGAGCCTTCATCTTGTACCAGACGGTTTTGCTTGTTCAAGTAATAGAATCGTGTGCAAGGTGTTAAAGTTGATTCGTATTGTTCTTTCATCTTTTCGGTTTTCTTGAATATCACCAAGTTTGGATTCCGCCCATCCTTGGTGATTGTGTGATATCGTTATTAGATGCGGATATCAGTGACTTACAATTGGTATCAGAGCCTGTTTGAACCTGTTTCCAGGCTCAGATCTGATATCACACGGATTTCTGGTCGCATTTGCTTCTGTTTTCGGTTGAAGATCTCGAACCATATCGGATAGCTTGCTTGAAGATCTCGAACTAACTCGAATAGCCTGCTTGAAGATCTCGGACCATCTCGGATTATCTTCTTGAAGATCTCGGACTACTTTCTTGAACATCTCGGATCCAAGAATCACATCTCGGATCATTTCGAATCAAAGGCTTGCATCTCGAACCATCTCAAACTGCATCTCGGGTAGAACTCTTGAAGACTCGAATGATGAACATGCATCTCGAATCTATCTCGGATCATTAGTGTTGAAGTTTGTCTCCATCTTCAAACCATCTCGGATCATCAACCTCTGGACATCGACCATCTCGCATCATCACCATCTCGGATCATCATCACCATCTCGGATAAGATACTGTTCCGAGATACTATTTAAGAGTCTACTGTGTCAGTTCAAAAAAAGGCATGAAAATTCCGATAAAGGTCTTTGACATTATATATCATTGGATTCATTATTCGAGACGAGTCTAACGGTCTATTTTTGTAAAAACAGATTTCGACATTTTTAACGTTTTTTCCGGTACGGTTTCGATTATCCGAAGATGGTTACAGCCCAAGCTCAGTACTCGAACATAGTTTTCAGCCCAGTATGTAATCCAAAACTAAATGCAAATACGAGCATTGTCTTATATCTCACTGATCAAAGCATTCGTTAACAACACTACACCCCAGGCACAAAATCAAAACCCAAACTTGCAGGATCAAGTGAAGGAAAAGCGGAATGAGTTTATTGGAAACTACAATGTTGATCGGTTGCTGACTATGTGATGCGTTTACTTGACCGTGGGAGGCGAAAAGAGGAAGTCAGGAATGAGATGAATAGCTTTTTGGGTGATGACAAAGACTCCTTTGTATCTTGGTTGTGGGATTGATGTATGGGGTGAAATCCAAGTGATAATGGTTATAAGATTGCGGGTCTTAGTTAGTTTTTGGCTATTATGTGCATTGAATTAGATAACTACGATAATTGGTTGCTTTGCAGGGTAACTGGTTAACTTGGACGTGTTAAGGCAGTTAGAGATGACGTGGAAGACCCGAGATGCAGTTACGCAGCAGTGAGTACCAATCGGGAGTTGCTCGGGCCAGGAATTAATGTTGAGTTACGCCAAAATGGATATCAACGTGAAGTCCAGAGGTGTATCGGTAATTAAATGGAAGATATAACAGAAGAGACCAAAAGATGGATTCACGCCGTAGCCTACGGTTAGCTGACCGTAGGTTACGGTCAAATTATGTTAAAAAGAAAAAGGCCAGCAAGTCTTGACCGTAGGTTACGGTCAAGAGACCGTAGCTTACGGTCATTTAGGAAATTATGGGCAGAACATTGAAACCGTAGCTTACGGTCTTGTACCGTAGCCTATGGTTAAGTAAACATATGACAGAATATTGAGACCGTAGCTTACGGTCTAAGGACCTACGGTCAGATGGAAAAAAATGCGCATGATTTGTTGATGCAGCCATAAAAGGTGGATTAGGTCAATTCTGGAGATCTATCATAGGGAGGAACAAAAACCAAGACCTAGGGCTTCAAAGTTGGTGACTTTTTCACCTACAAACATCAGAATTCAACACCGGAGCATCAACATGATCAAGATTCCAACTTACTACCTAATCTTTGCGGTCTCCAACCGAACAATGAGTGGCTAGTTCTCTGATATGGTTCCTCCGAATGGAGAAATGATGTAAGTCAGATGTTTAGTATGTTTTGCTAATCATTGGGATTTCGTGATCTAAGCATTCGATGCTTTTCACTATACATTTGATTATTTCCATTGTAAACATTTACATTTTGTTCATTCTTGATTTGCAACCATTCAATTCCCGAGAGTTCTTGAAATTGGGATCTATTTGGCTAAGGATTAGGGTTGGTTAATTGTAAATGATGTCTATGTGATAACCTTTCATTATTTGTTAATCAGAGTACTTAGTCACGTAACATCACAATGGGTAATGCAATCAATATTCAGTCTCAATGGTTAGATAAAACGTATTATAATAATTTGACTATCATTCCAAAGTTCGGGGGAATCATCGTTCTCTCTATTGAATTAAGATCCAAGTTATTGTGTTTATTTTAGTATCATAATTTAAAGTTCAAGATCAGTGTTTATCGTGTTCAGTTTTTAGATTCTGTTAGTAAAACTTTTCCACAAAACTCCCTTGATTCGATACCCGACTTATCCTATCTACGTAGTTTATTTCGGTTATTGATTGACGCTAACGACAGTCCATCAAAATGGCGCCGTTGACGGGAAGGCGTGCGCAAAGTGTTGATTAGTTATTTCATTTTTGTTTGTTTCGTTCGGAATTACACGAAATCTCTTTTGTTTGTGTAGTGCAGGTGATCAACTTTTGCATGCATCATACTCGACACTCCGAGCAGTCGTCACCACTAGTGTTTGATCCGGAGATAGAAAGAACAGCACGACATTCTCGAGTATTGCATGTGAAAACAGGATTACACAACCTATAATACCGAAAACACATCCAATGGAGAGTTCAAGTAATTTCGAAAACCAACCAGTCACTCCACCTCCGCAACATCAATTCACACAACTGCTACTCATCCTGCACGAATAAAACCATACCATCTCCACAACCATCACAGACTCAAGCTGCAACTACAAATGTTCCACTAATACCACCACCACCATTTCCTAATCTCGGTGACCTCCCACCTTTTCCCAGTCAACCGTTTCCTCATCTACCAATGTTCCACAATCTTCACCATATGTGAGGATTGTCACTGATGATACCGTGGTTCCACCGATGCAAACAGGGCCATCTAACTTGCAAAAAATTCACCATTTGAACAACAAAACAGGGCGACAGACTTGGCGATGGTTTTGAAACATCTGATGAATACATGGGAAATCAAATGATGGGATTGGGGATAAAGACAACTACGATACAAAATTTAGAGCAGGAGACGGGATGAATTGTGGCAATTCGGGGTTTCCTACATCAGTGAATGCTCCCATGCCGGTTAATCAGCAACCAGTTAACAACCGGCAAATTTGAACATGCCAATCCCACCAGCACCACAGAAAGGGACAATTCCTACTGTACCGCACCCATTTCAGGCACAACATGCTCAAGGTCCACATAGAGTACCTCCAAGAAACATACTCCACCGATTAACCAGTTTGAAGGTATCCCAAGAAGATTTGAGCGGGAACCTGTACGGGGTGTCGAAAGTCACTTCAAACCGGCCATCACCAATAACCCGTCACCGGTGGTTATTCCTCAATTGCGAGGTCGATCATTTAAAGGTCAGGGCACAATCAATTCAGAGCCTTCCAAAGTATCATGGAGTAGTTACAGAAGAACCATATCTGCATATAGCAGCATACGATGCCCGATGCAACACCATTGGCGGTCAAGGGTTCACACCAGACGATGTGAAACTAGTACTCTTCTAGTTCACACTTGAAGATAAGGCACAACAATGGTTCCATTCGCTACCATCGCTTCTATTTTCACATGGCATGATATGCAACAACTGTTCCTCGACGAGTTCTATACACCGCTGTGAACGAAAACGCACGAAAGGATATTCGGAACTTCCGACAGCAACCAAGGGAACTATTCCACGAAGCATTTAATCGGTTTAAAATGATGTTAAAGAATTGCCCACATCATGGGATTCCACTGTGGAAGTTGTTGAACGCATTTCATGAAGGTTTTCGGATGAGGATGCACGAGATCTTAGCTCAACCTCAAATCGAACTTTTGGCCCAAATTATGAGCAGGTTGATTGGGAATACTTAGAAGAAACGCGAGAACTTCGAAACGTAAGGCTCAATCTTCAAGAAGTGCTCGGCATTCTGTTGTAAGGGCGGTCGATAATGCACCAGAAGTTAGTGGTCAGATGCCATTCTGTGGGCATTGTGGGGATCTGGGCAATAGGGATCAGTGCCCGGGTATTGGTACGGGCGTCACAGATGTTAATTATGTCCAAGGAAATGGAGGGGGCGCCAGAAACTTCAATATGAATTCGAATATATATCATCCAGGCCTCAGAAATCACCCTGAATTTCAGTACGGAAATGCTAATAATCAAGCCAACTCGGATTTCAAGGTAGCAACAATCAGCCTGGGGGACAAGGAACTTTAATCAAACTCGATTTCAGCAGAATTTTCAAGGAGGGTACCACCCGAACCAGGGTGGTACAACTGGATCTTCTAACCATAATGCAGGTACTGAGACAATGGAGATGTTAAAGTCCATTCAACAAGATTTGCAGAAACGCAATCAATTGGATGAAGTACGGGCTCAGAAGGATGAGGTACGTGACAAAGCTATTCAGTTGTTAACAACGCAGATGGGCCAACTCGCGAATGAGTTGAAAGAGCTGAAACAAAGTAATGGGCGGCTACCAAGCGATACAACAACAAATCCAGCTCACCAGAAAGAGGGAAATCAAATCAATCAGGTGAGTACTCTTCGAAGTGGTAAGGTTTACACCAAAGTTACCAATCCACCACACTTTGTGGAAGGTGTGGTGGAGGATCTAGGTGAGGATGGGGTGAGTGATGACGAAACAGAACCACAGGTTGTTAATATGAATGGGAAAAATAAGAATAATAATAACAACCAAACTCTAAATGCTAAACCGATCAAGGCTACGGAAGGGGAACCGCTTTCACCTCCTTTCCTGAAGCCTTGTGAAATCCGGGTAATAAAGGCATTATCTACAAAAGGGGACCGCAACCCGAAGAAATTTGGGAAGTTTTTAACCAAGTAAAAATCAATCTACCCTTAATTGATGCCATTAAACAGGTTCCAGCATATGCTAAATATTTAAAAGACATGTGTACTCAAAAAACGGCAGCACAAAGTGCCTAAACATATTGATTTAACAGAAAGAGTGAGTGTTGTGCTGAATGGAGTACTTCCACCTAAGATCCAAGATCCTGGAACGCCATTAATTCCCATTCAGGTGGGCGATTTCAAAATGAATAGAGCGTTGCTGGATCTAGGAGCTAGCGTGAGCATTCTTCCGGGGACCTTAATGACCAATATAATTTTGGTCCATTACGTCGAGCCAATACGATTGTCCTATTGGCAGATTTGACCCCTAAGCTGCCTCGGGGGATTGTTCGTGATGTCATTGTTAAGGTGGAAGAATTCCATTTTCCAGTAGACTTTTTGGTGCTTGATTATGTCTCCTCGGACCAACTCAATCAACCGAATGTCATTTTGGGTCGACCTTTCTTAGCCACAGCACATGCACTAATCGACTGCCGAACCGGCACTATCGTGACGTTTGGCAATAAGAAGGTCCGATTAAATGTGTTTTCTAACGTTTCTGACATGTTTCCCAGTGATGAATGTTTCATGGCAAATATCATTGATGGATGTTCTCTTCACTTAGAAGATGAGACATCCGATCTATGTTTGTTGTGTGACAGGGCAAACAGAATCATATTCAGGCTTTAGAAGAGGAGATGCAGAATTTGGAGGTGGCAGCGATGCAAGAAAGAAGGCCTCCGTGGACTCATCAAGTGGATAGCCTCCCGACGAAATTTCATCGGGATTGAAACCATCCTTGATCAGTCCTCCAAAAGTTGAGCTAAAAGAGTTACCACAACATCTCAAATATGCCTTCCTGGAGAGTATCAGACTCTTCCCGTCATCATCGCCGCCAACTTAGCAAAATAACAGGAGGAAGCATTGCTGAAGGTGCTTCAGACACATAAAGCGGCAATTGGCTGGACTCTCGCAGATCTCAAAGGTATAAGCCCTTCTATTGTAATGCACAAGATTATAACTTATGCAGATGCAAAGCCCGCACGGATAAACAGTGACGTTTGAATCCGAATATGCGGGAGGTGGTGAAGAAGGAAGTTATTAAATGGTTAGATGCCGGCATCGTCTATCCAATCTCCGACAGTGCGTGGGTAAGCCCGACCCAGACGGTGCCCAAGAAAGCAGGGATCCACATTGTTAAAGGCGAAAACGTGAGAAGATCGCCACTCGGCCGGTAACCGGGTGGCACGTGTGCATTGATTACAGAAAACTTAATGCCGCCACATCAAAGGATCACTTCCCTTTACCTTTCATTGATTAATTGTTGAAAAATTGTCAGGTCAGAAATTTTACTGCTTTTTAGATGGTTACTCAGGGTACAATCAAATCGCCATACATCCTGACCACCAAGAAAAGACTACATTCACATGCCCATACGGTACCTTCGCATTTTGGCGGATGTCGTTCGTGCTATGCAATGCCCCGGTCACCTTCCAAAGGTGCATGATGAGTATCTTCTCAGACATGGTCGGGATACCTTGGAAATTTTTATGGATGACTTTTCGTGTTCGGACCATTATTTGACACATGTTTAAACGAATTAGCTAAGGTATTGGAACGATGTGTAAAAAACAATTTGGTACTTAGTTGGGAGAAGAGCCATTTCAGGTTCAAAAGGGCATTGTGTTAGGACACGTAATTCGAGTAAAGGGATTGAAGTTGATAGGGCTAAAATCAAAGTGATATCCACATTACCACCACCTACTAATCTCAAAGGCGTCCGTTCCTTTTTAGGACACGCCGGGTTTTACCGTAGGTTCATCAAAGGTTTTAGTGTCATCACCAAACCATTATTTAATCTGCTTTTAAAAGATGTTCCTTTTGAGTTCAATGATGACTGTATTCAAGCGTTTAATATTTTAAAGGACCAACTAGTACAAGCCCCGATCTTGCAATCACCGGACTGGACAAAACCTTTTGAAATAATGTGTGATGCAAGTGATTTTGCGATCGGGGCCGTACTAGGACATCGGGTAGACAAGAAACCGGTTGTCTACTATGCGAGCAAAACTCTCTCTGATGCTCAACTTAATTACACTAAAACGAAGAAAGAGTTGCTCGCCGTTGTCTATGCACTGGACAAGTTCCGGTCATATATTTGGGGATGTAAAGTAATCGTTTACTCTGACCATAGCGCAGTTAAATATTTAATGGAGAAGAAGGATGCAAAACCAAGGCTGATTCGTTGGATCCTTCTACTACAAGAATTTGATCTAGAGATTCGAGACAAAAAGGGGTGTGAAAATGTGGTCGCGGACCATCTGTCACGATTACCGCCAGAGTGCGAGGATGTCACACCTGCGATCAATGAACAATTCCTGGGTGAGTTTATTATGTCTGTTAATTCTGAACCATGGTATGCTAATTTTGCTAATTATATTGTTTCAGGTACGATGCCGGAAGCATGGAACAAGAGGAGGAAACATCAGTTTTTGGCACAGGTGAAGAATTATATTTGGGATGAACCGGATTTATTCCGGATATGTGCGGATCAAATCATCCGGAGGTGTATTCCGGAGACAGAATTTCAAGACGTGTTGCAACACGCCCATGCGTCGGCGTGTTGTGGCCACTTCAGCAGACAAAAGATGGGCCATAAAGTGTTAGAATGCGGCCTTTACTGGCCGACGTTGTTTAAAGACGCCTTTGCTTTCGCTAAACATTGCACAATTTGTCAGAAAATGGGTGGAATTTCTAAACGGACGATATGCCAATGCAGCCAATTTTGGTGTTGACATTTTTGATGTGTGGGAATCGACTTTATGGGGCCTTTTCCAAATTCTAACGGTCATCTATATATTTTGGTAGCGGTTGACTATTTCAAAATGGGTTGAAGCAATAGCCACCAGGACCAACGACCATACTGTGGTTTGTAAGTTTGTTCAGGCACATATTTTCTCACGATTTGGAGTACCCCGCGTGATCATTAGCATGGGGGGTCTCACTTTAAAATTTTCAATGTGAGCAAACTTCTGAAACGGTATGGCGTTGACCATCGGATTGCTACACCATATCATCCACAACAAGTGGACAAGTGGAAGTGTCAAATAGGCAAATCAAGGAAATTTTACAAAAAAACGGTGGTATTGACCGCAAGGTTGGTCATCTAAACTGGATGACGCCTTGTGGGCATACCTCACAGCGTATAAAACCCCTATTGGCACTACCCCTTATCGATTGGTGTATGGAAAGGGTTGTCATTTACCCATGAAATCGCTCAACGAGCATTATGGGCTGTTAAACAGGTCAACAATGATTATTCTGATGCAGGCGCCCACTGGTTGTTAAAGTTGAATGAGCTTGAAGAGTTACGAAACGAGGCGTACGACACGGCTGCCGCTTATAAGGATAAAATGAAGGCCATTCATGATGCGAAGTTGCGACGTCAAGTTTTCGTAGTGGGTCAAAAGGTATGGTTATTTAATTAATGTCTGAAATTGTTTCCAGCAAAATTGAAAAGCAAGTGGGCGGGCCCATTTGTGATTATACGTGTTGGGAAGTTTGGAGAAGTGGAAATCAAAGATCCTAAGGACCAACGCCGGCAAGTGGTAAATGGCCACCGACTGAAACCGTATTTGGACGCGGATGACTTGAATGAATCACGATAGATGAGGTGAACTTCCTCATAAGTTCACCTGAGCATACACCCTCTTAGGAACTTGCGGGGTCCGGCTGAAGACATAAACTTAGCGCTAGCGGGAGACAACCCGGATTATGATACATATTTCTTCTGTCTTTGCTTCATGTTTCTTGTGTTTATGGACTGTGGAATGTTGAATATGTTGCATGGTCCCTACGCCTGGACATGGTGTACGTGTGGATACGCACTAGCTGCGCCAGGCGCTGAAGGGAGTAATTGTATGTCGCGGTCGACACTAAGTTCTTCGGGGGGTGGCATGGTATTATGGGCGAAACCATCAAGTACAACCTAAACAACTTCTTAACTCATACATATATATAAAAATAATAAATTAAATAATAATAAAAAGTTTTAAACCTGACCGTAACCTACGGTAATGGACCGTAGGCTACGGTCCGCATATTGACATTGGCTAGCAACTCTTAACCGTAACCTACAGTCACCAACCGTAGGCTACGGTTCAAGTGATTGTTTTCAGAATTCAAGAACCGTAAGCTACGGTCCCAACCATAGCCTACGGTCGGCTGCAGATGCGTGGGTTTGGTCGGGTTTGGCAGGCCTAAATCCGGAGAACTAATGGGTAAACGAATTAGATCATGATCCATCATTATATACCTCATTCCAGCACCTTCTTTACCACGAGACCTTTATCACCACCATCTTCTTCTCCAAGACACCTACCATCTTCATATCTCCTCCTATCTCCCAATTTCTCAGTACATGACCAAATCGGGTGATTCAAAGCCTAAATCACGTAGAAATTCGAGAGGAATAAATCCCTATCTCAGTTTCCTCGAAGAACATTCGATTGTGGAAAATCAGTTGTCAACAACAAACCCTAAAATTTAAAAGTTGAGTCTTTTCACCCAAACTTTAAGTCAAGTGAACACAGTAGTGTCTAAGCATCCTAAGCTACAAAGGTATGATTTTTATCCCCAATTTTGTTCTTAACGGTCATATTGAAGGTACGGGTGTTACTCAGGGGTGACGTGTACTCATCGAGTTAATTAATGATTGTTTATGAAATATCGAAGCATGCCTTGATAACTGTACTGTGATTTACAACTTGTTAGAAGGTTGGAGGAATACATGAATGCTTAGATGAGTACCGAAATCCCACACGTCAAGAAACAAGTGTGGGGAGGGTCATGGGATTACAGTTTTGAATTGATTAAATGGTATGACTGAAAGTAACGTGATGAATTTTTTGTTTTTGTTGTTGGTTGTTTGGTTTTTGGTGTAGATGGTGCGAGAGAAAAGAGCCGGGAAAGAAAAGGTTGTCGAGCCATCGGTACCTGCTCCGACGAGATCTAAACGAAGACGGGAACAAGTGTGGAGATTAGAGAGATAGAATCGTCAGAAGAGAAGGAAGAGCTCCAGTATGGTCATGGTGATGTACCATACCGCCCAACCTGGACGAAGGGCCCCCTCAATAAACAACGCAAAGAGTATCAGGCAGATTTGTTCTATGCCAAGATGGGGATGAGCATTCAGTTAAGGAAAATACGTGCTTTGAGAAAATGGTCTACAAACCGGATTTAAGGGCATTGGGGCTATATCAAAAGCTGGTAGCACTTGGTTGGGAGGCGGTCGCAGACTTCAAAGGTCATGAGAAAGGCGATGTGTACATAAAGAGTGTAATGTCTTGGTTGAGCACATTGGAAAGGGATGAGGGAATAATCCACCAAGGACCACTACTCTCACTGGGTGGTTAATGGGAAGCGAGCCACCATGTCATTTGCCACACTGAGGCAGGTGGCCAGATTTGATTCGCACGCCGATGATTTTTACAAACTATCAACGAGAATGATTAATTTAATGAGCAGACGAATTTGGTGGGTGAGCGTTTGATGTATTCGGAACTGTTCCTGTTGGATAAGGGCGTTGAGATGAGGCGGGATAATCTGAAGCCGCTCGTCAGGGTATTGCTGAGTTTTGTCATGACCAATGTGGCTCCTAGACTGGGAGACAGAATGGCTATAAGAACGTGGGAGCTGCCACTCCTATATGCTATCATGACCATTCAACCACACTTATCCTTTAGGTAGCTAGTGATGATGCATGTCTGCAGAGCAGGAATGCAAAGTTGAAAAAGTTAATACCTCATGTCAGACTGATAGTACACTGCTTGGAAGACAGGGGCATTGCTACCAATGGAATACCCATTCACCAAACCTCATGCAATCTTCTCCATTGTAAGACATGTGCAAACATGAACCGCATTGCCTACAAGAAGACAAAATGTGGCACAAAATTCAGACGGGGATAGGGCAAAGCTCAAGGTACTGCAGTGGGGAAAAACAGCCCCCAAGCAGGGGGAGATGGATGATTAGGATTCCAGTGATGAGGAGGTGATACGGCGGAGACGTGCGGCTGGTATTGATGTAGGTGCAGGGTTGAGCAGGCAACCGGAAGCACACAACAGTCAACGCATTCGTGGGGGATCTTTGATGATGAGACACAAGTGTTTGTTAATAGCCGGCAACCATCCGATTATGGGCAGTGGGAGATGTCGCAGCAGGCCATCTTCGATCAAGGATCCAGGCAGGATATCGGGCGAGAACGTGAGCATAAGAAGCTGATGGATTATATAGCGCGAACAGAGCGGATGCGCCATCTTGAATCACAGATGGAACTGAATATGCGGGCATATGATGAGAACCAGACCCGACAACATCTGGACTATTACCAAGGAGTTCCATATGTGGAAAATCCACCATACGTGGATTATAGTCAGGAGCCACCCTATCAGCCCGGAATGACCCGACATCCGATGCCGCAAGTCCACGGGTCCATGTGGTTGCCGCGAGAGTACACAGAGCCGCACATCCAAAGTTCATACCCATATCAGTCGCCGCCTTATGAGTACTCCCAATTGCAGCAGCAGCCGCAGTCATCACAACATCAGCAAGATCGTCCGGAAGGAGGGTTAGCTGACATTTTCGACATGAGCGCTTTCTATGAGCATCTGGGTGGTTACTATGGACATCCGTCAGGCCCATCGTATCATGAGCATTCGCTGATCAGTTGCTTCGATCAGGTCTATGTGCTCCACTCTATCTATCTGTTTGTTATTTCCGGTTTAAGACAATTTTTATTTTGCGTTAATTCGTGGTGTGTGATGTATTTGGGATGGTTTGTAATTGGTTGAATAGGGTTAATCGTTGTTTGGGTTAATGGTTAGTATTCTCAGGCTAATTTTAAAGTGCACAATACATTGAGGACAATGTATCCCAAGTGTGGGATATGGGAAGCTCGAGAAGAGATAGTTGGGGAAACGTTGAAAAGCTTGAAATAATGAAGTTGATAGAAAATTGGGAGTTTTTTTTTTTAATTTTTCAAATTTTAATCACCCTAAGTGTGCTAATTGGTATGAAAACTTACGATTTCAAACATTAATGGGTCTCTTATTGGTAGTAATTAGCACATTCTTGTTGTAATTGTTCCTTTAAGTTTCATGAGAGTAGGCCTGACGGGGTTACCCTATGTTAAAGTGGAGAGATATGTATGTATAAGGGTAACATGTTTTAGATTGCACATGCTATTTGTTGGCAATCGGTTATCTTTTTCTTGGTGAGGTTTGAGCAATAGATGTGATAGGATATCAAGATGAATCAATTGTTGAGAGAGGTCTATATGACATTCTGCATTAGAACTTGTGTAATTTGATACATGTTGAAATTGTGCGGTGACATGGGGGATGAACAATGAAGGTATTAGGAATCATATACATTGTAGCGGAAGTGTGGCTGTATTACGATTAGTTTTAACGGCTCAAGTGGATCCACCTGTCATTCGTTGGTTGCATTCTTTAATTCTGAAAAAAAAAGAGAGAAAAAGAAAGTTCTTTGGAAAACAAGAATAAAAGAAGAAAAGGGAAGAATGACGATGAGTTCCTACCGTTAGCTCAAAGTATATGCTACAAAGGCTACTAATAGGTATCATGTCATTTGTACAATGTAAACGTGATTGTTATAAAAGTTTATAATTGCAGAATCATAATTGGCCATGAGCGAATATATACTAGCACATCACATGCTAGTCAATTGCTGAACCGAGTGGAGGGTACATTGTGAGGGGTAAGTAGCATGTGTTCAGATTATAAGTATGTTAGTTTTATACAGACAAGTCTTGTGTTTGAATTGTGTTAACCGTGTCAGGCTGTAAATCTTGATTGTGTTAGTCTATGGGATGGTTACGATTTAAAGAATTGAATTGAATGAACCAATTAAGAGATTTGTTGTGTTGTTATTGTGGTGAGTAATATATAGTTGGTTTGCTTGGGGATCAATCAAAGGTAAGTGTGGAAATGTGATGTATGGGGTGAAATCCGAGTGATAATGGTTATAAATTGCGGGTCTTAGTTAGTTTTTGGCTATTATTGCATTGAATGAATACTACGAGAATTGGTTGCTTTGCAGGGTAACTGGTTAATTTGGACGTGTTAAGGCAGTTAGAGATGACGTGGAAGACCCCAGATACAGTTACGCAGCAGTGAGTACCAATCGGGAGTTGCTCGGGCCAGAAATTAATGTTGAGTTACGCCAAAATGGATATCAACGTGAAGTCGAGAGGTGTATCGAAATTAAATGGGAGATATATCAGAAGAGACCAAAAGATGGATTCACGCCGTAGCCTACGGTTAGCTGACCATAGGTTACAGTCAAATTATGTTAAGAAGAAAAGGCCAGCAAGTCTTGACCGTAGGTTACGGTCAAGAGACCGTAGCTTACGGTCATTTAGGAAATTATGGGCAGAACATTGAAACCGTAGCTTACGGTCTTGTATTGTAGCCTATGGTTAAGTAAACATATGACAGAATATTGAGACCGTAGCTTACGGTCTAAGGACCTACGGTCAGATGGAAAAAAAATGCGCATGATTTGTTGCTGCAGCCATAAAAGGTGGATTAGGCAATTCTGGAGATCTATCACAGGGAGGTATGAAAAACCAAGACCTAGGGCTTCAAAGTTGGTGACTTTTTCACCTATAAACACCAGAATTCAACACCGGAGCATCAACATGATCAAGATTCCAACTTACTACCTAATCTTTGCGGTCTCCAACCGAAAGAGTGGCTTTCTCTAATAGTCTGAATGGAGAATGATAAGTCGGATGTTTAGTATGTTTTGCTAATCATTGGGATTTCGTGATCTAAGCATTCGATGCTTTTCACCATACATTTGATTATTTCCATTGTAAACATTTACATTTTGTTCATTCTTGATTTGCAACCATTCAATTCCCAGAGTTCTTGAAATTGGGATCTATTTGGCTAAGGATTAGGGTTGGTTAATTGTAAATGATGTCTATGTGATAACCTTTCATTATTTGTTAATCAGAGTACTTAGTCACGTAACATCACAATGGGTAATGCAATCAATATTCAGTCTCAATGGTTAGATAAAACGTATTATAATAATTTGACTATCATTCCAAAGTTTGGGGGAATCATCGTTCTCTCTATTGAATTAAGATCCAAGTTATTGTGTTTATTTAGTATCATAATTCAAAAGTTCAAGATCAGTGTTTATCGTGTTCAGTATTTAGATTCTGTTAGTATAACGCTTTCCACAAAACCCCTTGGTTCGATACCCGACTTATCCTATCTACGTAGTTTATTTTTGTTTTTGATTGACGCTAACGACAGTCCATCTGGGATCATTTACAATCAAACCAAGATCTCCAAGATCTATACGTTAAATCAACAGAGTCTCATCCTGAAGAAGTGTCCGAACAGAAACCTCAAGCCCAGCAAGCAGCAATCAGCAACCCAGCATCCCAAACTCTACATCAAGCCCAAACTCTACCTCAAGCCCAAACTCACGCTGACAAACTAAGATCGCTGACACAGTCAACTACCTTATGTGCACTGAAACTTGCAGGAATAAGGTTGCTCAACTCAGGGAACTTAATTCCAAAATGGCTAATACAATGCAATGGCTCAGTGCATCAGCCTTCGAGAAAGTAACAAGTTACTCACAGAAAAGGTTGAAGCATAAAAGAAAGACATAGCTCAGCTCCACTGGACGTAAATCAACAGAAATGTTGGGTCCATGATTACAAAACAGGTTACATTCATAAACCATGGAATGCGATTTGGTAAGAATTGAGCTGGGACTTCTTGCTGGAAAATATCATCAAAACGAAGTCAATATAAATAAGTTTGATACATCCAACAAGCTCGTTCAAGACGTGTGCAATGTGTAGCTGGCTATAAAGGAGAACAAGGGAAGGGTTTGGGATTCAATCAGGTTGCCCCACCGTATAATCATAACTACACGACAATGACTGAAACCAACGATGAAATTGAGAGAGCACATCATATGGTGTACGACAAACCCAGTGATTATACGTCAGACACACGGGAACCATCTAGTGCTGTTGAGTCTTCTAATGATTCAGCTGGAGTGTCTGTCTTTCATCTGATAAACCAGGACTCTCAGATTTTATCAAAGCTGATGAAGAGAGAGTTGATGTGAACAAGGCTCCAAGTGCGCAAACTGAACAATCTGAACCTTCTGCTTGTGATGAAAAGGTTCAGAGCAAGCTAAAAGAGCATAAACAAGCAAATCAGAGATGAAGAAAGCAGAAGTTCAAACGTGAAGGACAATCACGCTCTCCAAAATCCTCAATGGGCAGCAATAGCCCTCAAAAGGATAGTGATGTGAAAAATGTTTTTATTAAACCAGCCGTTAATGGCAAATGTGAAAAATATGCTTTTGACCGTGCTAGCAAAGCTTTTGGAAAGGTTGGAGAGATTTCTGAACAAGACTTGCAGTCTAAACAAAACAAGAAGAATCAAAAGAAATCTCCACAACAGAAGAAGGCCCTTGCAAACATCCAAATTCATATCTGCAAGAAATGTGCAAGGAAATCAAGCACAAAAAGGATCATTCATCCTTTAGGGCATACAAGAGCAAATCAAGTTGATCAGAATGCTTTGTATGTTAAGAGACAAACGTGCTTCAATTGCGGCATTCCTGGTCACATTGCTCGGAACCGCACACATAGTCCCCATGTTTCATATCATGCTCAAAATCAGAAGTTACACTAAAGGATAACAATCATTCCAAGCCAACGAAGGTGTCATCACCTAAGGCAATGAAGAATGTAAATCCAAAGGTTAAACCATCTGATCGGGATTGGAATGCTGCTAAAGCTAAAAAGGTACAAGCTTTAAAACCTACAAAAGTCTTAAAAAATAACAAGGTTAAAAAGCCAACGTTTTTCAAAAAGCATCTAAGAAATTAGAAACGCCTAAACAGATTTGGAAAGCAAAACAAAAGGTAGCACAATCACCAATCCTCAACACACAAAAGGGGACTTGTGTTTAAAGGAAGTGTCTTATTTTGATGTTTCCTTGGAGGAGATGAGGTAAGAAAAGAGAAGCGAAAAGGTACAAATTTAAATTTTGTGGTTAAATTTTGAAATTGATTAGTCTTTAATCTAATGATTGAACGATTAAGCAAAAACAACAAAAACATTTTCCTTTTCTTTCGTTTAAAACTTTGTACATACGTTTTCTTTATTAGGTAAATATGTATATAAAGTGTGATGCACAAATTTAGGGGGGAGGGAGGTATATGTATATATGCATTGTTTGAGGGGAGAAAATCAGAAAAATACGAAAACATTTGAAAAACAGAAAACATTTGAAAAACAGAAAAATACAAAAAACTTTTGAAAAACTGAAAAATGCAAAGAGTCTTTTTGCATCAAATGGGAAATGATATTAATATTCGTGATAAAGGCGTGACTGACACATGTAAGGTGGCGTAGCTGAAAAGACTAGGATCTAATGTGATATGTCGGTAGGCTTAACACTCAAAGTGATTAAAAGATACTAAGTGATATAAACATAACGAACTATGTATCTTGTGGGTAACATACCATCGGCGTATGATTTCATGGTCTTAAATCATGCGTTGATAGATAGCCAACGTCTGAAGTTTTGGGTCTTTATGCTGATGAGTCATCCGGGATATCAGGGCAGCCCTTCTATTGCATCCAGATATATGCAGACCTAGGCACAGTCAGGATATCCTTAAAAGAGCCAAAATAGAATGACCAAAACCTTAAAAGAAAGGAAATCTCATCACGAGAAAATTTCATATGCTTGAAAAGTCAAACATACCATATAAGGTATTTGCCTAATCCTCGTCAATATTATTGGTCACTCTGCTGTACGAATGTACTAACCTGTTCACCAATAGTCTGACGTTGTAAAAGATAAAAAGATGAACTCAGTATACTCACCTGCTACGATGAATCGTTGTGCTTACCTTGATCGCGGAGTATGTCATGGTATGGGACGCACGGGTATTATAGTATAATACTACCTTAAGCATATCACGAAGTTGAAAAATGAAAGTTGAGCGTTAAAGTTTAAGTGGACAAACATATTGGCAATCACTTAGACCAGTCTGAATAAGTTCGCACTGAAAAGTGTTCCTTGATCCGTCTGAAAACGATTTTGATCCCATTGCAATTGTATAGTTAAAAAAAAAACCCAAAAATAGTGTCTTGTTTTTACTAAATCAAAAAAATAAGGGTGTTTTCTTTGCTTTATTAAAAATTATTAACCGTTCTAGAAGATTTGACTAATCATCATAAGATGAAATAAATTTGAATTTTGATCCGAGTACAAGTACTTTGATGTAGCAAGTGTTCATGCGGTACTCTTCCCGTTGCACAAGAATGTTTGCTTATAAATTTCTGACAATTGTGCAGATCTTGATTTAGATCAAGAAACAGGGTTGTTGAAAATTGAGATGCTGTTAGTTGCCAACAAAGCATGAAGCATCACAACAGCAAATTGTACCTGAGTCAGAAGAACCAGATGCCAGTCATCTTCTGACAGTGATAGTACATTGAAGAAGTACTTACGAACCTGCTTGCTTGAAAGAGAAAGATTGAAGAGGAAAAGAGCTGCTGAGATTCCTCTTCTCACATTCTTTTTGACAAAGATGTTTCAAGCAAAGCTAATCAAGATCCTGATATGAAGCTAACCACGAGATAGAAGAAAGATACCAAGTGCTGAGAGTTCGTTGAAGTGTGAGGTCCTAGAAGTGTGGACTGACTTCCACAACACTTACAGCATAGCGACAACCATAGACTCTGTTGAAAACGTTGCTGAATTTATGCTATGAAGACAATTTGATGCATCAGTCTAGTGGGAGATTATTAGGTCCTAGAAGTGTGAGACTGACGCATCAAATATACGCAACGGTCTATGGTAGTTAACTAGGATTAACTGGGTTAGTTTGTATTAGGTTTGGACCTTTATAGGTCATTTGGGCATGCCATAAGCCATGTGGGCCAGCAATCCCATGAAGGGCATGCCCTTACCCTAGGTATATAAGCTAAGCTTATGTCATTTCTAGGGTTAGACTTTTAGGATTTCTTTAGAGAGCCTTCATCTTGTACAGACAGTTTTGCTTGTTCAAGTAATAGAATCGTGTCAAGGTGTTAAAGTTGATTCGTATTGTTCTTTCATCTTTTCGGTTTTCTTGAATATCACCAAGTTTGGATTCCGCCCATCCTTGGTGATTGTGTGATATCGTTGTTAGATCCAGATTTCAGGGACTTACAGTTGTGTTTGTCGGGAGCAGTTGTTTGATCCTAGAATCATTCAATCATGTTCAGAGGTTGTAGGGAGTTTGTTTGGGTGCTGTCTGGTGATGTTGGTTGTGTCGGAGAGGCTATGGTAGTAATGAGATTACGGTTTTGGATTGAAGACTAGATCTGGGATGAGATTCTTTATCGAAGATGATCTCCATTGATGGGTTTGAACGGGAGTTGGATTTGGGTGAGTTTGGATTGAAAGTTGTAAATGATGAGCATGTTAATCCAAAGATCGATTACACTACTCCGATACCTTTTTTTCTTGAATGGTTTTAATCGACAAAAATTGTAATTTCTTTGTATATTTTTTTTGTGTTGTCTTTACATTGAGGGAGAACCAACTATATAAACAAAGTTCACAAAACTAAATATGAAAAAATACAACCAATCAAGAGCGAGGAGCTATTTTGGAAGAGATGTAAATAACCAAAACTGATCCCTCGAATATCTCTTTTCCACCAAATCTTCTAATAATTATTGCTTCTTAAATTCAATGCGTCTTTTACAATTGGCTATTTTCTCCACAAAACCAAGTAAAAGTAAAAGTATAGAATCATATAATAGTATATATAAAGATCACGACCCGAAACAAGATAAATCAAATTTGTAAGCTATTTAGTGGCAAAATCCACCAAACATCCAATTCAAATTTTTTCATATATTATGTAATGTCTACGAGGAGAATAAGCAAATAAATTCTTTAGAGCTAAGATTGTGAAAGAGGGATGAGAGAGAAATGATGATTTGGCTCATTGAGTCATTAGGATTTCTAATGAGTTTGACTATCTGTACTCGTTTTGGCTTGTCCCTTCAAATTGAAGGTTTTCATCGACCCAAGATTAATCCATACACTCCTATATTTCTCCCCCTTTTCACGCCAGGTATACTACTCATACTCAAACCCTTGGCGCCTCAGTACGCCGTAACGGTGTTTTACACCCTTTGAGGCTGACTTGGCAATGTGCATGTGATAAATCCAATAATTTGTTCATATCCCCAATCAAGGATGTGTTTGCAATTTACCATCAACCTGAGGGCTAATCTTGAAACCTTTAAAACTAAAAAATCTAATGAAAAAGTAAAAATAAAAATAAATACCAAAGAAACCAGCCTAATTGTCAGAAAATAAAATGGGAACGAGAACAAACTTCTACAAGAACCCTTCTTTCACATACAACAAAGATTTCGATCTCAACTCCGTTCTTCAAAACCTAAAGGGTATCTAAATCTCTAATCTTTATCTTAGGTTTACACTTAACCCACAATTTTTTTTTGTCAATTTATGACTTAATTTCATCCTTCTGATCAAATTTCAAAGCTTACAATGCCGCCACCGGAAACCCCACTTCGCCTGAAGAAAAACAACTCTCCGGCGACCGGAAAGTCTTCTCACAATCCCACCGCCGCAAGCGACGGAGGAATTCGCCTGACACGGATACAAGACCCCAAATTCAAGAAAGTGATGGACCCATGTCTCACTATGAGTATATTCAGAAAATAAGGTGAAGATAATATTAATAAAAGAACAATTTTTAATCATATGCTAAAGTTTAGGGATGTTGGTTTTGTGTATGACACAGGAAGGAAGCTACTCAAGTCAATCTTTTGAGCAATTAACTAGTGATGTGTTGGTAAACTCTGTTTCCATTTGTTGGGTGACTAAACATACCCTGTATGCTACTGTACCGTTTAGTGATAGCTTATTTAGGGTAAGTTTAGCAGCACCCTTGTTTATTTGGCTGTGTGATATGGTGAGGTGAAATATGAAAAAATTGTTGCAACGATGCGCACTTTTTTCACCTTTCACACCGGTAAGGGGTGTTATGGTGTGGTGAAATGTGAAATGAGATATTCGGTGGTGGTATTCAATAATTACAAAAAAAGGAAATAAATGCTTGGCGAAGGGCGGCGCCCCTTCACACCCAGCATGATATGGTGTTGAGCTCCTTGGGTGCTGACATGGCAAGGGCACAACGCCCTTAACCAAGCCTATAACAGGCAGTCTTAGGGGGAGGGTACATTTAGTAAAAATAATGGGGGGTGGGGTACGTTTAGCATGATCCTGTTTGTTTGTTTCATTTGTATGCTAAGATTTTCAGTTTCTTGATATTGATGTTGCAGGAGAGTTCAACCGCAGGTGGACGGTTAGTGGGGTATGATAGTAAGTTCAACATGATGCTGGTGTTAGCCCTTTGTATATACATCGGTTTATAATATGCTGATTTGCTCTAATGATCCTCTCCCCAATTGTCAAACTGCGAATTTTGATTTCTGATCGAACTTTCGATTTTGTTAAAGTAGTTGCTATTCTATGATGAATCGCTTGAAAATACTCTTTAACATATTTCAGGTGATAAAAGTAGTTCCTCGGAAGGTGAAGAGAATCATGTATCTGGTTCGATCCAGAATGTATACGAAGAAAGAAGGATCCAAACAGGATGGTTGGTTCTTGATTTCTTGTGTCTGTGTTACATATGTAGTGCTGTATCAGTAATTACTTAAGATCTCCGGCTTAGTGATTAAATTCTGGTTTTAAAAATCTAGTTATTATAAGTTCTTTGTCATTAATGACGTTACTTATATGTGTCTTACTTCTGATTCAAATACCTATGTTTCCACTTCATATAGGAAATATAGACACCACCAATCTTGTAAAGGAAAGAAGTCAGCAGCGGTTTGCAGTTCCTGGAGAGCCCGTATGTGTTGTCTGTGGAAAATACGGGGAATATATATGCGATGAGGTCGCTTTTGTTATTTCTGGTCACTATATACACACACGCTATAGCACTAGTAATTTTTTTATTTAAATTCTTATTCCTCTTGATTGTTTCGCAGACCGATGATGATATCTGCAGCATGGATTGCAAAGCTGAGCTTTTGGAGAATCTCAAGTTTTCTCGGGTATGACATTTGTCTCTTGACCTTTTCTATAATTACATAAGTGACAAGTTACCGTATTTTGTAGGGGCCTCGAAGCAGCCAAAGTTTAGTTGAAGCATCATGTGGGCCTAAATTACCATTACAAGTTTGTGAAAGTGGAGGAGACACTTGGGATTTCAACCGTCATCGCTGGTCAACGAAGAGATCCAGCCTATCTACTTACGAATGGTACGTTCGGCCGTCAGTGTACACGATTTAATCACTTGACATGTTTTTTGAATAAAACCGGTTCATGCTTTGCACATTTGCATGATATGGCCCACTGTCTTATTTAATCCGAAATTATACACTGTATGTCTGTTATTTTAGTGTGAAATGTAAAAAGGCTGGTCATCTTGTTGAAGATTGTTTAGTTGCATCTGGTAACCAGGTACTTTGGTATTTTGAATCTAAGACGTTTTAGTCAACCATATGATAACATTATAAACTGCTTAATTTCTATGCAGGCATCATCATCTTCAAATGGATCAAGTGTTATACCCAAGGATCTTCTTGAACTATACAAAAGGTTCATTATAACATTAATATTCCTTCTTCACTAGCTTGTGTATTTGCTCATGCTTTTTTTATCGCTTCGAGATTTGCACTTTACTCTTCTACCCTATTATTTCAAAGCATACTTTTAAAAATTTAAGATTTTGTTACCTTTACTGCAGCATATTTTGATAGTTATTTGGCTTTTCCTTATGTCAGATGCCACCAAATCGGCAAGAACTCTGCAGCAGCCAAGTGCCACGCCTGCCTTAGGGTATCTACTCTGGCAACATGCCTTGATTGTAAAATATCATTTTGTGATAGGTAAGCAACTCCTGTCATATCTCCCATATATATATACACACATACATATATAAAAGCCAAATAGTATAAGCGTTTCAGTAACATTGTTCAGTAATAGGTGTATGAAATTGGGTTGTTTGGTGAACAAACCCCTGGTCGGGTCGGGTTGGACCAGCCCACAAACAGTTTTTCTTACACATAACCTATGTAAATAATCAATGTGATTACAATAATATTCCGAACTTGTTCTATATTTCTTATAACAGCATTTAAAAGTTTTTATGCGTACAAATACAGTGCAGGACACTTAATGGAGCATATCCGGGACACATCCTTCCCATAGAAAATATTGCTCCTATAAGCTTAATCGTCTTGTGAGTGCATTTAGCCGCATTTTTGCATATAAATTGTGTTTCTTTTGCTGAAATTCTTCTATATGCTAACTTGCTG
This sequence comes from Scalesia atractyloides, assembly GCA_947069175.1. Classification (NCBI taxonomy): domain Eukaryota; kingdom Viridiplantae; phylum Streptophyta; class Magnoliopsida; order Asterales; family Asteraceae; genus Scalesia; species Scalesia atractyloides. The sequence continues at coordinate 67,000,443 of CAMTDV010000028.1, read as the reverse complement.
AGAACAGCTGAAATTCTTCTATATATTAACTTGCTGAGAACATTGCATTATTTTTTAGTTTTGGTTTCATTATTCACACAGATTAATTAGTGATTGGCAGAGGTTAAATGCTGTAAATCAAGTTGTAAGGTCATGATATCAAGGATCTTCTTGCTTGTCACTTTTGCTTTGATAAAGCCTTTGACAAGTTCTATGACATGTACAACGCAACCTGGTATGTTGCTATTTTCATGAAAATATAAAACCTAGAATATACGTCTTAACAACTCATAATGTGTGTTTCGAAATCTTTGAACTTTTAGGAAAGCAGCAGGAATTTCAATCATCGCGGCCTCCATATGTTGTGAAGATCACTTTGCTTGGTATGGTTCACACTTTTCACAATAGTTTTTTAAATTACATACAATTTTTTATTATGAATTAGATTACTAAAATTGCTCCCTTTTTTTTATAAAGTTTCTCAATATGTTGATTCAATTCAAGTACTTTTCAATAATCCAGATGCAATCTAGTAGTCCCTTTGAATTATGTGTCAGCAGTTGACTTTTTTAACTTTGACTTTGATGAAAGTTATTTTGTCTTAAGGGAAAAATTGTTCAACTTGAGTGTAATCTTTTACTAAAAAGGCATCATAAATTAACATGTGGAGCTTAAATGCAATCAGCATCTACATCAGTCTTGAATAAGCGAAGTCACTCCAGTTTTCAACCCAACGTCAACTCGAATTATGGGACAAATTAAGTCTTTTCACTAATCTGTGGATGGATTACAGGCACAGGATGAATTGCTTTAATGCAGGAGTGGAAGATAGTGCTTATATTTTCAACAAGCACTCGGTGAATGACAAACAATCTCAGCTCGGCGATTTCATATTCTAAATCATGTTTATGTTGCAAAGATTTGTTTTTTTATTTGTAATTTTTATATTCTTACATACAAACTATATGAGGTGTTATGCAACATTTTAAACTTACAAAAGCAGAGATCATGGCTGGTGTAACATGTTAGCTTCAACAATTCACGACACCTTGCCGAAAAGATTGTGACCTACACGAGTTGAAATCTTGTTAACATGCATTTCTAACAATTTGTACCTTATATTAACAGAAATGATTTTCCTTTCTTTTTTTTTAACAGGAAAATAAGCCATCTCATTAAATCGTGAAAAGAAGACTTACAGTCAGGAGCTAGTAAGTCATCACATACATCAATTGTTCACCATTCACACTAGTACAACTTACACACCCAAACTAAACCAATTTTCTGCAGTGATATGCTCCAAATGAGCCCTATGTTTCAGCCACATAAAAGAGCTTTCTTTGATGTCTTCTACTATCTTTGTGTTTTAGTACTGTTTTCCTTTAAATATCCTTTCATTTCTTTATATCCAAATGGTCCAAATAGTCGCCATAACTAGAGGTGTACAAATCGTTTTTTTTTTAAATCGATCTAGTTTTTAACCGAACCTGTTTTTTTTGGTGGGGAAGGTTTTTTAACCGGTTTTACATGGTGGGAACCTGAACTGGTGCTAATTGATTTGGTTCGGTTAAAAACCGATTTGGGCCAAAAAAGCCGGTTTAAACTGCTTTTTTAAAACCAGTTTTGGTTTTTAAACCGGTTTCAAAGTTCAAAAATACTAACCAGTATATAAACCGCCGATTCGGTTCGGGTTGAAACCGGTTTAAAAAAACCCGGTTTCGGTCCTAAAACTGTTTTTATTTGTACACCTCTAGTCATAACCACACAAAGTATGGCCTTCCTCTGCTTCTTTGGTAAACTGATGACTCCAACCGCCATGAGCACTTCTTTGATCGTAGAACATGATGCCAATTACATAGTATTCAGCCACACGCCCACATTCCACCAAATTGGTTTGACCGCTACACATGAGACCAAGACGTGGTCTGTAGATATAGCCACAGAAGGGCAGGAAATATTTCCAATTTGTACAACTCTTTTCACCAGCTCTACGCGTGTAGGAATTCTGCCCGTAAAGCTTCTTTATACAAGGGTGTTTGCCTTAGCCGTTGTCGAACTGCACCAGTCCACAGTCTTCAGAGTTCGAAAAAGTTGTTGCACCCAGTTCCTCACGCACCAATTTAACCGTAAAGTAGGTTCCTCTATCAGTTTCCCAGCCCCACGCATCAGTTGCTTCCTTCATATTTCTGTTTCTGAGTAACTCAAACGGGTGCAAAAATTCAACCCAGCTTTCCACCGTTCTCGGTTTTGCGTTCCAATCCCATTCCCCTACAAGTTCTGCCCCCAATCTTTTACAACTATACTTCACTTTTGTTCCTTTCTTCGCTGCTAATTTATACCACAATGGGAATTTGTCTTTCAGCGGGTCGTTGGTTAACCACTTATCTTCCCAAAATCTCACTGTCTCCTACCGGCACCTCACACTTTAGTTTTAGGTCTATGCGAACGTTACTCTTTAAGAACTCTTTGCTTATCCCTCCAATATTTTCCATACTCCCGTAATGCTTTTCGTCTGTTTGATGTTCCCGTTGCCCACACCCTATGCTTAGTAAAGGTGGGAAATCGAAGGCCCACCATTCGGTAGTGCTATGCCACTATACAACCCAGAATCAACCGCTTTAACCATGGTAACATTGAGGGCCTCCATAGCCAAAATAAATAGAAACAGTGACATTGGATCTCCTTGTCGTAGACCTCTTTCTAGATTAAAGCTACTCGTAAGGGAACCATTAACAAGTACCATGGGCGACCCCGCATAGAGTATACCCATAATCCGACATCTCCACTTCGCCAGAAACCCATGTGACATAGAACCGTTATTGGAAATTTCCGGTTGAGAGTATCGTAAGCCTTTTCTAAGTCTACTTTGAAAGTAGAGACCGGGTTTTTAGACTTCTTAGCCCACGAGTGTATTTCATTAAGGACTATCAACGATGTATGGGCCACCCAAAAGGCTGATTGAACAGGAGAGACCAAGTTGTCCAAAACCGCAACCAATCTATTAGATAGGACTTTCGAAATTACCTTTTCGATCACAACGATTAAGGAGGATTAGTTTCAAAAGTGAACACTGGTGTATTTGCAAACCAAGCGAGATAATCCTAGCCATACACGTGTGTAAATCAATGGCCAGGATTTGATGATGAAATACACTAGTGTATTTTACGATTTGATTATGAAATCCTAGCCATACACGTGTGTAAATCAATGGTCAGGATTTGTTCACTCAATTTGCAAATACACTAGTCTTCACTCTAAAACCCACCTCGATTAAGGATATGGGTCTAAATTAATTCGGAGACTTGTGATCAACATATTTCTGGATGAGTAAGATAAACGAGGCTCCACTTGCTGTGCATATTTAACCATGTTGGTGGAATTCATTCAAAACCTCAAGGAAAGATGCTTCAAATTCAGCCCATATATTTATATATATACTGAAAGTGAAACCATCTAGCCAGGAGCTTTCTCATTACCACATTCCCCAACCGTGATTTTTTTAATCTCTTCTTTGGAATACTTCTTAACGAGCGATTTGCCCTGTGATACTGATACCCTTTTGATTTCTTCACCCATGGTCCTAGGTCTTTTTCCATCGGCTCTCTGAACCCAGCATTAAGGAAGTCATGAAACGCCTCTTCAATTTCTTTTGGCCGAGTAACCCAACTATCCCCAGCATTATGCCGTTAATGCGGTTTCTCACTGTCTTATTATTGAAAAAAATCGAGAACGCGAAAGTAGGGATAAGACATAAATTATGCTGTCACTTAATGTAATGTCTAAATGAGTTATAATGATGATACAGGTTACCAAATCTAATACTAATAAAAGGACCAAAGTTATTTTCAAATAATATTCTCTCCTTAAATTATCTTAATGGCATTGACATTCTCTTTTTTATTATTATTATTATTATTATTATTATTATTATATTATTACTATTTTTTGTCTGATGGTTTTTCAAGAATAAATTTTTACCATTTGGATCAATGCACTTGACTTCTTTACCGAGTTGAGTTTGTTTATTACTTCAACCATTTTAAGAGTAAAAGTGATCAGTTTCTTTGGAACATTTGTCATCTGATTCTTTAAACCCTATTCTAAACTTCACATTACTCTTTGTTTACTTATTGAGAAGCATCTCAAATCCAACACATGATTCCACCTATTTATCACGAGTGATTTGGGTGAACTCAAGCTCCTTTTTGGAGCCTTGATATTTTTCTATCATGGTCTGGAGCTGGTCTTTAGTAATGGTTGCTTTATGTTTGAGTCTGCTAATTTCTTGGTCTTTTTTAGTGATTTTAGTTTTAAACTCTTTGGTTAATTTTTCAATCAACGACTTTCTTCCTAAGATTTTTTTATTCACCTCTTTAATGTTAGCATATGTAATCATACATTGTGAAAACACATTTATTTTAGAGCTTGAAGAGATACTTTAGTAGCAACCATCAATGCACATTTACTATCAGAATCAGTGGATTTCAAGGGGATCAAGTTCTTTCACACTTTCTTCGTCACCTTTTCATAAACAAGTGTTTGTACTAGATTAACTGCATTCTTAGCATCAACAGTTTGATCTTCACCATCAGTCATCTCTTCTTTGTGTTCGCTTCTTCTGAAATAGTTTCAAGTGCCATAAAACAAAAATTCACAGGTTCATCATTAGGTTTTGCTATAAGAGCAAAATTTTCATCAGTTAAGTCCTTAGGCAAACTATTAGTTAACCCAAGCCTTGTGTGAAGAAACTTTGTTGTTTTACCTTTGCATGTGCACGAGTTGGGGCAGTGAGAGGTGATTGAACTTGTGGAACTAGAACTTGGACATATTGGACTTGAGGGACAGGTGTTTGAACATATTGCATTGGGACATGGCTTAATGTTTGTACAAAATATACAGTGCTTTGAACATTTGGTCATGGGTATTTTAGGAATTTCAATAAAAATTGTTGATTGCTAGATTGAGATCTTTGATTTGATAAGTTATCATTGGTGCATAACTACTTGTTTAACTCCTACACTCCCTCGCAAAATGACCCAATCTATTACACATGAAACACTTTATCTTGGATTTATCCAACCCAACCCTTGACCTGCCATTTAATCCTGGAAACTTCCTACCAGTTCTTTTGTAGAAATCATAGGGTTCTAAGACTGAGTAGGGCCGATTGGTGCAAAATGTCCATTTCCTCTAAGTCAGTGGGAGCAAGGTGTGTAAATCATCAATAACAAAAGCCATGTTATAAGGACTTTTGACCATCACCATTTGCTGTAAAAGCAAAGTTTGAAGAGTATTGATGAGAGTTTATCCCAGTGGATATGTTAATAGAATGATCATAACCCTTATCTTATTTGAGCATGATCCTATGATGTTGTGTTGCCAAGACATAGTCATCAAACACTTTTCCAGTTTCCTGAGCTTCTTCTTTTGGATAAGCTCTTTTTCAAAGGTTAAGAGCTTACCATGAAGCTGAATGTTGAACCTACAAAAGAACGAATGATATTCAAAAGCCATAAGATGATCCTCTGATCAAGAAATAAGCAATTGATTGAACCAAACTCTCCCCAAAGATAGTGAATCTCGAACACCTATTCAGAACATTTATTCAAGAGCTTGGCTAACATCTATTGAAGACTTGGAACTTTTGTTCAAGAATAAAAAAACTGTTGAAGACTAGCATCTGTTGAAGACGAAAGCCCTGATCAAGCCAAGGCCTTTGAAGAAGACCAAACATCTGTTAGGCCAAACAGATGTTTGGACAACTGCAACGGTGGATAGCTTAGATAGTGTCTATTCAATGTAATAGTACATATCCTATCAGTGTTTTAGTATAGCCTAGAACAGATGATAAGATTGATCAGATGTTTGCAAACATCTGAGAATCTTTTCTGTTAGGAATGTTAGATGTCACTATCAGGGTGACGTCAGCTGATCTCATAGTAGAGTTTTAGTACTTGTGTATAAATAAATCACTCCTGTTAGTATTTTATTTATCACACATCACACACCTTCACAAGTTCTCTTGTACGAACTGATCTGTTTGTGTGATCAGCTGAGGGGATTTTGTAAAGTCGATCGAGTTGTAAAACTTTTGATTAATTGAATCATTTGAAAACAATTCATTGATGATAAATCTCAATTTGTGAATACTTATTGTTGATAATCAATTGATGTTTGCAAACAAAGAAACTCAGTTTTAACATAAATCAATGTCATGTCCTTGAACCCTGGTGTGGCTCTCATAACAATAGCAATTGTGTCCCACTTTTCAGTAAATGACATAAGATACCTATTACTAAAGCGGAACTGGAAAATTCTTAGTTAACCAATTTTAATTCACTTATCAAACAAATAACCTTTCAAACTGTTGTGTTAAGGTCTCTCCATAACATGACTAAAGGTCTCATATTTTTGGATGAGATCTTTTCGTGTATTTACAATCACACTCTCTATTGCACCGAATTGTTCTTTTAAAGCATCCCAGAACTCTTTTGCTAAATGCTTTTGTATCTAACCCAAACTTGTAATAGGCTGACATAGATTCCGTTTGGTAGAGCCATAGAAACAATACTAAATGCTTTTGCATCTAACCCAAACTTTTGATAATCTTGCTCAGAATAGTTTCTGGTTTCTTTGGCTCTTGAACATTTAGATTTTTAGTACTTGGTACAACTGGAACATGTGGTCTAAAAATAACGGACTTCCAACATCCTGTGATTTGCTAAGCTATTACATGAATCATTCGACATTGTTAGATATTTTATTATGACTGACAAGCATCATAGGCTTGTTACTGAAACCAGTATTGTGGGGGATCGTGATTGTTTTGTGACCATTCAATAAAAATTTTGGAATTATTGGAAGTCAGATGATATTAATCGCCAATTTATCGGTTAAACGGGTTTTAAAACTAAATTATTAAGCATGATAAATAAATCCATTGTTTTCAGAAAATTTATTTTTCTAAAATGTATATATTATTAAAGTCTTATATAAAAATTTCCAATTTTTTTTTAATTCGGATATATAATTATGTAAATTTTGCATTAAACATATATTAATTTTTAACAAAAATCAGTAAAATAATTTTTTAATGAACCTGCTAGAACTTTTAAGCATTTTATGACTAATTGGCGATAATGGGAACGTCGAGAGCAAATCCGAACTTTTCTTGGGTAAATCGGGTAATTGGGGTGAATTACACGCTTGTTTGGTCAATCCCCAAACAACAAATACTGGAAATCCTGTTTGAGCAAATCAGATCTCTTTAACGCCTAAACTTTCGTTATAAAACAAATTATTTTATAGTATTCAACGAGTTTTGATATTGTATGTGATCATGCCATTTTCCTGACTCCTAAAATGAACAACCGCGACGGGCACAAAAACGGTGCATGGAAGCCAAATGAATGTTCACATCCGAGCTTAATATTTAACGTTTATCGATCCGAACGTTGTTTTTGATAATTAACTGTACCATACTGATACTAGGACTGGACTAGCTTTACTGTTAGTCTTCTTACATAGCATTAGCTATACTATCAGGTGAGTTTCATGGCCCATTTTTTATACATGTTTATCAATTACGTAGGGGGAAAAGCATGTTTTGTACACGTATGCACATGACATTTCTTTGATGTGAATTATCTGAGTAGACATCTAACACTTTTAAAATCCCCACATACACATAAGTTCATACTACTTTTGCCATTGAATATTGTGGATAATACTATTTGGTCCGACAAGCCTAAACCACCAAAGAACTTTGACACGGTAGATGCCGAGCGCGCGAAATACGGTGGAACACATTCATGACTTTACAGGCTATGTTGTGGTAGGCGTAGTTACTGGGGTACTGTTGTTCGTTTGTTGTGGTTGGTGTTGTCCACGGTGATTTGGACACTTGTCTCAATGCAACTTGTGAATTTACTATAATTACATTACATGTGCCAAACTTCTTTTGTGTACTTACTTTTAAAAACAAACAAAACTTGTGAAACTCACCAACTTTTACAATTGACCGTTTTCAAAAATACTTTCAAGTGAACATGACAATGAATGATGCCTGTGTTTTACTGATTCAAGTATTGCTTGTGGATAATTATGAACATGGATGCATATTTGTTATAGGAATAAAATGGTTCACGCATAGGGCTGTTCTCATCACTCGTCGCTCATCGCTCGCTCTCCGATCGCTCGGAAAACGCTCAGAATATGCTCCCTCGGTTTGATTCGGTTTGCAAACGAGCCAAGCATGAGCAAAGGTCCGCTCGGCTTGTTTCAGCACGAATTTATTTATATTAATTTATTACATATATAATTATATATTTATATATGCACAAACAAATTACGTGTATATTCATATTTTATACATACTGCTCTATTAGATTTGGACTACTATACTCAAATATACAATTATATTTATCCATACTAGCCTAATCAAACCAATAAAAAAATTAACACCAAATTTAAAACTAAAACTCTAAGTCGTGAACCGACAATATTTGACATCTTTCTCTCATCAATTTTTAGTCGTTAATAGTCTCTCACTCTCACCATACGCCGCAATGCGACAATGTATTCGTCGCCTAACCTGCCTACCAGAGCCTCATCCTCAGACGATCCAACCTTAATCTTAGTTTCATCCTCAGACAGTTGTACCTTAGTCGTGACCGATAGTGGAGACATCGAAGGAAACATGCTAAATGTATGGTTCTCCAAATTACTCATCGCTCGCCGCTCGCTCGGAAAATTACACGCTCGAGTATGCTCGTTTGAATTTCGCTCGGTTGTAAACGAGCCAAGCACGAAAAAATGTCCGCTCGATTTGGATCGGCTCATGAACAGCCCTATTCACGGGAACCTGTCGTTGTAACATACATATCATGTGTAAACAACATGTAACATATTGTATAATTAATGTTTAATAGTATCTTTACAAACAATATGTGTTGTACCAGTTGTATCAGTTGCACCTCTTTTTACTATCATTGCTAGTCAGGGTGTGAAACCCTGGCCCAATCCATTAAAGGGAGTTGAGCCGCATGGATGCCATGCATAAAATAATCCATATTTGTTGTACTTACAAGTGATTTGATTGATGAAATGATGTGGTGAAGCTTTGTACGATTACTATAGTTTCTTTGTCCATAGAAATCAGTTTGTTGTGGGTCACCATTTGTTTTGTTATTATTAGAAGAGTAATGTAAGGCCTCGTATCTTCGTATTTCTATTTTAAAAAATGTCCGTATTCGTATTCTAATTTTAGAAACCTTACATTCGTATTTTAATTTCAATCTCACAATTCGATGCGTTAATCATAATAAAATTCATATTTTATATTTTTTATTTTATTCACACAACCGATCATTTAAAATACGTATTTATATGCAAACCGACACTTTTATACGTATAAATACTTATACGCACATCCTCAATACTTGAATTATACTTTTATACTTTTTATATACTCAATTACATAATATATACTTAAGAAATACCAAGAAATATACCAATCATATTTCCACCTCATCAATCCTCTTTCACCTTCTTTAACCAATCATATTTCACCCTTTTCCACCTTCTTTCTCCACCAATCACCTTCTCAATCCTCTTCCACCTTCTTTAACCAATCATATTTCACCATTTTCCACCTCCTTTCTCCACCAATCACCTTCTCAATCCTCTTCCACCTTTTTTAACCAATCATATTTCACCCTTTTCCACCTCCTTTCTCCACCAATCACCTTCTCAATCCTCTTCCACCTTCTTTAACCAATCATATTTCACCCTTTTCCATATTCTCTACCTATAAATACCAACCCCCTTCTACCATTTTCTTCACACCATTCTTCTCTCCATCTCTCTAATTCTCTCAATCTCTCTAAATCAAGAATTCTAAAAGGACACTAAGTGTTCGACCCATTCTTCTCTCAACTTCTATACTTCTCTCAAATCTTCCAAGCAAGGAAGAGAGCTCTAAGAGTTATAAAAGAAAACATTAAGTGTTTTAAAAGAAGCTTTGAAGCTCCAACCTCCAACTCTTCACGGAATCACCAATCGGAAAGCATATGCAATATTGTGAGTACACTCGACCCACTTTTGTTTATAACACTTTTGGGTGTAACATGTTTTACCTATACAAAAATCACAAACACTTAAACTTTATGAAACGCACAAACAATCCTATACCCATGAATACTTGAATCGTATACTTGTTGCTTGTCTTGGATATTCGTTATGCTATGCTTTAGTCATTAACTATTTTTAGCCTTCGTTTGACATGCTTAGCGCTATAGGAATTCACGCATCCACCTCCATCGTGTTATTCGTGAGGTCATGTTAAAACATCGTGATTGCGTTAAGGGTTTGATTATTAGTATTGCATGCCTTGATATTGCTCTTGTATAGATTTGGTTGCCATGAGGATTGTTAAAACTTTATTCGTATACGTATGCTATGCTTAAACTTGTGTACTCGCCTTTGCTTTTGCATTGAATTTATTTTAAAACATGTTACAGGTTGAAGGAGATGATGCTATGAAATCAAAATAGCAAGGACTTAGATACACACATTTTAGACGTTAGATTTATAAATGTTGTACCAAATTTTGTTATGTTTTATGAACTTATTGTATTGTTTCATGTTGTATTTGACAATGTTGTGAAATGAAATTTGGATTTAATTAAAAATTGTCACTTATCAGCGTTGTGAGCAATGAGCAATCTCGTTTTCTTTAATAAAGTCCAAGGTTTAAAGTGTAAGATTGTTTCTAAGTTTGTTTCTAAGGTCTAAGATTGTTTCTAAGTTTCATTCAAAATGATTTTTTATGCCACAGCGCCATTCACTTTGGCAATTTTTACCATTTTCATCCAATTTGCTTACTGGGTTTATTTTTATGTTAAAACAGTATTATTTTCATTTTCATTTACTTTTTATAATAAAACAATATAAATACTTATACATTGTATTATATATACATGTATATGTTAAAACTAATATTAACTAGAGTAAACTTCCGTTTTGCTCCCTGTGGTTTGGTCACTTTAATGATTTTGTTCCAATCGTTTAAAAAAAGCCAGTTTACTCCTTGATGTTGCTACTTTTTCACCAATTTGCTCCCCGTCCCAAACGGCGTTCATTTTAGTTGTTAAGTTTTAGTCACGTGCCCCTCACATGAGGGGCATTTCAGTCTTTTTACTTCCAAGATATTTTATGCCCTTCATTTTAAAACCCTAGCTTATTATAACCTCTTGCCATCTTGTTGAAGACCCTGCATCTTGTTGAAGAAGCTTCGAAAGAAATTCATGGCCTCCACCATAACCACCACTCGCGGCCATCACCATCACAACCATCATCCGCCGCCACATAGCCATCATCACCATTAGTGACCACTCCAGCCCAATCAACACACTCTGTCCTACCCGTCTCTTTGTCTCTCTCTACCATCTCCATCACCACCCACAACCACCGCCTGTCGCCATCATCGCCATCACCACCATCAATCAACCTCGCACAAAAATCTATCCCTAATTCCCATTTGTCTATGCAAGAACCCTAATTCCCCACACTATCAAATTTAAACAACCGCAGACAAGAACCCTGATTCCCTACACTATCAAATTTAAATAACCGCAGACGTTGATATGTGAAATTAAATTGGGGTTATTGTTCAAGGGAATTAAAAGTGGTAAGGCTTTTGGAGGGAATTAATGACAAACTGTTGCCAATCAAATGGTTTGAAAATAAATGTTGTCTGGTGCGACGCATTAATTCATGAGCGTATCACCGAGAACGCTTTCTCTTTCTAAAGGCAACTTCAATATCTTCTACTTGTCTGTCACCATCTCTATCTAACTCCTCAAAGAATCTCCTTTCTGTACATACATATGAAAGAATTACTCTTAAATTATAAAAATGGTACCACGACCATAAAGGTATAAACCAACCTTTAAGATTCTTTATATATATATATATATACTAAATAATAATTGAGAAAATGAGAAAAGACTGAAATGCCCCTTATGTGAGGGGCACATGACCAGAATTTAACGGTGGAATTGGATGCCGTTTGGGGTGGGGAGTAAAATGACGATGAGCTTCATAGATCAGGGAGTAAACTGTCTATTTTTTAAAAATTGAGACAAAACCATTAAAGTGACCAAACCACAGGGAGCAAAACAGAAGTTTACTCTGTTAACTAATTAATACAAAACCGACCATCACTCCCCCCCCCCTCCCCTTTCAGTCAACCCATTCTTTCAGATATAAACTATTCCATTTCGGATCACAATTACTTTACCCCTAAATCCTCGTGCAATTTCTCATCTTCACAACACACGTTTAGCATGCTTCACATTCACGACTTTACAGTGCCACATTAAGTTGATTTCAAGCAAAACCCTCCACTTTTCACCCTTTTTATGCCCTAATTTCAGCCACCTTTTCATATAATCTTCATTTACCACACTTTTACAAGCTTCGTATTGGGGATTTTTCGGAGAAATTATTATGTCTGTTACTATTACATAAGCATTGTTCAATTAGGGTTTTGTTAGATCATAGTAATTGGGGATTTTTTGTTTGATTGAGGTGAAATAGGTTTTAAAATGAGGTTTTTTTGCTTTCCAAAGTTTAGATTAGGGGGAATTTTAGGTACGATGTTATTGGAAAGTTGTGGTGGCAGTGGCCGGAATTTATTGTGGTGCTGAAATGTGAGGGTGAGGGGAAAGGACGAGGATGGTGATGGTGACGGTGACGGTGATGAACGGAGTTAGGTGGTGTGGTGGTGGTGGCGGCATGGTGTGGCGATGGCGTTGATAATATTGTGGTGGTGGGTGAACTTTGAAAGAGAAGAGGAGAGCTTGTAGAGAGTAGACATATACAGGGGTGGAGTGGGTGGGTGGGGTGGGTGGTTTTATTTGGATGAAAAAATATTTTTTATTTTAACGTAAATAAAAATATCTAGAGTAAATTCCCAAAGTAGAAAATAAAAATAGAAACAAAAGTAAAATGTCCGAAATTGTCTTTTATTAACAGAAAAAATAAACCCAGTTAATGAATTTGATGAAAATGACAAAAAGTGCCAAAAGTGAAGGGCAATATGGCAAAAAAAAATCGTAGTCTTGCATATATATAATTAACAAAACATATATGGTGGGGAAAGAGGCAAAGGATTTGACCCGAAACTTCTTAGTGGAAGCCAAATGGTTAAAAGAGAATCGTACACCACTCTAGAAGAGTACATGTCTGTTTCAATGGTGACTAGTACCTACGGCTTCGTAATAGCGAGATCTGATGTTGGTATGAATGATATGATCACTGAGGATACCTTTAAATGGGTAGCCACATATCCACCTATTGTTAAGGCCTCAGCTTTGATTTGTAAATTTATGAATGATATTGTCACCCACAAGGTATTACATACGTGATTAATCAAGTAATTGATACTATATACTAATTAATAATAATATTGTGAGAGATATATTGCTTTCAGGCGGAACAAGAAAAAGGTCATTGCGCTTCAAGCAATGAATGCTACCAAATGGAAACTGGTGCAACTGAGAAGGAAGCATATGAATTTATCTTGAAAAAGGTTGAAGATAAATGCAAAGTTATAAACCGAGAGTCTCTCAGGCCTACACAAATCCCATTTCCACTACTTATGTCTGTAATCAACCTTGCGCGTGTGTGTGATGTCCTTTATAAACATAACGACGGCTTTAGTCATGCTGGGGAAGAAATGATAAATCACATCAAATCGCTCTTGGTTCATCCTGCAATTATTTAAGATTCAAGATCAAAGGCTTGGGAATTGTTGGTGTTTATAATTTATGTTTCATGCATCTTTAATCAATTACGTGTTCTATTAGACTTTGCTTTCTAGAATCTGCATTGCACTTGTGTTGTAACATCATATGATTATGATTTATTGTATCTCATAACATGAATTATCATATAATATTTTTGCTTGATTATCTCTAATTTCAAATTAAATGGGGTGATTTTTTTGGATCTATATCAAATATAGAGAGAAGTTTTATTTAAGGGAAACAGTAAAATAGCAACACTGATAGCGGAAACAAAATAAAACAAATTATACTACTATACATAATTTTTATTATTTCACCGTCTCATAATTATTTAAAATCTGAGTTATATCATTTATGTAAACTAACACTCCACAAAGTAAAAATGGTATAAGTTGGTTAAAGGGTTTTTGATTAAGGGTTTTTGTTTGGAAAGATCTCAAGTTTGATTCCGACTAAGTGCAAATTCTTTAAGGGTCTGTTTGGTATGACGCAATGTAATGGACGAGTGAACGGAAAGGAGGAGTTAACGGACAAGATAACAAGTGATTGCAAGTTTGATTCCGACTAAGTGCAAATTTTCATTAAGAGGTTTTTGATTGGATTTGTGTTTTACAGGTTTTACAGAGTTTAAGAAGCTATTTAGGAGCTTTCCGGAGCATCGAAACGGAAACGGGTCCACCGGGATTGTGAAATGAAAATGGAAAAACAGAAAAACAAGGATTGGAGAGGCCGTCGACGACGCTCCCCGGGCCCTCGGCGACGCCCTCCAGAATTGTCCATAGGCAAAAATTTGTCGTAGGCAGTAGATTAGAGTATCAGAGGAAAACCCAAACAACCACGGGCCGTCGGCGACGCCCCATATGGCCGTCGGCGACGCCCTCTCCTGATGTCAGACTCGAAATTTTCTTGTTTGTTGATTGGGGACGGGTTATAACACAAGTTTTGACCATCTTCAAGGGAGTTACGCAATTGGGGAGTTTGAAACATCATCTTGGAGCAAAGAACACCACAACCTTCAATCACAATCCATCCAATTTATCCCTCATCATCCGAATTGATCATCCATCATTCTAAACCCTAATCCATCATCATTATCATCAATCCTTTCATCATCATCATCCACTCTAAACCCAATCATCACATCAACATCACCATCATCAAAGCTTCAAGATGTTCATGTTCGAGTTTCAATCATTCGGCAATTGTATTCCGTTCACCATGAGCGGCTAATCTCTTCGGGTTCCACCCCGGTGTAGGTTTTTGTAAGTTCTAGGGTTTGACATTGTTTTGAGTTTTGATTTGTGACAAATTGTAGTTTGATTTTGGAACCTATGATAATTGACTTGCATTTGTATTGTATTCATGAATTGTCGAGTGAGTTATGAAATTTGACTTTGCGAAATGTTTATGGGCAATTATACCTTGTCTAGGTTAGAATTTACATGTTATTGGTGACGAAGTGCATCGTAGTCCGTCGTTTACGACGTCGATGGCATTTGGCACCTAAGCCATGGAACACTAAACTCGTTGATCATTTTTACAATTGAATTGAACCTAAAATGTGTAGGAACCCTAGGACTTTGATTACCGAACCGGGTGTGAACCTTGTTCTTTATTATTGTTCAAAACCTTTTAATCAAGTTTTTCGTGAAAGTCTCATCTGTTTAAGTCTTCGTAGTCAATTAATTAAAAGAAATTTTGTCGGTTTGATCCGACATCCCAATTTAAACATACAAATTAATTAATCTTATAGCAAGCTTCATAAAAGTGAAAACATACATTTAAATCAATCTTGTCCTTATGCAAACCATAAACTCTTCGTGGTTCGACCCCTTACTACCACTAACGCATTGTTAAGGTAATTAGGGCATATAAATGTTATCTTTGACCGGGGCGCGACACTCTGATCATAGTGGTGGTCAGAAGTGGAGACAATGGCAGTGGGTGTGGCAAGGGTGGGGTGGGGGTTGTGACAATGGTGGCGGGTGGCGGCGGTGGTGGTGCTCGGTGGCGGGTAACGGCAGAGGTGGGTGGCGGTTGTGGTTTAGGTGTGGGTGTTGGCGGGTGAGGGTGGTAGAGGGGGTGACGCTGTAAGGCGGTGGCAGTGGGTGGTGGCGGGTGACGGTAGGGGCGGAGTTGTTGGAGGTGGGTAGCAGCGAGGTTGGGTGACGGCGGTGGTGGTGCTCGGTGGCGGGTGACGGTAGAGGTGGGTGGCAGTTGTGATGTTGGTGGTGGTTGTCGGCGGGTGACACGTGGTAGGGGGGTGACGCTACAAGACGGTGGTGGTGGGTGGTGGTGGGTGACAGGAGGGGCGGAGGTGTCAGAGGTGGGCAGCGACGGAGGTGGGTGATAGCGGTGGGTAGTGGCAGTAAGTGGTGGCGGGTGACAGCAAGGGCGGAGGTGGGTGGGGGCGGCGATGGGTGATGGCGGGGGCGGAGATGGGTGGCAAAGATGGTGATGGTGGTCGAAGGCAGATGTGGGTGGCGGCGGTTGTGTGTGGTGGCACGTTTGGTGAGTTGTGGTTTTGTTAGTGAAGTGTGAAAGGGGGGATGGAATGAAAAAATTGGGGGGGGGGGGAGAGGATGGATGGAATGATTTTGAGGAAATGAAATGCCTTTTGTAATGGATGATTCCATTCCTTCAACCAACCAAATACTCTTTTATCCACTACCTCATAATGTTCCATTCCATTTCATCTCTTTTTCAAGTATATCCTACCTAAATATAGACAAGAATCACTGAGAAAGATTCAAACTTGGGGAGAGGATATAAGACTTTACCCTTTGAAGTAAGCTAAACACCATCTAATCTGCCATTAAAAGTATACTAATAATAATAGTACTAAAAAACAACAAAACGATAAAATAATAACAATAATATAAGTACAAATAAAATAAGAAAATAATAGAAAAAATTTACTTAACAGTTTATGATTTGAGTGAATGTATAAGAGAAAGACTATTTTATGATTTGAGGGAATGTATCAAGCGAAAAAACATATATAAAGCATGAAAAACATGTTCGTGCGATATCCATCAGTCATTTATCAAATCAGTCATTTATTATTATTGTTTCAAAGAGTTATAGTCCTCTCATGTTTAAAGTTTTTTATAATTATTCATTTCATCAATTATTAAAAGTTTAAAAGGGTTGTATTATCGAAAATCCAAGTTTCATATTTTATACCCTCTATACGACTTCTATAGCACTATACGAGTCGTATAACGGTTAACACAATTCCAAGTTGAGACATCTCCTGCCATCACATGGGTATCTGTACGCATTATATAGGTCTATACAATGCGTATAGTTTACGAGATATACAATGACCCAAAGCTAATGGATTTGATATGTAGATCTTATCTATACGAAGATACACTTCGTATTGACCTATACGAGGCTTATAAGTGGTTAGTTGCATAATTACTTCTTCCTTTATAATCAACACTCGGGGATGAATGATATTCAAACAAACAATATTTAAACGATCCAACAAATCAAACCACATTCATCTTCTATAATTCTAACACAAGCACGTTAGGCGACGTCTTAGTGGGACGAAAACTATTTTTTTTTGTCCGATCATCTAACCATTCATTTCTTCGAGAGAGAATCCTAGTTTAAGATTTATTCACTTGTTTTCTTGTTTTGTTTATGAAATAGTTACCACACACTGTTGAAATAGTTACCACACACTGTTGGATAAGTCTACTTTAAGATTTATTCACTTTTTTTCATGTTTTGTTTATGAAATACTTACCACACACTATTGTTTTAGGAAGGGTCTGACAATCCTGATTCTAATGAGATAAGGGTGAATAATCATCATGAGAAAAAGGTCATGTCCGGCTTTCGTTCTTATCACAAGGAACCGTGATTGCCAAACCTGAACGAGGTAAGTGTTGGGTTATATATAAGATCTGCTGATATGAAAGCCAAAACCCAAGGGAACCATCTTCCCTACCTGATGGATTAAGTTGAAGTACAAACGATGGTCCAGAATTCACCCCCTTGAAGGCTTCTTAAACAACTACCAAAGTGCTGGTACAGAACTGTTGCCTCAAAGAATAAGAGAACAAAAGTACAAGTGCTGGATTGTTGAAGTGTTGGTCAACTAGTCAACAGTCAAGGAAACATAAGTCAAGGCTGAAAACCAGAAGACCAAGTCAACAAGTTAAACATGACCAAAAGTACTGGATTTGAAAATGTTGACAATTTGGAATTTATCCTTCTGAGCATGTCCCACATTACCCCTAATCCAAATACTCACTCACCCATATCAACACATGATCATATCCCTTATCCACCAAGCCAAAATCAAAATTCTCAAGCCACAATGTCACATGTTCCCTCGCATGCTTACATGTCTACACCAACTATATCATAGGCATATGCAACAATAGTTTCTTAAACTGCTAGTTGCCTTGCACCAGGTTCAAGTCACCAAAGTTAATTTCTTCACTCAAAACTTTGTAGTTTGGAGCACTATGTCAGATGATGTACTCAACAATAATATTGTTATGTTTGTAGCAAATTCAAGCAAATATAAAGACAAATGAACCCATTATGTCTGAGGATTCTCTAGGTGAAAGACTCAACTATAAAATTCTAAAGAAAACTATTGATAAACCCTCAGATGTCATCGCTGTGAATCTGACACTTGTGTCAACAAATGAAATCATCAAAAATGGATTCTTTCACTTTGATAGTCTGTGGTATGTTGATAGTGGGGGATCTAGACACATGACATGTTGTAAAAGTCTACTTTCTCATTTCAAAGCCCATGGTGGATCATATATATCCTTTGAAATGGCTCTAAAGGTAAACTCGTAGGGGCTTGTGAGGTAAATGCTTAAAATCTGAAATTTGAAAATGTTGACAATTTGAAATTTATCCTTCTGAGTGTGTCAAAAATGTGTGGTAAAGGATATGCACATTCTTCACCAAACTCCTGTAAAATTGTTGGCCAACAGAAAATTGAATGCCTAATTGCCATGATGCTCAACTTGTGGTCCAACAGAAGTGGAAATGTATATGTGGTCGACATGCTGGAAAACAACCCCATGCCACAAAGTGTATGTCTATTTTCCTAGGCATCTCCAAAAGAAACTGAACTATGGCATAGGAGGTTAGGCCATATCAATCTACAAACTATCAATGATATTTCAAGCAAGGTCTTGTAAGAGGACTTCTGAAAAGTGTTCAAATGTGATCAACATTGTAGGATCTAAGATTTCCTACAAGCCTACTAAAGAATCCTAAACTACACAAGATTTCCTACATGTCCATTTAATAATCCAAAACCACTGGATGTATTCAGATGCTTGATCTTGATCTATTTGCGCCTTTTAAGATAATAAGTCTGGCAAAAAAGAGATAGTGTTTAGTCATTGTTGATGACTATTCAAGATTCACTTGTACTTATTTCTTACATTCCAAGCAGTTTCATTTGATGGTAGAGAAACAATATGATCTACCTGTTAAAATTCTCAGAAGTGATAATGGAATTCAATTCAGAAATCATATAGTTGATACCTTCTGTGAATCCAAGGAATTGTGAGGCAATTTAGTGCACCTAGATCCCCTCATGAAAATGGCATGGTTGAAAGAAAAAAAAACATAACTCTAATTGAAGCTGCAAGATCAATGCTACCTGATTCTGGCTTACCACTCTCCTTCTGGATAGAACAGTAAATATTGTTGGTATGTGCAAGACAAAGTTTTAATCATTCAGAGACATCAAAACATTGCCTATGAAATGCCTATAAGATCAAGCCATTAATTTCTTTCTTTAGAATATTTGTGTGTGCATGCTTTATTCTGAATTTAAAAAACTTCAATATTAAAATTTACTGCCAAGGTTGATTGTGGATATTTAGTTGGATACTCTTCAACTTCAAAATCCTATAGAGTGTTCAACTCCAGAACAAAGGTGATAGAAGAAACTTTAAATGTCAAGTTCAATGAATTATCCACACTCAAAATGCCTGCTAATTCTGTTGAATTATTTTATCTAGAAATCTTAAAATATGAACCAAGAAATGATCCATCAATTTCTAGTGTTAATCAAACTACTGAAAGTAAAATAACAAATTACAGAACATATGTTTTCATACCATCATTATCATATACGAACCAGAAAGACCAAACTACTGAAGATAGCTTTTACTTTGGCACAATAGTTCCAGCACTTTCTGATGGTTCATATGAGTACACACCTACCAAGGGTTAGGAGTTCTGAGACCCAAACTACTGGTGTATCAAAAACTGTTATTGAACCTCTTAGTCTAATGCAACCACCACCAATCTACACTGATACACCCAATGATTGGACAAATGATCAATTTGAACCCTGTTCCTCAAACACCATAGCAAACATTGTACCTTATGTAGGAGGGCATCCTTTTTTAAAATTTCATCCTCCAAAACAAATCATAAGAGATATGAATAAAGGAGTCCTCACCAGAAGTCAAACTGCCAACATCTGTCTATTTGTTAGTTTTCTGTCCATGAATGAACCTCTAAAATGTCAAGATACCTTTAAAGACAACAACTGGGTAGAAGCCATGCAACAAGATTAGTACAATTCAAATGACAAAAGGTCTATGAACTTGTACCATTGCCCAAGGGAAAGTGTCCCACATTTGGAGGAAGTAGGCATTTAAAAACAAACAGATGAAAGAGGAATTGTGGTAAAGAACAAAGCAATGCTTCTGGTCAGGGGTGAGAAAAGAAAAGGAATTGGCTATGATGAAACATTTGCTTCAAGAGCCAGCTTAGAGGCTATCAGGTTGTTTCTAGCTTTTGCTATAAGTATACCAAATGGACATTAAGTGTGCACTTCTTTACAGAAATATCAATGAAGAAGTATATGTATGTCAACCCACTGGTTTTGAAGTTACCCGTTATCCAAATTATATTTACAAGCTTGACAAAGCTCTGTATAGACTTAAACAAGCCCCAAGAGCCTGGTATGAAACCCTTTGGTCCTCTTAATTTCTAATAATTTAAAAGGGGTAAATTGATAAAACATTGTTTTTAAAATGGAAGGGAAAGGACCTGACAGTTGTTCAAATATATGTTGCTGACATAATTTATGCATCAACCAATGCTAAGTTATCTAAAACCTTTCAAAATTTGATGACCTCAAAGTTTGAAATGAGTGCCATGGAAGAGTTACAATGTTTTCTAGGCTTGCTAGTGAAACAACTTAAGAGAGGAACTTTCATACATCAAACCAAATATGTGAAAACCTTTCTTAAAAAATTTGATTTAGAAAACTATAAAACTTACACAACTCCTATGTGTACATCCAAATCATCGGATTCTGATCCAAGTAAAAAACCAGTATATGAGACCTTGTATAGGTGTATGATAGGCTCATGTTTGTATCTAACTTCATCAAGACCACATATCATGTTTGCCATTTATGTGTGAGCAAGATATCAAGCCTCTCCAAGAGAGTCACATATTATTGTTGTGAGAAGGATATTCAGAGATATCTAAAAGTGCCTCAAACCCTAGAAATCTGGCATCCAACTAATGACAATCTTGAGTTGGTTGGCTTTTCATCTAGTGACTTTGCAAGGTGCTTGACAACAAGAAAATCAAACACTGGTGGATGTAAGTATTTAGGCAATGCCTTAATTTCCTGGCAAAGCAAGAAATAAATTGTTGTATCTAACTCAACTGTTGAAGGAAAATGCATTGCAATGATTACGAATCTAGAATCTTTGTACGTAAATAAAGGTTAATTAGTGGTGGTTTCAATGAGGATGAATTATAGTTGTTTATCCGTAAATAAAGGTTAAAACACAAGTTCAGAATTTTTGTCATTTGGTTGTCGATGACGACAAACTACTGTTGTTTGTCCGAAATTTACGACTCTGTATTGTGAGTTGTCGTGGCTTCTGTCTACCCCACCAGAACCTTTGTGTATTGCTGGTTTGGATGAATGTGAAGTTGTAAGATTTTATTGTTTCACCTGATTGATCATGCTATTGGTAGTTCGTTTTGATTAAACATAGATTATTTAATTTCATCTTTTTTACCGTTGGTGAAAAAAGATTTCATAATGCACACCAATGTTGTTGTGTTAACAATAACTTTTAGGTTATGATTAAGAATCTAGAATCTATATATGAGCCTCTTTGTAACATCTTTAAATTAGTTTTTGATTGATTTTTTTCCCTATATTATTGATAAAAGTTGTTTACATTTTCATTCTTAACTTATAGGTTGCCAATGTCTACTTCCGACGAACCAGTGGATGTTTTCGAACGGCTAAACCTTGTTTTTGACAAGGTTTCAGAGTCGGATCGTAGGATCGCCCAGACTCTCGACAAGCTTATCAAGCGTGTCTCTAAGAAACGCGAGTAGCAAAGGAGCTTCAAAAATGTAACCAAGTTCCAACGATTAATACATATGTTGTTTTGCAATCTTATAACAATCATAATAAATAAATAGATACTCTATTATTAACATATTTAGATTATTATAACAAAAATATTAAAATTTATATGAGATGATATATGAATAATAGTAATCTATTTATTTTTATTATTAAAATAATTATTATATCGATTGTATTACATAATTTATAAATCAAATTGTATATAACTTTTATATTATTGATGTATAAAATTAGATTAATTCAACCCATTTAATATACCGGTTTTTCAAAGATATAACTTAACGTGTTTGACCATTGTATTTTCTATTGAAGAACCACCTCCGTAATCACCTTATCCATCGTGTATTGAGTATATCTGTTAGTTATTTTAAATATAATTTTTTTATTATTTGCTAATAAAATTAGATATATTCAACCCATGTAATACATGGCTTTTTATAAACATATAACTTTTATTTTTTAACATATAAAATTATATGTATTCAACTTGTGTAATAATATTGTTTTATTATTTAGTATATAATATTACATTAATTCAACCCACACAATATACACGAGTTCCAACCTAGTAATGTCACACCCTGAATTTCCAACCAAACACCGGTGGGCCCGGGTAGGGAATATCGTGACATAAGTTGATATCATCATAGTCAATTAAACACAGCACAGCGGAAGTCTTGGATTTAAATTATATTACAAACCGAAATGTTCAAAGTTCAAAAATAATATACAGATGGCTTGTAACGAAAGATCCACAGTGGATCGTAAAATGTACAAAAATTATAACAGACTTTAGGGAGATCTAAGGATTTGCAAGATCCTCTTATATCACTACCGAGCAGCTTCCAACCTATTTCGTATTGTACCTGCAAGCTTAGTCTTTTGAAAATACGCCAGCTTTCGATGGTAAATACACCCGACTGACTCATTTTGAAAACATTTTAAAAATTAGATTTAAGTGCACAGGGCACAAATATTTTATAACTTGGGAAAGTCAGCTTTGTAACCTTGTTAACAGCTTTACATGTTTTTCAATACATATGGGGCCATGTACAGAGACCGAGACATGATTAACGTACACACCACTTATGAACCCACGAAGGAGTTATCCCCAACTTTGGGTAAAAATAATTTTAGCATTCCATCTGTCGGGTGTATGCCTACACCCCGTGCTTTGGTCGTGGCCATTATCTAATGTAATGAGCCAAGGATATCCAGGACACGGTCGTTAACCCCCAATGTTTAAGTTATCAAACAAAACTGATTAAAACGGAATATACGGATTTACTAGCCACAATCCGGCATTCGATTGATCCCATTTCGACCAAGCGGTAATAATTTACCATAACCCAAGCCCGTATAGGGAAAATAAGTCAAGAGTATTTACCTGAGCTAGTCTTGATTTAAAATGCAAGATTTAATATTTCAGCCGTACTCAAAATGAAATAAGTGCAGATAGCATTTACTGGAAGGCTTAGTCTGGATTATGCATAAGCTAACCAATTAGAATGCTAACGGTCTTTATTTAAGTCATAGACTTAGACCGACTAGCTTTAAGGATCAAAATCGGTACGATACGCTAGATTAAGCGATGACCGGATAGAATGTAGTTTAAACCCAACAAGTACTTAAGACTTGTATAGTATGGGTAAACAATTAACATTCTGGAATTGAGATTAAAATGATAAGGTTAAACCCGTTTCGGTTAATTTTCGTAAACTAGTTACATATATTTAACTGTATGCTATAAGCGATATCGGGTGACCGGATGAGTCATGAACAAGTTCTATATGTCATTATACTGTAAATAAGTTGTAATATCAGTAGGATATCAACTTATATCCGAAAAGGTTTGAAACGAAATTATGCCTCATAAGGGCGTTTTGGTAATTATATGTCGTATAAAAGGAACTTGCGTGTATTCTGATGTTATGATCATAAACATTCTGGAAAAATACTTAATTTGTGATAATGTCAGTAAGATAGCACACATAATTGTGGTTTATGGTTTAAGACCAAACTATGCACCGAAAGGGCATTTTGGTCATTTAAAAGTATAGTTACGATATTATACTAAAATCATTTATGATCAGAATGTTAACATCATAATAGGTTAATTACATTAACATATCAGTAGGTAATTTATTTGCAAGTCCTTTGTTGATGAAAACCTTATTTTATGTAAAAAGGGCATTTTAGTCAAATTTTGACATTTTACGGAACTTGTGCATAAACGCAGATTATGTTATGATCAAGTAATATAACCTCAGAGGGTTATGCTACATTACATTACGATCATAATGCGACCTTAATTCAGAAGTTAACTAATCTAAGTCGGGCCAGAATCGAAAGTCAAAGTAGAAGTCAAACTTCACGACTTTCGGTTGCGAACCGACTCTAGGACTGAAATTGACGGATCAAACATGTTCCCACATGTTCTAATAATTATTACCAACTTGTTTAATGCCAAAAATATATTTATAACATATATAAACTCAGATTATAATTTTTATGAAATCTGACCCGTTTGATTTTTTAAAATAATAACTTTGACCCATCAATTGACCTAGTAAACGTGATCCTTAGGAGGTTCCCTTTTAAGAGATTAACACCTACCTAATTACGATCACTTAGCCATGTTCATATTGAACAATGGCTGGACCATAATGGTCTTAACCAAAAGTCAAGGCATTTGTCAAAAATGCTTGACTTTTGGCTATTAAATGCCTATAAAAAGAAAAGAGTAGAGAATTTAAAGTGATCCAAGAGAAACTTAGAACTCAAAGGGAAGCTCCCAAATGGCCAGGAACTTCCAAGAGTGTAATAGAGAGGAGAAGAAGTGAATGAGCAAGGAAATGAGTGAGCTTGAGTTGCTTATTTATAGTACAAGAGGGTGTGTGAAGATGAAGCCAGGTGTTACAGGTGTTCTAGGATCATCACAAGTTCTAGCAAGGTGTCAAGAACTAAAAGTGTGGCAAATTGCAGGAGAGGTGGCATCTTGACAGAATTTTGGGGTTTTGACACTTTTAGTCCCTCAAATTTAGTTTTGTGGATTGTCATGAATTGTCCCTTGACTTATATCCAATGACATAATGATACAACTTGGTCTATTCGTTCAACACGAGATGTATTGAAGAAGAGTACGAACGACCGAACACGTTAACGGGTGTCACACTAGGTGTTCTTATGACTTATAAGCGTTTACTAGCTTAAACGTGAAAGATACGAAACACTTATGCTTTAATGGGTTAAATCACCCAAGCTAGTAAGGTTTAAGGTTCGGTGAAATGTGTGATACCAAGAATGGTGAATCACAAGATATTACTTAACCGGGAGTCATTCGGTCGAAAAATGACTTAAATACGCAAGGAAAATGTAATAATAAAGTCTAGGGGCCTTAGGGTTAATAGTTGAAAGTTTATATGGTTCAAAACTGAAGTTCTAAGGCTTCGGCCGGTTAAGCTAATCGGCTTCGCCGTAAACCGGTGCAAATGTAGCTTACGGTTAGGTTTAAATTCTAACCAGAAAGCCGGACCGTAGGTTACTGTCAGGTTAAATTTTTTTTTTGGATATTCTAAAGGGGTTGAGTGGCTAACTTAGTTGAGGTATTTATATTTTATATTTATTTTATTTTTATCTATATTTTTTTAAGAGTATATAATGTGTCGGTTTATTACCGAACACGAATTTTACGAGGTGTTACAGTAATATAAATATATTAATTATCAATATCTAAGTTTTATTAATAGAATATAAATATATTAACGTAATATCTAATATACATATATGTATAATTCAAAAAATTTAATACTATTTTAATTTATTCTAATCTAACTTATAATAAAAATTACTATTAATCACAGGCGTCGTATTATCTTTGAATATCTCTCAATTTGTACATATAGTTTCATTTAATATTTTGATATAACCTTTTAGCATTTTATAATAATATTTAAAAACTTATTTATTTTATCAAATATAATTTGTAGTAAGATGGGTATTATGTTTACCTTTTTTTTCTTCTCCTCCTTCTATTCTATACAAATCATAAACATATTAGAATTTTTTATATCTGTCTTGATGTTACACACTTTTCTATTTTATCTTAATATACATATAGTATATATCATGTCGCAAATAAAAAGATTATATATGTAAAAAATATCTTTATTTATTCCATCCCAAAAGAGATGTCCAACTAGAATATGAAAATCATTATATTATGGTAAACTATATTTCGATAAAAAATTGAATTAAAAAAATAATCAAAGTTATGTTGGTGTTTTATTTGTTGCTGCTTAGGTGTATGAATCCATCTTATATAATCTAATTTTTAATAATGATTCAAATTAATATTGTGTGGCAAACTCTCTTTTAATCTCACAGTTTTATTTTAATACTGGATATCACTTATTATAAATATAGAAATAATTATTTCATGATTATAATAATGAATAATGGATTTTTTGACAAGTCAAATATTCAATATCGTATTTTGTGGTAGTTGATATAATTTGAAGTTAAAATTCATACTTGAATTATTTCAAACTAGTTTTCATTATTATCTATCACTTCAGTTTTATGATTTAAAATCTTTCTGTGTACCTCCTTTAATAACAAGTGTAGTACTGAATTTCATAATATGTTTAGATTATATAGAAAAACATATATTTAAAAAAAACTTAATTTTAAAAATAACAATCTAAAAAATTCAATAAATATGTATATATTTCCATTTCACACTGTATCTTTTATTCGGTCACAATGTAATACACGGGATATAAAAAAAGACAACTGTGTCTTGTTACATGTTTCGTGATGAAAATAAATAAAATTTAAGGACAATTGTTATCTAAAGTTGGTTTGTTTTATTTCAAGGACAATTGTTATTTTAAGTTTGTTTGTTTTTTAAAATCACCAGTGTTTTCACATGGTTTGTTCATGACTTTTTTCAGAGTCAAAAATAGGGATAAATAAGAGTAAAAATATGGATAAATAACTGTTGATATTGATGAAACGAGAATCTTCCAAGTAAGACATTCAATATTGTTTACAAATAAGTTTTTAGATATATGTAATTCGTATTTGTGTTAATAAATTTGTAAATTGTAAATTTAACATTGATATGTAATTTTTAATTGTTACAAGTATTGTAATGGTAATTATTTATTATAAATATTTTTTATTGTATCTTTTTTTTATCTGCCCTTTTAATACATTGGTCTATAACCTAGTAATACTATATAAAAACCTCTCCATCAACTGAGTTTTAATATGTTTATCAACATATATATTTTAAAATATACATATCGTAGTAATATAACATTTATTAATCAAATATAACAAAATAACATTTATTAAATAATAAACAATGAGCTAATTAAGTATAATTAAATTATGACATAATTTGACATCAGTAAAAAGATAAAGTAAAATAAGTGTATGAAAATAAATATATAAAAAAGTTTAATTTTTTTATAAACAATCTAAAGAAAAACATTTAAATCATCAATAAAAAATAAAGTAAAATAAGTGTTTGAAAATATATAAAGAGTTTAATTTTTTTACTAACAATCTAAAGAATAAACGTTTAGATAAATAATATTTCAAGTACATTGTTAGACAGTGCAAAAAGTATTTAGTAGATATCAAATATCGCGTATTTAATAATTATTAGATTTCCCCATGTGTTACTGCGGTTCAAAATATAAAGTAAGACGAATTTTTACAATGAAAACATATTATATTTGACCAAACTTGTTTTTGAACAAAAGTTACAGCAAAACGTAGGCAAACTAAAAATGTACATAAAAATAAACATGAACACGTATTATATTTGATCCGACTTACTTGCGAAAGAAATTTTCGTTGGAACGTTAACCAACTTGAACCCATACCCACACATACATAAAAATAAGTATGTAAGAAGATCAAGTTTTTTTAAGTTAAAGAATAGTATGCCGCGTCATCGAAACGTAAAGTAACTCGAATTTTTATCATCTAATAAATTTATTTCGAAATGCAAATTCTCTAATGGTCTATTTGGTATGACGCAATGTAATGGACGAGTGAATGGAATGGACGAGTTAATGGAATGGACGAAATAATAGAATAGATCATTACCATTCCATGTCTTGTTTGCTTACCATGTGAGAATGAAATGGATCATTACTTTATGTTGCTTAGTAGTAACGAATAGACGAAGTAATAAAACCAAAGGTGATTGGCAGAAAAAGAGATGGAATGAAAAAAATTGGGGGAGGGGGGGGGGGGGGATGGATGGAATGATTTTGATGGAATAAAATGATTTTTGAAATGAGTGATTACATTCCTTCAACGAACCAAACACTCTTTTTCCATTACCTCATAATGTTCCATTACATTTCATCTCTTTTTCCAGCATATCAAACGCTACCTATTTATAAACAAGAATCACTGAAAAAGATTCAAACTTGGGGAGATGATATAAGACTTTACCCTTTGAAGTAAACTAAACACCATCTTATCTGCCATTAAAAATATAATAATAATAATAATACTAAAAACAACAAAACGATAAAATAATAACAATAATATAAGTACAAATAGTAATATTAAAATAGGAAAATAATACATAAAAAATTTATTTAAAAGTTTATGATTTGAGTGAATGTAATAAGCGAAAGACATATTTTATGATTTGAGGGAACGTATCAAGCGAAGAAAACATATAAATAGCATGAAAAACATGTTCATGCGATATCCGTAATCCATTTATCAAATCAATCATTTATTATTATTGTTTTCAAAGACTTATAGTCCTCCCATGTTTTAAACCTTTTATATTATTCATTTCATCAATTATTAAAAGTTTGAAAGGGTTGTATTATCGCAAATAAAAGTTTCCTATTTTATACCCTCCATACGACTTCTATAGCACTATAAGAGTTATATAGGGTTAACACAAATTCCAATTGAGACATCTCCTACCATCACGTGGCTATCTATACGCATTATATAGGTCTATACAATGCGTATAGTGTATGAGATATACAGTGACACAAAGCAAATAGATTTGATGTGTGGATCTTACCTATACACTTCGTATAGACCTATACGAGGCTTATAAGTGGTTAGTTGCATAATTACTTCTTCCTTATAATCAACACTCGAGAAGAGGATATAAGACTTTACCCTTTGAAGTAAGCAAAACATCTGATCTGCCATTGAAAATAATAATAATAGTAATAATAATAATAATAATACTAAAAAAACAACAAAACTATAAAATAATAACAATAATATAAGTACAAATAGTAGTATTAAAATAAGAAAATAATAAATAAAAATTTACGTAAAAGTTATGATTTGAGTGAATGTATGAAGCGAAATACATATTTTACGATTTAAGAGAATGTATCAATAATTATTATCAACTTGTTTAAGTGCAAAAAATATATTTATAACATATATAAACTCAGATTATAATTTTTATGAAAGCTGACCCGTTTGATTTTTTAAAATAATAACTTTGACCCATCAATTGACCTAGTAAACGTGATCCTTAGGAGGTACCCTTTTAAGAGATTAACACCTACCTAATTACGATGACTTAGCCATGTTCATATTGAACAATGGCTGGACTATAATGGTCTTAACCAAAAGTCAAGGCATTTGTCAAACCCAACTGACTTATATGAGGCTTATATGTGGTTAGTCGCATATAAACCCAACTGACTCATTTTGGAAACATTTAAAAATATGATTTAAGTGCGTATCAGCACAAAATCTTTTATAACTTGGGAAATTTGACGTTACAACCTTTTTAACAGATTCACATGTTTGTCCATACATACAGGCTCCAATGCGAAAACCAAGACATGATTAAGTACACACCACTTACGGACTCACGAAGGAGTTATCCCAATGACATGGGTGGTTGCATTTGAGCGTCTGTCGGGTGTATGCCGACACCCCGCGCTAAGGTCATGGCCATTATCTAACGTAATGAACCGAGGATATACAGGACACGGTAGTTAAACCCCGATGTTTAAGTTATAAAAAAATTGATTAAAACAGAATATGCGGATTTACTAGCCACAATCCGGCATTTGATTGATCACATTTTTGGCCAAGCGATAATAGTTTACTGTAACCCAAGCTCGTATATGGGAAATAAGTCGAGAGTATTTACCTGAGCTAGTTTTTGTTTCAACGCAAGATTTATTAACTCAGCCGTACACAAAAGCACTAAGTGCAGATAGAATTTACCGGAATGTCTCTATTCTGGATTATGACATAAGCTAACCAATTAAATGCTAACGGTCTTTCTTATGTCATAGACTTAGACCAACTAGCGTACATGATGAAAACGTATAACGCTAAACGATGATCGGATAGAAAGTAGTCTAATCCCAACAAGTACTTTGACTTGTGTAATATGGATAAACTATAAACATTCTGGATTTTGAGACTTAAATGACAAGGTTAGACCCGTCTCGGTTAATTTTTGTAAACTAGTTACATATGCTTAACCGTACGCAAATCAGCGATATCGGGTAACCGGATAAGTCATGGACAAGTTCTATATGCCATTACACTTTAAATAAGTTGTAATATCAGTAGGATATCAACGTATATGCCCGTTAAGGTTTTAAAACGAAACTATGCCTCATAAGGGCATTTTGGTAATTTCATACCTTATAAAAGGAACTTGAATATAATTTAATATTATAACCATGAGTATTCCGGAAAAATAGCTTATTTATGATATAATATCAGTAGGATATCAACTATATGTGAAATTTATCTTTTATGACCAAATTATGCACCGAAGGGACATTTTGGTCATTTTACACATAGTTTATAAATTATTTGGGATTCTGAGTTTGAATTATGTACCTACTGTAAAAGATATTTAAAATAAGTTTTAAAATCAGTAGGTAACAAGTCTTGGTTGGTAAATATGGTTTGAAACCATACTATGCGCCGAAACGACGCTTATGTCGTAAAATGACGATTTATGTGATGTTTAATGAAAACTGATGTTAAGGTCAGGTTAACATGTCTTAGATATGTTATTTAATATGACATATCAGTAGGTAAATGATTTACCTTGAAAATATTTATATTAAAAACATTTTGTAAGCCACAAGGGCTAAAATCGTCATTTATCGACATAGTTTAAGGACCTGTTCATAAACGCAGTTTATAATCTGATTTGACATCCCAAACAATTCTAATTATAATATTACATCAGTAGGAAACTCATTTTCAAGTTCGTTATCATATAAACCTTATTTTATGCAAAAATGACATTTTAGTCAAAATGGCATAATTACGAAACTTGTGCATAAACTCATATTCTGATTATGATCATGTAATATAACCTTAGAGGGTTATGCTATATTATATTATGATTATAATGCAACTTTAGATCAGTAGCTAACTAATCTAAATCGGGTCAGAATCGAAAGTCAAAGCAAAAGTCAAACTTCACGACTTTCGGTTGCAAACCGACCCTAGAACTGAAATTGATGAGCCGAACATGTTCTTACATGTTCTAATAATTATTACCAACTTGTTTAAGTGACAAAACATGTTTTATAACATATATAAGCTCGAATTATAATATTTCCGAAAAATGGCAAGTTTGACTTTTTAACAATAACTTAGACCCGTCAATTGATCTAGCAAATGTGATCTTCAGGAGGTGCCCTTTATAGGGACCAACACCTACCTTATTATGATCACTTAGCCATGTTTGTTACGAACAATGGCTGGACCATAATGGTCTTTGTAACATCCGTCAAAAACGGATTTACCAAACCCGCTCCGTTTATCAACCGAACAGTCAGTCAAAATTTTCGTTGCGAATTAAATGCCCAAATATTTTTAAACGATACGTAATCGATTATTATACGGGAATATATAATTAGTTTTTGAAAAACTGTTAAAAAACGCAAAATAAAAATACATAGGTTCTGCCGGGTTTCGAACCCGGGTCTGAACCGGTTCAACATCAGTCTTAACACACAACACACAAACCACTGCGCCACTTGTTTTGTTTGTTATATATTGAAATCATTTAATTGATATCATGACGTTACGAATTCAAAACCGGCGCCCAATAGTTCAGTCGTCGGAAATCCCGGAAATCTCACGAGTCTTAACGACAACTTACGTTATAACGTAAACCATTACTAAGACATCGGTTATAACCGACGTCTGAGTCCGCGACCAAAGTTATAACCGCTGGAGTTTTTATAATTTACGAATCCAGTCGGAAATCGGGCCAAATACATTGACGATTTGTTCTATAAATTCACCCACAACCCACCGCAAACTTTTTCGCTCAAAACCACACCTTTACCGGACGTAATTCCACTCGCCGGAATTAATCTGTTCGTCGCCGGAAAACCGGTTTCTCCATTTCCGAGCCTTATTGAACCTCCTAAGCTTATACCGAAGTCACCCACACCCTTTGTAAGTTTTCTGAAGTTTCCCTGCTGCAAGATACCTGACGCCGGAGTTAATTTCTGTCGCCGGAGTTCTGCCGGAAAACAGAGGAAAACGAGTCGGTATACCTCACGCTTATTTTCTTTTCTTTATACTCATATCTCACCTTAATGAACTGTAAGACGCTAAGAAACCGATTAAAACTTCGAACCAGTCTGTTACCGATTCTGGTTAAAACTCAACGAGGAAGACGATGTTTCGGAACGTATATGTATAATTAAAATCAGGATATTACTCGGGTTAGACACACAGTCCAGCGGTGGACTGTGTGCACATTAAACATACAAACGTCTCGAGTTCGAATCCGGTTTCACACACGCTGCCTTAATAAAAATGATTTTTTTTGATTAACTGAACCGGAGTCGCCACAGGTATATGTTAAGTATATTAATAATCGGAATAATAACCAAGTTAGACACACAGTCCAGCGGTGGACTGTGTGTATGTTTAAGTCGCACGTCACGAGTTCGAGTCCGGTCTTCTGCACCGACTCGGACAATTATCTATTTTTTTTAAATAAGACAGAAAAGGAAATAACTAAATTGTGTTTAAGTATAATAAAAATCAGTAAAGTTAACAAGTTGCACACACAGTCCAGCGGTGGGCTGTGTGTTAGTTTAAGCCACAGGTCCCGGGTTCGAGACCTGTGGAGCGCACCGTCCGAATTGATTTAAATCGTTTTTAAAAATAAAGGATTTCTGTTTAAACATAATTAATATATATATATAATTAAAATCAGATATATAACGGGTTAGACACGTAGCTCAGTTGGTAGAGCTGCGTGCACGCGTACGGGAGGTCTCGGGTTCGAGCCTCACTCAGCGCACTTATATTCCGACTCGAACCGGTCAACGGTCAACAGTCCGGTCAACGGTCAGAGAAAAAAATCAAATTTTTTTATTATTTTTATTTAATTATTTTAATTAAAAATCAATTAAAAATACTTAGAAATAACATTTTTAAGGTTAGAAAATAGCCTTAAACTCACAAAAATACACCCAACAATCCTACTAAAATAGATTAATAAAATCCGTTTACTTACCAAACCATAATGCGATTTATCTAGGTTAATCTCACTCGTGGTTAAAACCACTTCGCGTGCATTCAACGTCATCAACCGAACGCACCCACTGTGAGTGAATCTTACAACTCCCCTTTTAAATTACACGTTTTGGGGTGTGTCATGTGTTATAAAAATAATTAACTTGTTTATTTAAACTTGTGCCATACCACATCATGATCTAAACTTTGATTGATTATATTGTTGTGATTACTTATTTCCTTTTGCCAAATCATATGAAACTCATTCATTAAGCCCATCAGTTCCTCGTGGGAGACGAGTTGAACAACGCGTGCTTCAAATCAAATTCATTATTGTTCATGTGTGTATCATTGAGTTTATATTGGTTGTAGTTGTGTCATTCATATTATCATGTTATGCAATTCATTCATTGGGCCCCTCAGTTCCTCGTGAGAGACGAGTTGAGCATCGCGTGCCTCTAAATGTTCCATTATTATTCATGTGTGTTTTATTTAATATCTTATGATTGTTGAATAAGTTTTACATCTATTTTTACTCATGTTTGGTTGTGCACATATTTCATAATCAATTCAAATAAACTTGTTCAAATGTTTTCCATAGGATTCACTCGCCAACTTTATGTTGATCCAAAACCTTTTTACACATGATACAGGTGAACAGGTCGAAGCAAAGAAAACCTAGGCAATACCTTAGAAGAGAACAAAGAAGCTTAGATTGATAGTTAGAATATGTTGTATCAATTATTGTAAATTTCCATTAAATTGTATTTAATGAATATGAAACGCTTAATAAATGTCATGAGCTTTGATGATAACCCAATCATGCCCCGATCACCTTTTTCCGCTGCGGGTTGGGGTGTGACAGATTGGTATCAGAGCCATGACTATAGGGATATAGGATAGGTTATTAGACCCTTAGAGCCTATACTATAGTCTGCCTAAATTTTAATTGAATAGGTGGTTACATACAAACTTGTGATATTTATTTGTTTCATATTTGTTTACATTTACAGTCGAACATACATGCTTATATACATATTCATTATACCTATATCGATGTTCATGTATTCAATTTATTTTCATACTCTCATTATCCAAAGATTTTGTGCAATTTTCAAATCTCATCAAAGTAAGTTCTGCGACGGGCATGTAGTAACTGGAAGGGTACAAGTACCGGTAGTCGGAACGTCCTGTCTAGGTTGGCATTCGTATAAATCCTATATAACGGACCAGTTTGCCTACCTGGGGACCAACGATGAGAGTACGAAGGACCTATTAGGCCAAAGCATGCCACACCAAACGTCGTTCGAACTAACCCTACTTTGAGTTGTCACCGTGTCTACACCTGGACATATTCCGAATATCACACGTTGTATACATATTTCTCGATTTTCTCCGGGTTTTTGTGTACGCAACCTGGCAAACTCGTGCGAACCATATGAAAAACCGGTATTCATGGGGGCCCACATGATTACACAGGTAAAGTATGGCGGCACGTAGGGCCTAACAGCGAGCAAAACCCAAGACATCCTATGGATGTAGTAGATTTATTTATTTATAATTATTTTATGAATGTTCATTCCTAATGCGACCCATGAACCCAAAAATATCCAACTCATACTCTTGTCATGTAATCCTTGTAGATGTCTTCTAACCTCGCCCGTAGGAAGACGAGAGCAAGAAAAGCCCGCGAACGCATGGCTGCCTTAATCGCTCAACAAATGGCTGCCGTAATACCCAACATTGTAATTCAAGTTCAACAAGCACTTACCGCTAATCCTGTCAATCAAGCAAACCAAAACATTATCAACTCTCCCCCAAATACCACTAAATGCACCTACAAGCATTTCAAATCATGCGACCCTCCGAAATACAAAGGAACTGAAGGCGTCACCGCACTCCTCCATTGGTTTGAAGAGATGGAGAACACTTTTCTAAATTGCGATTGCCCTGATGATCGCAAAGTGCGTTATGCTACCGGTCGACTATATGGGATAGCACTTACTTGGTGGAATACAGAGAAGGCCAAACGAGGCGTCGACGATGCTATGACCTTAACTTGGAACGAATTGAAGGAAATCATGACGACGATTTTGCCCAAGGAGCGAAATCAATAAATTAGAAGATGAATTTTATTCGTTAAAGCAAATGGAAGGAGATCACACCACATACAACAAAAGGTTCCTCGAATTACATCAAATGGTTCCCAACATGTTCACTCCTCTCTACCGTTTGATCGAGCACTACATTCGTGGTCTTCCGTCAAAGATTCAAGACTCTGTAATAAGTACCAAGCCTGCAACTTTGGAAACAGCAATGGAGCTAGCAACAGAGCTCACCGAGAACCGAATCCGAAACAAAGACTTCAAGGAGGAGAAGAAGAAGGATAAAGAATCGACTGAAACCTCCGACTCCACCCAAACCGAATCCCCTTCTCAACCCAATCCTAAGAGAAGAAGAGACGGGCAACATTTCGCTGCTACCCAACGAAACCAACCAGTTTTACACGCCATACCCATCCGAGCTATCCCAATCACCCAAGTGGCACCCAACTCAGCCTACCCAAATAAGAAACCATATCTTGGACCTCACCCTCGATGCAACAACTGTTTTTATCACCATCCCCATACCCTACCTTGCCGTCTATGTGCAACTTGTGGACGCTATGGTCATTTGAGCAAGGATTGCCGCACCTTTCAAAACCAAACCTTTTCCCCTACTCAAAACATGGCCCAAACCTATCAACAACCCCAATACCCTATGTTCCCATATACACGAGCTTGCTTCAATTGTGGCGACCCTACCCACTTTAGAAACACATGCCCTCAATTGGTTAACGTCATCAACACTCAAGCCCAATCAAACCCAGTTAACCAAGTAAACCAAGAAAACCCAACCACTAGGCCACCAGCAAGAGGAAGAGTCTTCAATATCAACGCCAATCCTGTCGAAGATAATGACGGCCCAAACGAAGATACCCAACTAATCCTTTTCACCGAAGATCCAGATTCAACTCTTATCGTTTAGTTTTATGCCTTTCTTTATTCATGTGTAGACTGTTAAAGTAATTATTGTATATATTATATATTGTTTTCAGTATATGCTTTTGCCGAGGCCGAAGCTCCCCATCCATCGAGGTTGAGCTTGATCCCCATTTTATTATGCGGTTGATCTTGGCGTGCCCGCACGATCGGCTCCGTTTGATTGAGCCTTGATCGGTTATTTCATTTACATTTCAATACATGCAATACGCTCGGCTCCGTTTGATTGAGCCTTGAGCGCACAGTTCAATTTACATTTCCAGTTCATGCAATACGTTCGGCTCCGTTTGATTGAGCCTTGAGCGCACAGTTCAATTTACATTTCCAGTTCATGCAATACGTTCGGCTCCGTTTGATTGAGCCTTGAGCGCACATACATTTTCATTATCAGTATCTTGTGGTTATGGTGTTTGTTGTAGAGTCGCATAGAACTAATCATAACTTGCGGATAAAGTCAATGAAAATTTGACAAGAATATGGTGGATACGCCGCTGGTACTTCCTATATATAAGTATTATTGTCAAATGATCGGAGGCATTATCAGGCGGTTATGAGAGGTTCCATGCATAGGCTGTTTGTGTGATTAAGTTATTCATTTTCAGTACATTCAATACGCTCGGCTCCGTTTGATTGAGCCTTGAGCACACAGACAATTTCAATTTCAGTACATTCAATACGTTCGGCTCCGTTTGATTGAGCCTTGAGCGCACATACATTTTCATTATCAGTATCTTGTGGTTGTGGTGTTTGTAGTAGAGTCGCATAGAACTAATCATAACTTGCGGATAAAGTCAATGAAAATTTGACAAGAATATGGTGGATACGCCGCTGGTACTTCCTATATATAAGTATTCTTGTCAAATGATCGGAGGCATTATCAGACGGTTATGAGAGGTTCCATGCATAGGCTGTTTGTGTGATTAAGTTGTTCATTTTCAGTACATGCAATACGCTCGGCTCCGTTTGATTGAGCCTTGAGCACACAGACAATTTCATTTTCAGTACATCCAATACGTTCGGCTCCGTTTGGTTGAGCCTTGAGCGCACAGACATTTCATTTTCAGTACATGCAATACGATCGGCTCCGTTTGATTGAGCCTTGATCGCATAGATATATTTCATTTCAGTAATTTATGTTTGCTGTATTGGTTGTAGAGTTATAGGACTAATCATAATTCACTGATAAAACCAATGAAAATTTGACAAGAATATGGTGGATACGCCGCTGGTACTTCCTATATATAAGTATTCTTGTCAAAGGATCAGAGGCATTATCGGACGGTTATGAGAAGTTCTATGTAGGATTTATTAGTTTTTGGTAACCAATCATAACTTGTGGATAAAACTAATGAAAATTTGGCAAGAATATGGTGGATACGCCGCTGGTACTTCCTATATATAAGTATTCTTGCCAAAGGATCAGAGGCATTATCAGGCGGTTATGAGAAGTTCCATGTAGGATTTAGTATTCCCTTGGATGGAATTTGTTTTTACATTTATATCATCATGCTATTTAAAGAGATTGGATTGTGTTCCATTTCTACATAAACTAACCTCTCCATCATAACAAACGAGAGAGGAACTTCCACCATTCAAACATATATGCTATCAGAATGTGGATTCAAATATTTGCTGTTGTGTTTATTCATGTTCGAATATTAGCTGTTGTGTTTATTTATGTTCAAATATCAGCTGTTGTGTTTTTATTTATGTTCCATGTAGGTTGTAGTGTTAGAAGTTTTGCCTTAGGATATAACCATACTTTCCCAAACGTATCTAAACTCTTATGCATGATATCATTTTTAGCAAATCATTTCTGCTTATCAATACTTATACAGTAGGCAACAAAAAGCGATTCCTGTAATAGGGTACTTAACCCTTACAAGGAACGTTACCGCCTAGAACAAAAAAAAACTTAAACCCTTATTTTCTAAGCATATAACTGTCAAACTAAACACTATCATTCTTTTCGTCAAATATATCACAATTTAAATTTCGGGACGAAATTTCTAAAAAGCAGGGGATACTGTAACATCCGTCAAAAACGGATTTACCAAACCCGCTCCGTTTATCAACCGAACAGTCAGTCAAAAATTTCGTTGCGAATTAAATGCCCAAAATATTTTTAAACGATACGTAATCGATTATTATACGGGAATATATAATTAGTTTTTGAAAAACTGTTAAAAATTTTTGAAAAAACTGTTAAAAAACGCAAAATAAAAATACATAGGTTCTGCCGGGTTTCGAACCCGGGTCTGAACCGGTTCAACATCAGTCTTAACACACAACACACAAACCACTGCGCCACTTGTTTTGTTTGTTATATATTGAAATCATTTAATTGATATCATGACGTTACGAATTCAAAACCGGCGCCCAATAGTTCAGTCGTCGGAAATCCCGGAAATCTCGCGAGTCTTAACGACAACTTACGTTATAACGTAAACCATTACTAAGACATCGGTTATAACCGACGTCTGAGTCCGCGACCAAAGTTATAACCGCCGGAGTTTTTATAATTTACGAATCCAGTCGGAAATCGGGCCAAATACATTGACGATTTGTTCTATAAATTCACCCACAACCCACCGCAAACTTTTTCGCTCAAAACCACACCTTTACCGGACGTAATTCCACTCGCCGGAATTAATCTGTTCGTCGCCGGAAAACCGGTTTCTCCATTTCCGAGCCTTATTGAACCTCCTAAGCTTATACCGAAGTCACCCACACCCTTTGTAAGTTTTCTGAAGTTTCCCTGCTGCAAGATACCTGACGCCGGAGTTAATTTCTGTCGCCGGAGTTCTGCCGGAAAACAGAGGAAAACGAGTCGGTATACCTTACGCTTATTTTCTTTTCTTTATACTCATATCTCACCTTAATGAACTGTAAGACGCTAAGAAACCGATTAAAACTTCGAACCAGTCTGTTACCGATTCTGGTTAAAACTCAACGAGGAAGACGATGTTTCGGAACGTATATGTATAATTAAAATCAGGATATTACTCGGGTTAGACACACAGTCCAGCGGTGGACTGTGTGCACATTAAACATACAAACGTCTCGAGTTCGAATCCGGTTTCACACACGCTGCCTTAATAAAAATGATTTTTTTTTGATTAACTGAACCGGAGTCGCCACAGGTATATGTTAAGTATATTAATAATCGGAATAATAACCAAGTTAGACACACAGTCCAGCGGTGGACTGTGTGTATGTTTAAGTCGCACGTCACGAGTTCGAGTCCGGTCTTCTGCACCGACTCGGACAATTATCTATTTTTTTTAAATAAGACAGAAAAGAAAATAACTAAATTGTGTTTAAGTATAATAAAAATCAGTAAAGTTAACAAGTTGCACACACAGTCCAGCGGTGGACTGTGTGTTAGTTTAAGCCACAGGTCCCGGGTTCGAGACCTATGGAGCGCACCGTCCGAATTGATTTAAATCGTTTTTAAAAATAAAGGATTTCTGTTTAAACATAATTAATATATATATATATAATTAAAATCAGATATATAACGGGTTAGACACGTAGCTCAGTTGGTAGAGCTGCGTGCACGCGTACGGGAGGTCTCGGGTTCGAGCCTCACTCAGCGCACTTATATTCCGACTCGAACCGGTCAACGGTCAACAGTCCGGTCAACGGTCAGAGAAAAAAATCAATTTTTTTTTTTATTTTTATTTAATTATTTTAATTAAAAATCAATTAAAAATACTTAGAAATAACATTTTTAAGGTTAGAAAATAGCCTTAAACTCACAAAAATACACCCAACAATCCTACTAAAATAGATTAATAAAATCCGTTTACTTACCAAACCATAATGCGATTTATCTAGGTTAATCTCACTCGTGGTTAAAACCACTTCGCGTGCATTCAACGTCATCAACCGAACGCACCCACTGTGAGTGAATCTTACAACTCCCCTTTTAAATTACACGTTTTGGGGTGTGTCATGTGTTATAAAAATAATTAACTTGTTTATTTAAACTTGTGCCATACCACATCATGATCTAAACTTTGATTGATTATATTGTTGTGATTACTTATTTCCTTTTGCCAAATCATATGAAACTCATTCATTAAGCCCATCAGTTCCTCGTGGGAGACGAGTTGAACAACGCGTGCTTCAAATCAAATTCATTATTGTTCATGCGTGTATCATTGAGTTTATATTGGTTGTAGTTGTGTCATTCATATTATCATGTTATGCAATTCATTCATTGGGCCCCTCAGTTCCTCGTGAGAGACGAGTTGAGCATCGCGTGCCTCTAAATGTTCCATTATTATTCATGTGTGTTTTATTTAATATCTTATGATTGTTGAATAAGTTTTACATCTATTTTTACTCATGTTTGGTTGTGCACATATTTCATAATCAATTCAAATAAACTTGTTCAAATGTTTTCCATAGGATTCACTCGCCAACTTTATGTTGATCCAAAACCTTTTTACACATGATACAGGTGAACAGGTCGAAGCAAAGAAAACCTAGGAAATGCCTTAGAAGAGAACAAAGAAGCTTAGATTGATAGTTAGAATATGTTGTATCAATTATTGTAAATTTCCATTAAATTGTATTTAATGAATATGAAACGCTTAATAAATGTCATGAGCTTTGATGATAACCCAATCATGCCCCGATCACCTTTTTCCGCTGCGGGTTGGGGTGTGACAGTCTTAACCGAAATTCAAGGCGTTTTCTGTAAAACGCTTGACTTTTGGCTATAAAAGCCTATAAACGAAAATGCAAGATCAAGGAACATTTACAAGTGGTTCCTAGGATGCAATAGAACTTAGTTGGATGCTCCTTTCAGTTAGGAACTTCCAGATGAGGGAGATAGAGTTGTGAATGAGAAAGGTGCAAGTTCAAATGGTGAACGTTGGCACCTATTTATAGTGGAGAGCTTGAAGGAGGTGATGCCAGGTGTTAAGGGGTGTAAGAGGAAGCTTACAAGTGTCCTAAAACATGGCATGGCAATTTGGAAATCCATTGTAACACCCTGTAAAATTGTGTCCATTAGTATAGTGACGAGTGTTGTTTAAATATAGTCTATTAAAGAACAATAAGGACTAAAGACGTCAACATGCTCAAACTGAGCCTCTGAGTGACGGTCCGATGTCAACATGCATAAATAACAGCCTCTAAGTGACTGATATGTCAAAATGCTTAAAACTTGGCCTATGAGTGACTGATATGTTAACATGCCCAACCTTTGAGTGACATTGGAGTTAACATGCTTATAATAAGCCTCTGAGTGATCCTTTGCGAAGTCCTAACTCTTATACGTGCCATTTGTTGGACGAGAGGGTTCAATTTTGTAAATATGTGAAAGTTGGATAATGGAGGGATTAAAAGTGTCAACATGTTAATTTATACCTCTGAGTGACCTTTTAACGAACCGAGAACCCGACAATGTCCGGGCATAATCCCGGGTATGCCAAGTATTGGCTACGGAGGGCTAAAAGCGTCAAAAAGGTGTTTTAGAAGGTTTTTAGAAGCTTTGTTAAGTTAAGGGGTTAAAGTGTCAATTTTTGAAACTGGCCAAGGGGCGGTCGCAGGCCGCGAGAGACCAGGCCTGGGTCTGAGAAGGTCTCTGTTGCAGAAAGTTTTGCTTGGCTGCCAAATAAAGCTCCAAAAATCCATTTAATCAAAACTATGGATTTCCAAACTGCTATGCCACGTTTTGGGACACTTGTAAGCTTCCTCTTACACCCCTAAACACCTGGCATCACCTCCTTTGAGTTCTCCAACTATAAATAGGTGCTTAAGTTCACCATTTCAACCTGCACCTTCTCATACATTCACTCTTCTCCCTCCTCTGGAAGTTCCTAACTGAAAGGAGCATCCAACTAAGTTCTATTGTATCATAAGAACCACTTGTAAGTGTTCCTTGATCTTTCATTTTCGTTTATAGGCTTTTATAGCCAAAAGTCAAGCGTTTTACAGAAAACGCCTTGACTTTCGGTTAAGACCATTATGGTCCAGCCA
Organism: Scalesia atractyloides; assembly: GCA_947069175.1. NCBI lineage: Eukaryota > Viridiplantae > Streptophyta > Magnoliopsida > Asterales > Asteraceae > Scalesia > Scalesia atractyloides. The sequence continues at coordinate 66,957,667 of CAMTDV010000028.1, read as the reverse complement.
TTGTTCGTAATAAAAATGGCTAAGTGATCGTAATAAGGTAGGTGTTGGTCCCTATAAAGGGCACCTCCTGAAGATCACGTTTGCTAGACCAATTGACGGGTCTAAGTTATTGTTAAAAAGTCAAACTAGCCATTTTTCGGAAATATTATAATTCGAGCTTATATATGTTATAAAACATGTTTTGTCACTTAAACAAGTTGGTAATAATTATTCGAACATGTAAGAACATGTTCGGCTCATCAATTTCAGTTCTAGGGTCGGTTTGCAACCGAAAGTCGCGAAGTTTGACTTTTGCTTTGACTTTCAATTCTGACCCGATTTAGATTAGTTAGCTACTGATCTAAAGTTGCATTATAATCATAATATAATGTAGCATAACCCTCTGAGGTTATATTACATGATCATAATCAGAATCTGAGTTTATGCATAAGTTTCGTAATTATGCAATTTTGACTAAAATGCCATTTTTGCATAAAATAAGGTTTATATGATAACAAACTTGAAAATGAGTTTCCTACTGATGTAGTATTATAAGTAGAATTGTTTGGGATGTCAAATCAGATTATAAACTGCGTTTATGAACAGGTCCTTAAACTATGTCGATAAATGACGATTTTAGCCCTTTTGGCTTACAAAATGATTTTAATCAAATCTTTTCAAGGTAAATCATTTACCTACTGATATGTTATATTAAATAACATATATAAAACATTTTAGTCTGACCTTAACATTAGTTTTCGTAAACATCGCATAAAGACGTCATTTTACGACATAAGCACCATTTCGGCGCATAGTATGGTTTTAAACCATATTATTGACTAAGACTTGCTACCTACTGATTTTAAAACTTATTTTAAAATATTTACAGTAGGTACATGTTATAAACTCAAAATCCCAAATAATTTATAAACTATGTGTAAAATAACCAAAATGCCCATTCAGTGCATAGTTTGGTCATAAAAGATAAAATACACATATGAATGATATCCTACTGATATTATATCAAAAATAAACTATTTTCCAAAATACTCATGATTATAAACTAAAATTATGTTCAAGTTCCTTTTATACGATACATAATTACCGAAATGCCCTTATGAGGCGTAGTTTCGTTTTAAAACCTTAACGGACAAATAAGTTGATATCCTACTGACTTTTTAACTTATTTAAAATATAATGGCATATAGAACTTGTCCATGACTTATCCGGTTACCCATTATCACTTATAAGCGTACGGTTGATTATACGTAACTAGTTTACGGAATTCAACCAAAACGGATTTAACCTTGTCATTTTAATCCCAAAATCCAGAATGTTAATTATTTACCCATATTAAGCAAGTCAAAGTACTTGTCGGGTTTAATTCAGACTAAAGTCTTGCCGGTAAATGCTATCTGCACTTAGTACTTTTGTATACGGCTGAGTTATTAAATCTAAAAGAAGACTAGCTCAGGTAAATACTCTCGACTTATTTTCCTTATACGGGCTTCGGATACGGTAAATTATTACCGCTTGGTCAGAAATGGGATCAATCGAATGCCGGATTGTGGCTAGTAAATCAGCATATTTTGTTTTAATCAGTTTTGTTTGATAACTTAAACATCGGGGGTTAAATTACCGTGTCATGGATATCCTCGGCTCATTACATTAGTTAATGGCCACGACCTTAGCGCTGGATGTAGGCATACACCTGACAGACGCTCAAATGCAAATTACCCAAGACGTTGGGGATAACTCCTCTGTGAGTTCTAAGTGGTGTGTATTTAATCATGTCTCGATCTCTGTACCGGGCCCTGTATATATGGACAAACATGTGAATCTGTTAACAAGGTTACAAAGTAACTTTCCCAAGTTATAAAAGATTTTGTGCCCTGTGCACTTATATCTAATTTTAAAAATGTTTTCAAAATGAGTCAGTCGGGTGTATTTACCAGCGAAAGCTAACTTTTCGTCCAAAAACTAAACTTCAGGTACAATACGAAATAGGCCGGAAGCTGCTCGGTAGTGAATAAGAGGATCTTGCAAATCCTTAGATCTGCCCTAAAGTCTGTTTTATATTCTTTTTGTACAATTTATGATCCGCCTGTGGATCTTCTATTACGAGCCTGTCTATTATTTTGTATTTTTGAATATTCGGTTTGTAATAGTAATTTTACTCTAAGACTTCCGCTGTGCTATGTTTAATTGACAATGATGTTATCAACTGACGTCACAATACTCCCCACCCGGGCTCACCGGTGTATGGATTTGGGTTGGAAATCCGGGGTGTGACATCCATAGTTTCGAATTCATGGTTTTTTGGCAATTTGTATGGAGGCCAAGGAACTTTTCTGCAGACACAGGCCTCTGGCGCCCCGTGAGCACCCATGGCCAGTTTCAAAGTTTGACACTTTTAGCCCCTTAACTTATAAAACTTTCTAAAACACTTTTTTAGCATATTTAGCCCTCCGTAACCAATATTTGGCATACCCGGGAGTATGCCCAGACATTGTTGAGCTCTTGGTTCGTTAAAAGGTCACTCAGAGGTATAAATTAACATGTTAACACTTTTAACCCCTCCATCATCCAACTTTCACATATTTACAGATTTAATCCCTCTCGTCCAACAAACAGGACATATGAGAGTTAGGACTTCGTAAAGGATCACTCAGAGGCTCATTATATGATGTTGACATATCAGTCATTCAGAGGCTATGCATGTTGACATATCAGTCACTCAGAGGCCAAGTTTAAGCATGTTGACATATCAGTCACCCAGAGGCCTAATGTTTAAGCATGTTGATCATATCAGTCACCAGAGGCATGTTAGCATGTTGACATATCAGTCATCAGAGGCTGCAATGTTGACATATTCAGTCATCAGAGGCAATGTTTAAGCATGTTGACATCTTTAGTCTCTATTAGTCTTTAATAAACTAAAATAAGAATACAACACGTCTCACTATACTATTGGACACGATTTTACGAGATGTTACATTCTTTAAGATAAACACTGGGAAGAGATATAAGACTTTACCCTTTGAAGTAAGCTAAACACCATCTGAACTGCCATTAAAAATATATAATAATAATATAATAATAATAATAATAATAATAATAAATAATAATAATAATGGTTCTAAAAACAATGAAACGACAAAATAAAAGCAATAATATAAGTACAAATAGTAATATTAAATAAGAAAATAATAAATAAAAAATTTACTTAAAAGTTTATGATTTGAGTGAATGTATTAAGCGAAACTCATTTTATGATTTGAAGGAATGTATCAGTCGGAAAAAAAACATATAAAAAGCATGAAAAACATGTTCGTGTGATATCCTTCAGTCATTTATCAAATTAATCATTTATTATTATATGTTATAAAAGACTTATAGTCCTGCCATGTTTTAAACTTTGTATAGATATTCATTTCATCAAATATTAAAGATTTAAAAGGGTTGTTTATCGAAAATCCAAGTTTCATGTTTATACCCTCTATACGATTCTATAGCACTTTACAAGTTGTATAGAGTTAACACAAATTCCAAATTGAGATATCTCCTGCCATCACATAGGTATATATGCGCATTATATAGGTCTATACAATGTGTATAGTGTACGAGATATACAGTGACACAAACTAATGGATTTGATATGTGTATCTTACCTATACACTTCATATAGACCTATACGAGACTTATAAGTGATTAGTTGCATAATTACTTATTCTTTTTAATCAACACTCGGGGAGAGGATATAAGACTTTACCCTTTGAAGTAAGCTAAACACCATCTGATATGCCATTAAAAATAGAATTAAATAATAATAATAATAATAATATATATACTTAATAAAAACAAGAAAAAAACAAATTAATGACAATAATATAAGTACAAATAGTAATATTAAAATAAGAAAATAATAACTAAAAAATTTACTTAAAAGTTTATGGTTTGAGTGAATCTATTAAGCTAAAGACATATTTTAAGATCTGAGGGAATGTATAAGCGAAAAAAAAAACATATAAATAGCATGAAAAATATGTACGTGCGATATCCGTCAGTCATTTATCAAATCAATCATTTATTATTATTATTTTCAAAGACTTATAGTCCTCCCATGTTTTAAACTTTTTATAATTATTCATTTCATCAATTATTAAAAGTTTAAAAAGGGTTTTATTATTGCAAATCCAAGTTTCATACCCTCTATACAACTTCTATAGTACTATAGTTGTATAGGTTAACACAAATTCTAAATTGAGACATCTCGTGCCATCACATGGGTATCTATGGCATTATTAGGTCTATACAATGCGTATAGTGTGCGAGATATACAGGTACACAAAGCTAATGATTTGATGTATGGATCTTACCTATACACTTCGTATAGACCTATACTAGGCTTGTAAGTGGTTAGTTGCATAATTACTTCTTCCTTTATAATCAACACTCGGGGAGATGATATAAGATTTACCTTTGAAGTAAGCTAAACACTATACGATCTGCTAGTAAAAATATAAAAATAATAATAATGCTAAAAACAACAAAATGATAAAATAATAACAATAAAATAAGTACAAATAGTAATATTAAAATAAGAAATTAATAAATAAATATATACTTAAAAGTTTATGATTTGAGTGAATGTATTAAGCGAAATACATATTTTATGATTTGAGGGAATGTATCAAGTGAAAAAAACATACAAAAAACATGAAAAACATGTTCATGTGGTATCCGTTAGTCATTTATCAAATCAAGCATTTATTATTATTGTTTTCAAAGACTTATAGTCCTCCCATGTTTTAAACTTTTTATAATTATTCGTTTCATCAATTATTAAAAGTTTAAAAGAGTTGTATTATCGCAAATCCAAGTTTCATATTTTATACCCTCTATACGACTTCTATAGAACTATACGAGTTGTATAGGGTTAACATAAATTCCAAATTGAGACATCTCATGCCATCACATGGGTATCTAAACGTATTATATTGGTCTATACAATGCGTATAGTATACCAGATATACAATGACACAAAGTTAATGGATTTGATGTGTGGATCTTACCTATACACTTCGTATAGACCTATACGAAACTTGTAAGTGGTTAGTTGCATAATTACTTCTTCCATTATAATCAACACTTGGGGAGAGTATATAAGACTTTACTTTTTGAAGTAAGTTAAACATCATTTGATCTGCCATTAATAATAACAATAATAATAATAATAATAATAATAATAATAATAATAGTACTAAAAAAACTACAAAACGATAAAATAATAACAATAATATAAGTACAAATAGTAATATTAAAATAGAAATAATAAATAAAAAATATACTTAAAAGTTTATGATTTGAGTGAATGTATTAAGCGAAAAAACATATAAAAAGCATAAAAAACATGTTCGTGTGATATCCGTAAGTGATTTATCAAATCTATCATTTATTATTATTGTTTTCAAAGACTTATAGTCCTCCCATGTTTTAAACTTTTATATTCCTTTCATCAATTATTAAAAGTTTAACAGGGTTGTATTATCGCAAATATAAGTTTCATATTTTATACCCTCTATACGACTTCTATAGCACTATACGAGTTGTATAGGGTTAACACAAATTCCAAATTGAGACATCTCATGCCATCACATGGGCATCTATACATATTATATTGGTCTATACAATGCGTATAGTATACCAGATATACAGTGACACAAAGTTAATGGATTTAATGTGTGGATCTTACCTATACACTTTGTATAGACCTATACAAGACTTATAAGTGGTTAGTTGCATAATTACTTCTTCCATTATAATCAACACTTGGGAAGAGTATATAAGACTTTACTTCTAGAAGTAAGTTAAACACCATTTGATCTGCCATTAATAATAATAATAATAATAATAATAATAATAATAATAATAATACTAAAAAACAACAAAACGATAAAATAATAACAATAATATAAGTATAAATAGTAATATTAAAATAGAAATAATAAATAAAAAATATACTTAAAAGTTTATGATTTGAGTGAATGTATTAAGCGAAAAAACATATAAAAAGCATGAAAAACATGTTCGTGTGATATCCGTAAGTGATTTATCAAATCTATCATTTATTATTATTGTTTTCAAAGACTTATAGTCCTCCCATATTTTAAACTTTTTATAATATTCGTTTCATCAATTATTAAAAGTTTAAAAGGGTTGTATTATCGCAAATCCAAGTTTCATATTTTATACCCTCTATACGACTTCTATAGCACTATACGAGTTGTATAGGGTTAACAGAAATTCCAAATTGAGACATCTAATGCCATCACATGGGTATCTATACGTATTATATTGGTCTATAAAATGTGTATAGTGTACAAGATATACAGTGACACAAAGTTAATGGATTTGATGTGTGGATCTTACCTATACACTTTGTATAGATCTATACAAGGCTTATAAGTGGTTAGTTGCATAATTACTTCTTCCATTATAATCAACACTCGGGGAGAGTATATGAGACTTTACTCTTAGAAGTAAGTTAAACACCATTTGATCTGCTATTAATAATAATAACAATAACAATAATAATAATAATAATAATAATAATAATACTAAAAAAACAACAAAACGATAAAATAATAACAATAACATAACATAACTACAAATAGTAATATTAAAATAAGAAAATAATAAATAAAAAATTTACTTAAAAGTTTATGATTTGAGTGAATGTATTAAGCGAAAGATATAATTTATGATTTGAGGGAATGTATCAAGCGAAAAAAAAAACATATAAAAAGCATGAAAAACATGTTCGTGTGATATCCGTCAGTCATTTATCAAATCTATCATTTATTATTATTATTGTTTTCAAATACTTATAGTCCTCCCATGTTTTAAACTTTTTATAATTATTCGTTTCATCAATTATTAAAAGATTAAAAGGGTTGTGTTATCACAAATACAAGTTTCATATTTTTACCCTCTATACGACTTCTATGACACTATACGAGTTGTATAGGGTTAACACAAATTCCAATTGAGACATCTCATGCCATTACATTTGTATCTATACCTATTATATAGGTCTATACAATGTGTATAGTGTACGAGATATACAGTGACACAAAGCTAATGGATTTGATGTGTGGATCTTACCTATACACTTCGTATAGATCGATACGAGGCTTATAATTGGTTAGTTGCATAATTACTTCTTCCTTTATAATCAACACTCGAGGAGTGGTTTTAAGACTTTACCCTTTGAAGTAAGCTAAATACCATCTGATCTGTAATTAAAATATAATAATAATAATAACAATAGTACTAAAATCAACAAAACGACAAATTAATAACAATAATATAAGTACAAATAGTAATATTAAAATAAGAAAATAATAAATAAAAAATGTACTTAAAAGTTTATGATTTGAGTGAATGTATTAAGTGAAAGACATATTTTATAATTTGAGGAAATGTATTAAGTGAAAAAAACATCTAAAAAGCATGAAAAACATGTTCGTATGAAATTTGTCAGTCATTTATCAAATCAAGCATTTATTATTATTGTTTTCTAAGACTTAAAGTCCTCCAATGTTTTAAACTTTTTATAATTATTCATTTCATCAATTATTAAAAGTTTAAAAGGGTTGTATTATCGCAAATCCAAGTTTCATATGTTATACCCTCTATACGACTTCTATACCACTATACGAGTTGTATAGGGTTAACACCAATTCCAAATTGAGACATCTCCTGCCATCACATGGGTATCTATATGCATTATATAGGTATATACAATGCGTATATTGTACGAGATATACAGTGACACAAAGCTAATGGATTTGATGTGTGGGACGGAAACTGTTTTTTCTCTAATCATCTAACCATTCATTTGTTCGAGAGAGAAGTCTGCTTTAAGATTTATTCACTTTTTTCTTGTTTTTTTATAAAATAGTTACCACACACTCTTGGGGAAGTCTACTTTAAGATTTATTCACTGTTTTTCTTGTTTTGTTTATGATATACTTACCAAACACGATTGTTTTAGGAAGGTTTGACAATCCTGATTCTAACGAGATAAGGGTGAATGATCATCATGAGAAAAAGGTCATGTCTGGCATTCATTCTTATCATAAAGAACCATGATTACGCAACCTGAACGAGGTAAGTGTTGGGTTGTATAAGATATGCTATGATGAAAGCCAAAACCCAAGGGAACCATCTTCCTTGCCTGATGGAATAAGTTGAAGTACAAACGATGGTCCAGAATTCACCCCCTTGGAGGCTTCTTAAACAACTACCAAAGTGCTGGTACAGAACTGTTGCCTCAAAGAATAAGAGAACAAAAGTACAAGTGTTACCAATGGCTTTTCGCTCGTATTGTTAATTTTACTGAAAATTAAAAAAATTAAATATTTTTAGTGTAAATATTGGATTTTTTTATGAGTTTGGTCCCCACCAAGTTTTCATTCAAGCTCCGTCATTGTCCCCAACAATCAGATATCACGTTAGTTTTTTACTATTACCAACTGGTTCAGGCTGGTTTTGACTCACGGCCAAAGGCATTTACCTGCGCCCAGATTAAGATGTATGCCTCACATATGTTGTGTTCCCGAGTTTAATAAACAAAAGAAAAGAAGAAAAAATGAATTAAGGAGAGAAAAGAAAATGAGTGAAAAAAATGTTTAATTAAATATCGTGTTCACAAATTCAAAAGAAATGAAAATGAAAAGAAAACTAAAGGTTTGATGTATTAAAAATGTTTTCCTTTAAAATCTCTATAATTTAGAAGGATTTAAAGTAAAAGAAAATACTTAAAGTTTTTCTTTCATTTTTCTTTATTTCCTTCTTTAGAAAAACTATTAACATAGCGATAGAGTGTCAAAGAACATCCCTAGCCTTTGACTACAAAGGTATCACCACTTTTCTTCTATATATGCTTAATGTCATTTTATTAAATCTAAACTTTATCAGAAAAAAACAAGGTTTGTATATTGTGTCTGAATCCCAGACTTGGTATTCACAACTGTCGTCTGGTTTTCTTTGTTTAGAGACTTCAATCTTTAATCTTTAATACTTATAAACAGAAGAGTTAAATGCTTTGTTAGTCCCTGTGGTTTATGAAAATTGCAGACTTGGTCCTAATGGTTCACTAATTACACACTTGGTCCTAGTATTTTCAATTTTTGCACTCGGGTGGTCCTTACCACTAACCTTTGTTAGATTTCTTAGTTAAGTATACGTAAAATTACTATATTACCCTTGAATAATTAAAAAAACATAAAGAATAGGGGCCCACTACTCATCTTCTTCATCAATCCCGTCTCTCTCTCTCTCTCAAAAACCCAGTCACCACCACCACCTATCCTTCACAACCTGCAATCACCACCTCCACCGTATACCCACATTCAGTTGATAACATTTCTCCAATAAGCTCTGGTACATTATTCAAATATTTGATGTCACCCCTGTTTGGAAGCTTGTAAATGGCCTCTGCTACTAGTAAGGCACTTCTCCTTACAACTGGATTCATACTTAACAGACTAACTTTTATTTCGCCACTCAAGGGCTTAATGATCTCTATTTCACAGAAGCAGCTAAGAAACCTTAAAGTTACACCACGAATGTGATCATTTCCGTTAAAGAGATTGTTATTTAAGTTTTGGCATATTAAACTCTAGTCAGGTTTGATCTTTTTCTTGAAATCAGTCTTTCTAAAGTTTTTCAAGATAAAGAAAGAGTAGCTTTTGAACTTTGTGATTCTGAAGGAAGAACATACTGAACGATTGTGATAAAAAGCTGTGGTAGTGATTCCCCATTCAGCAAAAGCATAATTACTTTTTTCATGGCATCTGCCTTTGCAGTATCATCATTTCCACTTCTTCTCTAATCACCATCATCACTACCACCCCTGCATCTCTTCAGTGTCTACCCACCCCCGACCCCCCACCCCCAACTAAAAAAATTGCAGCCATGGGAGACACTGAAGAATCAAAGCTTCAACTTCTTCTTGAATGGTTAAAGGTAACCCATAAAACCCTTTAGTTCCCACCTCTTATCTCCATTATTGCGTATTATTAACCTCTGATTATTATTTCTATGCACATCATTCGAATCCCTCTGAAAATCCTAGGTAAATGGAGTGAAATTACGTGGTTGTGACATCAAATACAACAATTCTAACAAAGGGTTTGGTGTATATTCATCTCATGCTACCACTTATGGTAATTTGCAGCTTTATTCATTATTTTCATATTTATATAATCTGTATTAGAGCCTATTGATTGATTCTTCAGGAGAGTCTTAAAGGAATTGTTTCTGCTGTGATTGAGAACTGATTGTGGTAGGGGTGTACGGTGGTTGGATGATTTGATGGTGATGGGGGTTGTAGGGGTTGTTACGGTGGTTGGTTCAGGTCGGAGGGAGTGGTTGGTGGTGGTTTAATGGTTGGTTGTCGGGGAGAAGTTAGGGGTGACAATGGTTGGTTGTGGTGGAGATTGTGCAGTCATGGTGGTGGTTGTCGGCGGTGGTGGTGGGCAGGTGATGGTGGTGGAAGAAGATGACTTCTTTTAGTAAAGTAGGTTGTAGCTTTTGAAAAAGGAAGAAGGTGGACCCATGTGTGTAAACTTTTTAATTTTTTAATATTAAGGATAAAATAGACATTCTACAGACATTTAACTGAGAAATCTAACTTAGGTTAATGATAAGGACCATACGAGTGCAAAAATTACAAACACTGGGACCAAGTGTGTAATTATTAAACCACTGGTACCAAGTCTGCAATATTTGTAAACCACAGGGACCAACCAAGCATTTAACTCTAAACGGAAATGATAGTACACTGTCCTGAATTTCAGCCCACATCTCTAGTTTTCTCCAATCTTTGTGTAATAACCCGCTGCCACGTGGCACTTTATACATGTGTTACATTTTTCTTTCTACGTAGCTGAACTTGGTAACGCAAACCCTTTGCATGTCGCCATTCTTTTTCTCCCTTCTTGAGATTTCCTACTAGGTATCATTATACATGACTTTAGAATCACAATTCACATACCCTAGCGGCCACTGTCATGTGCTTGACGATTAGTTTTGTCTCGCGGATTGAAGGGATTAACAAGTTAGTACACGATATTCGTCTCATATATCTTTTCCATTCCATTTATTTAAATATAAGATAAGATAAGATTGTGAATGAATCTTAAATCTGTAGAAGATCGAAAAGTAATGTTCTTGTGGTTCTTGATATGTTTTCTTATTTGCGAATTGTATTGCTTGAATTTGATTTTGATTGTCGACTCGCTTTTCTGATATTACAAACTGATTCTCTTCACAAGCGGTGAGATTTTATACAGCAAACCTTAATTCCAAAAGCTTGGTATTCAATTTTTTTTCAAACATCGTTTTTGTGGTGTCACAACCCTAATTGCTACATATGTCGATTTGAATCGCATTCTGCTCATGTATTCGATTTCCAGTTGTATGTATTTGCTTTGGGTTTTTCTGACTTGCAATAGCACTTTGAACACTAGAGGTGTTGCTTTGCAATAGTCACAGGTGGTCCCAAACTTAACAATATGTGATGCACTCTAATAATTTGATATAATGTCTTATGACAATATCTAATACAAATTGTTTGTTGTTATCTTCGCAGGGATATGGTATCAAATATTGTAGAGAATAAGAGCAATACACTGTTTAGATTGCAAGTAAGAACGACTATGGTATAAATTTGATAACGAGATGGAATTGGAATGGGAATGGGAATGGATATGGACCTCTAAACCCAACCCTTAAACCCTTTAGGTGGGTTTGGAGATACCTAATTTTATTGGTCTGAACCCCATGTCTTCAAACCCATACCATCATGACTGATCTATTTCTATATAAAGTTTTCTTATCTAATTTATAATTAAGTGATCTCATTGATGTACAGTTAAATTTTCTAATACATAGTTAGATTGTGTCTTTGCATATGTGTGGTGCACAATATGTCTAAACATCCTTTTATTATTAACAGTTGCCATTCTAATAGCGGGTTATTACATTTTATACTTTTAAGTTAGATTTTTTGTTTATTTTTCTTAGGGTTTTGTTTCATGAGTAAGTCATATGCCACCGTTTGTTCCTGTCATTTATGATATGAGATATACTGTTTCATAAACTTGAGCTCCACCAACAATGTTGAGGCTCTTTAACGGAAATCCTCTATGGTGAGCAGTCTTAAAATTTTGGTAACTGGGTCATCCCACCTATTTGAACAATGTTGCACATCTAACAAATTGGAATACTAATACTGTTAACCCATGTGGCGAGTTGTGGAATGGGGTTTTTCTAATATGGTTCTTTGATGTCTCCAGATAATTCCTATGATTATGTTTCAACTTTTATGTTTTAGTAGGTAAAACTTAAAAGCAATATGTTAGATTTGCTAGTTAAATGCATCCATAATAATTATGTTATACCTTATCAATGCATCGGTAATCCATTTGCATTAAATTTGACATATATGGCCCATCCATATAAGCAGAACCGACTTTTTTAGTTATTTTTTCATTTTCGAATATGCATTTACTATACTATATTCCTAAACCATCTTCATTATTTTAAATGCTATCTACAAACTAATGATTTTAAAAAGTAATAAACAAGATTGCTTCAACCTTTAATAACCGTTAAAACTGGACGGTCTGGCTGACCCACCCAACCCGACCTCCCTAAATCGTAGTTGACATTTTGACCTGTAAATTTCGGAGTTCTAAATCCCGAAAAACCACTCGAGCTACTGGCTCAGTCGAAAAGCCTTTTTATTTAGGAGAATGAACCTGTTAGGTCGTTAGGTGTACTTTATGCCTGTTATCTAATTGAGTAGTCTAGGTAGGTTGCTTATGAGCAAAACTGGTTTATAGTTCCACAATCCAAAATCTCAGTCCTAAAGGCCCAGTTTCTAATGGTGGATTAAGTTGTTGTGATGAAGTTTTGTGGAACATTAATATTATGAGTTTCAAAAGGCGGCTTTTGCAGTCGTTTTGACATGCGTTTCCACTACCAGCAAATCTTCTCTCAACTTATCTGGCGATTCACATTTCTAGGTTTAATGTGCATTTTTAAATTGTAAATTTTGGCCAACAAATAGTTGAACCATAAAGTAACCTGTAGCCTACAAACATATGTTTAGTCTCTGCTTAAAAAATGAGCTTTGTTTCTTACATTCTGGTATATGGTCAGTCACTATAGGGTAAGTAACATTATTAAGTTTTTGGATTTTAGAATATATACTTAGAATTAACTAACTGTAATTATTTGTATGATAGGTAATCCAATTATGTAATACGCTGAAAACAGGTACTATGGAGGAGAAGTGCACACTTAAATCTCAAGCGAGCTGAAAAGGCCTAATTTTTAGTCAGCAAATTCCAGGTAACAAGAATACATATATAGTTTACTTTGGTATTTAAAAGAATTTAGTGACCTTTTGTACAACTTAGAGACCATTTTAATAGGGCCTTCCCTTTTATGAACGCAGCAGTAAAAAACATATACTTTAGCTATTATATCCGAACAATAACATTATAGGAATTTTTTCAATTTATGTTATTAGATTTTATACAGTTTTACACGAACCCGTAATGACACAAATCCTAAAATCGTGTCAAACATATGAACCCAAATACCACATATGTCTCTACATTTCATTAGGCAAAGATTGTTGTGATTTACCCTAATTACTTACATTAATTGAATAACTAAGGTATGTTAATGCAATGATACTTATGAATAGATAATACTGCATTCCTAATAATTCGTGTGTCTCTACATTTCATTAGGCGAAGATTATTGTAATTGGTGGTACAATAAAGGCTATATGTATGGAGAAGCTTTGCTTTTATCATGGTTGCAACCAGTGTAAGCACTCGGTTGCATAAGGACCCAATGACTTATGAGAAAGATGATGGATCATGTGATGTTGAAGCTAAAAAGAGTTTTAACTTTAATGAGGATAACTGAAATACATGCAGTTCCCAGGTTAGATGATTAGTAATATTTTTTACTTGATTTATTAAATTAACATTAATAATTTTCTGACTCTACATGTTAATATCTTTTTTTTTGTTGTAATATTTTAAAGATTCAAGATACTAATTAATAAGGGTACAAGACTGCACTGGCATTGAATCCCTTACCCTTTTGATCATGAAGCATTCAAACCTTTGACAAAATCTGCCAAGGAACTGATTGAAATACAAGAAGAAATATATTTCTTTTAGCCAAAAAGTTATTAGTAAATATGTTTTCAAGATATCTACTATTTTTTTCTTATTAATATTTCTTTCTATAATTTACAGCTATCTGGTGATTTACCGGCCGAATTTGAGGAAGTGATTGATGGACAGTTTGCATTCCAATTAAAATCTCAGATTGGGCCATTGAAAACAATGCTCAGTACTTTGCCATTTCTAAGGTTATCGATGATCCAACCAACTTCGGCTAAACGGTATGCTCACCCTTCATCCTCCATGCCATCATCCCCCATTTTATCCCCATCAAGGGGGATGGTGTTCCCTTCCCCTCTACTTTCGGGCTTCAAAATCATCAAAAATCAACCGGGAGGACCGGGAATCCACCCGATTTCACCGAACACCCAAGGAGGGTGGTGGTGATCCCCATCAGTGCCAACGCCACATGGGTTCCCCGACCCCCTTTCCACACCCCCACAGCCTTAGAAAACCTAGGGACATTGGTCAGGTAACTATGATATGCATATATGTGTTCAGTATCTTGGCATTTTAAATGTTCAAGTTATATTCTTACAAAAACCAAGGACAACTAACAAAGAACTGGTTTCACTCATGGATATATGTAGTGAAGAGTAAACAGTAAAGAGTAGAGAACAATGTTAGCGTCGTTTATAGAGATTATGATTATATTTTATGTATGTGGATTATAATTGTAAGTTCACTTTGTCATGAGTTTATGTAGTATGTAACTTTATTTTGTATTTGCTTTAATTATACACTTATTGACTTTTCTAGAGTAAATGATACAACCGTGTATATACGTGTGATAACCTAGTGTTTTAATATATCATGAGAACCAAGCAACGATATTACCAAATCAAACATCACTTCAGACTTCTAACACACAAGCACTACAAAAAACTGCTATTATTCCTACCAAAATTTCCAACGCAATTCCTACGAACGAAAATGCCGACACTTTTCCTACGAAATTCCGACGAAATCTGTTTTCAGTTTTAACCATTATTCGGAAATTCGTAGAAATCGGTATGCGTAGGAAAAGTGTCTATCAATTTTTGATGGAATCCTGTTTTCATTTAATCATCGGTCGGAAATACGTAGGAATCCAATTTATCATAGAAACATTTTCATAATAAAATGAAATTAATGATAATAAATACAAAGTTTTATTATTTATAAAAATATATGTTATTTTTAAATTATTTTATTACTATCCGTAGGAAGTGTGTCGGAAATTACCGACAAATTACTCACGAAATGGAGAATTTTTTTGTAGTACATATTGTATTTATATATGTGTTATTTTTAAAACAAATTTATTAATATCCTTAGGAAATTTGTCCTAAAATACCCACACAATTCCTACGAAATACGTTTCATTTTAGCAATTTGTCATAAATTCGTAAGAAAATAACGAATTTAATAGTTCCGTAGGAATCCATGATACACACCTTTATATGGTCTATTAGAGCATGTATGACTTGTATTCTTGGTTACGATACAATAGCACTCAATACAACATGATGTAACCCTTCAACATTGAATGTAAATATATCAATGCCTAACACAACTCTACTAGGGCATGTATGATATGTAATTCTTTGTTACCATATAATACCAGTCAATACAATGTGATGTAACCCTTCAACCTAAAGGCCTTCACGAGCCATTAAGACATATCAAAGCTTAACATAGTCTATTAGGGCATGTATGACTTGTTGTTCGTTACATATAATATCACTCAATACAACGTGATGTAATCCCCCAACATCGAGTGTTACATAATATTGGTATTAACGGGCTTTTAAGATATATCAAAGCCCAAAACAGTCTATTAGGGCATGTACGACTTTATTTCTTCGTTATGATATAATACACTCAATACAACATGTTGAAATCCTATAACATCGAAGGTTACATAACAAAGGTCTTAATTGGCCATTAAATATATCAATTCCCACACATCATTTAAGATATATCACTCGATACAAGGTGATGCAACCCTTCAACATCCATCGTTCCAGTCTTGTTCTCTCTTTTACCCTCTAGGCATGTTCTCTCTTTTACCCTCTATCATATCATCTAATTAATATCTTTACCCTCTGATCATATCATCTAATTAATAATTTACTGTTCAATTTTTTTAAATTTTCATGAATTTCTCATGAAGAATTGCAATATTTGTTTTACTTTGAAAACAACAATTTACTCAAAGGATACACGTGTATGTATTTTATAGATTGTTTAAGTTTATTAAGATATAATGTCACATGCAGGGAGAACCCACACCATGTGGTTCAGGGTCCCTAGACCCAAGGTTTTTCAAAATTTTACTAGAGACGATTGATTAAATTTTAATGAACCCAATAAATTCTTTTAGATGGAACCCATAGAAACACAATTAAGCTTAGCAATAGTAAATCCCTTGTTTATATATGAAAGATAATGTGTTTGATCCTCACTCTACTCATTTTTTGTTTTCACTCTTATTGCCTTTTTCAGATTAAAAGCACAAATGTTCTACCTTCACCCGTGTTGCCTTTTATTCTATTGTTGCAAGCTTTCATTTATTCTTTACTTTTAGAAAATATTTATCTGAATCTAAAAGTTACGAGTTCAAGTTGATTCGATTTCAAGTTGATAAGAAAATATAATTCAACTTAAAAATCCTATATTATTAAAGTATTGACGCCGGACCCTCCCAACCTGGCCCGAATAACGACCGACGGAAAATTATAACGTGTAGTTGTGGAAAGTTTTGACACTGAAAAAAGGGACAAACATTACAAGAAAAGTGACAATCAGAGAGTAAACTATAAGGGACTAATATATCAATCTCAAAGACATTATATATATATATACATACATATATATATATTATATATATATATATATTATATTATATATAATATATATATATGACTGATTTCTATACAATTATGTAGTGACTGATAATCACTCGCTAATATTATCCCACCTTATTTGAGACTAATTTTTAGTCACAAAATATGTTTGCGTAATATAAGGTTTTAGAGGGAACCTTTTTGGTGGCTAAATTTCAGTCCCAAATACACACCCTTTGTTATTATAAATGGTGAAACTATGTAGATGACTGATTTTTAGTCTTTAATATGTTTGGAAGATATTAGAGACTAAAATCAGTTCTTAATAATCCAAAAAGCGGATCGAATTAGGGACTGATATAAAGTCTTTAACGCCTTTATATATAAATGGATTAAGGATTGATTTTTAGTATCCAATAATTGGGCTCAAGTTCTACTATTTTAAGCGGGGTATTCGAGATTTTTAGTATCCAAATAGTTTTGTAAACGTAATAACTACGGACTTGTATCTAGTCTCCAATACTCGACTCATATTCTACCATTTCGAGAAGTCATATTAGAGATTAAAACTCAATCCTAACAGTTCATGTAAGAGCCCGTATTAAAGATTGATATTTAGTCCCCAATGCCTTTTTAAAGGAAATGATTGAAGACTAACTTTTAGTGTTTTCTACGTCATCGCCAATTTAACCATTAGTGCCAAAAGTATCATTGACCGGAGTATTAGTTTCAAATATATAGTATCGCTGATTTAGCAGCATTGGACAATATTGGGGACTTTTATCTATGCGACATATGTTTGTGAGTAACTGATATTTAGTCTTTAATAAGATGGAACATATTATTAGAGATTTGAAACCAATTCTTATATTTCTCAAAACCAGTCAAATTAGTATTGAGAGAATGAGTGAACAATTGTTAATCTCTAACAATTGACGTGTATTCCATCAGTTTGTATTTGAATTATGGTCGATTAAGGTTATAATAAATACAGATATAATTGATTTAAACACAAAATTTAAAAAAAATAAGTATTCCGTGAGAAATGCGTTGGAAAGTTAAGAAAATTAATTCCGTGAGAAATAAGTAGGAAAATTCCAAGAACATTTGTGTGGGAAAAGAGTAGGAAAATCCGTAGGAAATGCGTCAGAAAAGGATTACCCAGTAGTAGAATTCCTACAGCCCATTTTCGTATGAAATTTGTGGGTAACTACAGTTAACCACGGATTTCCCACCAAAATTGATGTGAAAATAATAACAGTTTTCTAGTAGTGGAGGGTTACAAGTAGTAATTTACATTACATCTAAAGAGCTTCCAATTTTCTCTTCTGGCCTCAATCACTAATAACCTTCTGGACTTCTGTCCTGCTCCTCACAGCGCTTTGACTTCTGCTTACGGACCCATATGGGCTCCTTGATCATTAATAAGATCTCTCTCTGTTCCTTCTGTTTCATGGTGAAATGGAACTGTTCCACATATAACCACACAATATAACCACCTCTCATCTTCAACAATAAATTGAATGGCTTGATTCAGGTCAAATTTTATCTTGGATGGATCAACTTTTAAAGTTCATAAAGGCCTAAACAAAAAGAGTCTAAATGGTTTTTTTAATACACTAATCAATACTTACAAAACTTAATCACAAACTATTTATTAAAAGATAAAATAAAGAGTAAATTAAAAAAATTATCCTTTATTTAAATACTAAATTTCACTTTTATCCTTTATCTTTAAAACTAACACAAAATGTCCTTTATTTTATTAATTTTGCATGCTCTTTGTCCTTTAATGTAACATATATTAATTTTTCAGTTAACTTTAAGGAAAAAGACCATTTTGCCTAAAGTAAATAATCTGAACTTTATTTATAAAATATATAATCTGTAATTTACTTAAGATCTTTTATTTTATTTCTTTTCTTTTTATTTTATTTTATTAAGTTTATCAGTATTGTTTAATGATTACTTTAAAAAGTTGTAAATCATTAACTAACATATTTTTATAAAAAATATATGTTTTTAAAATTTATTTATTTTCATTTGTTTGATTAAATTATTTACTTTTTATATTTTACAAATAATATGAATTTTTATACTATGGTTTGTATAAAGCATTGGTGTTATCGAGTTATTTTTATCACATTTACAATTAGTATATGTTATACGAACGAAACTTACCCTAAAATATGGAGAAAAATAAGCATGTCGGTCACACGTTACGGTAGGTCGGTTTAAAGCATGTTTCTATAAAATGTTGTAACATCATTTTTAAGCAACTGGTTATTTAGATGTGTTATAAAACGTCCAGAGTACGCTCATCTAAAAAGTACAACATTACGGCTATCTATGTTTAAACCAACCCATTGTAACACTCGACCAACGTGCATATTTTTCTCAATTTTTTGTTTTAAATTTCATTTAAATAACATATAATAATTGTAAAAGTGATTGTTATAAATTTCATTCAAATAATAATTGTGAAAGTGATTTTGTTCAATATTTCATTCAAATAACATATATTAATTGTAAGAGTGATTAAAAAATAATTCGATCACAACAACGGTTTATTTAAAAAGATAAGATAAAAATTACAATATTTGTAAAATAAAATAAGTAAATAATTTAATCATACAAATGAAAATAAATGATCATAAACACATACGTTTTTATAAAAATATGTTGATTAATGATTTACAATTTTTTAAAGCAATCGATAAAACAATAGTAATAAATTTAATAAAATAAAAAGAAGAAAATAAAATAAAAGAAAAGAACTTAAGTTTATACAAGTTATGTTCTTTATAAAAAAATCAGATTATGTCCTTTGGGCAAATTGGTAATTTATTTATACTTAATGAAAGTCAATTAGTTAGCTTAAAGAACAAAAAGCGTGCAAAATTTACAAAATAAATGACGTTTTGCGTGAATTTTATAGAAAAAGGAAAAGAGTGCAATTTAGTATATAAATAAAGGACAAATTGTGTAATTTACTCTAAAGTAAAAGATGAACAAATAAGACATTCTCAATCAAAGCTCTTACTCCATCTTTACAATTACACTACAAAAACACTATCATTTCTCTCTACTTTTCAATTAAATAATATGTTTTATACTTTTATTATTACGTTTTCTCTATCCTTCACTTACAACCATTTCAAAAAAAATTAAAAAATGATAAAGGTGAACAATATCTCCTCCAAATTTACTGATAAACAATATTTTTTTCTCTATCTCCACTCACAACATTTACAACCACTTTAAAAAATATAGAGGCTACACTCACACGAAGATAGAGGGATCATTGTGGATGCTCTAAGATCCACTATTGACCCAAACTAGGGATGAACATGATACCGATACCGTACCAATCCCGAAAATACCGATATTGAATTCCGTCAAAACTGGATACCGATACGAAATCTTGGTACGGTACGGTATGGTACAGCTATTGGTACGGTGTCGGTATTTGAAGGTAAAATTCGGTATTTCACCGCTACCGTACCGAACCGGTACCGACCCAAAAGTATCGATACCGAAAATGCCAAAAAGTGGATACCGAATCCGGTACCGAAAAATTTCGGTACGGTATTTTCCGAATTGGTATCGGTATTGTATGGTACGGTATTTGATACCAAATGCTCATCCCTAACCCAAACCAACCCATTGTAACTAATTACTCAATCTCCAACCCACCAATTTTGTCCCTTAAGTACAGATGAGAAAACAATGCCTACCGAGAGTAGCGGCCCTGCATAGGGGAAGAAGAATACTGATAATGTCTATGCAAACCGTGTCAGTCTAAACTAAAGAGGACTTGATCTTCATTCACAAGATGCTATCTGGTGATAATGTCTAAGAAACAGAAACACATGCCTTTGCCAGAAGAGTTGTCGACAACTTGACGCCAAATTGGATGCACACCAACAAGTTGCATTGCCTACATATTTGCTTCACTTGATTTCAAAATTTTCAAAGCCTAATAGCCTACCCTTACAAGGATTTTAAGATGTCCCATTCCGATTTCTAGTGCTTCCTTTTCTTCCTCTCTCTTACCACCGGAATAGTTGCACGATGCAGGATGTTATTCGCAACACTGTGAATTTAAGTCCTAGCATATGGTGGGGGTCAATTTCTTACATTTGATGAGGTTTTCTATCACTACTAATGTATTGCTTAATTGTCCATTTATAATGAGAAAATCATCTTTTTAGTTCTTTTGTACATGCAGCCAGAAGATCTAGTTACTGAGAAAAAAGTAGTTGAAGAGCTCAAAGAAGTCAGAAAAGAGCTAATGATCAAAGCTTGCTCTAATGAATCACTGCAACATATGGAGTTGATACAACTTATTGACGTACTCCAACGACTTGGAATAGCCTATCATTTCGAAAAGCAGACTGAGGAAGCCTTGCAACATATCTATGTTACATATGGCGACAAATGGATTGATGAAGACAACCTACAAAATATTTCTCTTTGGTTCCGACTCCTTCGACAACAAGGCTTCAACATTTCATCAGGTAGTTCGTTACGAGTTTAGAACGTATAACTACTTCACAGTGACACTTGAAAATGATATCTCATGCACTCTTTTAAGATAACTATTAGAATATCATGATCAACCCGATAATCTTACTGTTAACACTAAGATGAGGACTTCCATATTACAGGAATATTCAAAAACCATATGGATGAGGAGGGACGTTTTAAGGAATCCTTATGTGATGATGCTCAAGGAATGCTTGCTTTGTATAAAGCATCATATATGAGGGTGGAAGGCGAAGAAGTACTAGACGATGCCCTCGAGTTCACGAAAACTCACCTTGCTATCATAGCAAAGGATCCTTCTTGTGACTCTTTATTAAGAAGCCAAATACAGCAAGCACTATAGTGGCCACTCAGGAAAAGGTTGCCATGGCTAGAGGCCGTGCATTACATACCTATTTACCGACAAGATGCTTTCCACAATGAGGTCTTACTGAAGCTTGCAAAGTCTGATTTTAACGTGCTCCAATCGATGCACAAGAAGGAGCTTAGCCAAATTTGCAAGTATATATGTAGCATGCAAATACAAGGTTAATATATGTTAAGTTCTATATGTGTTTTACTGATTTGTCACTGATCATTTCTATCAGATGGTGGAAGGCCTTGGACCTGGAAAACAAACTTCCTTACGTTCGAGACGGATTGATAGAAGGCTACTTTTGGATACTAGCAATCTATTCGAACCTCAACATGCGCGTACTAGAATGTTCTTGATCAAATCTTGCATTTGGTCATTTCTATCAGATGGTGGAAGGCCTTGGACCTGGAAAACAAACTTCCTTACGTTCGAGACGGATTGATAGAAGGCTACTTTTGGATACTAGCAATCTATTCGAACCTCAACATGCGCGTACTAGAATGTTCTTGATCAAATCTTGCATTTGGTTAGTCATTTTAGATGACACGTATGATAATTATGGTACTTATGAAGAACTCGAGATCTTTACTCACATTGTTCAAAGGTATCCGCCGGTATATATTATTCTTGTATACTGATATAGCTCGCTTTAATTTGTTAATTATATAGTATGATAATTATATGTTACTTGTATATTGTCTAGATGGTCACTAAGCTGCTTGGATATGCTTCCAGAATATATGAAGCTAATATATCAACAACTCTTGAGCCATCACCAAGAAATGGAGGAATTACTTTCAAAGGAAGGAAAAGCACACCACGTCCACTATGTAGTGAAGATGGTATATATGTTACGTATCAACTTTTGATTGTGCAATTAATAATTAATTTAACTTTTAAATGTATGTCTTGCCTAATTAACAACTAATAAAGGATGTGCTATCATCTCATCTCGCCACAGGCACAAGAGGCAACTCGAAACTGCTTAGTGGAAGCAAAATGGTTAAAAGAGGGGCACATACCAACTCTGGAGGAGTGCATGTCGGTTTCAATGGTGACTTGTGGCTACGGCTTGATGATAGCGAGATCTTATGTTGGTAGGGATGATCATATGATCACTGAAGATACCTTTAAATGGGCCGCCACATATCCTCCTATTGTGAAAGCTTCATGCTACATTTTAAGGCTCATGGATGATATTACCACCCACAAGGTAGTACACACACATATACATGTTGACTGATTCGTAAGTACCGTGGGGCTAGGTCGATATTAGGAGTTGGGGTTGAGTAAGGGTTTTGGGCCGATAATGTCGAATAGGTGAACTATCATGCTGGTCAAATACTACGGTGGGGTTGAGTAAGGCTTTTGGCCGATAATGTCGAATAGGTGAACTATCATGCTGGTCGATTACTACTGTGGGGTTAAGGGTAAATTTTTAGGTTTACTTTTCTTTAAATACAATGCTTAAAAGAAAGGTAAATGGGTAATTTGTAACAAGGATTTTTAAATGGATGAAAGTATTTAAATTCGTTAATTTGATACAAACGGATTAATAATGGCTCTTATTATTTCCCCACCACTAAATCTTATTCCCACACCCTTTATGTGTAGAGAGAGATAGAAAGAAGAGACGTGTGAATATTAACACCCGATAATATTTTAGGCTTGATTTTCTGGAAAGTATATGGGCTCATATTTTGATATTTAATGGGTTAAAAATTTAAGAATAAAATGTTTGGGGTATACTGAGGTCCGCATTCAAAAATCAAGAGGTCAGTGTTCTTGACCACAAAAACGTTAACATACGTAACACACAAAAAAGTGTGGTATCCTTGACCATACACCTTATATACATGTTCTGTATATGTATATTCAAGAGTCCAGTGTAAGTAAAACTCTATACTAGTATTGTGTGATAACATATGTAAACATTTCAGGAGGAAAAAGAAAGAGGACATGCAGCTTGAAGCATCGAGTGCTACTTAAACGAGATGGGTGCATCCGAGAAGGATGCGTATGAATTCATCTCACAAAAGATAGAAGATGCATGGGAAGTTATCAATCAAGAATCCCTCAGACCTACAAAAATCCCGTTCCATCTACTTATGCCAGCAATTAAACTTGCGCGTGTGTGTGTGATGTAATTTATAAAGTCAACGATGGCTACACTCATGCAGGAAAAGAAATGATGTATTACATTAAATCGCTCTTGGTTCATCCTCTATTATTTAAGTTTCAGGATTTATGAAGTCAATGGTAGCTACACACATGCCGGAGAAGAAATTATATATTACATTAAATTGCTCTTAGTTCATCCTCTAGATATTTAAATTTCAAGATCAATTGTTGATCTTTTATTGGTTTCTTTTCTCTTTAGTTTCATACTCCAACGATAAAGAGTGTACTCCAGAAGTACGTAGTAGCACTTAGGCCTTAACAATATGTTATTGTATATCTCATAAGCTTCTTACCTCTATACCAATATGTCGAGACAAGTAATAAAAAAGAAGAAATTCTATGGATAAAAAAGGTGATGGCAACAGCCTCATGAGATGATATCTAATTTCTACAAAGCGTTGGAAAAATATGTGAAATTTATGTAATGTAAACGGATATCAATTTAGTGAAATTATAATTATTTACTAGACTCTTCATATGGATGATAAACTCTTAAGTAGAGTTTTTATGTCAATTTATTTGTTATTATTAGCGTTTAAGTCTAAATAAAATAACTAATTAAGTGAGACTTTTCACTCATTCTCAACTCTTGTAAAAATAGTAGGCTATGTGTCTCATTTTGAGATAGAGAAAAATGCTAGAAAAATTACAAGAGAAGGGATACAAGAATGTACATGAATATATGGAGAGTTCTTGGAAAGAATAAATACTTGAAGACGCATGTGTTGGGTACTTAAAGAAATATGTTTTCTCTATACGATTTCATCACCTTCGTATCATAATATCCACAAGTTCTAACCCTATAATTTTTATCCAGTGTAACCTCGGGCACGTGAGCCATCTCCGACAGTACATACTGCTTCGGCTGTTGTACCCTGGAAACAGACGTGTCGTCTTTATTAGAGGCACGGAATCTGTTTTAAGGAAGCGTGTTGAACACGTGCCTCAGCCAAAACCGTCAACATCAATTTGTTTATTTTTTTGCAGCCAAGAACGATTACACAAGGAGACGCGGTTCAAGATCTCGTAGTGGAAATTGTACAAGAAGACGCTTCTCAAGATCTTTTCAAAGAGAACTATTTGAATCGATTTATTTAAATATGTTTTATTTCATATTTAATTTTGTATGGATTTCTACACGGTACGAGTACTACAATTTCTCAAAATTATGTAAAGAGAGTACCTTTACAATTTTTATATTTATATATATAATTTTTGTTATAATTGTGACCCATGTATTACAATCTTAAAACATATTTCGTGAGATTGTTGCTACAATCTTAAAAATTTTATTTATAAGGATATTGGGTTCAAGAAAGGATTTATAACAAAAAAAAAAAATTTAGAGATTTGATCTTATAAATATTTTGTTGAGAAATATGTATGTAGTACAACTTGTTGTGTTTGGGTTTATTGAGATTGAGATACAATCTTAAATCCTATACCGTAGTACAAAACGAATAGTTTGGGTTCAAACGTTTGGTTTTGAAACAATTTTGGTATCGTTAATTTTTTCTAATCTTTGTGTTAGAACGAGTTTATTAGTGTAAACCATACGTTTTTTGTAAACAGTTTAATTTCTCTAACTTGTGTGTTTAGACCGGAATTATTGAGAGATACCATACGTTTTTTGTAAACTTAAATTCTCTTGGAGTAGAATTTTAATGTCTTTAAATAAGAGTTTTATGTTACTTATTTTAGAGTTTTATGTCTCTATTTACGTCTCTATTTAAAGTGGACTCTTTATCAACCTATGGATTTATAGCACAAACTTTAGTGATTCTAACACGAGTGTTAGACTTGTTTATATGTATTTAATATAAACTAATATGCCTTATAATGATTTTTGTAGTCATATATTTCTAAATGAGCGTGTTAGAATTGAGTTTTATATATAAACTGATATATTTTATAACGATTGTTGTAATCGTTTATTTCTAACGAGCTTGTTAGAACCTATTGGTATGATAATGTATTATTATAATCATTTATTTCTAACAAGTATGTTAGAACATATTTATTGGTAAGATTATAATAATTTTTGTAATTGTTTATTTCTAACAAAAGTGTTAGAAATAGTTTATAAAAAATGCAAATGATTTTTGTAATCATTTCTCTTCTAACATGTGTGTTAGAAACTGTTCATGAAAAGTGTTAGAAACAGTTTATAAAAAAATGCAAATGATTTTTGTAATCATTTGTTTTCTAACATGCGTGTTAGAAACGGTTAATGAAAAGTGTTTGTTTGGAAGCAATTTTTAGTTGTTTATTTTTAATATGTGTATTAGAAGTGACTTATTTATATGAACCATATTTGTGTTTATAACAAGGCGAATTAATATTTAGTGGAAATGTTAATATTTCTAACGTGCGTGTTAGATTTTTTTTCATTTTAACATGATTGTTAAAAATGGTTAGAATACAAACGCTTTGAAATGTTTTATATAAGCATTTTATATAAGTAGTTTGTTGTAGAGTTGATTTAAGTGAATATAAACACATTAATATTTTACATGGTTTAGAAATAAAAAGTCATATATTGAAGTTGGTGTTTGATTGCTTCAAGAATTAAATCACCATAAAGTGATGGTGTTGTTGTATGGATTTATTACTAACTTTAATTTGTGATTTTTAAATCCAAATGGTCATGGTTTTATATATATAAAATGACTTAAATTTCTAACCGTGTGTTAGAAAATATGTATCACAAATACAAGGTTAGATGATTGTTCATTATATAAGCCATAATGAATAGAAATTGAAATGCCAAATTCCATAAAAGTCACAATGCCAAAAATTTCAAAACATTGCCTTCGAAACATGAATTTTGACCAAATTACCCTTAAGATTAGTTTTACTTTCGTTATCGTCAAAACCTTCTTAATAACATTAAAACCAACTTACCAAACCACAATATCAATTTATAATACTTACAAAAGACCCAACTACAAAGTTTTCATTTTTAAGTCTAAAGGAGTTTTGACCCGTTTGATGTTCAAACATAACCGGAAGCGCCTTAAGGGCATTAAGATGTGTTCGTCCCAGCTCGCCAATTTAAACATGTGATTTGCCTATCATTCACATTACAAAAAAAAACACAATTAGTAAGTATGTATCAACAATCACTTAAATTACATTCATTAGTATCATGGAATTGTTTGACCCATTTGCATCAAGTCAACATAATGACTATTTCATTCTAATGGCAATTCGTTCGCCTTAGCTCAATTGACAATGAATCATATCATTCTCAAAACAATATTCAAGTATCTCTATCCATTCTCATACGTTAGTAGCGGATCTAAACATATCTCTTACTTTCTCATTTCTAATCAATGCTTCAAGTCCAACTCAACAAAGTTGCTATATCTATACTACCACTTTCAAATATAATCAATATAACGAAATTATCACCCTACTCATATTAAAAGTAAACGAAGTTCATCTGAACTTACCGCGATCTTGTGTTTCGAGTGCTTTCGGTTGGCTTGTATCTCCTTCTTTCTTCAATCCTATAAGGTGCAACATCACATGTTTAGCTTCTATCATATTCATTACATACTCATACTCATACTTCGACTTTCGATTATGACGTTATTTAGCCGCATATAATTCCATTTCCATACTAATTTATTGATTTAACAAGTTTTAGCGTTAAAACCCAACTAATCCATTTCAAGGCATTTCATCGAATATGTGGTGTGCGTACCATCAATTAAACATGGCATACAAGCAATTCAAGCACATTCTTCCTAGTTCATCTATGGATTTACATAACCATACAATTCTTTATAAATTATTGTCATAATCATGTATTATATGTTTTATATCAAATCATCCATTAAAATACTTTCATAACACAATTTCAACTTCAACATTACTCTAATTTAAACATAAATATAACTAAACTTCATCATTCTTCAATTACAAAATGCGTTTAATCCTAAATCATCAATATAGTCGAAATCAAGTACATTACAACTTCTACACATTGTTATAAACTAACATTCATGTTCAATTTCATACTATCTTTATGGATTATACATAACCCACTTCATAAAAAACCATTAAATCCTGAAATTCAACTTACTTGATGTTAGGAACACCTATGTGAGCAAAATTCTTAAAACATGCATGAATTCAAGCTTCAATTCTCTTTTGATTTGGCAGATTTTGTGTTAACAAGGGCTTTTCATTGTTCTTCCCTTGCTAGGTCGACACACACACATATCTGATATGTGTGTTTGTGTTTAATTTTTGTTTTTATTATTTCAACTTTCCACTTAGTCACTAATGCCCTTCAAGTTTGGCACTTACATTATTAGCAGCTAACAATTCATTTCTAATTTATATTAACTAGTACTTGGAAGTTGGGGTGTTATAGAAATGTTTTATGTAAACATTTAATTGCCTATGTGTGCAATAAAAATGATGAGAAATCGTTGATATTATTAGTATAGTATATTGCAAAACTAAGTAAATGTTTTAGAGTGATTTTTAAAACAAAGTTTTGCATAGTACTGATAATTCAAATGGTTTGCTATTCTTTTTAGAAGTAGCATATGGTGAACAAAGTAACAATCTCATGGATATTATTTGGTGGAAAACAACTTGGTGTTGTTGTGAACAAATTTAGTTGTTCAAGTTCACTACTTAATGTAGTCTTTGTAACAACTTGGTGTTGTTTTATGTAGAATTGTCCAAGTTTAAAGTTTCAAGATAAAATGAGAAAATTGTACTTACAAGTGCATGGAGTCTTATTGAGGAAGTATCTCAAGAGATGCCATCGGACGATATCGTTGAGAAGATTTTGGTCAGATTATAAAGTGTTGAATATAAAAGCACTTTGATATTTGATGTCTACATATCGTCATGCTTCCGTTTAAATTTCAAAAGTGTCTGACACTTATAATTCAGTTTTCAATGTATTATATTGTTTTGTGTTCAATATCTTCGGATAACACATGCAATTTTTTACAAAAAAATAAATCACTAATGTTTGTGACGTATAAATTATTTTTGTGAAAAGTAATTATAACGTCAACTATACATTGTTTAAAAGAATATGGCTTTAAACAGATAGCACATG
Organism: Scalesia atractyloides; assembly: GCA_947069175.1. Taxonomy (NCBI): domain Eukaryota; kingdom Viridiplantae; phylum Streptophyta; class Magnoliopsida; order Asterales; family Asteraceae; genus Scalesia; species Scalesia atractyloides. The sequence goes on along the minus strand of CAMTDV010000028.1, from coordinate 66,928,405 downwards.
AAAATATTTGGATATAAACAACTTGAGAGTTGTTGCATTGACTAAAAGTCAAATATGAAACATCAAATGTATAACCATATCATGAGAGATTAATGAAAGAACGTACTGAGTGTATTGAGATGAAATACACAAACGAGATTCATGTCGACATAATTCGTTAGGAGTCATTAAAAAATTCACAAGTGTGAATTCTAACATATGAAAGAGAAAGTACTATATGTTATTATATACCTTTAATAAATCTAGCGAGATATGTTCCTAGTGATCTATGCGTAGATGCGTCTACCACTTGTTTATTGTTAGAACTATATGGAGATTTTACCTTCATTTGGGAGAGCATCCTAAATATGCATATCTCCTAATGAATAAAAATAGACGTGTGCAAATCACTTATGGCAAAATTATGAATGCAATGTTGTTGAGTGTCGATCTAGTTGACTTTATCTCACACATAATAGTGATTGTAGATGGGGAACATTCATCTTATTGGTGATGAATGTGTTTACCAAGTGACTTGTATTAAGACTTGTATTTAAGTCCTTATGAGTCAATGGTAAAGCGTTGGAGATCAAAGGTAAACAACTTATGTTCCTTAATTGAATGATAAAATTTAGCTATGTGCTATATACAATAATTTGTGAAACCTTCCTAAATATTGATGTTTTAAGATTATAAATAAATCTCATTATTTTGTCTTAACAAGGGATGAATGTTGCAAAGTGATATTTTATATCCTTAAGGCTGTGAAGAATTAGAATAATGCATCTTCTGCTCATAAGCTAAAGTATTGTAGTCTAAAACATGCAAGACTAGTACTTGGTTAATTATGGGTCTTGACAGAGACTAATTAACTCTAAACATTCAAATGTGTATGAACACAAAAAGAATTTGTGTATAGACAAAGTTGAGGGATAATTTTCATTCATTATAAGGAAAAGACATATAACTTTTGAAGAGTTTGTTCAAAAAGCTAATGAGGAGAACTCATTGTCTAGGCTTATTCTATATGGTAAAAAGGAATCATTCTAAGTTGGTGACAAATTTATGACAATGGCATTGCTTTGGTCAACTTATGTAAGCTAATGCAATTTGATTAAATTCACTAATACAATTAGGTTGATCTTGTTCAATCATATGTGTATAACGGTCATCATAAGTGAAGTTACGGAAATGTTGATCAAATGGCAAGAAATGTGGGGAGAGATCCATTAAAAAACAACCCTATAAGGGTATGTAGAAATGGTTTTCATTACTCCATCTGGATGTTATTCGATAACACTTAAATGTGGAGGTGTCTTACATTTGTACCATAATATTTGGCAGTAAGAATCCAATCTAACATTGCATACAGACGACTAAGTGTAAGACACAAAGGTCATAGTGCATAATGGAGATGTGTTTGCCTTAAATTATAAATGTATCATTCTAAGACAAATATTGTAACCACATTCAGGTGGCCACTGAGGTTATAGTCTTAGAAATTGACACTAGACAATGTTAACTTTCGAGTTACGAACACGTCATGACAATTGATCTTATCTGCAAAGTTATCTTCAGTGACTTGTTAATGACAAAGATAATGTTATGAATCCAACAACTTGAGGGTTTATTAGAGATCAAGTTGTGGAATGAGACTAAAGCCTATGGAAAAAGGGTGTGTGAAGGAAACCTAACTTAGTTGACTGGAGATCCCAATATCTAAGTTTAATAGGACAACGAATTCGTATGCCTAAGGGTGATCACTGTGGGGGCATAGCTGATATGCATAAGCTAGTATATATGGTTATATATACCCCCTAAACGATAAAAGGGTGTTTAAATATGTCCTAGTTCATTCCTATGAAATTCAGTGACAAATTGTGAGACTAAGCATATTATGTGGTAAATGATTTTGCATAATCATGGTAACCATGATGCTTTTAATGATTTAAGGAGAATCACCTATGTTAGAGAGAAGTGGGGTTGCTTCGAATGGAATTGGGGGCACAATTCCTATAGTTCTCGCAGAACCAGGAAAGTATCCACGACCATAATTGGACACAACTACGAGGGGATGACCCGGCTAAGGAGAGTATTATGTGAAGTGTATTGTCATCTACACAAATGGGGATTTGTTCAAGGACATCGCGTCTACAAACCTCGCATCTACAACCCGCTAGGAGACTAAATATGCTTCACAACGGAAAGTTCAAAGGGAACACCTACTTATCCGGCAATACTCAACTATCGAGGTTCCATTGGAAATTTTATGTGTTTTGAACGATCTCCATTCATGTGGGGGGTTGTTGGAAATTTATGTAGTGTGAGTTGATATTAATTTAGTGAAATTATAATTTAGTAAAATTATAATTATTTATTATATTCTTCATATGTATAATAAACTCTTATGTAGAGCTTTTATGTTAATTTATTTGTTATTATTAGAGTTTATGTCTCTCATAAAATAACTAATTAATTGAGACTTTTCATTTATTCTCAACTCTTATAAAAATAGTAGGCTATGTGCCCCATTTTGAGATAGAGAAAAATACTAGAAAAATTACAAGTGAAGCGATACAAGAATGTACATGAATATATGGAGAGTTCTTGGAAAGAAGAAATACTTGAAGACCCATGTGTTGGGTACTTAGAGAAATATGTTTTCTCTATACGATTTCGTCACCTTCGTATCACAATTTTCTACAAGTTCTAACAATATGATTTTTATCCAGTGTAACCTTGGGCGCGTGAGTCATCTCCAGCAGTACATACTGCTTCAGCTGTTGTACACTAGGAAACAGACGCGTCGTCTTTAGTAGAGGCGCCGAATCTGTTTTAAGGGAAGTGTGTTGAACACGTGCCTTAGCTACAACCGTCAACATCAGTTTGTTTATGTTTTGCAGCCAAGAAGGAGCGCACAAGACGCGGTTCAAGTTCTCGTAGCGGAAATTGTACAAGAAGACGCTTCTCAAGCTCTTGTCAAAGAGAAGATTTGAACCGATTTATTTAAATATGTTGTATTTCATATTTAATTTTGTATGGATTTGTACACGGTATCGGTACTACAATTTTCCAAAATTATATAAAAAGAGCATCTTTACAATTTTAATATTTGTATATATAATTTTTATTATAATTATGAAATGTGCTCACAATTACTGCGTTTACAATGACACATGCGTTTTGACCACTTAGATTTCTAATTCTCCTTAATACTACTATACTTGCACCTTGGATGATTTATTTAGTGTACACAATAATACATGATGTCTGACGACTTGACATAATTAATCACTCGTGTGAAGCAATGCAACACGTGTATGATTGGACACATGTATAATACAAAGACTCACTCAACTTGAATCTGCCTCACATCTTTCCTCTCCTCCTCCTTCACTCTCGGAGCCCTAATTTTCATAACACCATTCTTCAACTCCGCCTTTTTTCGTCAAACTTATACGCATTATCGGCATATCGATCCTGCTCAAGTATCTTTGTGGCAACTCGTCCGCTTCCTTCCTTCACCTCAGCTTGTATCGCCAGAGTATTCTCTTCAACAGAGATTATACAAAAATTAAATAGATTAGTTATAAAAAGTATGTGATTCCTAAATAAATGAAAAAATGTTAATGATGTGAAAAGATAAGTATTCTTAGGAATGTTTCCAGGGTTGTACATACAACTAGTGTTTCAAAAGAATTTGAAAACGATTATGACAACTGAGGAAGTGTTTGAAAGTACATTTAGCTAGTTGCATTGATGATGGTCTAATTTTATTGTTTGTGTATTATTATTAACGGTATTTACATATTTTATATAATTTGTTCCTAAGTAAATTGCATCATCCTACCATCCACAAACATTTTTCTGTTGAAGACCGAAAATTCCATTCAGATCTCTTGCATTTATTTATATATGATGTACAATCCTTAGATACCTAAAGTACAGGGTTAATCCAAACTGGCTTTGTAGTTAAACATGTATAGATGCATGCACCATGCATGTGTGAATGCAATTCAGACATCTCCAAGGCATAATAGATGGTGGCAAGGCTCAACCACAAAGGACATGTGTGGCATGGTTTGCCAGGAGAACCAGTAGGAGTTTTAGGTCCGTTCATGAAGTGGTGTTTACGAACCAATCTAGCAACTAAGTCATTGTCTCGTGATGTCTCACAAAAGGTGTAGTTAGTTACAATCTGTTACGGTACACGATTTTTGAAACCCCTTGTGAATTTTTTTGGTTTTGTCATTTCGCATATAGACTCCTACCGGGTGTTTTAAGATTTGTCAATAATTGCTCGTAATATGTCTTGATTTTAATATGTGTGTTGAATGATCGCCCCAAAAGCAAATGAGGTTCAAATCCTTTCTCTTTCTCCTTCTCATCTCAATTTAATTTCCTTATCTTTATCATTGATATTTGAACTTTACACAATATGGTTTCTTTCAATTTCGTTATTTATTTGGAAATCCCCTTTTTCCTCATTTATTTATTTACCATACTTTAGAAAAGCATATGAATCTTTTGTGTGGTCTAATTATCTTTTCAACTGGTTGTTCTACGGATGGTTTGACGATGCAAACCTCTTAAAGCTTGGACCGGGCATACTTTTCTTCATTCAGGTGTTCGACAGTGTTATGAGATATGAGATGAGATAAGAGGGAAAGTATGAGATTAAAATGAGGGTTTAATCAATAGCAGAAGATGGTGAACTGCTGTTGAACAACTAGAGGTGGAGGAGGGTGGTAGATTACATGAGGTCTAAAAGGGTGGTGACTAGATATTTGGCCGAAGACACTGACGGTTTTGGCAAAGGGGTTGTAAATCTTGCATATTAATTATATTTCTTTTATTGTGTACGCGATGGTTGTATATCCTACACAATGGTTGTATTTTTATTGTGTGTGTATATAATTATGTGTATCTATATTTTATATTTAGCAACCTCCACCCACCCACTATTAAATAATAACACTCTTAGTAATTTACATATATTCTCTCTTAGATGTAAATTACAGAATTATCTTTCTACTCGACATAAAAATTAAAACCATGGTGATTCAATGGGTTGAATATTTGACAGTTATAATATTACTAGTTATATGGTCAAATCACAAAGAAGAAAAAAAACTTAACAAATGTTCCTATTTCAAAATGATATTAAATTTCAGAGCTACAAGAAAAAAAGTTTAATATAAAACTTACACTGAAAAATATTATATATTTTTTTTCTTCTAACAGCTAGAGTAAGAAAGGTGAGTGTGTGAGGGTCACATGAGAACTATTTATACGAGAAACCAATCAAAATTATTATTTAAAAAAATATATAAATGTAAAATATTAAATGACTGACTTATCTCTCTAATTAATTAATTTATCTTTTCTCTCTCTTCACTAGATTAATCCTAACAAGTTTTGAGCGAACGTGTAAAAGTAAAATCACATGTGTACAATTTTATAATATACGAATCATGTAAATTTATACATAAATTAACATAACAATGTGTAATTTAAAAATATCTAGTATTATAGATAAAATTTGATTGTTGTTCATAAGTTCTCTCAATACATATGTGTTATATATATATATATATATATATATATATTATATATTATATATATATATATATATATATAGTGTATATATATGTATGAGAGAGATGAGATTAATACTCTAAATATTGCGACAATTGCGAGAAACAATCTAAATCATTATTTATATGAAAAATATAAAATTTAAATAATTTATTTCTTCAGTTACTTAAATACTCTTTTGTACACATGTATACATGATAAAAAGTTATAATGTATTTATGATAAACATATGTAAGTTGCACACAAAAGTTCATATAACAATGTTGTATTTAAAAAATAGTGCTAGTACTTTTGATAAAATAATGATTTTGATTGTTTTCATGACTTGTTCTCATGATATTTATGAGTTCATATTAGATCCTTGTCATACATGCGTGCACACACTATCACATCTTGATTCGCAGCGGACAAGGTGATCGGGACATGATTGGTTTTATCAAAGCTTAAAACATGCTATTAAAATGTTTATATTTATTAATTCAAATTTAAAAGAAATCCACATAACACAATATCCAAACAAGAAGCACATAACTCAAAAATGTTCAAATAACTTCTTTATTCTTCTAACACCCAAATCCTTCGTGACCCAATCTTCAAGCTTGTTCACCTGTATCATGTGTAAAAAAGTAGTTTTGGGTCAACAAGGGTTGATGAGTAAATCTTATTTGTTATTTGGAAAATTGTAGTTTAGTTTGTTTATGACATAAACATGTATTAACTTAAAATAAATAAACTGTTAAAGCGATAAAACCTCATAACAATCTCAATCATCAAGCGTCTCATAATATGTAAAGGCGCACGGTAATATGGTGTGCGGTTTTGTAATGCAAGATCTAGGCTCAATCAAACGGAGCCGATCTCGTGTGTTGCATCATCTTGTTCCACTCACAGGTAATGGGGAATCGGATGGCCAAATATGTTCAATGGTAACACACAATGTAATGTAAATAACTAAACACAACCAAACAAACACATAACCAACATATGATAATTGGCACGTAAGGTATGAAAACGTGTGATAACAAAGGAAAACACATGAAACACACCAAATCGCGCAATAAAAAAAGAGTTAGATTTACTCACAATTTTGCGTATAAGAATTCCCTAAAGATAACACACGAGGAAATAGGGAATTCCGAGAGGTGGATGATTATCTTAAATATGAAATAAGAGTCCTATGGTGTCACATAAACAATTACCACTAAAGAGGAAAATATAAGTAAGTTTATATTCGTATTGGATAAGTTTGTAATATCATCAAACTATTGGATTTAAATTACTTTGTTTGTTTGTTTCAAAAATATTTATAAGTTATTTAAAATTTATTAATTAAGGAAGTTAATTGAATTGTTAAGCTTTGTTGAATTCTTTCTTTTTTTCTTTTTTAATAGATATAGGGTAAAAAAATAATTAAATAAATGGTTTTAGTGTCCTTCTATAAATAATAATAAAAACTAGCAATAAGACCCGCATGCGTTGTAGTGCGGACAAGTCGTAAACATCGAATGGATTAGTCTCAACGTTATGTGATGCGTTAATCATATGAAACGCGTGTTTCGACGTATCCGATTGAACTCAATGTAACCTATAAGCATTGCGATCAGATCAAAACATAAAGTAAATCAAATTTATACTGGACAATTATAACGTATCATATGTGACCCGACTCATACAAAGAAAACGTAACACATGTTACGGAAAGTTCGTCACAACCTAACCGCACGGAAGTAGAAGTCGGGGCATAATTGGGTTATCATCAAAGCTCATGACATTTACTAGAATTAAGTTTCACATTTATTAATTTGAAATTTAAGAACAAATATCCAAACACAAAGAAACATACAAACACAGAAATTTTGTTTTAAACATGACACTTTTTATTAATCTTCTAAAGCCAATCCTAAGTGTTCTTTTCTTCAACCTGTCCACCTGTATCATGTGTAAATAAAAGTTTGGGTCAACAAAAGTTGGCGAGTGAATCTAAGTTAAACATTTAAACAGTTTGTTATACAGTTATTTCAACAAAAAAATTATGCATGGACCATAAGTGAGCATATGTATATATGTAAATAAATCACAAACCACATAATATCAACAATTAACATATGAACATGATGAATGATGCACTTGAGATCAAGGCTCAATCAAACGGAGCCGATCTTATGAGGTACCTGATGATCAACTCGTATCCCACGAGTTACTGATGGGCCTAAAATAAATGATTGCACTGAAATGATAAAATGTAACCACACATAACCACACAAACAAATATACACATTAGATCACATAATGGTGTTAGCACAAGTGTTTAAATAAATAAAATTTGTAACGACACATGATACACCCCAAAACATGATTAAAAAGGGGAATTTCTAAGGATTCACTCACAGTGGGTGCGTTTCCTTGGATTGATGATGAATGTGCACAGTTTTAGGATTTAACCGACAAAGAAAACTAACCTAAATAAACGCAATAATTCGATAAATAAATGAAAGTTAATATTTGTTGGGCATGGAACATTGAAGTTTATTTCATTGGGCTTCCTAATGCCTAATGGGCCTAGGGTTGTAATTATGGGCTTAGTGATGCTTATAAATAGAAGGGCTAGGTCATAGAGAAAAGGTTAGAGAGTTGAAGAGCAGAAACTTGTATTTGACATCTTTGGTGTATACAAGTTATAATCATTCAAAGTTATTCAAGTTGTTCTTCTTCCTAATCATAATTTCCGCGATTGATTAGGTTAGTGATACCTTTTTGATCCGTTTACGGGACTTACAATTGCTATCAGAGCCTACTGTTCTAATACAGGCTCCGGGTATTGCTGATTGAAGAAGTTTTTGAAGTGTGTTGCTGCTCTTTGGATCGTCGTTTTGGTGTTCCGGATCACTGTTCATCGTCGGAGGCTACTGTTCCGAAGAACTCGAAGAACTTGTGAAGAATTCAGATCTGATACTGTTCCAGATTCCGAAGAACACGAAGAAGGTTCTCACAATTCGGATTAACCACTGTTCCGAATTCCGAAGAACACGAAGGAGATCATCCATCTTGAATTGATCCCGGATTGTTGCTTGTTCCGGATTGTACTCCGAGTTACTGTTGCGGTTGTTGAATTCATTGAATCTCGGAATTCAGTTGCAGAAAAGGCGGGTCACTGATGCGAATAAGGATCACTATTCCGGATATTCATCAGATAAGACAGGCCTTCTTGATTCTCCATTTCGGATATGCATTTCGGTCTTCTTATTTCGGATACATCTCATTTCGGGTCTTCTTGTTTCGGATACATCTCATTTCAGGTCTTCCATTTCGGATCTGTCAAGTCAGATTCAACAATCCGGACTGCTCAGTTCGAATTCTTAGTCCGGATTACTCATCAGTTCGGATAATCTTTCCGGGTTGACCATCTTTGACTTCAGGATTGCCATTTCGGATAATCTTTCCGGGTTGACCATCTTTGACTTCAGGATTGCCATTTCGGATAATCTTTCCGGGTTGACCATCTTTGACTACAGGATTGACCATTTCGGATTCAATACTGTTCATCGGAAACACTTAAAAATTAAATGAACTTTAAATCAATTTGGTAAATTTTTAATTAATTTAATTTCAATAGCTGGATTTATGACCGCACAAGACCTGACAAATGCCACTCTGGCTGCCCTGCAATCGCAAACTTTAGCCCTCCACCAAGAGCTGGATCAAGTAATTGGCACTTCCACCAAAGTGCCACGTTTATTGTATGGGGATGAATACTACGAGTAGAAGTTCCGCTTCGAACAATACTGCAAGGCCAAAGAACCAGGCATGTGGAGATGCATCATGAATGGTCCAAGAACCATATTGTACAACACAGAGCAAGATCCAGAAATGAAAATTCCCAAGCCCATGCACCTATGGACTCCAGAGGACATCAAGATCATAGAGGAAGATGAGAAGGCTTCGGCAACTCTGACCATGGCTCTAGGACCTGATATTTCTATCGCGTTCAAAACTGTAAAACCACAAAGGAGGTTTGGAGTGAGTTGCAAAATCTCTACGAGGGAATGCCGACATGAAAGCAAGTAGGGTGAATCAGCTGAATCAACAATTCAGCTCGTTCAATCACATATATGGGGAAACTATTGAAAACCAGATATGCCGCTATGTCAAGCTGGTTTCCCAGATGATTCCAGCTGAGATCACCCTCACCAAAGTGCCATGAACCGACAGTTATTAAATTCACTGCCCAAAAGTTGGGATGCAGACGTGGGCATGATCAAAAAGACAGAACTTAAATGATGTCACTCTCACTGAGATGATAGCTGCTATCAAATCATGTGAGATTGACAACAAGCAGAGGGAAATCAACCATTAAAGCAGTTTGATGGCCGCAGGGATGATAGGGCAGAACACGGCTTTAATGTCACAGAATCTTATTTATAGTCCTCTGCAAGGAATTGCACAAGCACCGGGTGGATCAAATGTGGTTTACAGTCCTATAGCTACGCCTCAGAACACTCAGTATGTGTATGGTTATCAATCTCCAAATCCCACAACGGTTTCAGCTGCTCAAGTTCACACACAGTACCATGCTCAGTATCCTAATATGGTTTTCAGTCCTGCAACTCCTCAAACAGTGCAACAAGGCATCATTCCTCAAATTGCTGCACCAGTGCCTGCACCTACTCAACCCGCGCCCACCTCTGCGTTTCTCACTAAGGAAAACGAAGAGAAACTAGCTATTGCGGCTTCAATGATCAAAAGCTTAAACGCCTTCCTCGCAGGTGATCTGACTCCTCCATTTATTCTTCCCGCAGAAGTTGATCAGATCATGGAGGAGGACCTGGACGAGATCGAAGTCTCTTGGAATTTAGCAATGGCTGCTTTTCAGGTCAACAAGTTTCAGAAAAAGTATGGAAGGCAATCCTTGTCAAATTTAAAGACTGGTCTCACAAAGGACAAACTTAGATGTTACCGATGTCACGAACCAGGACACTTCACTAGGGAATGCAAGAAGCCACCGTCAGGGTATCTATCATCCAGGGTCGCTGATATGCAGAGCAGTGACAGACAGCTGGTTCCCATTTCTCCTTCCAAGTCAACTACGAGTCCATCAAGCAGCTCAGACGGGAAGTCCACAGCACTAGTGGCCCAACAGCATGAGGGTTTCAACTGGGCAGATTGTGCAGCTCAAATGGAAACCTTGAATCTATCCAAGAACAGCAACCACCGCATGATGGCGCAGACAACTAAGACGCCCGATGTAACATCCGTCAAAAACGGATTTTACCAAACCCGCTCCGTTTATTAACCGAACAGTCAGTTAAAAATTTCGTTGCAAATTTAATGCCCAAAATAATTTTAAACGATACATAATTAATTATTATATGGGAATATATAGTTCGTTTTTGAAAAACTGTCAAATAAGAAAATAAAAATAGTTTGGTTCTGCCGGGTTTCGAACCCGGGTCAGTAACCGGTTCATCAAACAACTTAACACACAACACTTGAACCACTGCGCCACTGATGCTACTTGTTAAATGTTAGGATCATTTAATTCATATCATGAGTTTCCGAATTCAAAACCGGCGCCCAAATGCAGTCGTCGGAAATCCCGGCGATCTCGCCAAGAATTAACGACATCTTCAGTTATAACGTAAAACTTAAACGCTACATCGGTTATAACCGACGTCTGAGTCCGCGACACCATCTATAACCGCCGGAGAAATTATAACCGATGAATCAAGTCGGAAATCGGACCAAATCCATCGACGACTTGCCCTATAAATACCCCCTCGAACCTCTGCAAACCTTTTCGCTCAAAACCGCACCCTTTCTCGGCGAAAACTCACTCGCCGGAAATCACCTGCAAATCGCCGGAAAACCGGGTTCTTCATTTCTGAGCCTTACTAAACCCTCTGAACTTATACCGAAGTCACCCACATACTTTGTAAGCTTTCTGAAGACTCTCTGCTGCAAGACACTCGTCGCCGGAAGTGATTGCTGTCGCCGGAGTTACGCCGGAAAAACAGAGGAAGCCAGTCGGTATACCTCACGCCTAATTTCCTTTCTTTTTATTTATATCTCATCTGTAATTAATCATAAAACGCTAAAGAAACCTGAATAAACACTTCGAACCAGTCAGTCATCACTTCTGGTTATAACACAACGAAGAAGACGAAGTTACGGAACATATAAGTATAATTTAAATCAAGAAATAACTCGGGTTAGACACACAGTCCAGCGGTGGACTGTGTGCACATTAAACACACTAACGTCTCGAGTTCGAATCTTGTTCCACACACGCTGCCTTAATAAAAACGTTTTTTTTTGTTGTTAACCGAACCGGAGTCACGCTGTTATATGTTAAGTATATTAATAATCAGAATAATAACTAAGTTAGACACACAGTCCAGTGGTGGACTGTGTGTATGTTTAATCAAAGCGCACGAGTTCGACTCCGGTCTTCTGCATCGACCCTGACAATTATTTACCTTTTTAAATAAGTCAGAAATAAAAATAATTAGTTTGTGTTTAAGTATAATAAAAATCAGTTAAGTTAAGAAGTTGGACACACAGTCCAGCGGTGGACTGTGTGTTAGTATAAGCCACAGGTCCCGGGTTCGAGACCTGTGGAGCGCACCGATTCTTTGATTTAAAATCGTTTTTAAAAAATAAAGGATTTTCTGTTTAACCTAATTAATATATAAATGTAATTAAAAACAGAAATATTTCGGGTTAGACACGTAGCTCAGTTGGTAGAGCTGCGTGCACGCGTACGGGAGGTCTCGGGTTCGAGCCTCACTCAGCGCACATATAAACGCATAAGAACCGGTCAAGGGTCAAGGTCAACGGTCAAGGTCAACGGTCAACGGTCAAAAAAAGTCAAATTTTTTTATTATTTTTATTTATTTATTTTATTTAAAAATCAATTAAAAATACTTAAAAATAACATTTTTAAGGTTAGAAAATAGCCTTAAACCCACAAAAATACACCCAACAATCCTACTAAAATAGATTAATAAAATCCGTTTACTTACCGAACCATAATGCGATTTATCTAGGTTAATCTCACTTGTGGTTAAAACCACTTCGCGTGCATTCAACATCATCAACCGAACGCACCCACTATGAGTGAATCTTACAACTCCCCTTTTTAATTACACGTTTTGGGGTGTGTCATGTGTCACAAATTAATTAACTCGTTTATTTAAACTTGTGCCATACCATATCGTGATCTAAACTTAGATTGTTTATATTGTTGTGATTACTTATTTCATTTTGTCAAATTATATGAAATTCATTCATTAAGCCCATCAGTTCCTCGTGGGAGACGAGTTGAACAACGCGTGCCTCAAAAGCAATCCATTATTGTTCATGTGTGTATCATTGAGTTTATATTGTTTGTAGTTGTGTCATTCATATTATCATGTTTATGCAATTCATTCATTAGGCCCATCAGTTCCTCGTGAGAGACGAGTAGAGCAACGCGTGCCTCTAAATGTTCCATTATTGTTCACGTGTGCTTTATTTAATATCTAATGATTGTTGAATAAGATTACATCTATTTTTACTCATGTTTGGTTGTGCACATATTTCATAATCAATTAAATAAACTTGTTCAAATGTTTTCCATAGGATTCACTCGCCAACTTTATGTTGATCCAAAAACCTTTTCACACATGATACAGGTGAACAGGTTGAAGCAAGAAAAACATAGGAAATGCCTTAGAAGAGATCAAAGAGGCTTAGATTGATAGTTATAACATGTTGTAATATTTATTGTAAGTTTCCATTAAATTGTATTAATGAATATGAAACGCATAATAAATGTCATGAGCTTTGATGATAACCCAATCATGCCCCGATCACCTTTTCCGCTGCGGGTCGGGGTGTGACAGATTGGTATCAGAGCCATGACTATAGGGATATAGGATAGGTTATTAGACCCTTAGAGCCTATACTATAGTCTGCCTAAATTTTAATTGATTAGGCGGTTACATACAAACTTGTGATATTTATTTGTTTCATATTTGTTTACATTTACAGTCAAACATACATGCTTATATACATATTCATTATACATATATCGATGTTCATGTATTCAATTTATTTTCATACTCTCATTATTCAAAGATTTTGTTGCAATTTTCAAATCTCATCAAAGTAAGTTCTGCGACGGGCATGTAGTAACTGGAAGGGTACAAGTACCGGTAGTCGGAACGTCCTGTCTAGGTTGGCATTCGTATAAATCCAATATAACGGACCAGTTTGCCTACCTGGGGACCAACGATGAGAGTACGAAGGACCTATTAGGCCAAAGCATGCCACACCAAACGTCGTTCGAACTAACCCCACTTTGAGGTGTCACCGTGTCTACACCTGGACACATTCCGAATATCACACGTTGTATACATATTTCTCGATTTTCTCCGGGTTTTAGTGTATGCAACCTGGCAAACCCGTGCGAACCATATGAAGAACCGGTATTCATGGGGGCCCACATGATTACAAGGGTGAAGTATGGCGGCATGTAGGGCCTAATGGCGAGCAAAGCCCAAGACATCCTATGGATGTAGTAGATTTATTTTTCTATAATTATTTTATGAATGTTCATTCCTAATGCGACCCATGATCCCAAATCGCTCAACAAATGGCTGCCGTAATACCCAACATTGTAATCCAAGTACAACAAGCACTCACCGCTAATCCTGTCAATCAAGAAAACCAAAACATTATCAACCTCAAATACCACTAAATGCACCTACAAGCTTTTCAAATCATGCGACCCTCCAAAATACAAAGGGACTGAAGGCGTCACTGCTCTCCTCCATTGGTTTGAAGAAACGGAGAACACCTTTCTAAATTGCGATTGCCCTGACGATCGCAAAGTGCGATATGCTACCGGTCGTTTATATGGGATAGCACTTACTTGGTGGAATACAGAGAAGGCCAAACGAGGTGTGGAAGATGCTATGACCTACTTGGAACGAGTTGAAGGAAATCATGACCAGACGATTTTGCCCAAGGAGTGAAATCAAGAAATTAGAAGATGAATTTTATTCGTTGAAGCAAAAGGAAGGCGACTACACCACGTACAACAAAAGATTCCTCGAGTTACATCAAATGGTTCCCAACATGTTCACTCGCCTCTACCGTTTGATCGAGCACTACATTCGTGGTCTTCCGTCAAAGATTCAAGACCCTGTAATAAGTACCTCGCCTGCAACTTTGGAAGCGACAATGGAGTTAGCAACAGAGCTTACCGAGAACCGAATCCGAAACAAAGACTTCAAGGAGGAGAAGAAGAAGGACAAAGAATCGACTGAAACCTCCGACTCCACCCAAACCGAACCCCCTTCTCAACCCACTTCTAAGAGAAAAAGAGACGGGCAACTTTTTGCTGCTATCCAACAGAATCAACCAATTTCACACGCCATACCTATCCAAGCTATCCCAATCACCCAAGTGGCACCCAACTCAACCTACCCAAATAAGAAACCATATCTTGGACCTCACCCTCAATGCAACAACTGTTTTTATCACCATCCCCTTACCTTACCTTGTCGACTATGTACAACTTGTGGACGCTATGGTCATTTGAGCAAGGTTTGTCGCACCTTTCAAAACCAAACCTCTTCCCCTACTCAAAACATGGCCCAAACTTATCATCAACCCCAATACCCCATGTTCCCATATGTTCGAGCTTGTTTCAATTGTGGCGACCATACCCACTTTAGAAACACATGCCCTCAATTGGTTAACGTCATCAACACTCAAGCCCAATCAAACCCAGTTAACCAAGTAAACCAAGAAAATCCAACCGCTAGGCCACCAGCAAGAGGAAGAGTCTTCAATATCAACGCCAATCCTGTCGAAGATAATGACGGCCCAAACGAAGATACCCAACTAGTCCTCTTCACCGAAGATCCAGATTCAACTCCTATCGTTTAGTTTTATGTTTTTCTTTATCACATAGAACCAAACATAACTTAAGGATAAAGCCAATGAAACTTTGACGAGAATACGGTGGATACGCCGCTACTTCCTATATATAAGTATTCTTGTCAAAGGATCAGAAGCATTATCTGGCGGTTATGGGAGGTTCCATGTGTAGACTGTTAGAGTAATTATTGTTTATTATTTTCAGTATATGCAATTGCCGAGGCCGCCTGCTCCCCATTTATGAGCGTTGAGCCTGTTCCCCATTTTATTATGCGGTTGAACCTGGCGTGCCCGCATACGATCGGCTCCGTTTGGTTGAGCCTTGATCGCACAGTTCATTTTACATTTTCATTACATGCAATACGCTCGGCTCCGTTTGAGTGAGCCTTGAGCGCGCAGACATTTTCATATTCAGTACATGCAATACGATCGTCTCCGTTTAATTGAGCCTTGATCGCACAGACATTTTCATTATCAGTATTTTGTGGTTGTTGTGTTTGTAGTAGAGTCGCATAGAACTAACCATAACTTGTGGATAAAGTCAATGAAAATTTGACAAGAATATGGTGGATACGCCGCTGGTACTTCCTATATATAAGTATTCTTGTCAAATGATCGGAGGTATTATCAGGCGGTTATGAGAGGTTCCATGTATAGGCTGTTTGTAGATTAAGTTTATTATTTTCAGTACATGCAATATGATCGGCTCCGTTTGATTGAGCCTTGATCGCACAGACAATTTCATTTTCAGTACATGCAATACGATCGGCTCCGTTTGATTGAACCTTGATCGCACAGACATTTTCATTTCAGTATTTTATGTTTGTTGTATTGGTTGTAGAGTCATATAGGACTAATCATAATTTACTGATAAAACCAATGAAAATTTGACAAGAATATGGTGGATACGCCGCTGGTACTTCCTATATATAAGTATTCTTGTCAAAGGATCAGAGGCATTGTCAGACGGTTATGAGAAGTTCTATATAGGATTTAGTAGTTTCTTGGTAACTAATCATAACTTGTGGATAAAACCAATGAAAATTTGGCAAGAATATGGTGGATACGCCGCTGGTACTTCCTATATATAAGTATTCTTGCCAAAGGATCAGAGGCATTATCAGACGGTTATGAGAAGTTCCATATAGGATTTAGTATTGCCTTGGTTGAATTTTGTGTTACATTTATATCATCTTGCTATTTAAAGAGATTTGATTGTGTTCCATTTCTACATAAACTAACCTCTCCATCATAACAAACGAGAGAGGAACTGCCACCATTCAAACATATATGATATCAGAATGTGGATTCAAATATTAGCTGTTGTGTTATTTATGTTCTATAGTCATAGAACCAATCATAACTTACTGATATTAGCTGTTGTGTTTATTTATGTTCAAATATTAGCTGTTATGTTTATTTATGTTCCATGTAGGTTGTAGTATTAGAAGTTTTGCCTTAGGAATAACCATACCCTTCCAAACATATCCAAACTCTTTTGCATGATATCATAGTTAGCAAATCAATTCTGCTTATCAATACTTTTACAGTAGGCAACAAAAAGCGATTCCTGTAATAGGGTACTTAACCCTTACAAGGGACGCTACCGCCTCAAACAAAAAAATTAAAAACTCTTACTTTTTCTAAATATGTAACTGTCAAAACTAAACACCATCATTCTTTTAGTCAAATATATCACTATTTAAATTTCGGGACGAAATTTCTAAAAAGCAGGGGATACTGTAACATCTGTCAAAAACGGATTTTACCAAACCCGCTCCGTTTATTAACCGAACAGTCAGTTAAAAATTTCGTTGCAAATTTAATGCCCAAAATTATTTTAAACGATACATAATTAATTATTATATGGGAATATATAGTTCGTTTTTGAAAAACTGTCAAAAATAAGAAAATAAAAATAGTTTGGTTCTGCCGGGTTTCGAACCCGGGTCAGTAACCGGTTCATCAAACAACTTAACACACAACACTTGAACCACTGCGCCACTGATGCTACTTGTTAAATATTAGGATCATTTAATTCATATCATGAGTTTCCGAATTCAAAACCGGCGCCCAAATGCAGTCGTCGGAAATCCCGGCGATCTCGCCAAGAATTAACGACATCTTCAGTTATAACGTAAAACTTAAACGCTACATCGGTTATAACCGACGTCTGAGTCCGCGACACCATCTATAACCGCCGGAGAAATTATAACCGATGAATCAAGTCGGAAATCGGACCAAATCCATCGACGACTTGCCCTATAAATACCCCCTCGAACCTCTGCAAACCTTTTCGCTCAAAACCGCACCCTTTCTCGGCGAAAACTCACTCGCCGGAAATCACCTGCAAATCGCCGGAAAACCGGGTTCTTCATTTCTGAGCCTAACTAAACCCTCTGAACTTATACCGAAGTCACCCACATACTTTGTAAGCTTTCTGAAGACTCTCTACTGCAAGACACTCGTCGCCGGAAGTGATTGCTGTCGCCGGAGTTACGCCGGAAAAACAGAGGAAGCCAGTCGGTATACCTCACGCCTAATTTCCTTTCTTTTTATTTATATCTCATCTGTAATTAATCATAAAACGCTAAAGAAACCTGAATAAACACTTCGAACCAGTCAGTCATCACTTCTGGTTATAACACAACGAAGAAGATGAAGTTACGGAACATATAAGTATAATTTAAATCAAGAAATAACTCGGGTTAGACACACAGTCCAGCGGTGGACTGTGTGCACATTAAACACACTAACGTCTCGAGTTCGAATCTTGTTCCACACACGCTGCCTTAATAAAAACGTTTTTTTTTGTTGTTAACCGAACCGGAGTCACGCTGTTATATGTTAAGTATATTAATAATCGGAATAATAACCAAGTTAGACACACAGTCCAGTGGTGGACTGTGTGTATGTTTAATCAAAGCGCACGAGTTCGAGTCTGGTCTTCTGCATCGACCCGGACAATTATTTACCTTTTTAAATAAGTCAGAAATAAAAATAATTAGTTTGTGTTTAAGTATAATAAAAATCAGTTAAGTTAACAAGTTGGACACACAGTCCAGCGGTGGACTGTGTGTTAGTATAAGCCACAGGTCCCGGGTTCGAGACCTGTTGAGCGCACCGATTCTTTGATTTAAAATCGTTTTTTAAAAAATAAAGGATTTTCTGTTTAACCTAATTAATATATAAATGTAATTAAAAACATAAATATTTCGGGTTAGACACGTAGCTCAGTTGTTAGAGCTGCGTGCACGCGTACGGGAGGTCTCGGGTTCGAGCCTCACTCAGCGCACATATAAACGCATAAGAACCGGTCAAGGGTCAAGGTCAACAGTCAAGGTCAACGGTCAACGGTCAAAAAAAGTCAAATTTTTTTATTATTTGTATTTATTTATTTTATTTAAAAATCAATTAAAGTACTTAAAAATAACATTTTTAAGGTTAGAAAATAGCCTTAAACTCACAAAAATACACCCAATAATCCTATTAAAATAGATTAATAAAATCCGTTTACTTACCGAACCATAATGCGATTTATCTAGGTTAATCTCACTTGTGGTTAAAACCACTTCGCGTGCATTCAACATCATCAACCGAACGCACCCACTATGAGTGGATCTTACAACTCCCCTTTTTAATTACACGTTTTAGGGTGTGTCATGTGTCACAAATTAATTAACTCGTTTATTTAAACTTGTGCCATACCATATCGTGATGTAAACTTAGATTGTTTATATTGTTGTGATTACTTATTTCATTTTGTCAAATTATATGAAATTCATTCATTAAGCCCATCAGTTCCTCGTGGGAGACGAGTTAAACAACGCGTGCCTCAAAAGCAATCCATTATTGTTCATGTGTGTATCATTGAGTTTATATTGTTTGTAGTTGTGTCATTCATATTATCATGTTTACGCAATTCATTCATTAGGCCCATCAGTTCCTCGTGAGAGACGAGTAGAGCAACGCGTGCCTCTAAATGTTCCATTATTGTTCACGTGTGCTTTATTTAATATCTAATGATGTCGTGATCTAAATAGTTAAAAACCCTGTTTTTCACTCCAAAACCAAGCACATAAACATTAAAGTTCATTTTATCCGTGATTGCTATGAAAAGGGTCTCGTCAAGCTTGAGCAAATCCACACTGATGAAAATGTGGCGGATTTGTTCACAAAACCCGTTAGCAACGCGCGTTTTCAAGTGCTTCTGGATCTTCTCAAAATGATTCTAGTTTTCTACCTAGGCATCCTCTGTCTTTGTGTTTTGTTTACTGTTCTTAATTTCTTTTCATTGCTTCATAAATTTGTTCATATGTATGCACAAATTTAGGGGGAGAAATCTAAAAAAAAAGAAAAGTTATTAAAAAAACAGGTTTTGCAAGGATAGGGAAATGAAATACTTTTTCGTGATAAAATGTCTGACTAACACATGTAAGGTGTAGAAGCGAAAAAGATTTGGATCGAAAGTGATGTGTCGGTAGGTCTAAAACTCAACCGGTTGGGAAAAGTCAAATGATATAAACATAACAAACTATGTACTCAGTGGGTCACTTACTGTAGGCGTATGATTTTATGGTCTTAAATCTTGCGTTGATAGATAGCCAACATCTGAGGTTTTGGGTCTTTATGTTGTTCAGTCATCCGGGGATATCTTGACTGCCCTTCTGTTGCATCCAGATTATATGCAGACCTAGGCACAGTCAGGATATATTTGTAAAAGAGCCAAAATGGAAAGGCCAAAACCTAAGAGAACAGAAGTTTCTTCATAAGTTCTTACGTACCTCATAAGGTATTTGCCTAACCCTTGTCAGTCATTATTGGTCTCTCTGTTGTACGGAAGCATTGACCTGTTCACCAATAGCTTGATGTTATAAAATATAAAGGATGACCACGGTATACTCACCTGCTATGATGAATTGTTGTGTTTACCTTGATCACGGGGGTATGTTATGGTATGGGACACACGAGTATCTTAGTATAATATTACCTTAAGCGTATCATAATGCCTTAACTACAAGGGTTTAGTTTTAGATTTAAGTGGACAAGTATATTGACAATCGCTTAGACCAACAAAACCTGGTCATACTGAAAATTGTTCCTTAGTTAGCTTTTGAAACGATTTGATCCCTTAGCAAGGATGTGTTAAATGTTTATGTCTGTCTTAATTAGTTCTCCTTGTGAAATGTTAAAAGATGGTTGGATGCTTGGTTAGTTTACTTGATGAATTTTGGTATGATGGTTTCTGTCAAGAGATATTGGACTGGCCCAGTGTGCTTTGGGATTTGGGCCAGCCTAATGAAATTGGTTTAAAGTCTGAAAACTGGAAACTCCTGTTACTGTTCCGAATTGGGCTTCTTTGGGCCCAAAGGGTTACTGTTCTGGATTGGGCTTTTCCGTAAAGGCCCATTTGGACTTTTCCGGACAGGCCCAATGTGTTACTGTTTCGGATTGGGCCAGTCACAAGCCCAATTCGGATTCAAAATCCCAGGCCCAAGCCCATTTTGGAAATATATATTGGCATCTCTGATTTCATTTCGGATTATCAAATTCCAAAATAGTGTTTTCTTCTATGATTTTCTCTCTTTCACGAACTGTGCATCTCGGATAGTTTAATTCGGATTAGGTATAACTGCATTAAACACATGCATTGCGGATTAAAATTATGAATATTTAATGCATTTCAGATTTTATCCCAGATTGATCTTCAAGTTCTTAGGCATTTCGGATTACATTTCGGATTGGTATCCATCCGAAATGATGAACTCGGGTTTCATTTCGGATTGGATCTTCATCCGGAATGCCTATCCATCCGAGACACAATAAAAATCCGGATTGCATCCTTGACCATGTTGTTTGACCTTCTTCAATCCGGATTGATGAAAGGGTTCATCTGGATTCATTTTGAACTATCAGTAATCCGGATGTGAAGTTTTGAACCTTTTCAACTGTTGACCCCTTAATTAATTGAACTCGAATTAATTTGAACCTTGACTTCTGTTTAACCTATCTAGTTAGTTTTTAACTGCTATATTGGTAAACTCTGTTAACTTCCGTTAGTTGAATTTAACTTGGTTGATACTTTTGATAGATATGGTTGAAGTAGCATTTGACGCGGTGATGCTGGTTGAGGAGCAATTCCACAACCAGGTCGGGTATCTCTCAGACCCACCAGCAGAGTTCTTCCATGAGTTTCAGGCTATGATAGTGGGGCTCAATGCTTGCAAGATTGCATATGCCCTCCGTGCTAACCCATTGATATATAGAGATCTAGTCCATTCATTTTGGAAAAGAGCACGTATTCATCCGAGGGGTGAAGATGGTAGACCATTTATTCGTTGCAGATTCAAGGGAAAGAGATAGTGGTAAACGAGGCATGTGTGAGAGAGGTGCTACAGCTTACCGACACTTTCAGTGATCCAACCACTTATGCCAAAGAAAAGGTGCTGCTGTGCTTATGGAGATGGGATATGAAGGTTCTTATCCGCCACTGTTGAAGAAAATGTTTCCGGCTTACTGGCGGTTGCTCATTCACATGTTCATGCAGTGTGTGTCGGAAAACAAGGGCGGTCTGGATCAGCCAAATCAAGCCCAGACATATGCGATAGTTGCGTTAGTCATGGACTGGAAGTATAACTATTCTGGTTATATCTTCGATAACTTGAAGAAAATCTTAGAGCAGTCCAACAAGCGGATGTTCCTGTTATACCCACGTTTTGTCCAGCTCATACTAGATGCCCGTTATCCTGATTTGGCGAAAGATGCTACAGATGCTAAGCTGCTTAATATGAAGCCGATGGGGCCTACTCTTTTTGCCGCAATGAAGAAGAACCACTCTACGTCCAAGACAATGTTTGTAGGTCGTTTGCTTTGAAGAAATTCGGGAAGTTTTCTGAAGTTGTTGGTTTGAATGTTCCACCACCTCCTCCGTCTTCAGTAAACGCTATAGTGGCCGAAGAACACGACATATCTGCCAAAGAAAAGGAGATGGAGGTAGAGGATTTAGCCACTGATGATGAAGCTGATGTTGACCAAGCTTTCCTTGACAATCTCGATGAGTTCAATGCCACTTTGACTCCTGCTTTACCAGAGTTGTCGTCTGAGAACTAAGAAGCCTTGATCGCTCACTTGAAAGATATCTAAGAGAAACAGGGTGATCCTCCACTCGACATTCCATCTATTACTGCTCCAAACGTTCAGATTGAAGAAGATGACGAAGACGAAGAAGATGAGGTACCATTGATCAAAAGGCGAAGAACTGGGCCGAGCATTCCATCTAGTACATCTAAAGCTCCCGTTGTTTTCACTGTTGCTGAGGTTACCGTTGCTGAATCTGTTGCTTATACGTTGATGGTTGACACACCTATTTCATCTGCACAGCAAAGCGCTCCTATCATTACACAGTCTACAGTTGTGTCGATTCCTACTGACACGGTTCTACAAATGATGGAGTTTGGAGGCAGTTCGTCAGGTGTTGGTGGCTCGGAAGCTGGTGTAGTGGAGTTGGTTATACTGATGATGTTGCTGAAGATTATGTGCGAAGATCAGAGAAAAGGGCATTTGAGTTCGGCGGATTGGACAGTGATGACGATGATACAGAGGTGGATGTAGTTGATTTGAAGAAACAGGTGGTTGTGTTGGAACAAGAGGTTATTTTAAAGGATGCTCAGATTGCCTCTCTGCAGAATCGTTTAGACGTTCGAGATCAAACTATTGATCAGCTGCAGGGAGATGTCATGATGCTTATGACACTTGTGTTTGATTTAAGGGGCACGCTGGAAAACAAGTTTGGAAGGGAGTTTAGTGATCCTACCGATGACCCGATGAACGTTGAAACTAGACATCGTGCGGCACAACAGCGAATGGTTGAAGAAACTGAAGAACAGAGATTTGCAGCTGCGCAGTTGGCAGCCGAACGTCAAGCAGGTCTAGATGATTATATGAGTGATCCACGCAAAAAGTTTACCGCTAGTCAGAAACGTGCTGCTGATCAGAAGAAGAAGAAGCAAATGGTCTTAATGAAGAATGTTAACGTTAATCCACTGGACGAGAATTTTCAGCTGAAGGATCCAACCAATCAGTCCGAGAGATATGTGATGGTGTTGGGGTGAAGTATTATAGTAAGGTGGGAAACAAGTCGAAGGTGCTTAGCTGGACGTATGATCATGTTAAAAATATGTGGATTATCGTGCGCCAGGATGGAACCGTGAATACTATTCGAAAGAGTCGTAATTCGAGACGTGGACTAAACTTGCGTTGACTGATCTTTTGAGAGCTCCATACACTGATGATGACACTACAGAGCGTGGACCGGGGTGGAGATTCTTTAGGAAGCTTGAACGTGAGGTTAGGAGTGGATTTAAGAATATGAAGACTGCTGAACCGTATTTGAGAGTGGCTAAGGGAGTTTGCGATGCGCACACGGGCAAGAGGTTCAAATCGGTAATGTGGCCGCCAACCAATAAAGAATTAGTTATCCCAGTTACTCCTACCTTTCCTAGGGGAATTCTGAAGAACTTCAACTTTTGGTTATACGATCCTAAAGTCGGAAGTGTTGCTATTGTGACCAAAGAGAATGCGTTCAGGGTGAACGATGTGGTGGATCTGGTTAGCTTTCACGACGAAGATTTACAGGTTCTTGCGTCGCATCAAATTAGAACTACCTAGTTGTACGAGGTTTGTGCTAAGGATTGGACCGCTGCGGTTGCTGGTATCATCGCTGGATGGCTAGGTGTGGATGCTAAACCGAAAGACCAATGAAGTAAACCTAGGGGGAGAATGTTGGGCTTGAAATATTGAAGGTTTATTCATTAGGGATATATTTGGGCTTTTGGGGTTTGTATGGGCTTCCTAGTGCCTAATGGGCCTAGGGTTGTAATTATGGGCTTAGTGATGCTTATAAATAGAAGGGCTAGGTCATAGAGAAAAGGTTAAAGAGTTGAAGAGAAAAAACTTGTATCTGACATCTTTGGTGTATGCAAGTTATAATCATTCAAAGTTATTCAAGTTGTTCTTCTTCCTAATCATAATTTCCGCTATTGATTATCTGGGAAAATGAAAATATTTAGATCACATGTGAATAAGACTCAAGCATTGGGGCCATTAATGAAAGACAAGTACCAAGGAATAAGGGGATAGATCTATTGGGTTTGGGCCCCACTCTATTACGGCAATAATAACATATCGTATTAGAGTGCTTTTGTGTCTAAATTCAGTGTCTCATACACATAATAAATCGTCAAGGTTTGGTTGCCACCTTATTCGGCATACAGATTAGTATCCTTGCAACACACTAATGATCTTGCAAGTTCCATTAAGCTATATTAAACAAGTTTATTTCAAATGTTTTTGATAATTCATTTGATACAAAATTTATAACATGAATTCACAGCTTTTGTTGACATTGTTTTCAAAACTAACATGTATTACTGGAAACTAGTGGATGGACTTCGGGGAAAAAAATCTTGTTCGTTTGTTGAGAAGTCAAGATATTATGTTTCATTCGGTCTTTGTTGTTATGTTTTATAAACTTATGTCTAAATTTTAAATAATGTTGTTAAACTTGTGGTTTGTTTTAAAGACAAAAGTTTATATGTAAATTATGGTCAAATGAAAAGTATGGATGAATGTTTTGTAATGTAATACAATTGTCACTTACTTGGTTGAATGCAACGATTGCCGCTCTTGCCACACTTCGCGACACGCTTCCGCTACATCGAAAATCGGGGTGTGACAGGTGATACCTATTTGATCTGTTTACGGGACTTACAATATTTTAATTTAATACTTTCTATTAGATTTTTAGATTATTTTTGTGGTATTTATTGGGATTTTTAAACCTACGAAATCTTGTTTTTAATGTTTTTAATTGATTTTTAATTAAAATAAATATATAAAAATAATATAAAATATAAAAAAATCTTGTCAGATCTGACAGTGGTCTGACCGGTTCGATGGCGATATTGGCAGCGTGTGTGAGGTTCAAACTTATGACCTCCCGTATATGTGCACGCAGACTTTACCAACTGAGCTAAATGTCTAACCCGTAAGTTATCTGATTTTAATTACTCTTATATACTTATTAGAATATTTCAGAAATTATTTAATTTAAAAAGATTTCAAAATCAACGAACCGGTGTCTATGCCTGAGTTTGAACCCGTGACCTCTGTTGTGTAATGCATCCAGCCCTACCAACTGGGCTGGGTGTCTAAGCCAGTATAGTCCTGAATTATATTATACTTATATACTTGCAAGAAGTTAATATATGTATAAGTAAAAAGATTTGGTTTAAATCAGAAAATCGGCGACGTGTTAGGATTCGAACCCGGTATCATTTGTGTGAAATGCAACAGTCCACCACTGGACTGCGTGTCTAACCTGATTAAGACACCAAGATTAACTATACTTATATTCTAACTAAACTTCATCTTCTTCATTAAATTAAACCCAGAACCCGACTGGATATCTTTGCTTTGATCAAATAATCATAACATTTTATAAATTCAGACTGGAGAGGAAGATATATACCGAAACAGAAGAGTGTCGCAGTTGAGACAGAAGATTCCGCGAGACAGGAGTTTTTCCGGCAACCAACTTGAACAAGTTTTCTGAAAATTTGAGAGGAGAATAAGAGTAGAATTTTTTTGAAAAAATGAACGAGTTTAATCAGACGATTAAGGTTGAATTTATAGGCTCAATGATTGAAGGATTTTCGGTTTCAAGATTTGGAAATATTCTTGATTTTGAAACGGTTTGAGTTACTTTGATCTTGATTTCGCGAACTTATAACCGTTAACCGTGATTTCCGGTTCTTAACAACCGAGTTGAAGGTTTTGATTTGAATTATGGAATGAGTTGTTACTGATTTCAGACATTGATTATGCAGACTTTGCACTTGTTTGTATATTAAACTTAGTTTATTTGGTTTCATCACAACTAGTGTGTGCAGTGCAGTGGTGCTGTGAGTGTGTGGAGTTTGTGGGGGTATCCAGGTTCGAATCCCGGCTACTCCTTTTATTTTTATTATTTTATTTCTTTTTGTTATATAAAGGTTATTTAATTTATTCCTTTATTAATTATTATTTTAATTATGTAATTTATTTATTACATAAATGTTACAGTATCCTCTACTTTTAGAAATTTCGTCCCGAAATTTAAGTAGTAGCTGCAACTGGAAAAAGATGCTGGTATTTCTCGCGCATCGAGTCTTCGCGTTCCCAAGTAAACTCAGGTCCTCGTTTCAACTCCCAACGCACCCTGACTATTGGAATACGACTACGTCTCAAATGCTTTTCACCAAAGTCCATGATTTCTACAGGTTTTTCAACAAAATGCATTGATTCATCGATTTGAATATCTTCTAAAAATGGAGGTTTTCATCGGCGAGACACTTTTTCAAGTTTGATACGTGAAACGTGAGATGAATTCTGTTGAGTTCTTCTAGTAAGTCAAGCTTGTATGCCACAGGACCAACTCTTTCGAGTATCTTGAATGTTCCACATAGCGTGGTGCTAACTTGCCTTTTTGACCAAAACGAACCACTCCCTTCCACAGTGATACTTTCAAAAGTACTTGATCCCCAACACAAAACTATAGTGGCTTTCGTCGTTTATCAGCGTAACTCTTTTGAAGACTTCGAGCAGCTAGGAGATTATTGCGGATCTGAAGGATTTTGTCAGTCGTTTCTTGGATCAATTCAGGTCCAGTGATTTGCGCTTCACCAATTTCGTGCCAACATATAGGAGATCGGCACTTACGACCATGTAAAGCTTTAAAAGAAGCCATACTGATGCTTGAATGATAGCTATTGTTGTACGAAAATTCAACTAACGGTAGATGAGTGTCCTGTTGGTGCATATTGGTGACAACAGCTTAATAGTTTAATAAGTCTTTGGATATTTTGTATTGGCTTAGTATTTGTGTTTAGCTTGTTTAATGGGGTTGGAGAATGGCCTAGCCCAGTCTAAAGCCTAGTATGTGAACATGCAGTATAAATACATGTTATGCATTAGGGTTTTAGTTGAGACACAGAGAAAAGATAAGTTGAGAAAAGTTGGTTGGAAGAAATCTATGAGAGTGGCTGAGAGATTTCTAGAGTGTCTTGAATTGATTGTAAACACATAGTGTTGGATAATCAATAGAAGACTGTTTTAAAGGAATTCGTGTTTGTGTTCTTGTGTTTTTGTGAAATCTGATCTAGGGGATTCCGCACTCTAGATTAGATAGACGATTCCTTCAAGATCCATAAGGACTAGGGGACCTACAATTGGTATCAGAGCAATCAGCTCTTGATTATTGCTCGGTTCAGAATCGTGACAGCAGAAAAATTGGATTTTTGGGCGTTTTGGAGGCTGTTCTTGAAGTGTGTGACGGCTGTTTTAGCGTTTCAGCAAGTATTTCAGATTAACAGTAGGCATTTCGGATTGAAGAAAGCCATTTCGGATCAGAAGTGAAGGCATTTCGGATTGAAGACTTGTATTCCGGATTAAAAAGCATAGTAATTCGGATTGAATACTTGAATTTTGGAGCAGAATCTGCATTTCGGATCTGGAAAACAGTGCAATTCGGATCAGAAAAGCCATTTCGGATTCCATTTCGGATTTTATTTCGGATCAGAAGCCATTTCGGATTGGATTTCATATCAGTAGCTAGAGTAAATTGCACAAAACATCCTTTATGTTTCCTCAAACTTACAGGTTCCAGCCTTAATGTTTAAAAGTTGCTAAAAACAGCCTTTAAGTTTATTTTTGTTGCGGGTTCAATCTTTTACATCTAACCACGTTATTTTCTTCAGTTAAGTTCCGTCACATGCATAACATGTGAGGGTATATTCGTCATTTTGGTTGATCTTCCACCCACGTCAATTATAAGAAAAAAGAATATTTAAGGTTTAACCTATTTTAAAAAACTTCTAACCATAGGGACTAATGTGCAATAAAACCAAACTTTTAAAAACCAAACACCCTCTTTTCCGGTCTTCTTCTCCGGCGACTTCGCCGTATTCCGGCGAACCCGGAATTAAGATAGGAATCTTGTTAAGCTAGCCCCCTAAGCTGTAAAGATTAACACAGATTTTGATCATGCCAATCAAACTCTTCAGGATTATCATCAGTTAGAAGAATCGGCGCCTTATTCGCATCAGACGGAAATGACAAACGACTCTTCAACCCTAGATACCTCTCACAGAACTTCGATGCCGTCAAATCAAAGAACTTCGTAACACCGTGTTCAGTAGTCGGATCCAGCAACTGGTAACGCTTAGGACGCCGCAAGTTAGACTTAAACACTATCAAACGGTAATCGTGCTCCTCTGTAGTCGCGTACGTTTTACCAAACTTTGTTTAAACTAGGTTAAAACTTAAATATTCTTTTTTTTATAATTGAAGTGGGTGGAAGATCAACCAAAATGACGAATATACCCTCACATGTTATGCATGTGAGGGAACTTAACTGAAGAAAATAACGTGGTTAGCTGTAAAGGATTGAACCCGCAACAAGAATAAACTTAAAGGCTGTTTTTAGCAACTTTTAAGCATTAAGGCTGGAACCTGCAAGTTTGAGGAAACATAAAGGATGTTTTGTGCAATTTACTCCAGTAGCTATTCCGGATTCCATCTCGATATATATTGTAATAGGTATGGATCGTCTAGAGAGCTGTGGGAAGCTTTAGAAAAACGTTATCAGAGTGCTTCAAGATAAAGTACATGTGTGAGTGAGACTGCACCTGTGAAGATTGGTGAAGAAGCTGGTAAGATAGTAGAGAAGAAGGAAGCTGAGAAGGAGAGAATGGAAGTCAAGGATGCAAAAGCTACAGTGTGCATGGATGATACAGATGAGCTTACAGCAAAGGTACAGGTACAATTTTAATCTGTAAGTCATTCCTGTCATAATTGCACTGAACTACTAAGTAAAGTTGACAAATTATCGGAGCAAAACAAAATTTTGTTAGTTGAATAAGAAAAATTGAAAGAGTCTAATGTTCTTTTTAGTAAAAGGGAGTCAAATTTTTTAAATACACTCAATTCAAATGAACAAGAAATCATCAGTTTAACCAGCAAAGTCAATGAACTATTACAGATCATTGATTTAGCTCGTGAAACTGTGAAGGATAAGACTAACGAGCTTTCTGAAAAGTGCACAGAATTGGCTGGTGCACATGCCAAAATTATTGAACTTCATAGAAAGTTAGATAAATTTGGAGAATCCTCGTTAGTCCGGACTCAAATTCAGAAAAGTTTGAAAAGGAGTAGTGATATATCAGGAGTGGGGTTTAGTAAAGCTCCATCTTCTGAGGATAAGGATTACTCCTTTTTACCAAATGAAAATGAGCTAACGGATTTTGTTCGTACTATACCAGCTATAGTGGATACGATAATAGTCGACATACCTGATAGTCCAAGTTCTTTGAAAGAATCTGTTAGGTCTAATAGTACACCTCATAAAGAGGATGAGGATACTAAAGACAAAACAGTCAAATCATTTAAAAAGGGATCTAACAGAAAGAAAACTTTTAAGAAAAGATCTTGTTTTAAATGTCACAAAAAAAGGACATGTGGCTAGTTGTTCTCCATTTAAAAAGGGTAAGAAAGAGAGGCTGAAGTTGAGGTTAAGGATGGAAATCAGGTTGGTTCAAGTAAAAATGTTAAATCAAGTTTTCAGACAGATCAACCGAGATTTCAACCTAAACCTTCAATATCAAGAAGATTTGTTGGTTCAAGAAACTCTTCTCTAAATCATGTCACAATAAGGGTCAATCAAGTTCGTTTTAAAGTAAAAAATTTGGATATCGAAATCGATACCAAACTTGTGGTAATCGAAACTTTCAAAGAAGAAACGAATATAGGGGTTTTAGTAACTCGAATGTTCAAAACAATCAAAAAATTTTCAAAGATCAGATTATAATAATGGGAGAAGATGGTTTCGAGATAATAATTTTCAAGGTCGGAAAATCCAAGAGTTTATGGGAATTCTTGTGGTCAAGGGTCTGTGGAAATTATAAATCTTGTTCAACAGCTAGGAAGACTTCCAAGACACCAGTACGGTGTGATAGATATTGGATGGATATTCCAGTGATTGATGAATCTGGATGACCCAAGACCTTTAAGGCTTGGGTCCCCCAGTCTAACTAAGTTGTTGAGTGTGTGCAGGATTACCAAGAAGGACTGTTGATTTGTTCAACAGTGGTTATTCCTGTAAATCATCTGAGGTGAATAGTAGGTTACATATGGTAACAAATTATTTACTTCCGTGACAGACAATGTTTACTAAAAGTGAAAAACCTACTTGTCAGGTTGAAGTGGGAGTCTGTTTGTGTTTAAATTTCTGTTTTTTAAACTTTACTCCATAAAAACAAAAATTTAGGGGGAGAAATTTCCCTAAGCCAAAAGAGTTTTAGTTAGTGTGTGAGTTTAGGGGGGAGTAAGTTGAAAAGGGTAAAGTGTTTTCAAAAATAAAAAAAAACATAAAAAAATAGAAAATCAAAAATGTGTTTTTCACTGTGTCAAAAGGAAGAAATGATAGTACATCAGTAAGTTAGACTGTCACATTGAAATTAAAAGTAAATTGCTTAAGTGTGATAGCAGCTTCATCATATGATGTACCAGTAGGCAAAAGGCATGAAATAATCAACTTACCTTGGGATACAAATAAACTAAACTGTGTATGAGTGGGTAACATATTAGTGGCGTATGGTCTTATAACCTTAAATCTTGCGTTGATAGATTGCCAAAATCTGAGGTTAGGTCTTTATATCGTTATTTCATCCGAGGTATCAAAGTTGTCCTTCTGCTGCATCCAGATATATGCTGACCTAGGCACAACCATGATATCCTAAAAGAGCTAAAATGCCAAATCCCAAATATTGAAGAAGCTCTCCTAGAGAATCATTCAAATGTGCAAAATCGCATTATTCGTACCAAAATTTGGTATTTGTCCTCACCCTCGTTGGATATTTTGGTCTATTTGTTGTATGGAAATACTGACCTGATCACCAATTATCTAACGTTGTAATTCAAAGGATGAATTTCGGTATACTCACCTACTACGATGAATTTTTGTGCTTACCTTGATCGCGGGGGTATGTCCTGAAGTGGGACACACTAGTATATCAGTATAAATTATCTAAACAGATCACGAGGTAATGGTACTTGAAATGTTCATGGATTTTGTTTAAGTGGATAAACAATACTGGTAATCGTCTTGGACTGCTATTCATGAATATTGCATATAAAACAATCAAAATATGTGAGAACAGTTTGATGTTGCTGATATGATCTTCTTACCGGTGATTCTCCCAAAAACAGAGTGTTTGTTTTCTTGTTTGGTTATTTGTTTTCAGAAAATATAAAAATACAAAAATATTTGTTTTTAAAGTCTCCCAGTTTGATCTGATAAGTTGTTTGTTTTTGCATGATAAGATAAAATATTGGTTTATCTTTAATGTAGAAAATGACTAATGGTTTTTCGAGTTACTTACTTGTGTTTCTAAACAGATTGATGCAGTTATCAAAATGAAGTGCAGAACTCAAGTAAAGTACATTTTAAGAATGGAGTACAGAATGTGTGAAGATGCACGGTAGGATCCTTCTACTACATTACAAAGGGAGATATTGAGGAATTTGGTTATATGAGCTTAACCAGAGAATGCTAGCTCACTAATCTACGAAGAATGGAAGATTTGGTGATTGGATGCATCAGCTTAGGGGGAGTCTGTTAATGTCAGAATCTGTGTGTAGCTGAAGTTATCCAAAGACCAAAACCACAAGATGTTTGAAGACAAAGTTACACTATGAAGCTATTGTCAAGGGGGAGTCTGTTGGTGCATATTGGTGACAACAGCTTAATAGTTTAATAGTTAGTCTTTGGATATTTTGTATTGGGCTTAGTATTTGTGTTTAGCTTGTTTAGAGTTGTAATGGGGTTGGAGAATGGCCTAGCCCAGTCTAAAGCCTAGTATGTGAACATGCAGTATAAATACATGTTATGCATTAGGGTTTTAGTTGAGACACAGAGAAAAGATAAGTTGAGAAAAGTTGGTTGGAAGAAATCTGTGAGAGTGGCTGAGATATTTCTAGAGTGTCTTAAATTGATTGTAAACACATAGTGTTGGATAATCAATAGAAGACTGTTTAAAGGAATTCGTGTTTGTTTTCTTGTGTTTTATGTGAAATCTGATCTAGGGGATTCCGCACTCTAGATTAGATAGACGATTCTGTCAAGATCCATAAGGACTAGGGGATCGACATGTCCCAATTACCCTTGAAGTCTATGACACATGCTCGCAACATGTCTTCAAGGGTTTGTATGGTGCGCTCAGATTGACTATCAGTTTGAGGGTGAAAGGCAGTACTGAGACTTAATCGTGTACACAAAGCTGATTGTACGGCTTGCCATGTTCGTGAAGTAAAACGGTCTTCTCGATCTGATATGATACTTAAGGGCACTCCATGACGGCTTACAATTTCATTAATATAGATACGAGCTAACTTCTCATTCTTGTAGTCTTCACGGATTGGAATGAAATGAGCTGATTTAGTGAGACGATCAATAAAACCCAAATGGTGTCATACCCACTGGAGGTGCAAGGTAACCCGGTAATGAAGTCCATGGTTATGTTTTCCCACTTCTAAACAGGTATTTCAGGTTGGACGAGTAACCCTGAAGGTCGTTGATGCTCAGCTTTTACCTTAGAACATGTAAGCACTTGGAGACAAATATAGCGATATCTTTCTTTATGCCAGGCCACCAATATGAGTATCGTAGGTCTTGATACATCTTATCAGCACCTGGATGTATGGAGTATCGTGTTTTGTAAGACTCATTCATAAGAAAAGTACGAAGATTGTCGCGATTAGGTATCCAAATACGATTTAGATAATAAAGAATACCATCAGACTTTGTTTCTATTTTGAGTTCAGCTCCACAAGACAATTCATCTCGCACATCATTTTCCGTGACGGAGGTATGTTGAGCTGCTCGAATTCGGTTTTGAAGATCAGTCGCAATTTGAGAACACAACAGACGGATGGAGTTTGCATACTCTTTTCGACTGAGGGCGTCAGCCACAACATTGGCCTTGCCAGGATGATATCGGATTTCACAATCATAATCATTTAGAAGTTCGACCCACCGTTGCTGCCTCATGTTCAACTCTTTTTTATTGAAGATATGTTGAAGGCTCTTGTGGTCAGTGTAGATTTCACACTTGGTATCATAGAGGTAGTGTCTCCATATCTTTAGAGCGAACACGACTGCTCCAAGTTCTAGGTCGTGAGTGGTATAGTTCTTTTCATGCACTTTGAGCTGCCTTGAGGCATAGGCTATCACCTTTTCTCTTTGCATTAGAACACAACCTAAACCTTGCCCTGACGCGTCACAATAAACCACGAAGTCTTCACAACCATCAGGAAGTGTAAGGATAGGTACATCACAAAGATTTTTCTTCAATGTTTGAAAAGCCTCTTCTTGTTTGGGCCCCCAAATAAAGGGTTTACCCTTGTGAGTCAAGGCTGTTAGTGGAACGGCGATACGAGAGAAATTTGCGATGAAACATCGATAATAACCAGCTAGACCAAGAAATGACCTAACTTCAGTAGGAGTGCATGGCGCTTGCCATTCTTGTATTGCTTTGATCTTTGCAGGATCGACATGAATCCCTTTGTTGTTAACGACATGACCAAGAAATCATACCTCTTTAACCAAAACTCGCACTTCGAGAACTTAGCATAAAGTTTTTCGGTTCTCAAGAGTGTTAGAATAAGTCGAAGATGTCGCTCATGATCGGATTTGGTCTTGGAGTATATAATCATATCATCAATGAAAACTATGATGAAACGATCGAGATAGGGTTTACACACCCTACTCATTAAATCCATGAAAACAGCAGGAGCATTGGTCAAACCAAAAGGTATAACCATGAATTCATAGTGTCTCTAACGAGTTCGAAAAGCAGTCTTAGGGATGTCCTCTTCACGTACTCTAATTTGGTGATAACCAGAAGGAAGATCGATTTTGGAGAAACAGGTGGCACCCTATAGTTGATCTAGAAGATCATCGATATGAGGTAAAGGATAGCGGTTCTTGATGGTCAGCTTGTTGAGCTCTCTATAGTCGATACACATACTGAAAGTTCCATCTTTCTTCTTCACGAAAAGAACCAGCGCACCCCAAGGTGATGAGCTAGGACGTATAAATCCCTTGTCAGTCAACTCTTGCAGCTGACTAGCTAACTCTTTCATCTCAGATGGGGCTAACCGATATGGAGATTTTGCGACTGGTGTAGCACCAGGTACAAGATCGATTTGGAATTCGACTTCTCGCACAGAGAAGTCCTGAAACGTCATCGGGAATGTAACATTTGTATAAATCGGGTCTCCAAAACCCGCTCCGTTTTGTAATCAAATACCAAGTTATGAAAATACAGTAATTATTTTATGGTTATTTTGAGTTTAAACGTTACATAATTAATAAATAAACTAAACCATAAAAATTATATTTGATAAAAAGTTAAAAAAAAAATAAAAAAAAAATATTGTAGCTGACCGGACTCGAACCCGGGTCAGCTGAAGTAATCCAACAACTTAACATCCACTTCCCAAACCACTCCGCCACCAAGTGTTTTCTGTTAATCTTAGGAAAACAATTGGGTTTTATACGCAAACTCGAATTAACAGTTATTGATATCTGAATAACGGAAATCGGTAAACCGAATCGCCAAATCAGTTTGAGTTGTTTAGCTAGCTTATAACCGATGAATATCGGTTTCTAATTAAGTCCAAATTGATTGAACTTAAAGTTTCGGTTTTTGAAACCGAAAAGTATTCAAACTCCAAATAATTCAGGTTCCAATCATTTATGCGATTCAGAACCGTCTCAAATACACTCCATTTCTTTTTCGTCGCGTTTTCAAGTCTTTTGAGCACAAAAAAAAACTGTTCGCCGGAATTCTCTGCAAAACTCGCCGGAAAACCGTGTTCAACACAAACCGGTAAGATTTCCTCCTTTGCGGTTTCAATCTATTGTTAGGACTCTTCTAACATTAATCCATCACTCAAAATCAGTCACAGAAGACTTTGCTGGATTTTCTGGGTTCGCCGGAGAAATTCTGGAATTGCCGGAAACTCGCTAGTTAACGGTAAACACATTAAATCGTGCTAATAATCCATGTACTCTGGTTCAATTTCAAATCTAATCCCTTAATTCTGTTGTTAGACCCTCGCAGCCGAAGGTTCAAAAAACAGAGTTGTCTGTTCTCGCCGGACTCCTTAAAGAAGACGACCTGTCCGGTATTTCCTTTCCCCAAGCTGTTCGGTTTTGTACATTCAAGCTAGTAGTCATGTTATTTAAGTAGTTAAATCATGAACCAGTTGTTTGAGTGAAGTCGGTAATTGTAGTGAAGAAGATGAACTTAAAAACGGGATAAGAGTAAATAAAATTCGAATTATAAACGGGTTAGACACACAGTCCAGCGGTGGACTGTGTGCAAAGTTTATATACAAGTCCCGAGTTCGATCCTTACTACACACACGCTTCACGTAATAACACTCTTTTTATTCATGAACTAACCGGGTTAGAACGGGTAGTTGTTAAGTATAATATAAATCAAGAATATAACCGGGTTAGACACACAGTCCAGCGGTGGACTGTGTGCAAAACAAACTTCACGTCGCGCGATCGAGTCCCGTCACAAGCACCGGTCCATGAGATTAAAACGTTTTGCAAAATAAAGGAATTTTCGGTAAGTTCGAATAAGTATATAAATATAATTAAAACTGGGTTTCTAACGGGTTAGTCACGTAGCTCAGCTGGTAGAGCTACGTGCGCGTGAACGGAAGGTCACCGGTTCGAATCCCGCTTGGCGCAAATATTTACCGCTGACCGAACCGGTCAACGGTCAACGGTCAACAGTCAAACAGTAAAAAATAATATTTTTTTTAAATATTTATTTGTTTATTTTAATTTAAAAATCAATTAAAAATACTTAAAAATAACATTTTTAAAGATAGAAAATAGCCATAAACTCACAAAAATATATCTAAAAATCCCATTAAAATCCTTAATAAAATCTATCCGTTTAATATATCTTTCCATTATTATTTAGGTTAGTATTCCTCGTCGACTCGCTCGTCTAAATCGTGCGCATCTCACCATCTCCAATCCAACGCACCCAATGTGAGTGAACCCTTCAAATTCCCCGTTTTAATCACGTTTTTGGGGTGTATCATGTGTCTTGTTCATCTTCATATTATAACCAAGTTATTGTGCATATATCATATCATGACATGTGTATTAGTTTGTTGCTGTTAAGTAGTTATTATTGTTTGCAAATTATTATTTCAGTACATGCAATTGCCGAGGCCGTAGCTCCCCATCCATCGAGGTTGAGTTTGATCCCCATTTTATTATGCGGTTGATCAGGGCGTGCCCGCACGATCGGCTCCGTTTGATTGAGCCTTGATCGGTCATTTCATTTTACATTTCAATACATGCAATACGCTCGGCTCCGTTTGATTGAGCCTTGAGTGCACAGTTCAATTTACATTTCCAGTTCATGCAATACGTTCGGCTCCGTTTGATTGAGCCTTGAGCGCACAGTTCAATTTACATTTCCAGTTCATGCAATACGATCGGCTCCGTTTGATTGAGCCTTGATCGCACAGTTCATTTATGTTAATTATTATATGATGTTGGTATGTTCATGTATGCTATCGATTGTTAATGTATGTTATAGTTGTAACTGATGTTTGCCATTGCTTGATTTCATACATATGCTCTTTTATGATTATGCACAATATTTTATTGATAAACTAACCAGAAAATCATTATCAAATGTTTATCTATAAGGTTCACTCGCCAACTTATGTTGACCCAAAAACCTCCCATTTTTACACATGATACAGGTGAACCAGCAGCAGCTAGGAACACATAGGACCTGGATTAGAAGAAATAAAACGATTTAGTATTTGGATTATCATGTCTGGTTATTTTCCTTTGTAATGAATGAACATGTTTGGATGTTTGAGAAATGTAACTTTGACTTCATTTAATTATGGAACATTATAGTAAATGTCATGTGCTTTGGTGATAACCCAATTATGCCCCGATTCTTATTTCCGCTGCGGGTCGGGGTGTGACAGATTGGTATCAGAGCCATGACTATAGGGATATAGGATAGGTTATTAGACCCTTAGAGCCTATACTATAGTCGATTAGAAACTTATAAGAATTTTGTGTGTTATATGCCAAATTTCATGATGTTTATATGTTTATGTTAAATGTTACATTTGATATTGTTCAAGCATGTTCATAAGTATGTATTATCAAATAATGCCTATTATGAAATCGTATGACCATAACATATCACATCCATGCAAGCACACACCACATCATGATTGATTTTACAATGATTTTCGTGTTTTCAAATCTCATCAAAGTGAGTTCTCATGACGGGCATGTAGTAACTGGAAGGGTACTAGTACCGGTAGTCGGAACGTCCTGTCTAGGCTGGCATTCGTATAATCCAAAGTAAAGGACCAGTTTGCCTACCTGGGGACTAACGATGAGAGTACAAAATACCTATTAGGCCAAAGCATGCTATACCAAACGTCGTGAGAGCTAACCCCACTTTGAGTTGTCATTGTGTCTACACCTGGACACGTTCCGACCAAACACCTCATGAACATATTTTTGTGGTTTGCATTCGGGGGATGCAATTGTTAAATTGCCAATACTAATGTGAATCTTACCAAGCCAATAGCCATGGGGGCCCACATGACTATATAGGTGAAGGTATGGGGGACATTTGAGGCCCAACATGAGCGAACCCAAGACATCCTTTGGATGTAGTTGCATTATTGATATTTATGTTATTTTCATTTTCTTAAAGACACATGACACCTTAAAAGATACCATAAACTCACAATCTTCTCATTTTATGATCCTGTAGATGTCGTCTAGACCGCATCGAAGGAGTAGGAAATCGGAAAAGTCTCGGGAACGTTTGGCCACTCATATCGCGAATCAAATGGCCACGATATTACCTGACATCGTAGTACAAGTACAACAAGCCCTTGCTGCAAATCCTACTAACCCTCCTCAACAACAGGACCAGATCATCAACAACCCTCCTACCATCAAATGCTCCTACAAACATTTTAAGTCCTGCGATCCCTCGAAGTTCGAAGGGACTGAGGGAGTCACTGCTCTCCTACATTGGTTCGAGGAGATGGAAAACGTTTTCTTAAACTGCGATTGTCCTGAGGATCGCAAAGTTCGTTATGCCACCGGGAGACTACTTGGGGTAGCTCTCACTTGGTGGAATACCGAGAAAGGAAAGAGGGAACGGAAGATGCGATGGCCTTAACTTGGGAGGAGTTAAGGGAAATCATGACTAGGCGATTCTGTCCTAGAAGTGAAATTAAGAAATTGGAAGATGAATTTCATGCCTTGAAGCAAAAAGATGGTGATCACTCTACTTACAACAAAAGGTTCTTGGTGTTGAACCAAATGGTACCAAACTTATTCACTCCAACCTACCGTCTGATCGAACATTACATTCGAG
Source organism: Scalesia atractyloides (assembly GCA_947069175.1). Lineage (NCBI taxonomy): Eukaryota > Viridiplantae > Streptophyta > Magnoliopsida > Asterales > Asteraceae > Scalesia > Scalesia atractyloides. The sequence goes on along the minus strand of CAMTDV010000028.1, from coordinate 66,889,346 downwards.
GACTTCCCTCGAAAATCCAAGATTCGGTCCTCAGCGTTTCACCGGTAACACTCGAAGCTGCCATGGAGTTGGCAACAGAACTGACCGAAAACCGAATTCGCAATGGGAAGTTCAAGGAGGAAAAGAAGAAAACCCCTGCTGAGGGACAAACCCCAAACCACCACACTCCTTCCTCTAAATTTGCTAACAAGAGAAAGCGTAACACCAGGAATTTTGCAGTCACCCAAACCAACACCCCTGTTCCTGCTGCACCCATCACTCAAGCCACTCCTCCACCCGCGCCATACAAAAGACCATACACAGGGCCACTACCAAAATGTAACCGTTGTCAGTATCACCACTCCCCTGACTATCCTTGCCAATACTGTACCGGCTGTGGTCGCGCTGGTCACACTGTTCAAAACTGCCGCACGCTTCAACGAACAAACCGCCACCAACCTATAACCCAAACCCACCAACAATTTATGGGTCAAGCCCAACAACAACAACCATTTCCACCCACTAAACATTTAGCCCAAACATACTATCAACCCAACTACCCTATGGGCCAACCTATGCGGGCTTGTTTCAATTACGGTGATCCAAGTCATTTCAGGAACACATGTCCAAGGCTGGTCAATATTATTCATGCTCAGGCCCAAGCCAACCCTGTGAATCAAACAAACCAAGCTCCTCCACCTGCTAGAGGAAGGGCTTTCAATATTAACGCAAACCAGGCCAGAGCTGACGGCAATGTGGTCAACGGTACGTTTCTTATAAATGGTAGATATGCCTCTATGTTATTTGATACTGGTGCGGATAGAAGTTTCGTGTCATTAGAGTTTGAACCTATCTTAAGTAAAAATCGAGATAAGCTCGCGGAATCCATAACGGTGGAAGTTGCAGATGGAAAACCAGTTTCGTTAGACTCTATTTTACGCAACTGTACGCTCACCCTAAACGACCACGATTTCTCAGTCGATCTTATTCCTATGAAGCTGGGAAGTTTCGACATCATAATCGGAATGGATTGGCTCAGTCAGCATCATGCGGAAGTTGTATGTCGTGAGAAATTTATTCGTATTCCTCTTTCAAACGGTCAGACTCTTCGAATTATTGGAGAAACCTCGGCGAAAGGGCTCAACTTAATGTCTTGTCTTCAAGCTCAAAAATACCTTCGCAAGAATTATGTCGCGTTTTTAGCCCATATCATCAAGAAGGGGACCTCAGAAAAGAAACTTGAAGATATCCCTGTTGTAAAAGATTTTCCACAAGTTTTTCCTGACGACATTTCAGGACTTCCTCCAATCAGAGATGTCGAATTTCGTATCGATCTTATACCTGGGGCTACACCAGTGGCAAAATCTCCATATAGGTTAGCCCCCTCTGAAATGCAAGAGCTAGCCAGTCAATTGCAAGAGTTGACTGACAAGGGATTTATACGCCCCAGCTCATCGCCTTGGGGTGCACCTGTACTTTTTGTAAAGAAGAAGGGTGGATCTTTTCGCATGTGCATCGACTACAGAGAGCTCAACAAGTTAACTATCAAAAATCGATATCCTTTACCTCGCATAGATGACCTTCTTGACCAACTACAAGGTGCCAGTTGCTTCTCGAAAATCGACCTTCGATCAGGCTATCATCAGCTTAGAGTGCATGAAGAAGACGTTCCTAAAACTGCTTTTCAAACTCGATATGGTCACTATGAATTCATGGTTATGCCGTTTGGATTAACCAACGCACCAGCTGTTTTCATGGACCTAATGAATAGAGTCTGCAAACCTTACCTTGATCGATTTGTTATTGTATTCATCGACGATATTCTTATCTATTCAAAATCTAAAGTTGATCATGAGCGTCATCTGCGACTTGTTCTTGCACTTCTAGAAAAGGAAAAGCTTTATGCCAAGTTCTCTAAATGTGAATTCTGGTTAAAAGAGGTGCAATTTCTCGGGCATGTAGTCAATGACAAAGGAATACATGTGGACCCATCAAAGATCAAAGCAGTTCAAGAATGGCAAGCTCCACGTACGCCAACTGAAGTAAGGTCTTTTCTTGGACTTGCTGGCTACTATCGTCGATTCATTTCAAACTTCTCTCGCATTGCGGTGCCACTCACGGCTTTAACCCATAAAGGGAAACCATTTGTATGGGGGCCCAAGCAAGAAGAAGCTTTTCAAACTCTCAAGCAAAAACTTTGTGATGCACCAATCCTCACTCTTCCGGAAGGTTGTGATGATTTTGTGGTCTATTGCGACGCGTCAGGGCAAGGATTAGGTTGCGTTCTCATGCAAAGAGGAAAAGTCATAGCTTATGCCTCAAGGCAACTCAAGACACACGAAAAGAACTACACCACTCATGACCTTGAACTTGGAGCCGTTGTATTCGCTCTTAAGATATGGAGACATTATCTCTATGGTACGAAGTGTGAAATATACACTGACCACAAGAGTCTTCAACATATCTTCAACCAGAAAGAGTTAAATATGAGGCAACGAAGATGGGTCGAACTCCTAAATGATTACGACTGTGAAATCAGATACCACCCTGGTAAAGCAAATGTGGTGGCTGATGCACTTAGTCGAAAGGGTTATGCGAACTCCATTCATCTTCTATGTTCGCAAATTGTAACCAATATTAAGGATCAAATTCGAGAAGCTCAACACGTTTCAATAACAGAGGAAGATGTACAAAAAGAGATGTCCTGTGGAGCCGATCTAAAACTTCAAACTAAATCTGATGGTATTTTGTATTACCTAGATCGTATATGGATTCCTAACCACATCAATCTTCGTGAAACACTCATGCATGAAGCCCATAAGACGCGATATTCTATACACCCAGGAGCCGATAAGATGTATCAAGACCTACGGTACACCTATTGGTGGCCTGGAATGAAGAAAGATATTGCCGTTTTTGTTTCCAAGTGTCTCACTTGTTCTAAAGTAAGACCCTCAGGACTTCTAGTCCAACCAGAAATACCTGTTTGGAAGTGGGAAAATATAACCATGGATTTCATTACCGGGTTACCTCGCACTTCTAGTGGGTATGACACTATGTGGGTGATTATAGACCGACTTACAAAATCAGCTCACTTTATTCCTATTCGAGAAGATTTCAAGAACGAAAAGCTTGCTCGTATTTATATCAACGAAATCGTCAGCCGACATGGAGTTCCATTAAGTATTATTTCTGATCGTGATGGCCGTTTCACCTCACGAACATGGCAAGCAGTACAATCCGCTATGGGCACTCGACTAGATCTCAGTACCGCCTATCATCCTCAAACTGATGGACAGTCTGAGCGCACCATTCAAACTCTTGAGGACATGCTTAGAGCATGTGTCATAGACTTCAAGGGAAATTGGGACGCCCATCTACCGTTAGTCGAATTTTCGTACAACAACAGCTATCATTCTAGCATCGACATGGCACCTTTTGAAGCTTTATATGGTTGAAAGTGTCGATCTCCTGTTTGTTGGCACGAAATTGGGAAGCACAAATTACTGGTCCAGAATTGATCCAAGAAACCACAGATAAGATTCATCAAATCCGAAACAATCTTCTAGCGGCTCAAAGTCGTCAAAAGAGTTATGCAGATAAACGACGGAAGCCCTTGGAGTTCAGCGTTGTTGATCATGTGCTTTTAAAAGTATCACCGTGGAAGGGAGTAGTTCGTTTTGGTCAAAAGGGAAAGCTAGCACCACGTTACGTAGGACCTTTCAAGATACTCGAAAGAGTAGGTCCTGTATCATACAAGCTTGACCTACCGGAAGAACTCGACAGGATTCATCCCACATTCCACGTGTCGAACTTGAAGAAGTGCCTCGCTGATGAGAATCTTCATATTCCACTGGAGGATATTCAAATTGATGAATCCATGCATTTTATTGAAAGACCAGTAGAGATTATGGACTATGGAGAAAAGCGTCTACGTCGAAGTCGCATTCCTATTGTTAGGGTACGCTGGGAGTCGAAACGGGGACCTGAGTTTACTTGGGAACGTGAAGACTCAATGCGTTAAAAATACCCTCATCTTTTCCCTACTACTTCAACTGTTTAAATTTCGGGACGAAATTCCTAAAAGTAGGGGATACTGTAACATTTGTATAAATCGGGTCTCCAAAACCCGCTCCGTTTTGTAATCAAATACCAAGTTATGAAAATACAGTAATTATTTTATGGTTATTTTGAGTTTAAAACGTTACATAATTAATAAATAAACTAAACCATAAAAATTATATTTGATAAAAATTTAAAATAAAATAAAATAAAAATATTGTAGCTGACCGGACTCGAACCCGGGTCAGCTGAAGCAATCCAAAAACTTAACATCCACTTCCCAAACCACTCCCGCCACCAAGTGTTTTCTGTTAATCTTAGGAAAACAATTGGGTTTTATACGCAAACTCGAATTAACAGTTATTGATATCTGAATAACGGAAATCGGTAAACCGAATCGCTAAATCAGTTTGAGTTGTTTAGCTAGCTTATAACCGATGAATATCGGTTTCTAATTAAGTCCAAATTGATTGAACTTAAAGTTTCGGTTTTTGAAACCGAAAAGTATTCAAACTCCAAATAATTCAGGTTCCAATCATTTATGCGATTCAGAACCGTCTCAAATACACTCCATTTCTTTTTCGTCGCGTTTTCAAGTCTTTTGAGCACAAAAAAAAACTGTTCGCCGGAATTCTCTGCAAAACTCGCCGGAAAACCGTGTTCAACACAAACCGGTAAGATTTTCCTCCTTTGCGGTTTCAGTCTATTGTTAGGACTCTTCTAACATTAATCCATCACTCAAAATCAGTCACAGAAGACTTTGCTGGATTTTCTGGTTCGCCGGAGAAATTCTGGAATTGCCGGAAACTCGCTAGTTAACGGTAAACACATTAAATCGTGCTAATAATCCATGTACTCTGGTTCAATGTTAAATCTAATCCCTTAATTCTGTTGTTAGACCCTCGCAGCCGAAGGTTCAAAAAACAGAGTTGTCTGTTCTCGCCGGACTCCTTAAAGAAGACGACCTGTCCGGTATTTCCTTTCCCCAAGCTGTTCGGTTTTGTACATTCAAGCTAGTAGTCATGTTATTTAAGTAGTTAAATCATGAACCAGTTGTTTGAGTGAAGTCGGTAATTGTAGTGAAGAAGATGAACTTAAAAACGGGATAAGAGTAAATAAAATTCGAATTATAAACGGGTTAGACACACAGTCCAGCGGTGGACTGTGTGCAAAGTTTATATACAAGTCCCGAGTTCGATCCTTACTACACACACGCTTCACGTAATAACACTCTTTTTATTCATGAACTAACCGGGTTAGAACGGGTAGTTGTTAAGTATAATATAAATCAAGAATATAACCGGGTTAGACACACAGTCCAGCGGTGGACTGTGTGCAAAACAAACTTCACGTCGCGCGATCGAGTCCCGTCACAAGCACCGGTCCATGAGATTAAAACGTTTTGCAAAATAAAGGAATTTTCGGTAAGTTCGAATAAGTATATAAATATAATTAAAACTGGGTTTCTAACGGGTTAGTCACGTAGCTCAGCTGGTAGAGCTACGTGCGCGTGAACGGAAGGTCACCGGTTCGAATCCCGCTTGGCGCAAATATTTACCGCTGACCGAACCGGTCAACGGTCAACGGTCAAACAGTAAAAAATAATATTTTTTTTAAATATTTATTTGTTTATTTTAATTTAAAAATCAATTAAAAATACTTAAAAATAACATTTTTAAAGATAGAAAATAGCCATAAACTCACAAAAATATATCTAAAAATCCCATTAAAATCCTTAATAAAATCTATCCGTTTAATATATCTTTCCATTATTATTTAGGTTAGTATTCCTCGTCGACTCGCTCGTCTAAATCGTGCGCATCTCACCATCTCCAATCCAACGCACCCAATGTGAGTGAACCCTTCAAATTCCCCGTTTTAATCACGTTTTTGGGGTGTATCATGTGTCTTGTTCATCTTCATATTATAACCAAGTTATTGTGCATATATCATATCATGACATGTGTATTAGTTTGTTGCTGTTAAGTAGTTATTATTGTTTGCAAATTATTATTTCAGTACATGCAATTGCCGAGGCCGTAGCTCCCCATCCATCGAGGTTGAGTTTGATCCCCATTTTATTATGCGGTTGATCAGGGCGTGCCCGCACGATCGGCTCCGTTTGATTGAGCCTTGATCGGTCATTTCATTTTACATTTCAATACATGCAATACGCTCGGCTCCGTTTGATTGAGCCTTGAGTGCACAGTTCAATTTACATTTCCAGTTCATGCAATACGTTCGGCTCCGTTTGATTGAGCCTTGAGCGCACAGTTCAATTTACATTTCCAGTTCATGCAATACGATCGGCTCCGTTTGATTGAGCCTTGATCGCACAGTTCATTTATGTTAATTATTATATGATGTTGGTATGTTCATGTATGCTATCGATTGTTAATGTATGTTATAGTTGTAACTGATGTTTGCCATTGCTTGATTTCATACATATGCTCTTTTATGATTATGCACAATATTTTATTGATAAACTAACCAGAAAATCATTATCAAATGTTTATCTATAAGGTTCACTCGCCAACTAATGTTGACCCAAAAACCTCCCATTTTTACACATGATACAGGTGAACCAGCAGCAGCTAGGAACACATAGGACCTGGATTAGAAGAAATAAAACGATTTAGTATTTGGATTATCATGTCTGGTTATTTTCCTTTGTAATGAATGAACATGTTTGGATGTTTGAGAAATGTAACTTTGACTTCATTTAATTATGGAACATTATAGTAAATGTCATGTGCTTTGGTGATAACCCAATTATGCCCCGATTCTTATTTCCGCTGCGGGTCGGGGTGTGACAGGGAAAAACTTGTGAAAAATCGAATGTCTTCGAGCTTCTTTTCCTTGCCTTCCTTTTTGACGATGTGAGCTAAAAATGCGATATAGTCTTTTCGAATCTTCGAGCTTGGAGGCATGACATCAATTTGAGCCCTTTGGAAGGAGTTTCACCAAAGATACATAAAGTTTGACCGTCAGTGAGGGGAATTTGAATAAACTTCTCATAACAAACAGCTTCCGCACGATGCTGGCTGAGCCAGTCCATTCCAATAATGATGTCGAAACTACCCAACTTCATAGGGATGAGATCAATTGGAAATTCATGATCATTGAGAGTAAGAGTACAATCACGAATAATCGAGTCTAACGTAATAGGATCACCATCAGCAACTTCCACCGTGAATGATTCAGCTAGACTAACGCGAGGTAAATCAAGAATAGATTCGAACTCTAAGAACACGAAACTCTTATCCGCACCAGTATCAAATAGTATGGATGCATAACTACCGTTAATGAGAAACGTACTGTTAACCACATTGTTATCAGCCCTAGCTTGATTGGCTTGATGTTGAAAGCGCTTCCTCTTGCGGGCAGATTAGCTTGATTAGCTTGATTCACTGGATTGGCTTGAGCTTGGGAATTTATGATGTTCACCAGACGTGGACAAGTGTTTTGGAAATGGGTTGGATAACCACAGTTGGAACATGCTCTAACTGGTTGCATCATCGGGTAATTGGGTTGGTAGTAGGGTTGAGCCATGGGTTGAGCAGGTGGTAAGAGTAGAGGTTGTTGGTGTTGGGTTTGGCCTATCACTTGATTGTTGGTTTGGGCTTGAGGGTGATTGCGGTTTGGTTTTTGGAGAATGCGACAAGTTTGAATTGTCTGACCTGCATGGCCACAACTTGTGCAATATTGACATGGGTTCTCAGGAGGGTGGTGATATTGGCATCGGTTGCATTTTGGATGGGTCCTGTGTATGGTTTCTTAAATGGGGCGACAGGAGGAGCAACTTGTGTGATTAGGGCAACAGCGATAGGAGGATTGGTTTGGGTAACGGCAGAATTCTTCCCATTGCGTTTCCTTTTACCAGCAAACTTAGAAGACGAACCTGCTTGGGTTGGGGTTTCAGCAGGTGTCTTGTCTTTCTTCTTCTCATCTTTAAAATGCCATTGCGGATACGATTTTCCGTGAGCTCAGTAGCCAGCTCCATTGCAGCTTCGAGTGTTGCACGTGTAGTACTCAACATAGAATCTTGAATTTTCGAGGGAAGACCTCGAATGTAATGCTCAATTAGACGATAGAGCAGAGTGAAAAGTTGGGGACCATCTGATTCAACTCGAGGAATCTCTTGTTGTATGTTGTGTGGTCTCCCTCCTTCTGTTTCAATGAGTAGAACTCATCCTCCAATTTCTTGATTTCACTTCTTGGACAAAAGCATCTTGTCATGATCTCCCTCAACTCTTCCCAAGTTAAGGCCATAGCAGCTTCAGCACCTCACTTACCCTTCTCGGTGTTCCACCATGTAAGTGCTACCCCGTACAAACGACCGGTAGCATATCGCACCTTGCGATCATTGGGGCAATCGCAATTGAGAAAAGTGTTTTCCATCTCCTTAAACCAATGGAGGAGAGCGGTGACACCTTTGGTCCCTTCGTATTTTGGAGGATCGCATGATTTGAAATGCTTGTAGGTGCATTTGGTGGTGTTAGGGAGAGGGTTGGCGATATTTTCACCTTCTTGATTGGTTGGGTTAATGGGATTGGCGGCAAGTGCTCGTTGAACTTGTACGACAATGTCAGAAAGTACGGCAGCCATCATGTTGAGCGGTTTGAGTGGCCATGTGCTCGCTAGATCTTCCTGACCTTCTACCACCTCGAGAGTGTCTAGCAGACATCTACAGGGAATATGTAGCGAGATTATGAGTTGATCGTCTTTAGGTGTCATGTGTCGTAAAAAGTGAAAACAATACTCAAAATAAATTAAAACAATAAATTAACTACACCCATAGGATGTCTTGGGCTTGCTCACGTTTGGGCCTCCAAATGTCTCCCATACTTCGGCCTAGGTAGTCATGTGGGCCCCCATGACTACTGGGCTTTGTAGGGTTCACATTGGTGTTGGCCTGTTTCGCATTCACGCCACCCGAATGAAAATCGTAAAACATGATTGCGAGATATAAGGTTTCATTCGTTTGGTGTGGCATGCTTTGACCTAATAGGTCCTTCGTACTCTCATCGTTAGTTCCCAGGTAGGCAAACTGGTCCATAATATTGGATTTATACGAATGCCAATCCTAGACAGGACGTCCCGACTACCGGTATTCGTACCCTTCCAGTTACTACATGCCCGTCGTAGAACTCACTTTGATGAGATCAAAAACATGAAAACATTACAAAATCCTTGAGAAAGAAATCATGAAAATTTGTGAATTTGTGTTGTGTGTTTGCATAAACATGATATGTTAAGAATATATGCCACCATAAAATCATACAATAACATGTAGTAGTGAATGTGCTTGCATGCATTTGTGTGTGAAACAAATATGAATCAATTAAACATCATGAGTTTGCATGTAACACGTAAACATTTAATATCTAATCAACTATAGTATAGGCTCTAAAGGTCTAATAACCTATCCTATATCCCTATAGTCAGAGCTCTGATACCAATCTATCACAACCCGACCCGCATCGGAAGTAGAAGTCGGGGCATAATTGGGTTATCATCATAGCTCATGACATTTACTAGAATTAAGTTTCATATTTATTAATTTGAAATTTAAGAACAAATATCCAAACACAAAGAAACATACAAACATAGGAAATTTTGTTTTAAACAAGACACTTTTTATTCATCTTCTAAAGCCAATCCTAAGTGTTCCTTTCTTCAACCTATCCACTTATATCATGTGTAAATAAAAGTTTGGGTCAACAAAAGTTGGCGAGTGAATCGAAGTTAAATATTTAAACAGTTTGTTATATTAGTTATTTCAACAAAAAAATTGTGCATGGACCATAAGTGAGCATATGTATACATGTAAATAAATCACAAACCACATAATATCAAAAATTAACATATGAACATGATGAATGATGAACTTGAGATCAAGGCACAATCAAATGGAGCCGATCTTATGAGGCACCTGATGCTCAACTCGTATCCCACGAGGAACTGATGGGCCTAAAATGAATGATTGCCTGAAATGATAAAATGTAACCACACATAACCACACAAACAAATATACACATTAGATCACATAATGGTGTTAGCATAAGTGTTCGAATAAATAAAATATGTAACGACACATGATACACCCCAAAACATGATTAAAAGGGGGGATTTGTAAGGATTCACTCACAGTGGGTGCGTTTCCTTGGATTGATGATGAATGCGCATGAGTTTAGGATTTAACCGACAAAGAAAACTAACCTAAATAATAACGCAATAATTCGATAAATAAATTAAAGTTAATAATTTAATTTAATACTTTTTATTAGATTTTTAGATTAGTTTTGTGGTATTTATTGGGATTTTTAACCTACGAAATCTTGTTTTTAATTGATTTTAATTAAAGTATATATATATATAAATAATATAAAATATTATAAAAATCTTGTGGTCTGACCGGTTCGATGGCGATATTGGCAGCGTGTGTGAGGTTCGAACTTATGACCTCCCGTATACGTGCACGCAGCTCTACCAACTGAGCTACATGTCTAACCCGTAAGTTATCTGATTTTAATTATTCTTATATACTCATTAGAATATTTCATAAATTATTTAATTTAAAAAGATTTCAAAATCAACGAACCGGTGTCTATGCTTGAGTTCGAACCCGTGACCTCTGCTGTGTAATGCACCCAGCCCTACCAACTAGGCTGGGTGTCAACCCAGTATAGTCCTGAATTATATTATACTTATATACTTGCTGGAAATTAATATATGTATAAGTAAAAAGATTAGGCGTAAATCAGGAAATCAGCGACGTGTTAGGATTCGAACCCGGTATCATTTGTGTGAAATGCACACAGTCCACCACTCGACTGTGTGTCTAACCCGATTAAAACACCAAGATTGACTATACTTATATTCTAACTAAACTTCATCTTCTTCATTAAATTAAACCCAGAACCCGACTGTATATCTTTGCTTTGATCAAATAAACATAATATTTTATAAATTCAGACTGGAGAGGAAGACTTATACCGAAACAGAAGAGTGTCGCAGTTCAGACAGAAGATTCCGGCAAGACAGGAGTTTTTCCGGTGACCAACTTGAACAAGTTTTCCGAAAATTTGAGAGGAGAATAAGAGTAGAATTTTTTGGAAGAAATGAACGAGTTTAATCAGACGATTAAGGTTGAATTTATAGGCTCAATGATTGAAGGATTTTCGGTTATAAGATTTGAAAATTTTCTTGATTTTGAAACGGTTTGAGCTACTTTGATCTTGATTTCGCGAATTTATAACCGTTAACCGTGATTTCCGGTTCTTAACAACCGAGTTGAAGGTTTTGATTTGAATTATGGAATGAGTGGTTACTGATTTCAGACATTGATTATGCAGACTTTGCACTTGTTTGTATATTAAACTTATTTAATTTGGTTTCATCACAACTAGTGTGTGCAGTGCAGTGGTGCTGTGAGTGTGTGGAGTTTGTGGGGGTATCCAGGTTAGAATCCCGGCGTGAGAACAAGTATCTGAGGATGGTAAGCAAGTAAATTGCAAGTATGAGTGTCTATGGAAAAAACGTGTTTTTTACCTCGAGGTGTGACACTTACTTATAGCCGAAAAGGTATGTTCAGGAGATATGCTGGAGGCCTTGGGCCCGGCCAATACAGCCAGAGACATTCGTCTTGTCCTGTGTAGTTGACATTAAATGCTCCCTGTAGGAGGATTAATGTCTACTGTTAGGAGGCGTGTCATGTTGGATGTTAAGTGGTGCCACGTGTAAAGGTGACCTTCTGGTGTCAGGCCTGCTTCCAGCAGAAAATGGAGAAGGTGGAACAGTCACCGGCGAAGATATGGTTGGTGTGAGGTCTGACAACTGAGACATTGCCACATGCAACCTGCCTACGTCACCGTTCTGCCACTTTGTACCCTGGAGTATGGCCAACACCTCTTAGTGCTTACCCTTTCTGCAAGGCTGTCAGAGTTTTTCCCACCAGCGCAAGGTGTGAAGGGTTTTATCCTTTTGTTTCGAAACTATGAGGTGTTCTCATGTGTGTTGTAACATTTGTCAAAAACGGGTTTTCCAAACCCGCTCCGTTTTGTAATCGAATATCAAGTTATAAATGTCACGTTGTGTATTTATGGTTATTTTGGTTTTTAATGATACATAATTAATAAACAAACTAAACTATAAAAATTATATTTGATAAAAAGTGAAAACAAAATAAATAAAAAAGAAATGTTGCTGCCGGGACTCGAACCCGGGTCAGCCGGTTCATAACTTCATAGTCTTAACACACACACACACATCACCACTCCGCCACTTGTTGTTTTCTGTTATCTCTAGAAAACAAATAACATTTATACACAAACTCGGTTAAACCGGTTGCGCCAACTGAGAAACGGAAATCGGCAATTCAATCGTCAAATCGTTTGATTACTCGCATATTCAGGTTATAACCGATGCACCGACGATTTTAATCAAGTCGGAATTGATTGAACATCAATTTTCATCATTATCGGTTTTTATAACCGAAAAATAATCAAGTCCAGATTACTCCAAACAAAACCCTTCTCGCGACTCAGAGACATCAGGCAAACATTCCATTTCACTTTCGTCACACTTTCAGTCCATCAGAACGTTTAAATCAATTCGCCGGAAATTTCTGTAAGGTTCGCCGGAAAACCGTATTTGTCCTCAAATCTGTAAGTTCTTCAACACCATCGTAATCTAACAGTTGTTAAGCTGTTTCTAACTCAAACCATCCACTTGAGATCGAATTCAGGCACCGTTATTGGATAATTCCAGATCGCCGGAAATTTCCTGGAAACTTTTATTTCCGTCTGTGAAGCGGTAAGGACTTTCAATCACACTATTAACGTTTGTTTATCACTTCAATTCCACGATTGACTAATCAAAATGGTTAATTGTTTGGTTCAGTTGAGGTGCACAAAAACAGAGCCGACGCATTGCCGGAAACTCTGTGATAAATCATTCCTACGGTATGTTACTTCTAACACCGTCTCTGCCATTTCATTTTAGCCTTAAAAATGATTGTTAATCGTAAAAAAAACAAGACAACGGATTAGAAATTCTGTCGACTGTAATTTGAATGAAGAAGACGAAGTTAGTTAAGTTATAAGTTTATTTAAAATTAGTAATATGAACGTGTTAGACACACAGTCCAGCGGTGGACTGTGTGCAAAACATAGTCTCATGTCACGAGTTCGATCCCTGATACACGCACTCCTTATGTAATAAAATGCCTTTTTGTTTAGAACTAAACCGGGTTAACTCCGTTAGTTGTTAAGTATAATAAAAACCGAGATATTAACCAGGTGAGACACACAGTCCAGCGGTGGACTGTGTGCAACACTAAGTCGCACGTCACGCGTTCGAAACTTGTTACTGGCACCGGTTTGTTGAATTAAAATGTTTTTGAAATTAAAAGAATTTTGGTTAAATCGAATCAGTATATAAATATAATTAAAAACAAGATTATTTCGGGTTAGACACGTAGCTCAGTTGGTAGAGCTGCGTGCACGCGTATGGGAGGTCTCGGGTTCGAGTCTCACCCAGCGCATCCTTGCACCCTGACCGAACCGGTCAACAGGTCAACAGGTCAACGGTCAACGGTCAACGCAAAATAAACAATTTTTTTTATATTTTTATTTATTTAATTTAATTTAAAAATCAATTAAAAATACTTAAAAATAACATTTTTAAAAGATAGAAAATAGCCTTAAACTCACAATAATATATCTAAAAATTCCATTAAAATCCTTAATAAAATCACATCATTTACTATATTTTTTTCGTTATTATTTAGGTTAGTTATTTCTCGTTGTTTCCGCTCATCCAATTCGTACCATCTCCAATCCAACGCACCCAATGTGAGTGAATCTTTACAAATTCTCCGTTTTAATCACGTTTTGGGGTGTATCATGTGTCTTGTTATATATATTATATTTAAACCATTGTGCATACATCATATCATGAACATGTGTATTCAGTTTGTTTCAACTGTTGTGTAGTTATTGGTAGATGCAATTCATTATTTTCAGTACATGCAATTTCATAGGCCGCCGCTCCCCATTACATTATGAGCGTTGAGCATGTTCCCCATTTCATTATGAGCGTGAACCTGGCGTGCCCACATACGATCGGCTCCGTTTGATTGAGCCTTGATCGCACAGACATTTTCATTTTCCGTACATGCAATACGATCGGCTCCGTTTGATTGAGCCTTGATCGCACAGTTTCATTTATGTTATTTATCGTATAATGTTGGTATGTTTATGTATGTTATCATATGTTATTGTATGTTATAGTTGTGATTGCTATTTGCCACTACTTGATTATTTACAATTGTTCATTATGATTATGCACAATTCTTCGTTGATAAACTAACAAGTAAATCAATAATAAATGTTTATCTAACAAGGTTCACTCGCCAACTTATGTTGACCCAAAAACCCTCATTTTTACACATGATACAGGTGAACCAGCAGCAGCCAGAAACACATAGGATTGGACTAGAAGAATAAAATGATTTAGAGTTTGGAATTGTTATGTTTGGTTTATTTTTCTTTGTATTGTATGGACATGTTTGGATATTTGGAAATGTAACTTTGACTTTAATAAATATGAAACATATTAGTAAATATCATGAGCTTTGGTGATAACCCAATTATGCCCCGACTCTTATTCCGCTGCGGGTCGGGGTGTGACAGATTGGTATCAGAGCCATGACTATAGGGATATAGGATAGGTTATTAGACCCTTAGAGCCTATACTATAGTTGATTAGAAACTTATAAGATTTTTGTGTGTTACTTGCCAAATTTCATGATGTTTATATGTTTTATGTTAAATGTTACATTCAATATTATGCAAGCATGTTCATAAGTATGTATTATCATATAATGCCTATCATGAATCATATACTCATAACATATGACATCCATGAAAGCACACACCACATCATGATTGCTTTTACAATGATTTTTGTGTTTTCAAATCTCATCAAAGTGAGTTCGCATGACGGGCATGTAGTAACTGGAAGGGTACCAGTACCGGTAGTCAGAACGTCCTGTCTAGGCTGGCATTCGTATAAATCCAAAATAAAGGACCAGTTTGCCTACCTGGGGACTAACGATGAGAGTACGAAGTACCTATTAGGCCAAAGCATGCTATACCAAACGTCGTGTGAGCTAACCCCACTTTGAGTTGTCATTGTGTCTACACCTGGACACGTTCCGACCAAACATCTCATGAACATATTTTGTGGTTTGCATTCGGGTGATGCGAGTGTTAAATTGCCAATACTAATGTGAATCCTACCAAGCCAATAGCCATGGGGGCCCACATGACTATATAGGTGAAGGTATGGGGGACATTTGAGGCCCAACATGAGCAAACCCAAGACATCCTATGGATGTAGTTGCATTATTGATATTTATGTTATTTTCATTTTCTTAAAGACACATGACACCTAACAAAGACACCATAAACTCACAATCTTCTCATGTATGTTCCTGTAGATGTCGTCCAGACAACAACGAAGGGGTAAAAGATCAGGAAGGTCTCAGGAACGCTTGGCCACCCAAATCGCGAAACAAATGGCCACGATACTGCCTGACATTGTGGTCCAAGTACAACAAGCCCTCGCTACAAATCCTACTAACCCTCCCAAACGACGTGACCAGAACATCGACAACCCTCCTACCAGCAAGTGCTCTTACAAACATTTTAAATCTTGTGATCCTCCTAAATTTGAGGGGACCGAGGGTGTCACTGCTCTCCTACATTGGTTCGAGGAGATGGAAAACACCTTTCTCAACTGTGATTGTCCTGAGGATCGCAAGGTTCGATACGCCACCGGGAGACTATTTGGGGTAGCTCTCACTTGGTGGAATACTGAAAAAGGGAAGATGGGAACTGAAAATGCAATGGCCTTAACTTGGGAGGAGTTAAGGGAAATCATGACTAGGCGTTTCTGTCCTAGGAGTGAAATTAAAAAGTTGGAGGACGAATTTCATTCTTTAAAGCAAAAGGAGGGTGATCATACCACCTATAACAAGAGGTTCTTAGAGTTGAACCAAATGGTTCCAAATTTGTTCACCCCAACTTATCGTCTGATCGAGCATTATATTCGAGGACTTCCCTCGAAAATCCAAGATTCTGTTCTCAGCGTTTCACCAATAACACTAGAAGCTGCAATGGAGCTAGCAACTGAACTGACCGAGAACCGAATTCGCAACAGGAAGTTCAAAGAAGAGAAAAAGAAAGCCCCTGTTGAGGGTCAAACTTCAAACCATCCCATCTCTTCCTCTAAGTTTGCCAACAAGAGGAAGCGCAACACTAGAAATTTCGCTGTTACTCAAACCAACCTCCCAATTCCTGCTGCACCCATTACCCAAGTCGCTCCTTCACCCGCACCATACAGAAGACCTTACACTGGCCCGTTACCAAAATGCAACCGTTGCCAATATCACCATTCCCCTGATCATCCTTGCCAATATTGCACCGGCTGTGATCGCGCAGGTCATACTGTTCAAACCTGTCGCATGCCTCAACGAACAAACCGCCACCAACCTTTAACCCAAACCCACCAACAATTAATGGGTTAAGCCCAACAACCCCTACCATTACCACCCACCCAACATTTAGCCCAAACATACTACCAACCCAATTATCCTATGAGTCAAAATATGCGGGCTTGCTACAATTGCGGAGACCCAAGCCATTTCAGAAACACTTGTCCAAGGTTGGTAAACATTATTCATGCTCAGGCCCAAGCCAACCCGGTGAAACAAGCAAACCAAGCTCCTCCACCTGCAAGAGGAAGAGCTTTCAATATCAACGCTAACCAGGCCAGAGCTGACGGCAATGTGGTTAACGGTACGTTCCTTATAAATGGTAGATATGCCTCTATGTTATTTGATACTGGTGCGGATAGAAGTTTTGTGTCCTTAGAATTTGAACCTATCTTAAACCAAAATCGTGATAAGCTCATGGAATCCATAACGGTAGAAGTTGCTGACGGGAAACCAGTTTCATTAAACTCTATTATTCGCGACTGTACACTCACATTAACGACCACGACTTCTCAGTCGACCTTATTCCTATGAAGCCGGGAAGTTTTGATATCATAATTGGTATGGACTGGCTCAGTCAACATCAGGCAGAAGTTGTATGTCGCGAAAAATTTATACGTATTCCTCTTTCAAACGGTCAGACTCTTCGAATCTTTGGAGAAACCTCGTCGAAAGGACTCAGCTTAATGTCTTGTCTTCAAGCTCAAAAATATCTTCGCAAGAATTATGTCGCGTTTTTAGCTCATATCATCAAAAAGGGAACCATGGAGAAGAAACTTGAAGACATTCCTGTAGTAAAAGATTTCCCGCAAGTTTTTCCTGACGACATTTCAGGACTTCCTCCAGTTAGAGAAGTCGAATTCCGTATTGATCTTATACCTGGTGCTACACCAGTTGGAAAGTCTCCTTATAGGTTAGCCCCTCTGAATGCAAGAGCTAGCCAGTCAATTACAAGAGTTGACTGATAAGGGATTCATACGTCCTAGTTCATCGCCTTGGGGTGCACCTTATCTTTTCGTAAAGAAGAAATATGGATCGTTTCGTATGTGCATCGACTACAGAGAGCTCAACAAGTTAACAATCAAGAATCGCTATCCTTTACCTCGCATTGATGATCTTCTTGACCAACTTCAAGGTGCCAACTGCTTTTCAAAAATCGACCTTCGATCTGGCTATCATCAACTTAGAGTGCATGAAGAAGACGTCCCAAGACTGCTTTTCGAACTCGTTATGGCCATTATGAATTCATGGTCATGCCATTTGGTTTAACCAACGCACCAGCTGTCTTCATGGACCTAATGAACAGAGTCTGCAAACCTTATCTTGATCGATTTGTTATAGTTTTCATCGACGACATTCTTATTTATTCGAAATCTAAATCTGATCATGAGCGTCATCTTCGACTCATCCTTACACTTCTAGAGAATGAAAAGCTTTACGCCAAATTCTCTAAATGCGAATTCTGGTTAAAAGAGGTGCAATTCCTCGGACATGTAGTCAATGACAAGGGAATACATGTCTACCCTCAAAGATCAAAGCGGTACAAGAATGGCAAGCTCCACGTACACCAACTGAAGTAAGATCTTTTCTTGGTCTAGCTGGCTATTATCGTCGTTTCATCTCAAACTTCTCTCGCATTGCTGTACCACTCATGGCTTTAACTCATAAGGGAAAACCTTTCATATGGGGACCCAAGCAAGAAGAAGCCTTCCAAACCCTTAAACAAAAACTTTGTGATGCACCAATCCTCACTCTTCCTGAAGGTTGTGATGATTTTGTGGTCTATTGTAACGCGTCAGGGCAAGGATTGGGCTGCGTTCTAATGCAAAGAGGGAAAGTTATAGCTTATGCTTCGAGACAACTCAAGACGCATGAAAAGAACTACACCACTCATGACCTAGAACTTGGAGCCGTTGTGTTCGCTCTTAAGATATGGAGACATTATCTCTATGGTACTAAGTGTGAAATATACACTGACCACAAAAGTCTTCAACATATCTTCAATCAAAAGGAGTTAAACATGAGGCAACGAAGATGGGTTGAACTTCTAAATGATTACGACTGTGAAATTCGATACCACCCTGGCAAGGCAAATGTGGTGGCTGATGCACTTAGTCGAAAGGGTTATGCGAACTCCATTCGTCTTCTATGTTCGCAAATTATAACCGACATTAAAGATCAAATTCGAGAAGCCCAACATGTTTCAGTTACGGAAGATGATGTACGAAAGGAGATGTCCTGTGGAGCCTAACTTAAAATTGAAACTAAATCTGACGGTATTCTGTACTACCTAGATCGTATCTGGATTCCTAACCACAACAATCTTCGTGAAATTCTTATGAAGGAAGCTCACAAAACGCGATACTCTATACACCCAGGAGCCGATAAGATGTATCAAGACCTACGATATACCTATTGGTGGCCTGGAATGAAAAAGGATATTGCCGTTTTTGTTTCCAAGTGCCTTACATGTTCCAAGGTGAAAGCTGAACACCAAAGACCCTCAGGACTTCTGGTCCAACCTGAAATACATGTATGGAAGTGGGAAAATATAACCATGGACTTCATTACCGGGTTACCTCGCACTTCTGGTGGGTATGACACTATATGGGTAATAATTGACCGACTTACAAAATCAGCTCACTTTATTCCTATCCGCGAAGATTTCAAGAACGAAAAGCTTGCTCGTATTTATATCAGCGAAATCGTAAGCCGACATGGGGTACCGTTAAGCATTATTTCAGATCGTGATGGTCGTTTCACTTAACGAACATGGCAAGCAGTACAATCCGCTATGGGTACGCGACTAGATCTCAGTACCGCCTATCATCCTCAAACTAATGGACAATCTGAGCGCACCATTCAAACTCTTGAAGATATGCTTCGAGCATGTGTCATAGACTTCAAGGGAAATTGGGACGCCCACCTACCATTAGTTGAATTTTCGTACAACAACAGCTATCATTCAAGCATCGGCATGGCATCTTTCGAAGCCTTATATGGTCGTAAGTGCCGATCTCCAGTATGTTGGCACGAAATTGGGGAAGCTCAAATCACTGGTCCAGAATTGATCCAAGAAACCACAGACAAGATCCATCAAATCCGAAACAATCTTCTAGCGGCCCAAAGTCGTCAAAAGAGTTATGCAGATAAACGACGGAAGCCTTTAGAGTTTAACATTGGGGATCATGTACTTCTAAAAGTATCACTGTGGAAGGGAGTAGTTCGTTTTGGTCAAAAGGGCAAGCTAGCACCACGCTACGTAGGACCTTTCAAGATACTCGAAAGAGTAGGACCTGTAGCATACAAGCTTGATCTACAAGAAGAACTCAACAGGATTCATCCACATTCCACGTATCAAACTTGAAGAAGTGCCTCGCTGATGAAAACCTCCACATTCCTCTGGAAGATATTCAGATTGATGAATCTATGCATTTTATTGAAAGACCAGTAGAGATCATGGACTTCGGAGAGAAACGTCTACGACGAAGTCGCATTCCAATTGTTAGGGTACGCTGGGAGTCGAAACGGGGACCTGAGTTTACTTGGGAACGAGAAGACTCAATGCGTGAAAAATACCCGCATCTTTTTCCTACTACTTCAACTACTTAAATTTCGGGACGAAATTCCTAAAAGTAGGGGATACTGTAACATTTGTCAAAAACGGGTTTTCCAAACCCGCTCCGTTTTGTAATCGAATATCAAGTTATAAATGTCACGTTGTGTATTTATGGTTATTTTGATTTTTAATGATACATAATTAATAAACAAACTAAACTATAAAAATTATATTTGATAAAAAGTGAAAACAAAATAAATAAAAAAGAAATGTCGCTGCCGGGACTCGAACCCGGGTCAGCCGGTTCATAACTTCAAAGTCTTAACACACACACACATCACCACTCCGCCATATGTTGTTTTCTGTTATCTCTAGGAAACAAATAACATTTATACACAAACTCGGTTAAACCGGTTGCGCCAACTGAGAAACGGAAATCGGCAATTCAATCGTCAAATCATTTGATTACTCGCATATTCAGGTTATAACCGATGCACCGACGATTTTAATCAAGTCGGAATTGATTGAACATCAATTTTCATCATTATCGGTTTTTATAACCGAAAAATAATCAAGTCCAGATTACTCCAAACAAAACCCTTCTCGCGACTCAGAGACATCAGGCAAACATTCCATTTCACTTTCATCACACTTTCAGTCCATCAGAACGTTTAAATCAAATCGCCGGAAATTTCTGTAAGGTTCGCCGGAAAACCGTATTTGTCCTCAAATCGGTAAGTTCTTCAATACCATCGTAATCTAACAGTTGTTAAGCTGTTTCTAACTCAAACCATCCACTTGAGATCGAATTCAGGCACCGTTATTGGATAATTCCAGTTCGCCGGAAATTTCCTGGAAACTTTTATTTCCGTCTGTGAAGCGGTAAGGACTTTCAATCACACTATTAACGTTTGTTTATCACTTCAATTCCACGATTGACTAATCAAGATGGTTAATTGTTTGGTTCAGTTGAGGTGCACAAAAACAGAGCCGACGCATTGCCGGAAACTCTGTGATAAATCATTCCTACGGTATGTTACTTCTAACACCGTCTCTGCCATTTCATTTTAGCCTTAAAAATGATTGTTAATCGTAAAAAAAACAAGACAACGGATTAGAAATTCTGTCGACTGTAATTTGAATGAAGAAGACGAAGTTAGTTAAGTTATAAGTTTATTTAAAATCAGTAATCTGAACGGGTTAGACACACAGTCCAGCGGTGGACTGTGTGCAAAACATAGTCGCATGTCACGAGTTCGATCCCTGATACACGCACTCCTTATGTAATAAAATGCCTTTTTGTTTAAAACTAAACCGGGTTAACTCCGTTAGTTGTTAAGTATAATAAAAACCGAGATATTAACCAGGTTAGACACACAGTCCAGCGGTGGACTGTGTGCAACACTAAGTCGCACGTCACGCGTTCGAAACTTGTTACTGGCACCGGTTTGTTGAATTAAAATGTTTTTGAAATTAAAAGAATTTTGGTTAAATCGAATCAGTATATAAATATAATTAAAAACAAGATTATTTCGGGTTAGACACGTAGCTCAGTTGGTAGAGCTGCGTGCACGCGTACGGGAGGTCTCGGGTTCGAGTCTCACCCAGCGCATCCTTGCACTCTGACCGAACCGGTCAACAGGTCAACAGGTCAACAGGTCAACGGTCAACGCAAAATAAACAATTTTTTTATATTTTTATTTTTTTTAATTTAATTTAAAAATCAATTAAAAATACTTAAAAATAACATTTTTAAAGATAGAAAATAGCCTTAAACTCACAATAATATATCTAAAAATTCCATTAAAATCCTTAATAAAATCCACTCATTTACTATATTTTTTTCGTTATTATTTAGGTTAGTTATTTCTCGTTGTTTCCACTCATCCAATTCGTGCGCATCTCACCATCTCCAATCCAACGCACCCAATGTGAGTGAATCTTTACAAATTCCCCGTTTTAATCACGTTTTGGGGTGTATCATGTGTCTTGTTATATATATTATATTTAAACCATTGTGCATACATCATATCATGAACATGTGTATTCAGTTTGTTTCAACTGTTGTGTAGTTATTGTTAGATGCAATTCATTATTTTCAGTACATGCAATTTCATAGGCCGCCGCTCCCCATTACATTATGAGCGTTGAGAATGTTCCCCATTTCATTATGAGCGTGAACCTGGCGTGCCCACATACGATCGGCTCCGTTTGATTGAGCCTTGATCGCACAGACATTTTCATTTTCAGTACATGCAATACGATCGGCTCCGTTTGATTGAGCCTTGATCGCACAGTTTCATTTATGTTATTTATCGTATAATGTTGGTATGTTTATGTATGTTATTGTATGTTATAGTTGTGATTGCTATTTGCCACTGCTTGATTATTTACATTTGCTCATTATAATTATGCACAATTCTTCGTTGATAAACTAACAAGTAAATCAATAATAAATGTTTATCTAACAAGGTTCACTCGCCAACTTATGTTGACCCAAAAACCCCCATTTTTACACATGATACAGGTGAACCAGCAGCAGCCAGAAACACATAGGATTGGACTAGAAGAATAAAATGATTTAGAGTTTGGAATTGTTATGTTTGGTTTATTTTTCTTTGTATTGTATGGACATGTTTGGATATTTGGAAATGTAACTTTGACTTTAATAAATATGAAACATATTAGTAAATATCATGAGCTTTGGTGATAACCCAATTATGCCCCGACTCTTATTCCGCTGCGGGTCGGGGTGTTGACATGTGTCTTGTCCTTGCAAGGTTTTAGGATTAATGTTTAAGAGGGTGTTGACCCGCGCAGGGTCTAGTAGTCTGGGCGCATGAGTCTAACTTGCCATTGTGCCAAGTACACAAGGTTCGTTGTGTGACTAGAAATTATTGGTCTAATTTACCATTGCGTTGAGTGAGCAAGGCTCATCGTATGACCTGAAGTTGTTGGTCTAATTCACCGTCGCGCTGAGTGCGCACAGCTTGTTGTGTGACCTAATGTTGTTGGTCTAATTCACCGTTGCTCTGAGTGCGCAAGGGTCATTGTGTGACATCAGCAAGGCTCATTGTATGACCTGATGTCTGTAAGGAAGGCGCACCATTGCATGTTGAATGCCAGGTTATCCTTGTAAAATGTAGTTAAGGGTATGGTTATCTGGGACCATACCTCCTCACTAGTGTATTGCCGATTCTTCAAAGGTACGTGGTTTAGGATTTGGAGAGTAGAGAGAGAGTGGTAAACGAGTTGAGGGGATTGGAGTGCTCGTATAAATAGGAGGGTGGGTTGTACGCATATTTACGATTTCGATTACAATGAATTAATCGGTAGTCTTTATTTCCCGAATTAGTCGAACGCGTGTACAGGTTGTTGGTGGTGTACATTTGGAAACTTGAATCAATCATCGATGATTTCAAGAATATTGGAGATGGTTTCTGTTAGAACTTTTGAGACCGTTGATGCTTGATTATAAATAGTTTGAGCTGGTTTGTATTAGTTTGTCAATGTTGAAAGGTAAAAAGTGTAATTGTGTGAAACTTGCTGTTGGCGGCGTATTTACTAACCCAGCGTATTAATTAAATACGTTGGGTAGTCATTTTGTATAAATATGATGATCAATGAATGTATGTCCAAGTTTCTTGGACAAATTTTGTGATCTTCTTGTGTTATGATTTTTGCTATTGTGCTTACATCCGAACATCCAGGTGCTGTTATTGATTACATGTTATTGGGATTTCATATACAACACTAGTTGTTTGATCCATACAAGATTCTTCATCTTCTTTGCTTGGTTTTTCTTAGTATTTGCACATTCAAACAACTAATCCATAGTTGTTTGGGTGATAACAATGAACCACTGTGATCCAAATCTTATTTGGGACTCACAATTTGTGCTCTTGATTGTTTGAGTTTTTGTTAAGATTTGTCAAGTTTTGAAGGTTTTACAAAAAGTTTTCAAAGTTTTATGGTTTTTCAATTTTTTGGGTTTAAAATGGCTTGAGCTGGTGCGTTTAATCTTTGGGTTGTTGTTAATCACTGGTTTGGTAAACATTTTAGTCATTTAGCTGCAAAGAAACATGAATTTTGATTCGTTTTTGGGTGATTAGTGGGTTTTTGTTCGTACTAAAACCCTTCTGGGCGTAATTATTCTTAAAGCCAGCTTAGATATTTTTGAAGATAGTGTAATTATCTTTGAATCTGGCGTATTTATCTTGAATTTTGCGTAGTTAACAAATACGCTGGTTTCAAACTAGCGGATTTAAAGAATTGTCAGTGTAATTGTACCAGCGAATTTAATCGAAGGCGACTTCGAAATCAGTGATACTAATCCTCAGCGATTTTATCATGGTGTTCAGCGAATTTAACTAAATCTTTGCTTGTTTTCGAATATCCAGCGGATTTAGCTTTTTGTAGGATAAAGTCGCCAATCCCCATCAGCGTAATTGATTCCAAGTGCAGCGTATTTGATCTCTGGTCCAGCGTATTTACCCCATCGCCAGCGTAATTGTCTTCTCTTTGCAGCGAAATTGTCTTCTGATTCAACAAACCCCAGCGTATTTAATCTCAGATCAACCGTCATGTCTCTAAATCAACTCAATCCGGTTGCCCAAGCAGAACTTGAAACCGGAACTGCTACAAGGCCACCAAAGTTGAAAGGTTCGGAAGATTTCGGCAGTTGGAAAAACAGGATCAAATCTTTTTTTGAGTATACCGATTATACTCAATGGATGTCAGTCACTGTGGGCCCGCATGTTCCTATAATAATACGTGACGACATCCGTACTATCAATGAAGATCCTTCAACGTTTACTGATGAAGATAGGATGCTCATTCGACGTGACCGGAGGGCTCACGTTGCTCTTACTATGGCTCTGTCGAAGGATGATAACAACCTGTTTGAAGAATACACCTCGGCACATGAACTGTGGTTAGCTCTAATCGACCATTATGAAGGTAATGAGGAACTCATGGAGAACAAACGAGACATGGTGCAGAAAGAATATGATATGTTTGGAAGTATCCGTGGCGAAAGCTTGTCCGACCACATAAGTCGACGACTGGGGGTGTTGACCAAGATGAAGAAAGTGGGAAACCCAGTTGCAAACTATGCATCAATCAAGAAGCTGCTAGATTCTCTACCAAAGAATGGAGTCTTCAATGCATGATGATTAAGAGAACTTTCCCCACCAGCACAACTCTGGTCACACTCTCGGAATTGATTAACACCTTAAAAGCCTTTGAAATGGACATTGTCAAACGAGAGATGAATCAAACTGGATATTCTCAGAAGACGTCTCAGCAAGATGCTGCAACCTCGGTCCCTAAGAATATGGCATTTCTTGCTCCTGTCACCTCATGTGGATTAACTTCCCAAAGTGCTGTCAAATCCTATTCGAATGCTTCCGCGAACTCTGTGAAGGCCTCATCATCCTCCAAAAAGACCACTGTGGCCAGCGACACTCAAGCACTTCAAATATCCACAGAACATGTCGCTTTGTTTAACACCTTCTTAAGCAGCTATGAGGCGCTTATGTCAGGAGAATTGAAGAGAGATTTCCTCACAGCTCGGGTTAAAGGATCTGCTTACCAACTTTTGAGTTATTGATGGTGACTTTGTATCCTTTGCCGGAGACGAAAGGGAGGAAAAATCGTCAGAATGGGTGACGTCGTGTCAGAAGCACTCACTTTGGAAAATGTGAACTATGTTCCAGAATTGTGTTACAATCTCATGAGTGTTTCACAAGTCTGTGACAAAGGAATTGCAGCGATGTTCAATGACACGGAGTGCTTATTCCTCAAACCCGGTTACTCAGTCCCTGAAGAAATGATCATGCTTAGAGCTCCCCTTCAAAATAACACCTACGTGCTAAATATGAAAAATGCCAAATCAATTGAGAAAATGACATGTCTTGTTTCAAAAGCATCTGAATCGGAATCATTATTGTGGCACAGGCGTCTGGGGCATGTGAATTTTAAGAACATAAATAAACTTTCAAAATTAAATCTAGTAAGAGGTTTACCTATGCAAGATTTTCCTTTTTCTGAAAAGTGTATCGCATGCGCCCAAGGAAAGTAACATAAAAAGCCTCATAAGTCCAAAGCAGTAAATACGATATCTGCCCCACTGCAATTACTTCACATGGATCTTTTCGGCCCAATTAACGTTAAAAGTTTAGCTAAAAGATCTTATTGTTTGGTGATTACAGATGATTTCTCATGGTTTTCATGGGTATTCTTTCTTGAAGCAAAAAGCGAAACGGCATCCATTCTGAAGAGCTTCATTCCCATGATTGAAAACGTGATCAAGCTTTAAAGTCAACTCCATCAGAAGCGACAACGGCACTGAATTTAAAAATCATAGTTTGTCTCCTTCTATGAAGATAAGGGAATTCGCCTCCAATACAGCGCTGCCAGGACTCCTCAGCAAAACGGGGTAGCAGAACGCAAAAATAGAACTCTTATCGAAGCTGCAAGAACTATGCTTGTCGACTCTAAACTTCCCATAATCTTCTGGGCTGAAGCAGTTAACATAGCATGCTATGTTTTGAATCGTGTTCTTATCGTCAAACCTCATGGAAAGACAGCCTATGAACTACTTTTCAAAAGGAAGCCTCTGATAGATTTCTTCAGACCGTTCAGGTGTTCATGCACACTTCTCAACACTGAAGACAATCTGATCAAGTTTGAAGCAGTCGGTGACGTGTGCTACTTCATGGGCTATTCATCTTCTCAAAAGGCATATCAAGTCTACAACAAATGGACCAAGATGGTGATTGAATCGTACTACGTTGATTTTCAAGAAGGAAACTCCACTAACACTTGAAGCGCTCCGAACTGGTTTTATGACGTGGATATTATATTCAACACTTTCAGCATCAATAAACCCGTCACTAAATCCGAACCTGCAGAATCCACTCCATTGGAACCATTGTTTGATGCCTCAGACATTGGTTTTACTCCTTTTACAATCCGTTTCACCCCTGCCTCTTCCTCTCCTACTCTTCCGATGTTCGAAATAAATGGTGACACGTCTGCTGAGAATGCATCCGCACATGATGATTCTTCTTCACAGCAGGCTGTGGATGAACCACCCAAAGAAGACGAAACTCCAATTATCTACATCGATGAACATTTTTCTAATCTGCCTCAACAAGTTGAAACTCACACCAATCCAGGGTACAAGACCAATCGAAACCATCCAATTGAAAATGTCATCGGTTCTGTTGAAGATGGAGTTCGAACATGCGGACAAACACATACCATCAACACAGGACTGTATGCAGCTTTACTCTTGCAGTCTGTCCCAAGAGTATTCAAGATTCAAGTTGGGTACAAGCTATGCAAGAAGAATTAGCCCAATTTCGGAAACTTAAAGTCTGGGAACTCGTTGACCTACCAGACGGAAAGTATCCAATTGGTACCAAGTGGGTGTTTCATAACAAGATGGACGATCCTGGTGTAGTTATCAAGAATAAGGATAGATTAGTGGTTCAAGGGTTTCAACAAGAAGAGGGGATTGACTACGAGGAAGTTATTGCACCGGTTGCACGCTTAGAAGCTATCAGAATCTTCTTAGCCGATGTTTCGTTCAAAAACTTTAAGGTGTTGCAAATGGATGTAAAGAGTGCTTTTCTGTATGGGAAAGTGAAAGAAGAAGTCTATGTCTGTCAACCTCCAGGTTTTGAAGATCCTCACTTCCCCACAAAATACTACAAGCTTGACAAAGCTCTATATGGTCTTCACCAAGCTCCTCGAGCATGGTACGAGACTTTGCCAACATATCTTCTGGAGTGTGGATACTCAAGAGGCAAAATCGACATGACTCACTTCACTAAAAGGATTGGAGAAGATGTGATGTTGATTCAGATCTACGTAGACGATATCATTGGGTCAACAGATGAAGCTCTTTGCAGGGAGTTCGAGAAGTTGATGAAAGCGAAGTTCGAGATGAGCATGATGGGAGAACTCACATTTTTCTTAGGATTAGAAGTGAAGCAGAGACAGGATGGGATACTCATTCATCAGGCTAAGTATATCAGAGATATTCTTTCCAAGTACAACATGAATGATTGCAAATCCGCCAGCACTCCTTTTGCTGCTCAGACGGAACTCA
The DNA here is from genome assembly GCA_947069175.1 of Scalesia atractyloides. NCBI lineage: Eukaryota > Viridiplantae > Streptophyta > Magnoliopsida > Asterales > Asteraceae > Scalesia > Scalesia atractyloides. The sequence goes on along the minus strand of CAMTDV010000028.1, from coordinate 66,861,065 downwards.
CTTCAGATCTTCAAGGAAAGCCAGTGAACAAATCTTTCTATCGCTGGATGATTGGCTCGTTAATGTATCTGACCGCTAGTAGGCCTGACATAATGTGGGCTGTCTGCCTCTGTGCCCGCTTTCAGACGAACCCCAAAGAATCGCATGATGCTTGTCACACCCCGACCCGCAGCGGAATAAGAGTCCGGGCATAATTGGGTTATCACCAAAGCTCATGATATTTAATAATATGTTTCATATTTATTAAAGTCAAAATTACATTCCCAAATATCCAAACATGTTCATACAAAACAAAGAAAATAAACCAAACAAAACAATTCCAACTCTAAATCATTTTATTCTTCTAGTCCAATCCTATGTGTTTCTGGTTGCAGCTGGTTCACCTGTATCATGTGTAAAAATGGGGGTTTTTGGGTCAACATAAGTTGGCGAGTGAACCTTGTTAGATAAACATTTATTATTTATTTACTTATTAGTTTATCAATAAAAAAATTGTGCATAATCATAAATGAGCAAATGTAAATACCCAAGCAGTAGCAATAGCAATCACAACTATAACATACAATAACATATGATAGCATACATTAACATACCAACATCATACCGATAAATAACATGAATGAAACTGTGCGATCAAGGCTCAATCAAACGGAGCCGATCGTATTGCATGTACTGAAAATGATAAATGTCTGTGCGATCAAGGCTCAATCAAACGGAGCCGATCGTATGTGGGCACGCCAGGTTCACGCTGATAATGTAATGGGGAGCGGCGACCTATGAAATTGCATGTACTGAAATAATAAATTGAATTTAACAATAACCACATAAACAGTTGAAACAAGCTGAATACACAAGTTCATGATATGATGTATGCACAATGATTTAAATATAATATATAGCAAGACACATGATACACCCCAAAACGTGATTAAAACGGGGAATTTGTAAAGATTCACTCACATTGGGTGCGTTTGATTGGAGATGATGAGATGCGCACGAGTCGGGAGAATTGAACAACGAGAATTACTAACCTAAATAATAACGGAAAAATATAGTAAATGAGTGGATTTTATTAAGGATTTTAATGGAATTTTTAGATATATTTTTGTGAGTTTGAGGCTATTTTCTATCTTTGAAAATATTATTTTTAAGTATTTTTAATTGATTTTTAAATTAAATTAAGTAAATAAAAATATAAAAAATTGTTTATTTTTGCGTTGACCGTTGACTTGTTGACCTGTTGACCGGTTCGGTCAGTGTGCATGTATGCGCTGGGTGAGACTAGAACCCGAGACCTCCCGTACGCGTGCACGCAGCTCTACCAACTGAGCTACGTGTCTAACCCGAAATAATCTTGTTTTTAATTACATTTATATACTAATTCAATTTAACCAAAATTCTTTTAATTTCAAAAACATTTTAATTCATCAAACTGGTGCCAGTAACAGGTTTCGAACCCGGGACTTGTGCTTTAACATCACACACAGTCCACCGCTGGACTGTGTGTCTAACTTGGTTAATATACCAATTTTTATTATACTTAACAACTAACGGAGTTAACCCGGTTAAGTTTTAATCAAAAAGGCATTTTATTATATAAAGGGTGCGTGTATCAGGGATCGAACTCGTGACATGCGCGTATTATTTGCACACAGTCCACCGCTGGACTGTGTGTCTAACCCGTTCAAAATACCAGTTTTAATTATTCTTATAATGTTATCGCAGTTCATCTTCTTCGTTAGATTTTACAGGCAGAAGATTACATCGTTATATCTTGTTTAGTTCGATAGATAAACATTGTACAAACTAATATGAAATGGCAGAAACGATAATCAGAAGTAAACATACCGATGAACGGTTTATTTCAGGATTCCGGCAAGGTGTCGGTCTCTGTTTTTGTGCACTTCAACTGAACAAGACAATTATCCGTTTTGATTAACTCATCGTGGAATTGAAGTGATAAACAAACGTTAACAGTGTGTTTGAAGGTCCTTACCGTTTCGCAGACGAAGATAAAGATTTCCAGAAATTTTCCGGCGAACTGGAATTATCTGATAACGGTGTCTGAATTCGATTTCAATTGAAAGGTTAGAGTTAGAAATAGCTTAACAATTGTTAAACTACGGCGGTATTGAAAGAATTACGGTTTTGATGATGAATACGGTTTTCCGGCGAACTTGCAGAAATTTCCGGCGAGCAAAATAAACTTCTCCGGTGGACTGTAAAGTGTGCGGAAATGTAATAGGAGGTTTGTGGAATGTTTCTGAGTCGTGAAGAAGATCTTGATTGAAGTAATTCAGACCTTGATTATTTTCGGTTATAAAAACCGATCATGATCAAAATTGAAGTCAATTCAAGTCTGAATTGATTAAAATCGTCGGTGAATCGGTTATAAACCTGAAATCGCGATTATTCAAACGTTTAGACGGTTGAATAGCCGATTTCAGTTTTTCAGTTGGCGCAACCGGTTTATCTGGATTTGTATATAAGACATATTTGTTTCCTAGAGTTGACAGAAAACAAACAAGTGGCGGAGTGGTTAAGCGTGTGAGTGTTAAGTCTTTGAAGTTCTAATCCGGCTGACCCGGGTTCGAGTCCCGGCAGCAACATTTTATTTTTATTTATTTTGTTTTCGCTTTTTATCAAAAATAATTTTTATAGTTTAGTTTGTTTATTAATTATGTATCATTAAAAATCAAAATAACCATAAATACACAACGTGACATTTATAACTTGATATTCGATTACAAAACGGAGCGGGTTTTGGAAACCCGTTTTTGACAAATGTTACAATGCTGCCGTCAAGAGAATCTTTCGCTATCTCAAAGGAACTCCAAAGCTTGGTTTGTGGTATCTTGAAAATAGTAATTTTGATCTAATCGCTTACTCTGACAGTGATCATGCAGGTTGCAAAGTAGACAGAAAATCTGTCTCCGAAGGCTGCCAATTTTTAGGAAATCGTCTTATTTCGTGGCAGAGCAAAAAGCAGACAACAGTCCCTACATCTACCGCTCAGGCTGAATACACGGCAGCTTACAGTTGCTGTTCACAAGCCCTTTGGATACAGAATCAGTTGTTGGATTATGGGATCAACATCATGAAGACTCCAATATTCATCGACAATGAAGCATGTCTGGGATTGTGAAGAATCCTATCCACTACTCTATAACGAAACACATCGAAATTCATACTCATGATATTGGAGATGCGTACGAGAAAGGTTACATCCAAGTGGTGCCAGTGGATTCAGTGCAACAAAAAGCTGATATATTTTCGAAAGCCTTTGATAAAGCTCGATTCAACCAGTTGGTAACCTGGTTAGAAATGGTGAACTTCCTTGAGTGGAATTGACCTTTGGTTAAAAAAAATTGGTTTCCATAATAAATAACAATCTCATAAAATGTGCCCAACGTTTTCCATAAAATATTGTTGAGACTGGATCTTTTCTTTGGCACCTGCACGAGAAATGATAGAAAAACTGCTAATACTTTTGTTCTGATCTTAAAACAGAAAAAAGATTAAGGCCTCAAGCAACAACGTGTCAGTAGATTCAGCAATACGTAGAAGTAAACTGCGAAAAGGAGACAAACTCTAATGATCACACAAGAATTCTGAATACCCACAATGTTGTGCAACTTGCGGGTAACACGTTGCGGCGTATGGCTTAATGGTCTTAAATCTTGCGTTGTTAGATTGCCAAAGTCTGAGATTTCGAGTCTTTATATTGGCTAATCATTCGGGGATATCATAGTTGCTCTTCTGCTGCATCCAGACATATGCTGACCTAGACACATCTATGATATCTTTTCAAAAAGAGCCTATGCGGCCAAAATCCTACACAAATGAAGCTCTCATTGAGAATCATTCAAGTGCTTAAATCGTACCGCATCTGGTATCTATCATAGCCCTCGTTAGACCTTGGTCTCTTTGCTATACAGAAGTACTGACCTGAACACCAATTATCTAACGATGACTTTCAAATATGAATGAGGTCAATATATTCACCTGTTATGAGGAATCTTTGCACATACTGTGACATCCTGGCTTTTCAGGTATCTTAAACGTGCTACTTTATTGTTATTCATTCCTACGATGATTTAATTCGGAGAATTAAATTACACGCTCGGAATAACTACCCTAACTTTAGTATTTAGGGAATACACAATGTTTGGAAATTCTAACGGGTTGCATCTGAATTTCGTGCTACATGTTATTAGACATTTATGAGTAATTGTCGAGTCGTATTATGTGTAGTTATTTATCAGATTATAATGATCGGTTAGTAATTCTATTTATAAGCCGAACCGAACCAAGCCTGTGAAACGTTTCGACTTCGCGACCAAGCAAACCCAACCCGCCACCCACACCCCCTTGCGAACACAACCCAACCCGCCACCCCACCCTTGCGGCCCAAGGGCAAGCCCAAACCGCCCCCTTGCCCTTTATGTATACGTATGTATGCATGGGGTGTTCAAAAAAATACTCAAAACCCTAATCCCCTAGAAGTGTGCGACGGCAGCCCCCCCCCCTCCGGTCGCGCAAACCCTACAACTCTCGGTTCGATCCCAAGCTTGTCCCGGTTCGTAAGTTGTCTTCGTTTAAGGACGCGATTAGCGGTTCCATCATTTACTTCTTTTGCGTTTATCTAACCGATCAATTTAAGGTGAGTTCACAGCCCCTATTTTATCAGGTTTTGAACAACAGGGGAGAAACATGTATACGCTCTACAACTCAATCTTTTACGTTTATGCGAAATTAACACCGTTAACTATTCGGTAACTAAGTTAATGTTAATGTATGTTATGGTCACTAAGTAGCTTTATCACGGAATTCCTCAACCAACTCTCGGATCGTTAGTATTGGGTTAGATAGCGGGGAAATTATAGCAGTACTAGTGGGCCCGACAAGCCCCACCCGAGCTAGTCGTGCTAGCCGACCGGGAATGGTCAACAGGTGATTAATTTGGCCAAAATTTCACCATGGTCAGTGATAGACCTGGCAACACAGAGGCAACAACAGTCAGCTTCGATCGCGAACTCTTACGTGACGTAACTTTAGTCTCGCTACCTACATGTTAACATTGAACTTATTTACGAACCAACCTTATTATTCCAGGTTAGGAATAATGGAACTATGTCGTTATCCCGGGTTAGGGATAACGGGGGAAAACAATCTTTTAAACCGAACTTGTGAACTTATAAAAACCTGTTAACTCACTCTTCTTTAATGTTGACACTTGTTTCTTTGCATGTTTCTCAGGACGCTAGGAGCGCTAGGTGCACTCACTTGCATTTGATCAAGGTATTTTTAGCGAGTCTTTATTTACGAATAATTTTTGGGATTTTGGTTTTGGCGTTTATGTTGGCGCCCGTTACTTTATTTTAATGCTTCCGCTAAACTTTGAAACCTTGAAATTTTGAAAATGGCTATGCATGTTTACAAAAAATGTTTTTGGAAAACGTGTAAATAAATCATATAGAGTCGTTCGACATTGCTAGTGTCGGAGAGTCTGGTTTGATCACACGCCTCGCGGTAATGCTCCGCAAGTGGAAATTGAGGGTGTGACAGATTGGTATCAGAGCCTCTAGCTATAGAGAACCAGGTTTGCATTTAAAGTAGACCTAAACTATAGCTGTTACACGACACTAGACTTAGTTGGCACCGAACTGTGATATCTTGTTATGTGTTATACTACAATTGTTCTATGTGATATATATATATATATATATATATATATATATATATATATATAGTGATATACGCAGCTCGTAACTAACTACACCAACCCAGCAGGCTATGTCATCATCATCATCCGACAAATCTCGACAATCAAGGGTGCCGGGGAAGGCACCCATGGTCGAACCCTCACCACCTCGTGGCGTGGAGACACGCTCAGCTGCCAGGAAAAGACTTGCTCTAGAAGGGGAGTCGTCCTCCCGTCCAACCACCGCTGTACCGGTCAAACCGGTCAACTATTCAGGAGTGGGGGACGATCTACTTAGAGCTGTGCTAAGGAAACAACAGGAACAGCTGGAGAGAATGCAAGAGACTATCAAAGCACAGGGATGGCTGATACGTCAGCTGACTGGTAAAACTGAAGAGCTCGAGGAAGAGCAAGATGAGAATAAGAGAGTTCGAAGCATTTTAGCTAAGGACCTTCGTGCTGAGCAGCTGAGGGCTGAATGGCTCGAAGACAGAGTTATTTAGTCCAGCTGGAGGATTCACGAATTGGAGCAGAACCAAGCACCACCTATCCCAGTACCCGCACCAGCACCGGCCCCTCCAGCGCCAGTAGAAGACGAAGAGGAGGATCCAGAGGAAGACCCGGAGAAGGATCCGGAGGAAGAAGAGCCAGAACAGGACCCGGCTGTTGAAGCTGAAAACGCTAAAGAGGAAGACGACAGTGATAGCGACTTGGGAGATGGAGACATAGATGACTAACTCGTCTCGCCAATCTCCGTTTTGTTTCCTTTAGTTTGTTTGTTTCCACTTATGTTTGAACTTGAAAATTTTATAATTAAACTGATATGTTTGGTTGGTATTTTGTGAGACATTACAATTTATTTAATCGAATGTTCCTTTTGATTGTTTAATTTGTTGGGTTGACATAAATTGTGTGATCATTTAAGGGTGGAATATGATAACTATATTGGATATATACTTATCGGTGTGTGTTTGTGTTGTCTTGCGAAGATCTGAAATGGCAACCGGTCGCCGCAGAAATCTCAACATGTCAGCTGAAGAATTGGCCGCTTTAATCCAACAACACGTGAATGCTGCTCTGGCAGGTGTTCCTAACCCACCAGCAGGTAACTATAATTAAATTTTCATGGGAAAATCTAATAGTTTGGCTAGTAGACTTTCTCGCTGACTACCTACCCTCTATCCTCAGGAGGGGGTCTTAACCCCTACAAGATGTTCCTGTCACACCCCGACCCGCAGCGGAAAAGGTGATCGGGCCATGATTGGGTTTTCATCAAAGCTCATGACATTTATTATAACGTTTCATATTTATTATTACAATTTTAAAGAAGATCATTCAATCAAATCATACTAGTACAACATGTTCTATACATCTTTCTATCCTTCATTATTTTTCTTCTAAGGCACTTTCCCTATGTTTTCCTTGCTTCATCATATTCACCTGTATCATGTGTAAAAATGGTTTTTGGATCAATAAAAGGTTGGCGAGTGAATCCTATGAAAAACATTTAAACAAGTTTATTGAATTGATTATAAAATAAAGTGCATAACCACATATGAGTAAATGTAGATGTAAATTTATTCACAATACACATAATATTAAATATTTCACACACATACAACAATTGATTGTTTTGAGGCACGCGTTGTTCAACTCGTCTCCCACGAGGAACTGATGGGCCTAATGAATGAGTTTTGAGGCGCGCGTTGTTCTACGAACTGATGGGCCTAATGAATGAGTTTTAAGGCACGCGTTGTTCAACTCGTCTCCACGAGGAACTGATGGGCCTAACAAATAATTTGTATACAACTTGATAATATGTAATACATCACAACAAAACAATATTTACATTCTAAGTTTAGATCATAATATGGTATAGCACGAGTTTGAATAAGCGAATTAGTTTAAGCGACACATGATACACCCCAAAACATGAATAAAAAAGGGAATTTGTAAGAATTCACTCACAGTGGTTGCGTTTCTTGGATTGGTGATGAATGCGCACGAATTTTGATTTAACCACAAGAGAAACTAACCTAGATAATAACATAATGGTTCGGTAAATAAGCGGATTTTATTAATAAATTTTAATAGGATTTTTGGATATATTTTTGTGAGTTTAAGGCTATTTTCTAACTTTAAAAACATTTATTTTTAAGTTTTTTAATTGATTTTTAAATTAAATAAATAAATAAAAATAATAAAAAAAGTGTTGACTTTTTGACTTTGACCGTTTACCGCTGACCATGACTGTTGACCATTGACCGGTTCGGTCGGTTATATTGTTGCACTGAGTGAGATTCGAACCGGTGACCTCCCGTACGCGTGCACGCAGCTCTACCAACTGAGCTACGTGTCTAACCCGAAATATTTCTGTTTTTTAATTATATTTATACACTATATAAGTTAATCCGAAAATCATTTATTTTAAAAGGATTTAATTGTATGGAACCGGTGATCTCAACAGGTCTCGAACCCGGGACCTGTGGTTTAGTTTGGCACACAGTCCACCGCTGGACTATGTGTCTAACCTGGTTAATATTCTGATTTTTATTATACTTAACATCTTACAGTGAGTTATCCCGGTTCAGTTTCAAAAAGAGCATTTTTATTCAAGAGAGTGAGGTTGGGTTAGGGATCAAACTCGAGACGTGTGTTTATTGTTTGCACACAGTCCACTGATGGACTGTGTGTCTAACCCGTTTATTATCCTGATTTTAATTAATCTTATACACTAGTTCGAACTCATCTTCTTCGTTCAAAACACAGACAACGGTTAACCAACTGTTTCTTGTTTAATTCAATTAACGAATATAATAAGCAATTGGAAGGTATTGAACAGAGAGGGTTTGGGGAAAGAATGTACCGAGCAGGTGTCTTTCTCAGAACTCCGGCAAGTATTCGTCGGCTCTTTTTTGTGAACTCCCTCTGTTCGGATCAATTAACAGTATTGATTGATTAGATATGAAATTGAGTTAGTAAACAATGATTAACAGGAGGTTTAGTTAATCATACCGATTAACAGCGTGAGTTCGGAAATTCCAGCGACTTTCCGGCGAGTACAGAATATCCGGCAACGTCGTCTGGGATTGATTCTGGGTGATGGATTGATGTTAGTAATGGTCTAACAATGGATTGAAACAGAAAAAGTCGAGGTATTTACCGTGTTGATGTGAGTCTAGGTTTTCCGGCGAAAGTCCGGTGATGACAGGAAAGTTCCGGCGAGTGAAATTGATTCGAGAATCGGTGCGATTTTGAGCGAAAAGATTACAAGAGGCTAGGGTGTGTATTTATAGGAAAGAATATCGATGAATTGTGTCTGATTCTGTCTTGATTCGTTGGTCAGCCGTTCTTCGGCGGTTATGACTGATGTCGCGGAACTGGACATCGGTTATAACCGATGGCGACGTTAATACGTACGTTAAGTCAAAAGTAACCGTCGATAATTGGCGAAATCGTCGGATTTTCCGGCGTCTGCGGATTTGGGCGCGCTGTTGACTGGATTTGATTTCCAGTTTTATTATATGTATTAATTGTTTCAATAAATCAACAAGTAACACAAGTGGCGGAGTGGTGGAATGTGTGTGTGTGTGTTAAGTCTTTGATGATTCACCGGCTGACCCGGGTTCGAAACCCGGCATCAGCATTTTATTTTTATTTCATTATTTTTGATAAATTTTCAATTATAAATTTTAAATTCTAATATATTTATTAATTATGTATCGTATAAAATTAATTTGAGCATTAAATACGCAATGAAATTTTTAACTGGATGTTCGGTTAATAAGCGAAGCGGGTTTGGTTAACCCGGTTTTTTACGGATGTTACAGTATCCCCTACTTTTAGAAATTTAGTCCCGAAATTTAAGTAGTGGCATGTTTGACTCAGAAGGATGGTGTTTTACTTTGACAATTGCATACTTAGAAGGGAGTAAGAGTTTAAATTTTGTTTGAGGCGGTAACGTTCCTTGTAAGGGTTGAGTACCCTGCTATAGGAATCGCTTTTTAATGCCTACGATAACAATATTGATAAACAGAGTTGATTCACTAAGTATGATTTCATGCGCAAGAGTTTTGATATGTTTGGAAAGATAAGGTTATATCCTAAAACAAAACTTTTACTACTAAAACCTACATGGAACCTCTCATAACCGCCTGACAATGCCTCTGATCCTTTGGCAAGAATACTTATATATAGGAAGTACCAGCGGCGTATCCACCATATTCTTGTCAAATTTTCATTGGTTTTATCAGTAAGTCATGATTGGTTCTATGATATGACTCTAGAACATAAACAAACACAACAACCAAAGCCTGAGTCCTAATTCTGATAGTATACATGCTTGAATGGTGACAGTACCTCTCTCGTTTGTTATGATGGAGAGGTTAGTCTATGTAGAAATAGAACACAATCCAATTTCTTTAAAGGATGAGATGATATGAATGCTAAATCAGTGAGTATAAAACAAACTTCAACCTAGACATTACTAAATCCTACATGGAACTTCTCATAACCACCTGACAATGCCTCTGATCCTTTGGCAAGAATACTTATATATAGGAAGTACCAACGGCGTATCCACCATATTCTTGTCAAATTTTCATTGGCTTTATCCGTAACTTATGATTAGTTCTATGTGACTCTAAAACATAAACAAACACAATCACCCAAAGCTTGAGTCATAATTCTGATAGTATACATGTTTGAATGATGACAGTACCTCTCTCGTTTGTTATGATGGAGAGGTTAGTCTATGTAGAAGTGAGACACAACCCAACTTCTTTAAATGATGAGACTTAGATACGTCGTGAAGTATGATGATATGAATGTTAAATCAATGAGTATAAAACAAAACTAAAATAGTAATTCGCATTAAGATCCTTGGATAAATTTCTCATTTATAATTGAGACACGTGAAAATTGAGATAACATAAAGAAAAACATAAAAACGAAGCGGTAGGAGTTGAATCTTGATTTTTGGTGAAGGAGACTAGTTGGGTGGTTCGTCATTATCTTCAACGGGATTGGCGTTGATGTTGAAAATTCTTCCTCTTGCTGGCGGCCTAGTGGTTGGGTTTTCTTGATTTGCTTGGTTAACTGGGTTTGCTTGAGCTTGAGCGTTTATGATGTTAACCAATCGAGGGCACGTGTTTCTAAAGTGGGTAGGGTCGCCACAATTCAAACAAGCTCGAACATATGGGAACATGGGGTATTGGGGTTGTTTATATGTTTGGATCATGTTTTGAGTAGGGGGTGTGGTTTGGTTTTGAGGGGTGTGGCAAACCTTGCTCAAATGACCATAGCGTCCACAATTCGCACATAGTCGACAAGGTAAGGTAGATGGATGGTGATAAAAACAGGTGTTACATTGAGGGTGAGGTCCAAGGTAAGGTTTCTTATTTGGGTAAGTTGAGTTGGGTGCTACTTGAGTGATTGTGATAGCTCGGAGGGGTACGGCTTGTGAGGCTGGTTGATTACATTGGGTGACAGCGAAAAGTTGCCCATCTCGTTTTCTCTTAGAAATGGGTTGAGAAGGGGATTCGGTTTGGGTGGAGTTTGAGGTTTCAGTTGACGCTTTATCCTTCTTCTTCTCCTCCTTGAAGTCTTTATTCCATATGCGGTTCTCGGTGAGCTTTGTAGCTAACTCCATTGCTGCTTCCAAAGTTGCAGGTGTGGTACTTATTACAGAGTCTTGAATTTTTGAAGGAAGACCTCGAATGTAGTGTTCGATCAAACGGTAAAGAGGAGTGAACAAGTTGGGAACCATTTGATTTAACTCGAGAAATCTCTTGTTGTATGTGATGTGGTCGCCTTCCTTTTGTTTCAAAGAATAGAACTCATCCTCCAATTTCTTGATTTCGCTTCTTGGGCAAAACCGTCTTGTCATGATATCCTTCAACTCTTCCCAAGTCAAAGTCATAGCATCTTCAACACCTCGTTTGGCCTTCTCTGTATTCCACCATGTAAGTTCTATTCCAAGTAAATGACCAGTAGCATATCGCACTTTGCGATCATCAGGGCAATCGTAATTTAGAAAAGTGTTTTCCATTTCTTCAAACCAATGGAGAAGAGCGGTGACACCTTCAGTCCCTTCGTATTTTGGGGGGTCGCAGGATTTGAAATGCTTGAAGGTGCATTTGGTGGTAATTGGGGAAGGATTGACAATGTTTTGATCTTCTTGATTGACGGGATTAGCGGTAAGGGCTTGTTGGACTTGAACTATAATGTTGGGTATTACGGCAGCCATTTGTTGAGCGATTTGGGCAGCCATGCGCTCGCGGGCTTTTCCTGCTCTCATCTTCCTACGAGCGGAATTAGAAGACATCTACAAGGAATACATATCAAGAGTATGAGTTGGATGTTTTAGGGATCATGTGTCGTATTTAGGAATGAACATTCATAAAATAAATATAGAATAATAAATCTACTACATCCATAGGATGTCTTGGGTTTTGCTCGTAATTGGGCCTTGCATGCCGCCATACTTCACCTTCGTAATCATGTGGGCCCCATGATTACCGGGTTTTTCATATGGTTCGCATGTGTTAGCCTGGTTACGTACACTAAAACCCGGAGAAAATCGAGAAATATGTATGTATCGTATGATATTCGGAATGTATCCACGTGTGGACACGGTGACACCTCAAAGTGGGGTTAGTTCGAACGACGTTTGGTGTGGCATGCTTTGGCCTAATAGGTCCTTCGTACTCTCATCGTTAGTCCCCAGGTAGGCAAACTGGTCCGTTATATTGGATTTATACGAATGCCAACCTAGACAAGACGTTCCGACTACCGGTACTTGTACCCTTGCAGTTACTACATGCCCGTCGCAGAACTCACTTTGATGAGATTTGAAAAATGAAAAATGCGACAAAATCTTGAATAACGGAAGTATGAAGATGATTTGAATATATGAACATGGAAATATGTATGATGAATGTGTATGTAATTATGTATGTTTGACTGTAAGTATAATTCACTATGTATCACAAAATGTAATATTGGAAGTGTTTGCATGCATTTGTGTATGTAATAAATATGAAAGAAATAAACATCATGAGTTTGCATGTAACCACATAAACAATTAAAATCTAATCAACTATAATATAGGCCCTAAGGGTCTAATAACCTATCCTATATCCCTATAGTCAAAAGCTCTGATACTAATCTGTCACACCCCGACCCGCAGCGGAAAAGGTGATCAGGGCATGATTGGGTTTTCATCAAAGCTCATGACATTTATTATAACGTTTCATATTTATTATTACAATTTTAAAGAAGATCATACAATCAAATCATACTAGTACAACATGTTCTATACATCTTTCTATCCTTCATTATTTTTCTTCTAAGGCACTTTCCCTATTTTTCCTTGCTTCATCCTGTTCACCTGTATCATGTGTAAAAAATGGTTTTTGGATCAACAAAAAGTTGGCGAGTGAATCCTATGAAAAACATTTAAACAAGTTTATTGAATTGATTATAAAATAAAGTGCATAACCACATATGAGTAAATGTAGATGTAAATTTATTCACAATACACATAATATTAAATATTTCACACACATACAACAATTGATTGTTTTGAGGCACGCGTTGTTCAACTCGTCTCCCACGAGAAACTGATGGGCCTAACAAATAATTTGCATACAACTTGACAATATGTAATACATCACAACAAAACAATATTTACATTCTAAGTTTGGATCATAATATGGTATAGCACAAGTTTGAATAAGCGAATTAGTTTAAGCGACACATGATACACCCCAAAACATGAATAAAAAGGGGAATTTGTAAGAATTCACTCACAGTGGTTGCGTTTCTTGGATTGGTGATGAATGCGCACGAATTTTGATTAACCACGAGAGAAACTAACCTAGATAATAACATAACGGTTCGGTAAATAAGCGGATTTTATTAATCAATTTTAATAGGATTTTTGGATATATTTTTGTGAGTTTAAGGCTATTTTCTAACATTAAAAACGTTTATTTTTAAGTATTTTTAATTGATTTTTAAATTAAATAAATAAATAAAAATAATAAAAAAAGTGTTGACTTTTTGACTTTGACCGTTGACCGTTGACCATGACTGTTGACCGTTGACCGGTTCGGTCGGTTATATTGTTGCACTGAGTGAAATTCGAACCGGTGACCTCCCGTACGCGTGCACGCAGCTCTACCAACTAAGCTATGTGTCTAACCCGAAATATTTCCGTTTTTAATTATATTTATATACACTATTTAAGTTAATCCGAAAATTATTTATTTAAAAAGGATTTAATTGTATCGAACCGGTGATCTCAATAGGTCTCGAACCCGGGACCTGTGGTTTAGTTTGGCACACAGTCCACCGCTGGACTGTGTGTCTAACCTGGTTAATATTCTAATTTTTATTATACTTAACATCTTACAGTGAGTTATCCCGGTTCGGTTTCAAAAAGAGCATTTTTATTCAAGAGAGTGAGGTTGGGTCAGGGATCGAACTCGAGACGTGTGTTTATTGTTTGCACACAGTCCACCGCTGGACTGTGTGTCTAACCCGTTTATTATCCTGATTTTAATTAATCTTATACACTAGTTCGAACTCATCTTCTTCGTTCAAAACACAGACAACGGTTAACCAACTGTTTCTTGTTTAATTTGATTAACGAATATTATAAGCAATTGGAAGGTATTGAACAGAGAGGGTTTGGGGAAAGAATGTACCGAGCAGGTGTCTTTCTCAGAACTCTGGCAAGGATTCGTCGGCTCTGTTTTGTGAACTCCCTCTGTTCGGATCAATTAACAGTTTTGATTGATTAGATATGAAATTGAGTTACTAAACAAGGATTAACAGGAGGTTTAGTTGATCATACCGATTAACAGCGTGAGTTGGAAATTCCAGCGACTTTCCGGCGAGTACAGAATATCAGGCAACGTCGTCTGGGATTGATTCTGGGTGATGGATTGATGTTAGTAATGGTCTCACAATGGATTGAAATAGAAAAAGTCAAGGTATTTACCGTGTTGATGTGAGTCTCGGTTTTCCGGCGAAAGTCCGGGGATGACCGGAAAGTTCCGGCGAGTGAAATTGATTCGAGAATCGGTGCGATTTTGAGCGAAAAGATTACCAGAGGCTAGGGTGTGTATTTATAGGAAAGAATATCGATGAATTGGGTCCGATTTCTGTCTTGATTCGTTGGTCAGCCGTTTCTCCGGCTGTTATGACTGATGTCGCGGAACTGGACATCGGTTATAACCGATGGCGACTTTAATACGTACGTTAATTCAAAAGTAACCGTCGATAATTGGCGAAATCGTCGGATTTTTGGGCGTCTGCGGATTTTGGCGCGCTGTTGACTGGATTTGATTTCCAGTTTTATTATATGTATTAATTGTTTCAATAAATCAACAAGTAACACAAGTGGCGGAGTGGTGGAATGTGTGTGTGTTAAGTCTTTGATGATTCACCGGCTGACCCGGGTTCGAAACCCGGCATCAGCATTTTATTTTTATTTCATTATTTTTAATAAATTTTCAATTATAAATTTTAAATTCTAATATATTTATTAATTATGTATCGTATAAAATTAATTTGAGCATTAAATACGCAACGAAATTTTTAACTGGATGTTCGGTTAATAAGCGAAGCGGGTTTGGTTAACCCGGTTTTTGACGGATGTTACAGTTCCTGGATGCGAAACCGAGCAAGTTCACAGGAGTTGAAGGACCATAGGACTGGTCCGTTGGGTCGAAAAGTCTGAATCGGTTTTCGAAATGTGCAATTGCCTCGAAGCTAATAAGGTCAAGTATGCTGCCTCGACGTTGGAAGATGGGGCATTGACCTGGTGGCACGCATAAGTCCAAACGCGTGGACTTGCTGCGGCGAATGCAATGGCCTGGACCGAGTTCAAAGCTCTAATCTAGGAGGAATACTGTCCACGGGACAGAGTTCAGCAATTGGAACAAGCGTTATGGAACCACAAGATGGTCGGTCAGAAGTTGAAGCATACACGGCAAGACATCATGATCTGGTGTTCCTTTGTCCCGATTTGGCTAACACCATCGTTAAACGACTTAAGTTTTATATTGGGGGTCTGGTCCCTGAGATCCAGGGCATGGTAATGTCTAGTAACCCTACGACGGAGCAACAAGCGATTAGGCTGGCGCATAAACTCACCGATAAGGCGGTGGAGCAAAGGAAGTTACCACCTAGGGGTGCAACTGAAATTGTCCCTGACAACAAAAGGAAATTTGAAGACTCACCTGCTCGGCAGTCTTCATCAGCCCAGCCACAACAAGGAAACCAGAAGCGGTCCAACAACTTCAACAACAATCAGGATCGCAACAATCAGTCTGCCAATAACACCCAGAACTCGAGCGGCTATGCGGGTCCAAAGCCGCAATGTAATCGTTGTAACCTCCATCATCACGGCCCTTGCACCGGAAATCGCTGCCAACGATGTGGCAAAGCAGGACACACGGCAAAGGATTGTCACGGGGAGATTATGTGACGACAGAATCAGAACAAGCACCAGGGTAATAACCGGGGATGCTATCAGTGCGGTAGCACTGCCCATTTCAAGCGATACTGCCCGCAAATTCGCAACAACAATGGTGGGAATAACAACAACAACAATAACAACAATGGCAACAATGGAAATGGTGGCACAGGAGGTGCCAAGGGACGTGCATTCACGCTAGGCCGTGGGGAGGCCCGGAATGACTCGAATGTGGTCACCGGTAAGTTTCCACTTAACGATCATTTTGCTATTGTACTTTTTGATACGGGTGCGGATAAGAGTTTTATATCTGAGTCTTTTAGGAAGAACCTAAATCTCACACCTAAACCCCTAGAGACCCCTTACGTCATAGAACTAGCCGATGGTAAATCTGTGGATGTGACTCATCTAGTGACCGGCTGTCAACTTAAACTCGCGGGTCACACCCTTACCACTGATCTGATGACAACTACTCTGGGTAGTTTTGATGTGGTAGCCGGAATGGACTGGCTATCCGACGTCCGAGCTAAAGTTCTCTGTTTCGAGAAAGCTATCCGTATTTCGCTCTCTAACGATGAAGTTTTGATGGTGTGAGGTGAGAAGGCAGGCGTCGTCACGAACATCATCTCTTACATGCAAGCTTAGAAGTATCTTCGGAAGAAGAACTCTTTTGCTTTGCTCGCACTGGTCACCGAATAGTCTAAGGACGAGAAGCGGATTGAAGATATCCCCATAGTCCGTGACTTTCCCGATGTGTTTCCAGAGGAGTTACCCGGTCTTCCACCACATCGACAAGTAGAGTTTGAAATAGAATTGGCGAGCCATGCGACTCCTATCGCCAAGGCCCCGTACCGCTTAGCTCCAGCGGAGCTGCAAGAGCTGTCTACCCAACTTCAAGAATTGTTGGAAAAAGGATTTATCCGACCCAGTACTCCGCCATAGGGAGCTCCGGTCCTCTTTGTCAAGAAGAAGGACGGGACCTTCCGCATGTGCATCGACTACAGGGAACTCAATAAGGTTACTGTCAAGAACCGATACCCATTACCTCGCATCGACGATCTTTTCGACTAGCTTCAGGGGTCAAGCTACTACTCCAAGATTGATCTACGGTCTGGTTATCACCAGCTACGCGTCAGGGAGGAGGATATCTCCAAGACGGCATTTCGCACTCGGTATGGCCATTACGAGTTCTTGGCCATGCCCTTCGGTCTCACCAATGCACCCGTGGTGTTCATGGATCTCATGAACCGCGTGTGTAAGCCGTATCTCGACAAGTTTGTCATCGTGTTCATCGATGATATACTCATCTACTCTAAGGGTGAAGAAGAACATGACGAGCATCTGCGGTTATTGCTGGAACTACTTCAACAGGAGAAACTATATGCCAAGTTTTCGAAGTGTGATTTCTGGATTCGGGAAGTTCAGTTCCTCGGGCATATCGTGAATGAAAAGGGTATACACATTGATCCCGCCAAGATCGATGCTATCAAGAACTGGGAAGCACCCAGGACACCGAAAGAGATCCGCCAATTTTTGGGTTTGGCTGGTTACTACAGACGTTTCATCGAGGGATTTTCCAAGATCGCACAACCGCTTACCGCTCTCACTCAGAAGGGCACCAAGTATGCTTGGGGTGACAAACAGGAAGCAGCATTTCAATTACTGAAGCAGAAGCTTTGCAGTGCGCCCATTTTGTCCTTCCCAGAGGGGACAGATGATTTTGTGGTATATTGTGACACTTCCATTCAGGGATTGGGATGTGTGCTCATGCAACGTGATAAGGTCATCGCGTATGCATCCCGACAGTTGAAGGTCCACGAGAAGAACTACACGACACATGACTTGGAATTGGGAGCAGTTGTGTTTGCACTTAAGATTTGGAGACACTACCTATATGGAACAAGGTGCACAATCTACACGGATCACAAGAGCCTCCAACATATTTTTGACCAGAAGGAGTTGAACATGCGACAGCGTCGCTGGGTCGAACTCCTGAACAATTATGAATATGCCATTCGATATCACCCGGGTAAAGCTAACGTGGTAGTTGATGCCCTCAGTCGGAAGGAGCACTTGAAACCTTGTCGGGTACGAGCACTACAGTTGACAATTCATTCTAGGTTACCCGAACAGATACGCGACGCGCAGCTAGAAGCAGTTAAGGAAGGGAACATCAAGGCCGAATCTGCGGGAAAGATGGAACGCGATTGGGAAGTGAAACCCAATGGTACCCAGTATTTCATGAACCGTATATGGGTACCTTTCTACGGAAACCTCAGAAAGCTAGTTATGGACGAAGCTCACAAATCCCGATACTCTGGCCATCCTGGTTCGGATAAGATGTATCAAGATCTTAAAGCCGCGTACTGGTGGCCCAACATGAAAGCGGATATAGCCACCTACGTGAGCAAGTGTTTGACTTGTGCGAAAGTCAAGGTGGAATACCAGAAGCCATCAGGGCTACTTCAACAACCTGAGATCCCAGTGTGGAAATGGGATCAGATCTCGATGGACTTTATCACTGAACTCCCGTGAACTCCGGTGGTTGCGATACCATCTGGGTGATCATGGATCGTCTAACTAAGTCTGCACACTTCCTAGCGACCAAAAAAACAGATAAGATGGATAAGTTGACTCGCATCTACATTAAGGAAGTAGTTTCGCGGCACGGGGTGCCAACGTCCATCATTTCAGACAGAGATGCTCGTTTCACGTTCAACTTTTGGCGGTCACTTCAGAAAGCGTTGGGTACATGCTTAGATATGAGCACAGCTTACCACCCTCAGACGGATGGTCAAAGTGAAAGGACCATTCAGATCTTGGAGGACATGCTTAGGGTATGCGTGGTAGACTTCGGGAACAGTTGGGAAATCCATCTGCCTTTAGTGGAATTCTCGTATAACAACAGTTACCATACGAGTATTCAGGCAGCACCGTTTGAAGCATTGTACGGTCGCAAATGTAGATCACTGGTCTGTTGCGCAGAAGTCGGTGACAGTCAACTCACAGGTCCTGAGTTGATACTTGAGGCTACTGAAAATATTGTGCAAATCAGAAACCGCATGGCAGCAGCACGGGATCGACAAAAAAGTTACGCTGACCAATGATGCAAACCGCTCGACTTTCAAGTAGGTGACCGCATCCTACTGAAAGTGTCACCCTGGAAGGGTGTAATTCGTTTTGGGAAATGAGGCAAACTAAATCCCTGGTACGTAGACCCATTTGTGATTTCGAAGCGTATCGGGCCTGTAGCTTATCAGTTAGACCTTCCTGCCGAACTCAGTGGAGTTCACAACGTTTTTCACGTGTCCAATCTGAAGAAGAGTCTATCAGATGAGACCCTAGTCATTCCATTGGACGAGATTCAAGTGGATGAGCAACTGCATTTTGTGGAACAACCTATCGAGATCATGGACCGTGAGATCAAGACTCGAAGGCACAGCAAGATACCGATCGTCAAGGTTCGTTGGAACTCTAAGCGCGGACCGGAGTTCACGTGGGAAAGAGAGGACCAAATGAAAAGCAAATATCCACACCTTTTTGCAGTTGAGCCGCAATCTGACGTTACCGCTAACTGAATTTCAGGACGAAATTCTTTCAACATGGGGATGATATGACAGCCTGGGATTTACTTGTACCATTCTAACAAACTGAATCTTTGTGCGTTGCATTCTAAACCGCATTTACTCAACTTTTGGGACGAAAATTCTTTCAACATGGGGATAATGTGACATCCCGGGTTTTCAGGTATCTTAAACGCGCTACTTTATTGTTATTCATTCCTACGCTGATTTAATTCGGAGAATTAAATTACGCGCTTGCAATAACTACGCTAACTTTAGTATTTAGGGAATACACAATGTTTGGAAATCCTATCGGGTTGTATCTGAATTTCGTGCTACATGTTATTAGACGTTTATGAATAATTGCCGAGTCGTATTATGTGTAGTTATTTATCAGATAATAATGATCGGCTATTAATTCTATTTATAAGCCGAACCGAACCAAGCCTGTGAAACGTTTCGACTTCGCGACCAAGCAAACCCAACCCGACACCCACACCCCCTTGCAAACACAACCCAACCCGCCACCCCACCCTTGCGGCCCAAGGGCAAGCCCAAACCGCCCCTTGCCCCTTATATATACATATGTATGCATGGGGTGTTCAAAAAAAAAACTCAAAACCCTAATCCCCTAGAAGTGTGCGACGGCAGCCCCCCCCCCCTCTCGGTCGCGCAAACCCTACAACTCTCGGTTCGATCCCAAGCTTGTCCCGGTTCGTAAGTTGTCTTCGTTTAAGGACGCGATTAGCGGTTCCATCATTTACTTCTTTTGCGTTTATCTAACCGATCAATTTAAGGTGAGTTCACAGCCCCTATTTTATCAGGTTTTGAACAACAGGGGAGAAACATGTATACGCTCTACAACTCAATCTTTTACGTTTATGCGAAATTAACACCGTTAACTATTCGGTAACTAAGTTAATGTTAATGTATGTTATGGTCACTAAGTAGCTTTATCACGGAATTCCTCAACCAACTCTCGGATCGTTAGTATTGGGTTAGATAGCGGGGAAATTATAGCAGTACAACTGGGCCCGAAAAGCCTCACCCGAGCTAGTCGCGCTAGCCAACCGGGAATGGTCAACGGGTGATTAATTTGGCCTAACTTTCACCATGGTCAGTGATAGACCTGGCAACACAAAGGCAACAACAGTCAGCTTCGATCGCGAACTCTTACGTGACGTAACTTTAGTCTCGCTACCTACATGTTAACATTGAACTTATTTACGAACCGACCTTATTATTCCAGGTTAGGAATAATGGAACTATGTCGTTATCCTGGGTTAGGAGAACGGGGGAAACCAATCTTTTAAACCGAACTTGTGAACTTATGAAAACCTGTGAACTCACTCTTCTTTAATGTTGACACTTGTTTCTTTGCATGTTTCTCAGAACGCTAGGAGCGCTAGGTGCACTCACTTGCATTTGATCAATGCATTTTTATCGAGTCTTTATTTACGAATAATTTTTGGGATTTTGGTTTTGGCGTTTATGTTGGCGCCCGTTACTTTATTGTAATGCTTCCGCTAAACTTTGAAACCTTGAATTTTAAAATGACTATGCATGTTTACAACAAATGTTTTTGGAAAACATATAAATAAATCATATAGAGTCGTTCGACATTGCTAGTGTCTGAGATTCTGGATTGATCACACACCTCGCGGTAATACTCTGCAAGTGGAAATTGAGGGTGTGACATATACCTTGATCGCGGGGGTATGTCCTGATGTGTGACTCACGAGCACAACATTCTGACTGTTTCAGCATGAGTGGGGGAACATTGAATTTCTTGTCAATATTACTGCAACATGATAAAAAGGCTCTCCGATCGCATGTTGAAAGATAGGTGCATGGATTTAAAAGGACAAGCATACTGACAGTTTTTCTTGTGCCTTAATTATTTAATATATCTAATATTTTATCTCAAACGAACGAAGTGTTACCAATATGATCTTTTGCAGGAAAGTCACAGGATTCAAGTCAGTTAGCATAAATTTTGTGTGAAAAAGGAGGCTTCCGGACCCAAAAACAACTTTCAGGATCCAGATTGCAATTTTTCATTTTTCTTAAGCTTATTTTTAAATTCTTGCACAATTTTTAATCAAAAAGGGGCACGTTTTTCAAGAAAAGTTAAAATTTTCGAGCGTATTTGTTTCTAAGTTTTCTTAAAGATGAAGATATCTTACAAACATATCAACGCGGCGTATTTAATGTTCCAGCGTATTTAATAAATACGCTGGAAGGCACGTATGTATATATTCTTCAGTTTCATTTTTCAGCAAATAATTTCAAAATCCTTCTCATATCATCATCATCTTCTTCATCCGAAACAAAACTAACAACCCACTTCCACTCTTAAATCTTCTCTTAGTGAATCTGAAAGGAATCGATATCGGTATGGTTTTGATATCAAATGTGCATTGCTCTATGCTTGATTGTGTTTAAATCATTAATTTTGGTCACTAATGTGTGTATATAGTTTCATTTGAATCTGTTTTTTTCGGTTTTAAATGGGTTTATCAAGAAAAATTGAAGCCAGCGTATTTATTATGAATGTAGCGTAAATATTTTGAATATAGCGTAATTAGCTCAAAACCTCGAGTCAGCAGATTTAAGTCTTGAACGCGAGTTCAAGCAACCGGCGTAATTGTCAATTACGTCGGTAAACCAGCGTAGATAATTTTCTTCGCTGGATACATTCTCGGGTCAAAGTTTAAATCCGCTACACTTGTGCAGCATAAATAACCCTTAATCTGCGTAGTTATGTCTGAATCTCGTGCACAGTCATGTGTTCGGCGAACTTAGCTGCTTTGCCCGGCGTAAATATTAGCGGATTTATAAGTTTATTTCGTATATATCTCTTTATTATTATTATACACTTATGTATATTTATATTTATATATATAGTTATATATATCATTATGTACATAAATCTAACTTAGCTCGTTTTCGATTTCAGAAATGGTGAAGGAAATCGTATGGGATAAAACACGAAAGCATAATCAGCCGTGCAAACTGGTTCCACCTCCAAGTGATTTCGAAGATGTAGCTGAGTGGTATAAACTCAAGCAGGATTAGCTATGTCGTCCCGATCATTTACAACATACATATTGAAGAGTTTTGGAAAACCGCCAGGTGTCAACAGTAAATGAAGTTAAGAGAATCACGGCTACAGTGAGGAACAAAAAGATTGTAGTAACAGAAGAGAATGTACGTAGAGTCCTCAGTCTGGGAGACAAGCAAAGTGATCCACTCAGGGTTAAAAAGGACAACATTCTCGATGGTTTTAAGGGGATGAGGTATGTTGGAAATTTCAGAGAGAAGAACGAGATCAAAAGAAAGGGGCTTACCAAAGATTGGAGATTCATTCTTCATGTATTTGCTATGAGCTTGGCGCACAGAAAAGGAGGATATGATGGATTGAACTTAGAATGGTCAGCTGCTATGCTCAACCTTTGCACAAAACAGCCATTCAATATCTCCGGTCTGATATTTTACTGCATGGCTGATAACTCCAATTCCTCCACAGGGGCCATGTACCCACGGTTTGTTCAGCTCCTCATCAACGACCAACATCCAAGTCTCCCTCATGATGGTGATCTGTACAAGTTTCAGTTACCGACAGGTCGTTAGATTACAGAACTGAAAACTGAAGAATGGGTAATGCTCCATCAGTGGATGTATAAGGAAGAAAGATACCTTGTTGTGAAGGAAGCCTATGAGAAATACAGAGAACGTGTTAAGAAAAAGAGACAAGGAGATGGTGATGAGGAAGTTGAAGAGGAAGAAGAGGAAACCGAGCAGCTGGTTAGAAAGAATAAAGGAAAGCAAATCATGAAGGAAGGGGACTCATCAAAGAAACGGAAAGATACTGCTTCTCAAGAACGACTGATGGAAAGCATCTTCAGGGCCGGAGGCACCAGAGAACATCGCGAATATATTGAGAATCTCCGTGCGATTCATGAGACCGAAGAAAGAGATAAGAGAGAAACTAGAAGAAAGAGGCGTCATATGACAGAATCTGAAACACCGGTAACGGTCACTACAGAGCAAGAGCAGTTAGACGAGTTTGTTGATCAGTTGATTGTCGATCCAGAAGCCCCAAGTCTATCTCCTCCGCTGAAGCGTAAGAAAACATGGGAAGGACCTTCGACAGAGGCACAACCAAGACAAATGCCGCAACAAGCTCCTCGAAGACCACGTCCATTTCAGGAGTTGTACGATAAGCTGGCAAAAGACATTGGGAAAGGTCCAGCTCAGGAGATCTGTTTGTTGAAACATTAGGTAAGCAACACGAATGTTATTCGTGAGAAGCTGAGGGAACAACGAAAGAAAAACAAAGAACTTCATGCCTATGTCAAGAACAAACGAGATTCGTGAGATTTCAGCAAGATGGGATGGAAAAGATGTATCGTATGATCAGAGAACTTTGCACCAAAGTAGATATACCACCGATGTTCTCTTCCACAGACATTTTTGACTATGAAAAGTTCAAGGTCGAAGAAGATAGACAAAGGGCTGAAGACGCAGAAAGGAAGAAAAAACGCTTAGAATCGGCCGTAAATGTCACTGAGGATGACGAAAGCAGAGAAGAGGAGGTAGACAGGGATAAGATGCCAGATATATTTGTTGAATGGGGCTTGGAGGAAGATATTGTTTATGAAACTGAGGATGGTGACTCCGTAACACCAATGCATCCAGAATGGTTTCGGAAAGAAAGGGAAAAACTTCCAGACTTCTATCAGGTGGATACTGTTGATAAATCTGAAGTTACCGATAGAATTATAAGCTGGAAGTACTGTAATCTCAAAGGGATGTTCATTGTCAAAAGGTGAGGAGGAATCATTCAACATTTCAAGACCGGAGCTGATATGAAGAGCCTACTGAGATGGGATATTCGAGAACTGGGCAGACTAGACTTAATAAACCCGACCAACAGTAGAATTGGAGCTGACTTTGAAAGACTCATTTTAAGATAATGCAATCGGGGTTTCACAGTCTTTAAGCCACAACGACCCCGAAGAAAAGTGTCGAAGACGACAAAAGATCCCATCACAGGAAAGGGAATGGTTACATGGGTCATAGATCCTGCTAAGGTCGAAACAAAAGTCAAAATTCCACCTGAACAGCCTGTCATGCTTACAAACTTCAAGAAATGGTTTTACAATGGGAAGACAGGAGAAGCAGTGATCCGATTAGTGTCTAACGAAGATATTCGCATTCTGGACCCGATGGATGTTTTCATGTTCTGTCTCTCCGATCTCAACATTCTCTATGGTCACAAAATCCATGTTGGAGCCGGAAATGAGTACAGAGAAGAAGGAATGCTATTCCAAAGGGCTGTGGAACGAGCTCGAGAGAGGAAGATAGAGATGATGGAGATTGTTCTCAGGATTGAGAAGCAGACAGAAAAGGAGGAGGCAAGAAAAAGAAAAAGAAAGCATAAGTCATCATTGCAACAGAAAGCTCCCTCGCCATCTCAAGTTGCATCTCACTCTCAAACTCCGACTTCATCCACATATGAAGCCACTACGGAGTTACAACAACCCTCAAGTGAAGCTATTGTTAATCTAAACTCTGAAGAAACAATCGAAGCAACAACTGATCAACCTACCGATCAAGCTGCACAAGACAAAGATCAAGGTCCAGCCGCAGACCCTGAAGCTCGGAAACAAGATTGAAGAAACTCAAGCACGCAACGCTCTAGGGGGGATATTGTTAGAACTTTTGAGACTGTTGATGCTAGATTATAATAGTTTGAGCTGGTTTATATTAGTTAGTCAATGTTGAAGGGTCAAAAGTGTAATTGTGTGAAACTTGCTGTTGGCGGCGTATTTACTAACCCAGCGTATTTATTAAATACGCTGGGTAGTCATTTTGTATAAATATGATGATCAATGAATGTATGTCCAAGCTTCTTGGACAGATTTTGGTGATCTTCTTGTGTTGTGATTTTTGCTATTGTGCTTACATCCTAACATCCAGGTGCTGTTATTGATTACATGTTATTGGGATTTCATATGCAACACTAGTTGTTTGATTCATACAAGATTCTTCATCTTCTTTGCTTGGTTTTTCTTAGTATTTGCACATTCAAACAACTAATCCATAGTTGTTTGGGTGATAATAATCAACCACTATGATCCAAATCTGATTTGGGACTCACAATTTGGTATCAGAGCCTTTGTGCTTTTGATTGTTTTGTTCAGATTTTTCAAGTTTTGAAGGTTTTAAAAAAAGTTTTCAAAGTTTTATGGTTTTTCAAATTTTTGGGTTTAAAATGGCTTGATCTGGTGCGATTAATCTTTGGATTATTGTTAATCAGTGGTTTGGTAAACATTTTAGTATTTAGCTGCAAAGAAACATGAAGTTTGAGTCGTTTTTGGGTGATTAGTGGGTTTTTGTTCGTACTAAAACCCTTCTGGGCGTAATTATTCTTAAAGCCAGCGTAGATATTTTTGAAGATAGCGTAATATCATTGAAGTTGGCGTATTTATCTTGAATTTCGCGTAGTTAACAAATACGCTGGTTTTCAAACCAGCGGATTTAAAGAATTGTCAGTGTAATTGTACTAGCGAATTTAATCGAAGGCGACTTCGAAATCCGTGATACTAATCCTCAGCGATTTTATCATGGTGTTCAGCGAATTTAACTAAATCTTTGCTTGTTTTCGAATATCCAGTGGATTTAGCTTTTTGCAGGATAAAGTCGCCAATCCACATCAGCGTAATTGATTCCAAGTGCAGCGTATTTGATCTCTGTCCAGCGTATTTACCCCATCGCCAGCGTAATTGTCTTCTCTTTGCAGCGAAATTGTCTTCCGATTCAACAAACCCCAGCGTATTTAATCTCAGATCATCCATCATGTCTCTAAATCAACTCAATCCGGTTGCCCAAGCAGAACTTGAAACGGGAACTGCTACAAGGCAACCAAAGTTGAAAGGTTCGGAAGATTTCGGCAGTTGGAAAAACAGGATCAAATCCTTTTTTGAGTATACCGATTATACTCAATGGATGTCAGTCACTATGGGCCCGTATGTTCCTATGATAATACGTGACGACATCCGTACTATCAATGAAGATCCTTCAACGTTTACAGATGAAGATAGGACGCTCATTCAACGTGACCGGAGGGCTCACGTTGCTCTTACTATGGCTCTGTCGAAGGATGATAACAACCTGTTTGAAGAATACACCTCGGCACATGAACTGTCGTTGGCTCTAATCGACCATTATGAAGGTAATGAGGAACTCATGGAGAACAAACGAGACATGGTGCAGAAAGAATATGATATGTTTGGAAGTATTTGTGGCGAAAGCTTGTCTGACCACATAAGTCGATTTCTGGGGGTGTTGACCAAGATGAAGAAAGTGGGAAACCTAGTAGCAAATTATGCATCAATCAAGAAGCTGCCAGATTCTCTACCAAAAGAATGGAGTCTTCAATGCATGATGATTAAGAGAACTTTCCTCACCAGCACAACTTCGATCACACTCTCGGAATTGATTAACACCTTAAAAGCCTTTGAAATGGACACTGTCAAACGAGAGATGAATCAAATTGGATATTCTCAGAAGACGTCTCAGCAAGCTGCTGCAACCTCGGTCCCCAAGAATATGGCAGTTCTTGCTCCTATCACCTCATTTGGATTAAATTCCCAAAGTGCTGTCGAATCCTATTCGAATGCTTCCGCGAACTCTGTGAAGGCCTCATCATCCTCCGAGAAGACCACAGTGGCCAGCGACACTCAAGCACTGAAAATATCCACAGAACATGTCGCTATGTTTAACACCTTCTTAAGCAGCTATGAGGCGCTTATGTTCGGAGAATTGAAGAGAGATTTCCTCACAGCTGAGGACATGTATCAAGTAGATCCTGACGACATGGAGAAGATGGATCTGAAGTGGCAGATGGCAATGATCACTCTACGGCTGAAGAAATTCCAAGATAAAACGGGAAAGAGGTTGGCCCTTGGAAAGGCTGGATTTGACAAGTCCAAGCTTAGGTGCTATAACTGCAAAAACTTGGGCCATTTCAAAAGAGAGTGTCTGTTGCTGAAGAACGAAAATTTTCCAGAAATCAACCAGACAAGGAGGCCGATTGCCATTGAGGCAAATGACAACACTGCTGACAATAATCCTAAGGCTTTAGTTGTGGAGGATTATGACTGGTCGGAGGAGATAGCTGAGGCAAAGGGAGAAGTAAACAAGGCCCTCATGGCAAATATCACCACTATCTCTGCCACGTCTGCTTCAAATGGTGTTGAAAAACAAACCTCCAAGATTCCAAAAGATGAAACTGGTTTGAAAAGCGTCATCACTCCTGCCTCAGAAAAGAGACAACAGAAAGCTTAAATGAATGAGTCGAAGCCTGGAGTTCAAGAAGTCATCAGTACCAGCAAGAATGAAGCAGTTGGAACATCCACTACCACCATGAAATCAGAAGTCGAGGATAAGGATTTGGTAAACAGCATTCCATATGAATTTAAAGCAAAGTTGTGCTCCAAACCGTTTTTGAACGTCGTGGCACACTACAAATTACTTAACCGTGATATAATTAAAGAAAAAGAAAAAGTTTTGAAAATAAATCAAGAATTAAAAGAAAATGAGGCTGCATATCAGCGAAAGTTGAACTCAACCATAGCTGAAATGCAGACCTTAAAAGAATTTGTGTTCACAAAAGATTTTATCATAAATGATTTGACCAAAAAACTAGAAAAAACTCAAAACAAAAACAATAAGTTAAAAATCATTATTGATAAATGGAAAATTAGTCAAAAAGCACTGGTTGATATTGTAAACTGCCAACGACCGACATTCATAAAGGATGGAACTGGATATAAAGATAAATTAGGAAACAAAAGAAAATTATTTCCTCCTCCGCACAGCAAAAACTATGTTCCTATGCCATCTCCTCATCCTAAAAACAACTTAATCAATAAAAATGATCTTTTGGATCAAAGTATTTTTTTTAAATCCGAAAACAACACTAACCTTTCTGAAAGTAATGCAGGACTGTACGAGAGTAAGGAAGATGTGTGCGATGGGGAAGATGATTATGGAGGGATGAAAATAGGAATAGACTATTCAGGCGACAGTTATTCAACTGTTAACTGGTTCGCCTGGAATTGTGATAAGACGAACAAAATTTCTATTCGAGATAACTGTAATAGTTTATCTAGGATGGATGATTTAACGGCCTTATCCCTAAATTGAATATTCGGGATGACTGTAATGGCCATGTGGCTACACTTAAGGCTCACAACCAAGGGCTTGCTAAGGTTGAGGTCATGACCTAAACTTTGTTCTTAATGATGAAAATGCTATGCTTGAATCTCTTGTATTTATGCCATAGTTAAAGAAAAACAGTTTTGGAAAATTCCTTACAGAGGAAATTCCAGAATTTGTTCCATCAGTTGCAGGTACATCAGAGACTGATACAGACTTCACTGAAGATTCAAGCACAACAACTTCAGAAAGTGATGGAGAAAGGTCAGATGAAAGTCAAGAATCTAACTCCTCATCAGGCAGTGAGCATAGTGAAGTCGACATTGAAGATAAACATCATCCTGATAAGAAACTGAAGAAAGCCAAAGATTCAAGCCACGTTACATTATCAAACTCCTCAAGATGCTCCAGATTCTCATCACATACATCTTCTTCACACTCAGCACCCAGGAAGAAAAGGTCGAGTCAAAAACAATGTTTTCGCCGTGGTCATTTAGGACATACGGCGAAACATTGCAAAAGCAAGAAATTCTCTAAACCTAGTCAAGATCTCGTTTAAGCTTTACTGATCAATTTGACAATTTAAAGAAATCAGTAAAATGCATAGTTGACTCAACTTGTTTTTGGAAAAGAAAAGAAAACTCTCTTGCTCAAAATCATGATAGAACTAATGTAAAGCAAGTCTGGGTTCCAAAAGCTAGCTAATTTGTACATATTTTTTTTGTTGTTGTTGTGTAACAGAATAAAATTCAGAAATAGCTTCGGATGCTCATGGAATATATCTGGCACGTTGACAGCGGTTGCTCAAGGCACATGACCGGGTTAAAGGATCTGCTTACCAACTTTTGAGTTATTGGTGGTGACTTTGTATCCTTTGCTGGAGACGAAAAGGGAGGAAAAATCGTCGGAATGGGTGACATCGTGTCAGAAGCACTCACTTTGGAAAATGTGAACTATGTTCCAGAATTGTGTTACAATCTCATGAGTGTTTCACAAGTCTATGATAAAGGAATTGCGGTGATGTTCAATGACACAGAGTGCTTATTCCTCAAACCCGGTTACTCCGTCCCTGAAGAAATGATCATGCTTAGAGCTCCCCGTCAAAATAACACCTACGTGCTAAATATGAAAAATGCCAAGTCAATTGAGAAAATGACATGTCTTGTTTCAAAAGCATCTGAATCGGAATCACTGTTGTGGCACAGGCGTTTGGGGCATGTGAATTTTAAGAACATAAATAAACTTTCAAAATTAAATCTAGTAAGAGGCTTACCTATGAAAGATTTTCCTTTTTCTGAAAAGTGTATCGCATGCGCCCAAGGAGAGCAACATAAAAAGCCTCATAAGTCCAAAGCAGTGAATACGATATCTGCCCATTGCAATTACTTCACATGGATCTTTTCGGCCCAATTAGCGTTAAAAGTTGAGCTAAAAGATCTTATTGTTTGGTGATTACAGATGATTTCTCACGGTTTTCATGAGTATTCTTTCTTGAAGCCGAAATCAAAACGGCATCCATTCTGAAGAGCTTCATTCCCATGATTGAAAACGTGATCAAGCTGAAAGTCAACTCCATCAGAAGCGACAACGGAACTGAATTTAAAAATCATACGTTTGTCTCCTTCTGTGAAGATAAGGGAATTCGCCTCCAACACAGCGTTGCCAGGACTCCTTAGCAAAACGGGTTAGCAGAACGCAAAAACAGAACTCTCATCGAAGCTGCAAGAACTATGCTTATCGACTCTAAACTTCCCATGATTGCGAGATATAAGGTCGTATTCGGTTGTTGTGGCATGCTTTGGCCTAATAGGTCCTTCGTACTCTCGTCGTTAGTCCCCATGTAGGCAAACTGGTCCATTATATTGGATTTATACGAATGCCAATCCTAGACAGGACGTCCCGACAACCGGTACTCGTACCCTTCCAGTTACTACATGCCCGTCATAGAACTCACTTTGATGAGATCGAAAACATGAAAACATTACAAAATCCTTGAGAAAGAAATCATGAAAATTTGTGAATTTGTGTTGTGTGTTTGCATAAACATGATATGTTAAGAATATATGCCACCATAAAATCATACAATAACAGGTAGAAGTGAATGTGCTTGCATGCATTTGTGTGTGAAACAAATATGAAACAATTAAACATCATGAGTTTGCATGTAACACGTAAACATTTAATATCTAATCAACTATAGTATAGGCTCTAAAGGTCTAATAACCTATCCTATATCCCTATAGTCAGAGTTCTGATACCAATCTGTCACAACCCGACCCGCAGCGGAAGTAGAAGTCGGGGCATAATTGGGTTATCATCAAAGCTCATGACATTTACTAGAATTAAGTTTCATATTTATTAGTTTGAAATTTAAGAACAAATATCCAAACACAAAGAAACATACAAACACAGGAAATTTTGTTTTAAACAAGACACTTTTTATTCATCTTCTAAACCCAATCCTAAGTGTTCCTTTCTTCAACCTGTCCACCTGTATCATGTGTAAATAAAAGTTTGGGTCAACCAAATTTGGCAAGTGAATCTAAGTTAAACATTTAAACAGTTTGTTATATTAGTTATTTCAACAAAAAATTATGCATGGACCATAAGTGAGCATATGTATATATGTAAATAAATCACAAACCACATAATATCAACAATTAACATATGAACATGATGAATGATGAACTTGAGATCAAGGCTCAATCAAACAGAGCCGATCTTATGAGGTACCTGATGATCAACTCGTATCCCACGAGGAACTGATGGGCCTAAAATGAATGATTCCACTGAAATGATAAAATGTCACCACATATAACCTGTAACATTTGTCAAAAACGGGTTTTTCAAACCCGTTCCGTTTGTAATCGAATATCAAGTTATAAATGTCACATTGCGTATTTATGTCCATTTTAATTTTTTTAATGATGCATAATTAATAAACAAACTAAACTATAAAAGTTATAATTAATAAAAAGTAAAAATAAAATAATTAAAAAGAAAATGAGGCTGCCGGGACTCGAACCCGGGTCAGCCGGAAAGAACTCCAAAGACTTAACACACACACACAATAACCACTCCGCCACTTGTTGTTTTCTGTCAACTCTAGGAAACAAATAAATCTTATAGACAATCATGAAGCGACCTGACTACGCTAACTGTAACCGAAATCGGTCACCAAACGTCCAAAAACGTTTGATTATACGCGGTTTACCGATTATAACCGCTACACCGACGCCTCCAATCAATTGAACTTTAAATGGACTTGAATTCAAGAGTGAATCGGTTTTAATAACCGAAAACTTGCATTTCTGAATTACTTCAGTCATTGTCCCCTCTCGCGACTCAGAAACATTCTACAAACCTTCAATTGTATTTTCGCACAACTTTCAGTTCGCCGGAGAAGCTATTTGGACTCGCCGAACTTTCGCCGGAAAACCGTATTTTCCACCAAATCAGTGAGTCTCTCAATTCTTTCATTTCCTATCAGTTGTTAAGCTATTGCTAACTCAAACCTTTCATTCGGAATCAATTTCAGACGTCGATATCAGATAATTCCCTCTCGCCGGAAAACCTCTGAACATTCTTATCTTCCGCTGTAAAACGGTATAGACATTTAAACCTTCTGTTAACTCTTGTTTAGTACTTCAATTCCACCATTAGCTAATCAAAACTGTTAATTTGTCTGCTCAGTTGAAGTTCATAAAAACAGAGCCGACGACTTGCCGGAATTCTGAGATAAATCGTTCTCCGGTATGTTTACTTCTAAATATCGTCTCTGCCATTTCATATTAGTCTGTTAAATGTTTGCCAATCAAATTAAACAAGGAACAATAGAGAAATCGTAAACTGTAAATCGGTAACGAAGAAGACGAAGTAGGTTGATTATAAGTTTAATAAAATCTGGTTATTATCTCAGGTTAGACACACAGTCCAGCGGTGGACTGTGTGCACATACAAATCACACGCCGCGAGTTCGATCCTTGGTACACACACACCCTCTGTAATTAAAATGTTCTTTTTCTAAATGAACCGGATCCTTTTCGCAATTAGATGTTAAGTATAATAAAAATCTATATATTAACCAAGTTAGACACACAGTCCAGCGGTGGACTGTGTGTAACATTAAGTCACAGGTCCCGGGTTCGAGACCTGTTGACGACACCGGTTCGACGATTTAAAACATTTTTGAAAATAAAAGAATTTTGAATAAACTGAGTTAGTATATAAATATAATAAAAAACAGAATTATTTCAGGTTAGACACGTAGCTCAGTTGGTAGAGCTGCGTGCACGTGAACGGGAGGTCTCGGGTTCGAGCCTCACCCGGCGCATACAGTTACACAATAAAACCGGTCAACAAGTCAAAGTCAATAGTCAACGGTCAACGCAAAAGTCAACATATTTTATATTTTTATTTATTTAATTTAATTTAAAAATCAATTAAAAATACTTAAAAATAATGTTTTTAAAGATAGGAAATAGCCTTAAACTCACAAAAATATATCTAAAAATCCTATTAAAATTATTAATAAAATCCACTCATTTACTATATCTTCCGTTATTATTTAGGTTAGTTAATACTCGTTGTTCAATCCTTCAAACTCGTGCGCACCTCATCATCTTCAACCAAACGCACCCAATGTGAGTGAATCTTTACAAATTTAATCACGTTTTTGGGGTGTATCATGTGTCTTATCATTTATTATATTTAAATCATTGTGCATACATCATATCATGAACAAATGTGTATTTAGCTTGTTTCAACTGTTGTGTGGTTATTGTTTAGATTTAATTTATTATTTTCAGTACATGCAATTTCATAGGCCCCCGCTCCCCATTACATTATGAGCGTTGAGCATGTTCCCCATTACATTATGAGCGTGAACCTGGTGTGCCAACATACGATCGGCTCCGTTTGATTGAGCCTTGATCGCACAGACATTTATCATTTTCAGTACATACATTTATCATAGGCCGTTCGTTCCCCATTTATGTTATTATATGTTATTGTATGTTATTATATGTTATTGTATGTTATTGTATGTTATAGTTTGTGGTTGTTATTGCTACTGTTTGATTATTTACATTTGCTCACTTATGATTATTGCACAATTTTTTCCTTGATAAAATAACAAGAAAATCAATAATAAATGTTTATCTAACAAGGTTCACTCGCCAACTTATGTTGACCCAAAAACCCCCATTTTTACACATGATACAGGTGAACCAGCTGCAGCAAGAAACACATAGGATTGGCCTAGAAGAATAAACTGGTTTAGAGCTTGGATTGTTTAGTTGGTTATTTTTCTTTGTATTTGTATGGACATGTTTGGATTATTGAGAATGTAATTTTGACTTTAATAAATAGGAAAATATTAGTGAATATCATGAGCTTTGGTGATAACCCAATTATGCCCCGACTCTTATTCCGCTGCGGGTCAGGGTGTGACATAACCACACAAACAAATATACACATTAGATCACATAATGGTGTTAGCACAAGTGTTCGAATAAATAAAATATGTAACGACACATGATACACCCTAAAACATGATTAAAAGGGGGAATTTGTAAGGATTCACTCACAGTGGGTGTGTTTCCTTGAATTGATGATGAATGCGCACGAGTTTAGGATTTAACCGACGACTAAAACTAACCTAAATAATAATGCAATAATTCGATAAATAAATAAAAGTTAATATTTTAATTTAATACTTTTTATTAGATTTTTAGATTATTTTTGTGGTGTTTATTGGGATTTTTAAACCTACGAAATCTTGTTTTTAAGTGTTTTTAATTGATTTTTAATTAAAATATATATAAAAAATTATATAAAATATTAAAAAAATCTTGTCAGACCCGACAGTGGTCTGACCTGTTCGATGGCGATATTGGCTGCGTGGGTGAGGTTCGAACTTTTGACCTGCCGTATACGTGCACGCAGCTCTACCAACTGAGCTACATGTCTAACCCGTAAGTTATCTGATTTTAATTATTCTTATATACTTATTAGAATATTCAGAAATTATTTAATTTAAAAAGATTTCAATATCAACGAACCGGTGTCTATGCCTGAGTTCGAACCCGTGACATCTGCTGTGTAATGCACCCAGCCCTACCAACTAGGTTGGGTGTCTAACCCAGTATAGTCCTGAATCATATTATACTTATATACTTGCTGGAGTTAATATATGTATAAGTAAAAAGATTTGGTTTAAATCAGGAAATCGGCGACGTGTTTGGATTCGAACCCGGTATCATTTGTGTGAAATGCATACAGTCCACCACTGGACTGTGTGTCTAACCCGATTAAAACACCAAGATTGACTATACTTATATTCTAACTAAACTTCATCTTATTCATTAAGTTAAACCCAGAACCCGACTGGATATCTTTGCTTTGATCAAATAAACATAACATTTTATAAATTCAGGTTGAAGAGGAAGATTTATACCGAAACAGAAGAGTGTCGCAGTTCAGACAGAAGATTCCGGCGAGACAGGAGTTTTTCCGGCGACCAACTTGAACAAGTTTTCCGAAAATTTTAGAGGAGAATAAGAGTAGAATTTTTTGGAAGAAATGAACGAGTTTATCAGACGATTAAGGTTGAATTTATAGGCTCAATGATTGAAGGATTTTCGGTTACAAGATTTGGAAATTTTCTTGATTTTGAAACGGTTTGAGTTACTTTGATCTTGATTTCACGAATTTATAACCGTCAACCATGATTTCCGGTTCTTAACAACCGAGTTGAAGGTTTTGATTTGAATTATGGAAAGAGTGGTTACTGATTTCAGACATTGATTATGCAGACTTTGCACTTGTTTGTATTTTAAACTTATTTAATTTGGTTTCATCACAACCAGTGTGTGCAGTGCAGTGGTGTTGTGAGTGTGTGGAGTTTGTGGGGGTATCCGGGTTCGAATCCCGGCGTGAGAACAAGTATCTGAGGATGATAAGCAAGTAAATTGCAAGTATGAGTGTCTATGGAAAAAACGTGTTTTTTACCTCGAGGTGTGACACTTACTTATAGCCGAAAAGGTATGTTCAGGAGATATGCTGGGGGCCTTGGGCCCGGCCCATACAGCCAGAGACATCCGTCTTGTCTTGTGTAGTAGACATTAAATGCTCCCTGTAGGAGGATTAATGTCTACTGTTAGGAGGCGTGTCATGTTGGATGTTGAGTGGTGCCACGTGTAAAGGTGACCTTCTGGTGTCAGGCCTGCTGCTAGCAGAAAATGGAGAAGGTGGAACAGTCACTGGCGAAGATATGGTTGGGG
Organism: Scalesia atractyloides; assembly: GCA_947069175.1. Lineage (NCBI taxonomy): Eukaryota > Viridiplantae > Streptophyta > Magnoliopsida > Asterales > Asteraceae > Scalesia > Scalesia atractyloides. The sequence goes on along the minus strand of CAMTDV010000028.1, from coordinate 66,824,801 downwards.
TGAGGTCTGACAACTGAGACACTGCCACACGCAACCTGCCTACGTCACCGTTCTGCCACTTTGTACCCTGGAGTATGGCCAACACCTCTTAGTGCTTACCCTTTCTACAAGGCTGTCAGAGTTTTTCCCGCCAGCGCAGGGTGTCAAGGTTTTATCTTTTGTTCCAAAACTATGAGGTGTTCTCGTGTGTGTCTTGTCCTTGCAAGGTTTTAGGATTAATGTTTAAGAGGGTGTTGACCCGCGCAGGGTCTAGTAGTCTGCGCGCATGAGTCTAACTTGCCATTGGGCCAAGTACACAAGGTTCGTTGTGTGGACTAGAAGTTATTGGTCTAATTTACCATTGCGTTGAGTGCGCAAGGCTCATCGTATGACCTGAAGTTGTTGGTCTAATTCACTGTCGCGCTGAGTGCGCACAGCCCATTGTGTGACCTGATGTTGTTAGTCTAATTCACCGTTGCTCTGAGTGCGCAAGGCTCATTGTGTGACATCAGCAAGGCTCATTGTATGACCTGATGTTGTTGGTCTAATTCACCGTTGCTCTGAGTGTGCAAGGCTCATTGTATGACCTGATGTCTGTAAGGAAGGCGCACCATTGCATGTTGAATGCCAGGTTATCCTTGTAAAATGTAGTTAAGGGTATGGTTATCTGGGACCATACCTCCTCACCAGCGTATTGCCGATTCTTCAAAGGTACGTGGTTTAGGATTTGGAGAGTAGAGAGAGAGTGGTAAACGAGTTGAGGGGATCGGAGTGCTCGTATAAATAGGAGGGTGGGTTGTACGCATATTTACGATTTCGATTACAATGAATTAATCGGTAGTCTTTATTTCCCGAATTAGTCGAACACGTGTACAGGTTGTTGCTGGTGTACATTTGGAAACTTGAATGAATCATCGATGATTTCAAGAATATTGGAGATGGTTTCCATTGTTAAAGATGAGTTTTTGAGCGGCAAAGTTCAAATTATGAAGGGCCCAAGTTTAACACATGATATAATATGCTTGATCCTAAATTCTTGCACCAACAAGCTTATGGTGTAGTGTCTATCCTGAGTGTGTTTCTTGTGGGAGGCTCGGGTTCGACCTTGGTCTCCTTCATTTTTCTTTAATTTTATTTTTAACATAAAACAATTTCTTTGACTTGCAAGAATGGTCCTTCATATTATACTTTTTAATAAATTATGGGTTTCTCCCTTAACGTATAATGCGTATTGGAGTTTCTTATATGTGTACATACATGTTTAGATGATTGATTACCCATATATATTTTATAGGTGTAGATATATTATAGGTGTATGTATGTATAGCATAAACAATTGAAACAAGATCTCGCATTAAATAAAATACTTATGAATACATTGCGGGGAGAAGATAAAAAAAATAAAAATATAAGAATGCAAGTTTTGAATCGGGTCTTCGGGGATCCATTTTTTACGAATGTTACAGTCTCCCCTACTTTTGAAAATTTCGTCCCGAAATTTAAGTGGTAGTAAGATTCCCTTGGAAGAAATGGGGGTATATTCCCATGTAAATTCTGGTCCACGCTTTGACTCCCAGCGAACCCTGACTATGGGAATTCGGCTCCGCCTTAAGCCTTTTTCACAATAATCCATAACTTCGACAAGTCGTTCTAAAAAATGCATCGACTTGTCTATCTAAATGTCCTCTATTGGTATATGGAGATTTTCATCTGCAAGACACTTCTTCAAATTAGAGATATGGAAAGTTAGATGGATCCTACTGAGTTCTTCGGGTAGTTCAAGCTTGTAAGCTACAGGACCGATTCTCTCAAGAATTTTGAAAGGACCAACATAGTTTGGTGCTAGCTTGCCTTTTTATCCGAATCTAATAACTCCCTTCCATGGCGATACCTTCAAAAGCACTTGATCGCCAACACTGAATTCAAACGGCTTTTGTTGTTTATCTGTGTAACTCTTTTGATGACTCTGAGCAGTTAAAAGATTATTGCAAATTTGGAGGATCTTGTCAATTATCTCTTGGATAAGTTCAGGTCCTTTGATTTGAGCTTCACCGATCTCGTGCCAAAATACTGGTGATCGGCACTTACGACCATATAAAGCTTCAAATAGGGTCGTACCGATGCTGGAGTGGTAGCTGTTATTGTAAGAGAACTACGAATAACGGTAGATGAGCATCCCAGTTTCCATTAAAATCGATGACGCATGAACTCAACATGTCTTCAAGTAGTTGTATGGTGCACTCTGACTGACCATCAGTTTGCAGATGAAATGCGGTACTTAGATCTAGTCGAGTGCCTAATGCTGACTTTACTGCTTGCCATGTGCGTGATGTAAAGCATCCATCTCGATCAGAAATAATGCTCAAGGGCACACCGTGTCGACTTACAATTTCATCGATATAGATACGAGCCAACTTCACATTCTTTAGTCTTCGCGAATCAGAATGAAATGAGAAGATTTGGTAAGGCGATCGATAATAACCCAAATCATGTCGTGCACACTAGAAGTGCGAGGTAACCCAGTAATGAAATCCATGGTTATATTTCCCCACTTTCATATAGGGATTCGGGTTGTACGAGTAAGCCTGAGGGGTCTTTGATGTTCTGCTTTAACCTTCGAACATGTGAGATATTTGGAAACAAAAACAGTAATATCCTTTTTCATTCCATGCCACAAATAAGAGTATTAAAGATCCTGATACATCTTATCAGCCCCTGGGTGTACTGAATATCACGTTTTGTGTGCCTTGTTCATGACAAAAGTGTGAAGATTGTCGCGGTCGGAACCCAAATGCGATTTAGATAGTGAAGGATCCCATTGGATTTTGTCTCTATCTTTGTTTACACTCTGCATGATAATTCATCACGTAAATCGTTTTCCAATACAGAAGTATGCTGGGATTCACGAATGCGGGTTTGAATGTCAATTAGGTCTTGAGAACACAGGAGATAAATTGAGTTTGCATACTCATTTCGACTAAGAGCATCCGTTACAACATTTGCTTTGTCTGGGTGGTAACGAATCTCGCAGTCGTAATCGTTTAAGAGTTCGACTCATCATCGTTGCCTCATGTTTAGCTTTTTTTTATTAAAGATGTGCTGAAGACTCTTATGGTCAGTGTAAATCTCACACTTGGTTCCATATAGATGTTGTCTCCTTATCTTTAGAGCAAACATGACTACCCCGAGTTCGAGGTCGTGGGTTATGTAATTTCTTTCGTGGACTTTGAGTTGCTTTGAGGCATAAGCTATCACATTGATTCATTGCATTAAAACACACCCCAAACCTTGCCCCGATGCGTCACAATAAACTACAAAGTCTTCACAACCATCAGGGAGGGTAAGGATAGGTGCATCACAAAGTTTTTGCTTCAAAGTTTGGAAAGTCTCTTCCTGTTTGGGCCCCCAATCGAAGGGTTTACCCTTATGGGTCAAGGCTGTGAGTGGTAAAGAAATTCGGGAAAAGTTGGCGATAAAATGTCAATAGTAGTTTGCTAGTCCGAGAAAAGATCTAACTTCAGTAGGGGTGCGGGGAGCCTGTCTCTCTTGCACTGCTTTGATTTTTGCTGGATCAACATGAATTCCCTTAGTGTTGACAACAAGACCAAGGAATTGGACTTCCTTTAACCAGAATTCACATTTGAAAAACTTCGCGTAAAGCTTTTCAGTATTTAAAAGTGTCAATATAAGTCAAAGATGTCGCTCGTGATCTGACTTGGTCTTGGAATAGATGAGAATGTTGTCGATAAAGACAATAACAAACCGATCAAGATAGGGCTTGCACACCCTATTCATTAGGTCCATGAAGACGGCTGGATCATCAGTCAAGCCAAAGGACATGATCATGAACTCATAGTGGCCCTAACGAGTTCAGAATGCGGTCTTTAGGATGTCGTCTTTGGCCAAAGCGAGGCGTTTTAGCCATGCGTATAACACCAAAGTTGTGCAGCTTTGGTTTGAACTCAACCAACCACACACTCAAAGGTGCGATTTCACATAGTGGACCAATACGACTCCGATTCAAGACCATTTAGGACGATTCAAAAGCTATAATGTGCAATTACTAGTCCTCGTTTATGTAGATTCTTTAATTTCCATCAACTGATTATGTTTTGGATCTATTTGGGGGCTGATGCACGCTGTTAGTGGGTTTTTTTTTTTTTGAAAAACAAAAGGGGCAAAGCGCCCAGCTTACCCCAAAGTGCGGCGCTTTGCCCCTTTTTTTAAATTATAAAATTGTTTTTAAAATAAAAATTTTTTAAAATAAATGTTTTTAAAATAAAAAACTGTTTTTAAATTCAGTATAAATTAAAAAATTTGTTTTTAAAATCATAATATTTGTTTTTATAAAATGTTCTTAATTTGTTATAAAATTGTATTTGAAAAATTTTTTAAAATTTGTTATAAACTTACAATTTGTTTTTAAAATTATAATATTTGTTTTTATAAATTGTTTTTTTAATTTATTATAAAATTGTATTTGAAATTTGTTTTTAAATTTGTATTTTTTAACACACAGATATGGATATGGATTTAGACATGGATATGGGTTTCGAGGATCAGGGTCAGGATCGGTCGCAGTCGATCCACTACCCAGTCACATGTATCTAACGTTCCCGTTGGTATCAGATAGACATGAGAGGTCACGAAGTTGCACACCATGGAGATAGGGGACATGTCGGGATTGATTGGGGGCTTTTGGAGACAGTGGACGAGGCCGCGAGGGTGAGGGAGATTATTGTGTTAGATACTACTTTTGCGCATTTGTTCCAGATTGCGTAGGAGGACTCATATCGTGAGATTACTTTTCTTCTGGCCTGCCAGGAGTTTAGGATGAGTATGCGGGACTTGGCGTCCGTTCAGGTTTGTACACTGAGGCCGAGCTTGATACATATGTTGTTTACACAGGGGGTTAGAGCATTAGATATGCATACTCTTATTAGTTTCTAGATGGTTATTGCGAGGGTTCCCTTTGGGAAATCCTTGCAAAAGGCCACCGCCATCAGAGACCCCTATATAGATACTTCACCGCATCATTGGGTCATCGATCGTGGCCCAGTATCACAACCGGGACAAGATCAACATGGGTGACCTTTTCATTCTCTACTACTTGTTGCAGCCTCATCCGTCCGGGTCGCTAAGTGCCTGGCGGAGCACTTTGTTGCCGCTTATCATAGGCAGGAGTGCGGTAGGCTCTTCGGCAAGTCCTACATTACCGCGATTTCGTGCTCTTCAGGGATCGTGCCCAAGAGTGATCCACTTCTGTCCCCGGCCATCCCGTCGACTAGATTAGGCCGAGCGTCAATATCAAGCACGTGTTTGACGCACCAGTTTGACAGGATTAGCCTGCACTTTCAGACATGCGAGTACGAGGTTTGGGAGCGCGAGGTGTTAAAGGAGGTGATCCAAGTAGTCAATGAGCTTAGGGACAGAGTACTAGCGTCTCCAGCTGTTTAGCAGGCGGCTCGCAGGCTCAGCGACAGGCTTTGGGTCTGGATGAGCCTGAGGATTAGGATCAGGCTCAGTCTCCGCCTTCACCTCCGGCTGATCACGTCATTGACGACGAGATCCCACTGCCGCCTCTGCTACTACCTTTGCACCCGCCAAAGTACCCACAGCACATCTTTCTAGACCTGCCTCCTGCTGCACAGGCGGTGGCTCGGGACTTCGATCGGCCCCTCTGACGTGCTGACCGCCAACAGACGTGATCATAGAGACGCTAATGGAGATCCGGGCTCATTTGGGATTGTCGCCCCATCCACTGCCACCGTCCCCACCGCCAAGAATTTAGTAGCTTTAGTTTTTATTTTGTATTACAGATTCAGTTGTACTTTTGTATTAGACATTCAGTTGTACCTTTTGTTTTGTATTTACAAACTAATTTTAGATATGCTTATGCAGTTGATCTTTTATTTACATGATGTTTGTTTCAATTGTTTGCGTTTATTTCATACGTCTCTTTCGCAACTTGTTGTATGGTGTTTTAATTAAACATGTTCGTGTAATTTAACAAAATAAAATTTGTTAACATATTTAAAAACAATACCATAAGGAAAGATATCTTATAAACTACTGTTATAAATCAACTATAACCGGTACACTCATGTTAAACGACCGTTATAAATCAATATGAAGCATTATAAAAATAAAACAAAAATCTACAACTTTTCAACAAAAAATACAACCAAAAACAAAGCAACAACCCACCAAAACCTCATTTTTTCCACCCAAAAACAACAGCCCAGCCTAAGTGCGGCTTTAGCCAAAGCATAGCGCAGGTCAACAGACAAGGACTGACAAGTTCAATCTTGTATGTTGACTTTAAAACCAGAATATTGCACTTTGGGCAAAACGCGATGTTTCAGTTTGTGTGAAACAGCCAAGGAACATATGTGAATAGCCTTGGCCAAAAAAAATATGTTATTCATATTTTCCCTTTTTACTTAGCAATTTTTTTCTTTTTCACTCAAATTTCCTATGTAATTTTCCTATTATCCTATTTTTCCACATATCCAATTTTTTTTGTTCCTATTTCCCACCTACACTATCATTAATTTTTTTAAATTTGTTATTACTATTAAGAATTTGTGATTGTATTTTAAATAAATTAGATAAATTAATTAATAAGAGATTAAAAGTAAAATTGTACCTAAGTTTTTTATGTAACATGTTTACTTAATAGTACGATTTTATAACTTTTGTCGTCGTTTCAACGCCATTTTTCACCGAGTGAATAATAATGTACGAGTGATTCAAAACGAGTCTTATATATTTCTCGTCAGATCTCCATGTCCGGCGTAATGCAGAGCACACTTACTAGCTGATACATACATGCAAAATACAAAGTATGTTATCTATATTGATATTGAAATTGTATGCTCGGTTTGGGTAAAAACACACTTATTCGTAAATTGATCAAAAAGAATGAATGGATGAAATGATTTGGAGGTGCCACGTCATCACCAAGTAACCTATAAAAAAGAGAATAGGGTAAAATAGGAGTAAAACATTTGTTGCTTTTATTTACATATCTGTATTGTTCAGTATCTTAACAAATCAAACATATACCAATCAAAACCGAATTTATATGTGTCACACGGGAATTCTCATTCATTCAATACAATAATTTTGAGCCTTTATTAACTATATTAGTCTTATAGATACAAACTTTTAATGTTTTTCCAATCACACAACAAAATAATGATTTAAACGGATATCTTCCCCTAATTAATTATATATACAATATAGCTGGAGAGACTACAAATGGATTAAAATCATCATAACAACATAAATTGTGACATTGTCGAGACTAAAAAACCCTCAACGGTAATCCTTGCAACGTCTTCACAGCAGAAATATCTTCAGTGGTAGTTGTATTAAATAACTAGGACGGAATTATATATATTGAATAGCTTTAGCTCATTGGTTCAGTCGTAGCATATTGCAATGCCATACCCAAGTTCAAATCCCGCATGGGTGTGCTATTTAGTGCAAATCTTAGGTTTACGGATTGGAATACAATTAGGCTATATGCGTGGAATAAACACATTAGCGCATGTAGGCGACACATAAGCACGGGTTTTATTGTTAACTATCATATAGTGGGATAAAACCCTATAAAGTCTCTGTCACATTACTCGACCATTAAATTTATTTGAGTTAATCATTTTTTATAATTAAATTACGCAAGATATGGCTAAATTCAAACACGACACGTTATCACAAAATACTAAAAAAAATTATTGTTTCTATTCATCTTCGCCGCCATCGTCGTCGTCAACATGGTTAAACCAGAGATGCTCAACCAAATCCGATTGAATATTCAAGTGTGTATCCTTAGCACATATCTTCATTCGGACAGCTTCTTTCTCGATGTAGTTTAGTAGTGGGTTCGTCAATTGAAAGGTATCCCCAAATTTGACACAAATGTTATGCCATGTCCTCCAAGATCATGTTATCAAGATAATACACGTATGCATTAGTTTCTCATTGTTCTCTTTTCAAATATACGTGGGGGTTGGGAAATGCCATCATTTCTTTAACAATCCAAATGCCCATTCGACATCGTTTCTTGCCGACTAATGCTTTTTCTTATAATACACATGTTTAATGTCATCTGGGCACAAAAGAGTTTTCACCAATGTAGCCCACTCTGGATAAATACCATCGACAAGATAATACACATATTTGTAATCCACATCATTTTGCATAAAATGATAATTTTGTGGAACCCCATCTATATCATTGTATGCACCAGCCAAACCAAAAAACGCATGCCAAATCTAGAGATCTAGAGACACGACTGCTTGTAGTATTAGGGTTGGACCATCGTGGTCCCCTGATGGTGTTGGCCTTTCCAAGCAGTTGGACAAGCCACCACGACCAATGCTTGCAGTCAAGGCTACCTAGCATCCCGGGTAACACGTATATTCGTTGATAGGCTACATATAAAAGAGGGATGTCGATAGACGTCGGATTCCTCAGATATCACCTTACGTAGAGGTTGATAAGACCTAATAATAACTAAACTATTATAAATTACAACAACAACAACAATAATAATAATAATCCTTGTTGTCACTTAAAAGAAAACTTTCACATAAAATGTCAAGACTTTTCGACATACTCTTTCTGACATTCTTAATAACTTGTCCTATGTATTCGTTGCCATGTCGTACGCCAGTTGACGTATTGCGGCTGTACACTTTTGCAACCAGAGAATCCGAGTTTACATCTATCATCTTCACTTTGTCTGGAATATGTATACTCGCGCTCTAAATCACCTGAAATTCTCAAAAAAGGTCACTTACTCATACGAAAGCGACACCAAAACTGTGCATCATCATATATAGGATTTTTAGAAAAACAATAATCCACCAAATGTTGATGAGCACAAATCGATCTCGTTTAAGCACCGGTAGTCTAGTACATGGCTGTGAGGATTCAACTTCGTCATTTAAAAACTGAACTGCCTCTTCAGCCGTGGTAATAATCAAGTCTTCAATTATTCCCGTATTAGAACGGGATGAGTCGGATGAAGGGTCGAAAGGCATTTTTTATATAAAGTAGAGAGAATTTGAGAGTTTGAGAGTTTCGAATGACTTTTAAATGTGTGATTGGTTTGTATGTGATTTAGGTAATTGATATAGATTTATATTTAAAAAGTTTGACATTTTTTTATTAAGGTTATTTTTTTTACGGCAAATTTGGATCACTGACGGACCACTGGAGTATCATTGTGCAACAGTGGAACCACCTAATCATATCCATCTCCACTAGGCAATAATCCAATTCAGAAGGAATCCCCCCTGGGAATCGAATTCATGACCTAATGGTCATAAGCCTTTTCTCACCCCTAAGATGCCAATAGGCTAATTTTTAACGGTCAAAAAATAAAGATTCCGATTGGCGCTCGCTAAGCAACTCATGAACCTAACTATGGCGTCCCCTATAGCACCACCGCAATGTTGTTGGGGCGCAATAGAGCTGTTGTGGACAAGGGAGCCCACACTACATGACCTTAGTGACGAAACTTCGTTACAAATTGGATTTAAAAGAATTTAAAGGAATCTCATTGGGAAATTCCTATCACTAAAAATCTCGTTGAAAAATCTCTGTCATTGAAAAATCTCATTGGAAAAATCTCATTTAAAACAAATTGGACTAAAATGCAGTTGGAATTTACCTTCAATGGACCAATGTTATTGACTTATTGGTCCAGATTCTGCCGTTGGATTTAATTTATTTTATTTATCATACAACAACGGATTTAACCAAAAAATAATCTTATATTTTACGTATAGTTTAGCGACTGAATAATGAATTAGTTTTTAACTTTCAGTCACACAGCAAATGAATTTATTTTCAATAATATTAAAAAATGTTGTCGCTAAAACGTCGCAAGTGCCCTTTCTAAATATCGAATACCAAATTCTGTAGTAGGGATGTGCATATGTGAGTATTAAGATACTAAATGGAACCGGTTTCCCAAGAAAAGTTAATATATTGGTTTGGCGTGTGATTTCTGATTGGTTACCTATTCGTTGGAATTTGAGTAATAAAGGTATGGATTCTTCTATTTCATACCCGTTATGCTCAGCTCAGGCGGAAACAAGAGACCTAGTCAGGGAGTGTGAATGTGTGATGTGGCTATTAGAACTTGGTCAGCTATGGCTCGATGGTTGATTTATCTTTACCGGCGTCTAAGCTTCCAATTGATTTGTTTGATTGGGTGGATTCGCCAGGTTTCAATGAGACAAAAACAATGTTAGTTGAAGCTATTTTTGGTACGGTTTTATGGATTCTTGGGGCTTTCGAAATGATCTAGTTCATGGAAACAAGTCACAAGATAATATTTTTGATTCGATTGTTTCTTTTTTCGTTTCATTAGTATGTCAATAGAAATCGGAAGTCAAACTGTAGTTGGGTTTGATGGTTACAAAACCCATTATTATCCTTGTAATGTTGATGTATTGGCTCATCTAGCCTCTTGCTAATTTTTTTAATAAAATATATATGTTGTTCAAAAAAAATACTAAACTTGATGAACATATCGTATGCATCTTATAATGTGTATATTACTCTATTTACTAAGAATGTATCAATGGAGTATGGTTCCAACTGAGTTAGGCAAAACATATGATAATATCTCATATATATATTATTTTGTTTTCATTTACTGAGCAGCCTCTATATTTAATTCCATGTTGTGGGTTTTTTTTCATATTATATATAGGGCAATATGCACATAATTTTACATAAGCAAAATACATCTACAAAATACCATTTGGCTATTCAACTTCTCTTTCTAGGGCTCCTTGCTGCAAGCTTTTAGACATCACAGGTTCATCTCTACTTCTCTCAACTTCCGTTGGTGCAATCAATAATACACACGCATATATATACATGTGTGCATATATTACTCTAAAAATGATACAAGACGGTTATGTAACTGATTCTGTTCCTCTCTCTCATTGGTCTCGGTTATCTTTTATGCACTACGTACTTACAAACTCATTATGCAGTTTTTATGATTATTAGCATCGTGTTGGTTCAGAGATAAACATGCATAGTTTGTGTGTATAGACATGCGTTCATTTCTTAAACAATAATATGTTGAGAAGTTTGAGTAAAAACTTAAAACTAAGCATTTAAAATTTTAATGTATGCAGAATCACAGTCAGTTGGAGTATTTTATGGGATGCTAGGGAACAATCTTCCATCCCCATCACAAGTCATAAGCCTATACAACTCACGAAACATAAGACGCATGAGGGTGTATGACCCTGATCAAGCTGTTTTCCAAGCGCTACGGGGATCAAACATCGAATTAATGCTTGGAGTTCCTAATTCAGAACTCCAATATGTGGCCTCAAGTCGCGAAAATGCACGAGAATGGGTGAAGAGAAACGTCAGGGATCATTCGCTAGATGTTAGATTTCGTTATATAGCCATTGGAAATGAGGTTAAACCATCCAATACTACATTGGCTCGACTAGTCCATCCGGCTCTGACTAATGTGCACGAGGCAATTGCATTTAATGGACTCAAAGATCAACTCAAAGTTTCAACTGCGGTTGACACAACTTTGATCAGGTCAATTTTCCTCGGTCGCAAGGCGCCTTTAGTAGTGACGTTAGGTCGTACATTGACCCCATCATTGGGTTCCTAGTAGACATCAAAGCGCCATTGCTTCTTAATATCTATACCTACTTTAGGTACATTTCGTTTCATTGATCATATTCATGGTACTTACATACTAAACTTGTAATAAAGTATCCTAGTTTTTATTCATATGTAGTTATGCAAATAATCCACGTGATATCTCACTCGTGTATGCTACATTTACATCTCCTAGCACCTGGTACAAGATGGAGCAAACGGTTACCAGCACCTTTTTTGATGCAATGTTAGATGTGTTAGGTTATGGAGGATTTGACTCGAGCAGAGGATTATTCCTCTAGTCTGATGATTGTTCCTCTAGACAAAGGATTGTTCCTCTAGGCACAGGATTGTTCCTCTAAGAAAAGGATTGGTCCTTTACTGGTCTGATGAAGATATATTATTACTATATTCAGTAACCCAATTTGTACCCTATAAATATTTCTTACTCTTGTACATGTACACTTTGAGCACCTAATACAAAAGGAAGAACTAGTTGTGGAGTGGATGTAGGTCAGATTAGACCGAACCACTATAAGTCTTGTGTTCTTGTGAGTTAGAGTGTGAGAGTGTGTGAGTTTGCTGCGTTTTGTTCTAGTGTTCATGTCATATCTATTTTGACCTAACAACTGGTATCCGAGCTAAGGCTCTTGATCGATTCACACGAACTAGTAGCAAAAGAAGTGAAGATGAAGATACCTATCGAGACTATGGTTCCGATTGAAGACGTGTTCATCGTCGTTGTTGCAGATCACGACTAGGGTTTCAGAAACCCCCTAGCCGTCGTTCATCTTCCGCCGCTAGCACAGCCGCCGCCGTCAGTTGCTAACTCTGTTTGGGTTTGCACCATCGCCTAGGGTTACAAAATTGGAGACCATTGTTGCTGAAATCGCATCTAGGGTTCCAAAATCGAACACCTAGGGTTTCAATTCTACACTTGAGTTACCTTTTTTTGTGAATTTTCTGGGAGCAGGTCGCGTTCAGGAAGAAGAAGAAGAAGAAGAAGAAGAAGAAAGAAAGAAAGAAAGAAAAATACGTGTTTTTTTCTTTTTTCTTTCTTTAAGAAAAAATCAACTTTCCCTTATTTGCAAATAACCCCCTCAACTTTGACAAAGTTCTTATCAACCATCTTTATTTTGCTCAGTGCCATTTTAAAGCTAAAACAGATAAGTGTTTGTTTCCGTTTATTGCTTCTGCTAGTATAAATATCATTTAGCAGTACAAATTTGTTTAGTTTGTAGCAAATTGATAATTGTTCGTTAAAATGGCAGAAGATACTAAAATCAAGATTAACAAGTTTGATGGTAGTGATTATGGATTTTGGAGAATGCAAATAGAAGATTTGTTGTATCAAAAGGGTTTGCATTTGCCTATGTTGGGACAACAACCGGATCACATGTATGATGAAGAATGGCAGTTACTAGATAGATAAGCTCTGGGTGTGGTTAGGCTTTCTTTGACAAAGAGTGTTGCGTATAACATTATCAATGAAACAACTACTTATGGTGTATGGAAAGCTTTCTCCAACATGTATGACAAAACATCTACTTCAAACAAAGTATTCTCATCCGACAATTAGTCAACACCAAGATGAAGGAAGGCATGTCGATTACCTCTCACATAAACGAGTTTAACTCGATTATCTCTCGTTTAGCCTCAGTTAAAATAAAGTTTGATGATGAAGTACAGGCGCTCTTCCTTTTATCATATTTGCCAGATAGTTGGTCAGGCACAGTCACAGCTGTAAGTAGTGCATTCGGCCCTACCAAACTCACTTTTGAGAGTATTTGTGACTTGATTATAAATGAAGATATCCGACGGAGAAACAATAATGAAACTTCTAGTTAAAGTTCTTTATTGCACACAGAAAGTAAAGGAAGAAGAAACGACAGAGAAACTAATCGAGGTAGGTCAAAGTCCAGAAAAAGGGGGCAGTCAAAGAACAGAAAAGACATTGAATGTTGGAACTACAAAGAAAAGGCTCACTTTATAAGCAATGTACAAAACCAATTGCAAAGAAAGAAGTAAACAGTGTATCCTCTGAAGGATCAGGATATGCTCTCATATGTGGTGTTGAGAATTCAGTGGAATCCTGGATTATAGATTCTGGTGCTTCTTTCCATGCTATCTCATGCCCAGATAGGGAGGACTCTGAAAGCTCAAAAGTTGGAGCTTGTTCACTTGGATATATATGGACCAACATCAGTTTCATCTCTAGGAGGCTCGAGATACTATGTTACCTTCACCGATGATTCAACACGCAAGGTATGTGTCTATTTTCTTAAACATGAATCTGATGTATTTGATGCTTTTAAGATATGGAAATCTGCTAATGAAAATGAAACTAATTTGAAGGTAAAGTGCTTATAGTCGGACAATGGTGGTGAATTGTTGACTATTGTGCCTAGAAAGGGAAAAAGATGATCAGGACAGTTCCAGGAACTCCTCAGCAGAATGGTGTAGCTGAGAGAATGAACAGAACATTGAATGAGAGGGAAAGAAGCATGAGGTTGAATGCCAGGATGCCGTTCACCATCCATTCCCTTGGGTTTCAAATTTCCAGAAGAAATGTGGCAAGGAAATGAGGTAGGTTTCGAACACTTAAGAGTCTTTGGTTGTAGTGCTTACGATTTGTTAGAAGATGGTGAAGGGGATAAGTTAGACTCAAAGTCCAAGAAGTGCGCATTCATTGGTTACGGGTCAAAAAAATGGGTTACAAGCTTTGGTATAATGAAAGCAGAAAAGTAATCAGAAGCAAAGAAGTGATCTTCAATGAAAACGAATTGTACAAAGACAGAAACATCAAAAGGCCAGAAGTTCAGAAAGAACCTGTTGAATTTGAAAGTGGTGAAACAAGAAAAGAAGCTTCAATCAACATTCCAGAAAATGGGGATGAGTCAAGTGACAGTGGGAGCTTAGGGGATGATTCTAGTAATGATTTGGAAGAAGACGAAGCTACTCCTTCAACTCCAAATTCCCTAGAAACACCACAAGTTCAACCAAGAAGATCGTCTAGAGCCTCTAGACCGCCAAACAGGTACTCACCATCAATCAACTACATACTTTTGACAGAAAATGGTGAAGCCAAGTGTTACTCTGAAGCTATGGGGTTGAAAGATTCATTGCAGTGGGAGCTTATAGTGAAAGATGAAATGAAGTCGCTTGAGAAGAACAAGACCTGGCTTTTGACAAAGCTTCCATCTGGGAAGAAGGCTCTTCAGAACAAATGGGTATTCAAGGTCAAGGATGAACATGATGGTACCAAAAGGTACAAAGTAAGATTAGTTTTCAAGGGATTTCAACAGAAAGAGGGAATTGATTTCAATGAAATATTCTCTCCAGTGGTGAAGATGACTACCATCAGACTTGTTCTCAACTGTAACATCCGTCGAAAAACGGGTTTCCAAAACCCGCTTCGTTTATTAATCAAATATCCAGTTATAATTTTTCGTTGCGTATTTATTGCTCAAATTAATTTTAAACGATACATAATTAATAAATATATTATAATTTAAAAACCATAATTTATAAATAATATTAAATAGTGAGAAAAAAATAAAATGGGGACGCCGGGTTTCGAACCCGGGTCACCCACAAACTCAAACACACAACACACCGCTCCGCCACACGCCTTCTTTGTGAAAATACTGAAACAGATAATACTTAAAATAAAACCCGAATTCAAAACCGGAGATCACCGCTCTCAGAACTCGCAATCACCGGAAAATCCGGCAATCCGTGACTTTGGCCATTTTCCTTTTGACTAAACATGTTAACCGACCTCGACATCGGTTATAACCGATGTCTAAACCCTCAATTTCAGTCGTAACCGCCGGAGAAACTTTGACCGCGAATCAAGACCAAAATTCGGACCCAATACATCCTGTTCTTCCCTATAAATACCCACCCAAACCTCTGGTAACCTTTTCGCTCAAAATCGCACAATCTCTCGAAGCTTTAGCACGTCGCCGGAAATTTCAATTTCGTCGGAATCACTGAACGGAAAACCGCGTTTTTCTTCAGACGGTACAATCCTCTAAATTTCTCTTGCTATCTTTTGATTTATAATCTAATTGCTCAATTCAGTAATTAAAACTGTTAAACAGTTTCCCTCAGCCGGAATCCGCAGATCGGAGACGACGAGTCTTTGCCGGAAAACCTGAAGCAAACTCGCCGTTCTGGTATACCATGTAATCTCATTTCTATTTTCAAATTCAATCAAATATAAGTTAAGATCGATATAATAGAACAGTTGGAATTCGCTGTCCTGAAATGTTAAGCGAAGAAGACGAAGTTGAACATGTGTATAAGTTTAATTAAAACTGAATATTTAACCGGGTTAGACACACAGTCCAGCGGTGGACTGTGTGCAACATAACACGCACGTCACGAGTTCGAATCGCATATGTTACCGATTTTCAAAAATAAAACCAATCCTTTTAAAAACCTATTCAGATCATCCTTCAACATGTATACAAATATAATATAATTTTGTAGTTAAACAAGGTTAGACACACAGCCCAACTGGTTGGGCTGTGCGCACTCGAACCAAACGTCCCGAGTTCGACTCCGGTCACTGAAGTCGGTTCGGCCATATTAAATCCTTTTTGAAATAAACTAAATAAAATAACAGTTAATTAGTATATATATATAATTAAAACAGAGAATATTTCGGGTTAGACACGTTGCTCAGTTGGTAGAGCTGCGTGCACGTATACGAGAGGTCCCGAGTTCGAACCTCACTCAGCGCATAATTAAACACAATCCGACCGGTCAACGGCCAACGGTCAATGGTCAAAAGTCAAATTTTTTTATTTCTTTTTATTTATTTATTTAATCAGAAAATCATTTAAAAATACTTAAAAATAAGATTTTTAAAGTTAGAAAACTTCCTTAAACTCACAAAAATAAATCTAAAAATCCTATTAAGACTATCAATTAAAAGTATTAATCTCAAATAAAATCTCTTTATTTACCGAACCATTTCGTTATTATTTTAGGTTAATTTTTCCTCGTCGATCAAATCCAAAAAAAATCGTGCGCATCCAACGTCATCAAAGAACGCACCCAATGTGAGTGAATCTCTATAAATTCCCCGTTTTAATCATGTTTTGGAGTGTATCATGTGTCGTTTAATTCCTTATTATATTTAAACACTTGTGCATCCATCATATCTGTGATCAAATGTGTATCAATTGTTGTGTGGATTATATGTAGTTTGGGTTTATCATTTTCAGTGCACGCATATCATTAGGCCCATCAGTTCCCCGTGGGAGACGGGTTGAGCATCTGGTGCCTCATACGATCGGCTCCGTTTGATTGAGCCTTGATCTCACATTCATCATCATTCATATCATATACTCATTCAAAGTGGTTTGTGTTTGTTATTTATATATGTTTGCTCACATGTGATTATTGCACAAATTTTCAATATTAAATAAGACAAGAAATTAATAACAATGTTTTATCAAGGTTCACTCGCCAACTTTTGTTGACCCAAAATATCCCCCGTTTTACACATGATACAGGTGACCCAGTTGAGGCAAGAAACACATAGGAAGACCTAGAAGAATAAATCAGTTTAAGCTTTGGATTGTTTACATAATTTCTTTTCCTTGTAATTGTATGGATTTTGATTTGGATAATTAAGTTGTAATTTGAATTTAATAAATATAAAACATTTTAGTAAACATCATGAGCTTTGGTGATAACCCAATTATGCCCCGACTCTTATTCCGTTGCGGGTCGGGGTGTGACAGATTGGTATCAGAGCCATGACTATAGGGATATAGGATAGGTTATTAGACCCTTAGAGCCTATACTATAGTTGATTAAAATTTTAAATTGTTTATGCGTTACATACAAAATTCATGATGTTTATATGCTTTATGTTTAGTTTACACTCAATGTTATGCAAGCATGTTCATAAGTACATATTTTTATACAATGCTCATCATGAATCATATCCTCATAACATATCATATCCATGAGAGCACACACCTCACAATTCCCATGATTTTTGCAATGATTTTTGTATTTTCAAATCACATCAAAGTGAGTTCTCATGACGGCCATGTAGTAACTGGAAGGGTACGAGTACCGGTAGTCGGAACGTCCTGTCTAGGCTTGGCATTCGTATAAATCCAAAATAAAGGACCAGTTTGCCTACCTGGGGACTAACGATGAGAGTACGAAGGACCTATTAGGCCAAAGCATGCTATACCAAACGTCGTGTGAGCTAACCCCACTTTGAGTTGTCATTGTGTCTACACCTGGACACCCTCCTACCATACATCACGCAATCATATTTCATGGTTTTCATTCGGGTGATGCGAGTGTTAATCCGCCAACACCAATGTGAATCCTACTAAGCCAATAGTCATGGGGGCCCACATGACTATACAGGCGATGGTATGGGGGACATGGAGGCCCAAACATGAGCAAACCCAAGACATCCTATGGATGTAGTTGCATTATTGATGGTTATGTTATTTTTATTCTTTTAACGACACATGACACCTAAAAACTTCTTAAACTCACAATCTTCCTATGTATGTTCCTGTAGATGTCGGCTAGGCAACTACGTGGAGGTAGAAAGTCAGGAAGGTCAAACGAACGCTTGGCCACACAAATTGCTAAACAAATGGCCGCGGTGCTTCCTGACATCGTAATTCAAGTTCAACAAGCCCTTACCGCAAATCCCATCAAACCTCCCAATCAAGAAGACCAGAGCGTCGCCAACCCTCACTCCAAAAAGTGCTCCTACAAACACTTCAAATCTTGCGATCCCCCAAAGTATGAAGGGACCGAAGGTGTTACTGCTCTCCTGCACTGGTTTGAAGAAATGGAAAACACTTTCCTCAATTGCGATTGTCCCGAGGATCGCAAGGTACGTTACGCAACTGGGAGACTGTTTGGGGTAGCCCTTACCTGGTGGAACACAGAAAAGGGTAAGCGAGGAGTCGAAGATGCCATGGCCTTAACATGGGAGGAGTTAAGGGAACTCCTAACAAGGCGCTTCTGTCCAAGAAGCGAAATCAAAAAGTTGGAAGATGAATTCCACTCGTTGAAACAAAAGGAGGGAGATCACACTTCCTACAACAAGAGATTTCTCGAACTGAACCAAATGATCCCCAACTTGTTCACCCCACTGTACCGCTTAGTCGAACACTACATTCGAGGCCTCCCCTCGAAAATTCAAGACTCGGTTCTAAGCACTTCGCCTGCAACACTTGAAGCCGCAATAGAACTAGCTACCGAACTTACCGAGAATCGCATCCGAAACAGCAAATTCAAGGATGAGAAAAAGAAAGCCCCCATCAAGGCCCAAACTCCAAACCATTTCGTCTCCTCTTCGAAGTTTGCTGGTAAGAGGAAACGAAACAACAGAGATTTTGCCGTCACACAAACAAACCCTCCTATCACTGCCGCACCAATTACTCAAATTGCTCCCTCAGCTGCACCATTTAAAAAGCCATACACCGGCCCATACCCAAAATGCAACCGTTGTCAATACCATCACCTTCCCGAAAATCCCTGCCAACATTGCACCAGCTGTGGCCATGCGGGTCACACCATTCAAACTTGTCGCATACTTCAACGAATGAACCGCAATCAACCCTCAACCCAAACCCACCATCAGATATTGGGTCAAGCCCAACAACCCTTACTTCTACCACCCACGCAACACATAGCTCAACCTTACTATCAACCCAACTACCCCATGATGCAACCTATGCGAGCTTGTTACAACTGTGGAGACCCAAACCACTTCAGGAACACATGTCACGCTTGGTGAACATCATTCATGCCCAAGCTCAAGCAAATCCGGTAAACCAAGCTAACCAAGCTCCTCCACCTGCTATAGGAAGAGCTTTCAACATCAATGCCAACCAAACTAGGGCTGACAACAACGTGGTTAACGGTACGTTTCTCATCAATGGTAGTTATGCATCCATGTTATTCGATACTGGCGCGGATAAGAGTTTTGTGTCTTTAGAATTTGAACCTATCCTCAACCAAACTCGTGATAATCTCATGGAATCTCTAACGGTGGAAGTTGCTGACGGAAAGCCCGTTTCATTAAATTCTATTATACGAAATTGTACCCTCACTCTAAACGATCACGATTTTCCAGTTGACCTCATTCCTATGAAGTTGGGAAGTTTCGATATTATAATCGGTATGGACTGGCTCAGCCAGCAACACGCTGAAGTAGTATACCGCGAAAAGTTCATTCGCATTCCTCTTGCAGACGGTCAGACCCTACGTATCTTTGGAGAAACCCCTTCGAAAGGACTCAAATTAATGTCCTGCCTTCAAGCCCGAAAATATCTCCGCAAAAACTATGTCGCATTCCTAACTCACGTCGTCAAAAAGGGAAACAAGAGAAGAAACTCGAAGACATACCAGTGGTGAAGGAATTCCCACAAGTCTTTCCCGACGACATCTCAGGACTCCCTCCTGTGAGAGAAGTCGAATTCCACATCAATCTTGTATCTGGCGCTACACCAGTCGCAAAATCTCCTTATAGGCTAGCCCCATCCGAAATGTAAGAGCTGGCCAGTCAACTGCAAGAACTGACTGACAAAGGATTCATACGTCCTAGCTCCTCGCCTTGGGGTGCACCTGTTCTTTTTGTGAAGAAGAAAGATGGAACGTTTCGCATGTGTATCGACTACAGAGAACTCAACAAGTTAACAGTTAAGAATCGCTACCCATTACCTCGCATCGATGACCTCCTAGACCAACTTCAAGGCGCCACCTGCTTTTCAAAAATCGACCTTCGTTCTGGTTATCATCAGCTCAGAGTACATGAAGAAGACGTCCCAAAGACGGCCTTCCGAACTCGTTATGGTCATTACGAATTCATGGTCATGCCATTCGGTTTAACCAATGCCCCCGCTGTATTCCTGGATCTAATGAATAGGGTATGCAAACCCTACCTCGACCGTTTCGTCATAGTCTTCATCGACGATATCCTTATCTACTCCAAGTCTAAATCCGATGATGAACGACACCTTCGACTCATCCTTACACCCTTAAGGACTGAAAAGCTCTATGCTAAATTCTCAAAATGCGAATTCTGGTTAAGAGAAGTACAATTCCTTGGACATGTCGTCAAAGACAAGGGAATACATGTCGATCCTTCAAAAATCAAGGCGGTACAGGAATGGCAAGCGCCACGTACCCCTACTGAAGTAAGGTCATTTCTCGGTTTGGCTGGTTACTATCGACGCTTCATTGCCAATTTTTCCCGTATTGTTGTACCACTCACGGCTTTGACTCATAAAGGAAAACCCTTCATATGGGGACCTAAACAAGAAGAAGCCTTCCAAACTCTAAAGCAAAAACTTTGTGACGCACCTATCCTCACACTCCCTGAGGGTTGCGATGACTTTGTAGTATATTGCTACGCATCAGGGCAAGGGCTAGGCTGTGTATTAATGCAAAGAGGAAAAGTGATAGCCTATGCTTCTAGGCAACTCAAGGTTCATGAAAAGAATTACACCACCCACGACCTGGAACTTGGAGCCGTTGTGTTCGCTCTCAAGATATGGAGACATTACCTCTACGGTACCAAGTGTGAAATATACACTGACCAAAAGAGTCTCCAACATATCTTCAACCAAAAGGAGTTGAATATGAGGCAACGAAGATGGGTCGAACGTCTTAACGACTACGACTGTGAAATTCGGTATCATCCTGGCAAGGCAAATATGGTGGCTGATGCACTCAGTCGAAAAAGTTATGCGAACTCCATTCGTCTTCTATGTTCGCAAATCATAACCGACATCAAAGATCGAATCCGAGCAGCTCAACATGTTTCTGTAACCGAAAATGACGTACGCGATGAGCTGTCATGTGGAGCTGAACTCAAAATCGAAACCAAATCCGACGGTATTCTATACTATCTAAATCGCATATGGATTCCCGATCGCGATAATCTTCGTGATTTCCTCATGAATGAGGCACACAAAACACGGTACTCTGTACACCCAGGAGCCGACAAGATGTATCAAGACCTACGATACACCTACTGGTGGCCGGGCATGAAAAAGGATATCGTTGTTTTTGTTTCCAAGTGCCTTACTTGTTCCAAAGTAAAAGCTGAACATCAAAGACCCTCATGACTTCTAGTCCAACCCGAAATACCTGTATGGAAGTGGGAAAACATAACCATGGATTTTATTACCGGGTTACCTCGCACCTCCAGTGGGTATGACACCATATGGGTAATAATCGATCGCCTTACAAAGTCAGCTCACTTCATTCCAATTCGCGAGGACGTCAAAAATGAGAAGTTAGCTCGTATCTACATCAGCGAGATCGTAAGCCGTTATGGTGTACCTTTAAGCATCATTTCAGACCGTGATGGTCGTTTCACTTCACGAACATGGCGAGCCGTACAAACCGCCTTGGGTACACGATTAGATCTCAGTACCGCTTTTCATCCTCAAACTGATGGACAATCTGAACGCACTATCCAAACTCTTGAAGACATGCTCCGAGCATGTGTCATAGACTTCAAAGGGAATTGGGACGCTCATCTACCATTAGTTGAATTTTCGTACAACAATAGCTATCATTCAAGTATCGGCATGGCTCCTTTCGAAGCTTTATATGGTCGTAAGTGCCGATCTCCAGTATATTGGCACGAAATTGGAGAAGCACAAATCACCGGTCCAGAGTTAATTCAAGAAACAACCGACAAGGTCATTCAAATTCGAAACAATCTTCTAGCGGCTCAAAGTCGTCAAAAGAGTTATGCAGACAAACGACGAAAGCCCTTGGAGTTTGACATTGGGGATCAAGTGCTTTTAAAAGTATCACCGTGGAAGGGAGTGGTTCGTTTTGGCCAAAAGGGCAAGCTAGCACCACGCTACGTAGGACCTTTCAAGATACTCGAAAGAGTAGGTCCTGTAGCATACAAGCTTGACCTACCAGAAGAGCTCAACAGAATTCATCCCACATTCCACGTATCAAACTTGAAGAAGTGCCTCGCCGATGAAAACCTCCATATTCCGCTAGAAGACATTCAGATCGATGAATCTATGCACTTCATTGAAAGACCAGTAGAAATCATGGACTTCGGAGAGAAGCGTTTAAGACGAAGTCGTATTCCAATTGTCAGGGTACGTTGGGAGTCAAAACGAGGACCTGAGTTTACTTGGGAACGTGAAGACTCAATGCGCGAGAAATACGCAGATCTTTTTCCTGTTACCACTACTACTCAAATTTCGGGACGAAATTTCTAAAAGTAGGGGATACTGTAACATTTGTCGAAAAACGGGTTTCCAAAACCCGCTTCGCTTATTAATCAAATATCCAGTTATAATTTTTCGTTGCGTATTTATTGCTCAAATTAATTTTAAATGATACATAATTAATATATATATTAGAATTTAAAAACCATAATTTATAAATAATATTAAATAGTGAGAAAAAAATAAAATGGGGACGCCGGGTTTCGAACCCGGGTCACCCACAAACTCAAACACATAACACACTGCTCCGCCACACGCCTTCTTTGTGAAAATACTGAAACAAATAATACTTAAAATAAAACCCGAATTCAAAACCGGAGATCACCGCGCTCAGAACTCGCAATCACCGGAAAATCCGGCAATCCACGACTTTGGCCATTTTCCTTTTGACTAAACATGTTAACCGACCTCGACATCGGTTATAACCGATGTCTAAACCCTCAATTTCAGTCGTAACCGCCAGAGAAACTTTGACCGCGAATCAAGACCAAAATTCGGACCCAATACATCCTGTTCTTCCCTATAAATACCCACCCAAACCTCTGGTAACCTTTTCGCTCAAAATCGCACAATCTCTCGAAGCTTTAGCACGTCGCCGGAAATTTCAATTTCGCCGGAATGAATCACTGAACGGAAAACCGCGTTTTTCTTCAGACGGTACAATCCTCTAAATTTCTCTTGCTATCTTTTGATTTATAATCTAATTGCTCAATTCAGTAATCAAAACTGTTAAACAGTTTCCCTCAGCCGGAATCCGCAGATCGGAGACGACGAGTCTTTGCTGGAAAACCTGAAGCAAACTCGCCGTTCTGGTATACCATGTCATCTCATTTCTATTCAAATTCAATCAAATATAAGTTAAGATCGATTAAACAGAACAGTCGGAATTCGATGTCCTGAAATGTTAAGCGAAGAAGACGAAGTTGAACATGTGTATAAGTTTAATTAAAACTGAATATTTAACCGGGTTAGACACACAGTCCAGCGGTGGACTGTGTGCAACATAACACGCACGTCACGTGTTCGAATCGCATATGTTACCGATTTTCAGAAATAAAACCAATCCTTTTTAAAAACCTATTCAGATCATCCTTCAACATGTAGTTAAACAAGGTTAGACACACAGCCCAACTGGTTGGGCTGTGCGCACTCGAACCGAACGTCCCGAGTTCGACTCCGGGTCACTGAAGTCGGTTCGGCCATATTAAATCCTTTTTGAAATAAACTAAATAAAATAACAGTTAATTAGTATATATATAATTAAAACAGAGAATATTTCGTGTTAGACACGTAGCTCAGTTGGTAGAGCTGCGTGCACGTATACGAGAGGTCCCGAGTTCGAACCTCACTCAGCGCATAATTAAACACAATCCGACCGGTCAACGGTCAACGGTCAAAAAGTCAAAAAATTTTATTTCTTTTTATTTATTTATTTAATCAGAAAATCATTTAAAAATACTTAAAAATAAGATTTTTAAAGTTAGAAAACTTCCTTAAACTCACAAAAATAAATCTAAAAATCCTATTAAGACTATGAATTAAAAGTATTAATCTCAAATAAAATCCCTTTATTTACCGAACCATTTCGTTATTATTTTAGGTTAATTTTTCCTCGTCGATCAAATCCAAAAAAAATCTTGCGCATCCAACGTCATCAAAGAACGCACCCAATGTGAGTGAATCTCTATAAATTCCCCGTTTTAATCATGTTTTAGGGTGTATCATGTGTCATTTAATTCCTTATTATATTTAAACACTTGTGCATCCATCATATCTGTGATCAAATGTGTATCAAATGTGTATCAATTGTTGTGTGGATTATATGTAGTTTGGGTTTATCATTTTCAGTACACGCATATCATTAGGCCCATCAGTTCCCCGTGGGAGACGGGTTGAGCATCAGGTGCCTCATACGATCGGCTCCGTTTGATTGAGCCTTGATCTCACATTCATCATCATTCATATCATATACTCATTCAAAGTGGTTTGTTTGTTATTTATATATGTTTGCTCACATGTGATTATTGCACAAATTTTCAATATTAAATAAGACAAGAAATTAATAACAATGTTTTATCAAGGTTCACTCGCCAACTTTTGTTGACCCAAAATATCCCCCGTTTTACACATGATACAGGTGACCCAGTTGAGGCAAGAAACACATAGGAAGACCTGGAAGAATAAATCAGTTTGAGCTTTGGATTGTTTACATAATTTCTTTTCCTTGTAATTGTATGGATTTTGATTTGGATAATTAAGTTGTAATTTGAATTTAATAGATATGAAACATTTTAGTAAACATCATGAGCTTTGGTGATAACCCAATTATGCCCCGACTCTTATTCCGCTGCGGGTCAGGGTGTGACATCAGCATTGTAGCAGCAGAAAGCTTGCATCTAGAGCAGCTAGATGTCAAGACAACTTTTCTACATGGTGACCTAGAAGAAGACATATACATGACAAAACCAGAAGGTTTTCAGGTTAAAGGCAAAGAAAACTTGGTGTGTAAATTGAAGAAGAGTTTGTATAGTTTGAAACAAGCGCCCAGACAATGGTATATGAAGTTTGATAACTTCATAGGAAGAGTTGGTTACAAGAGATGTGACAGTGACCATTGTTGTTACATGAAGAGGTTTAAGGGTTCTTATATCATTCTACTACTCTATGTGGATGATATGTTAATTGCCGGTTCAGACATGACAGAGATCAAGAAGTTGAAGAAACAAATTTATGAAGAATTTGAGATGAAAGACTTGGGAGCTGCAAACCAAATACTCGGGATGAATATTTTCAGAAACAAAGAAGATGGTTCTTTGACACTCACTCAAGAGAAGTATATTGAGAAAGTGTTAGAGAGATTCAGCCTTAAAGATGCCAAGATCAGAAGCACAACTTTAGGAAATCACTTTAAGCTTTCTAGTGTTCGGTCACCCAAATCAGATGAAGACAAAGCAGAAATGGCTAAAGTTCCGTATGCATCTGCAGTTGGTAGCCTCATGTATGCAAGGGTATGCATGAGACCAAACATTGCTCATGTAGTGGGAGTTGTTAGTCGGTTTATGTCCAATCCATGGAGAGAACATTGGGAACCAGTTAAATGGTTGCTTAGATATTTAACGGGAACTTCAAAAGTGGCATTGTATTTTAAGGGGAAAGATGTTATTCTGAAGGGTTTTGCGGATGCTAACCTTGGTGGGTGTAAAGAGTCATTCAAAAGCACCACAGGGTATGTCTTTACAGTGGAGGCATGCTGTAAAGTGGATGTCCAAACTTCATAAAAGTTTGCCCTTTCAACCACAGAAGCGGAGTATATGGCAGTTGCTGAAGCAAGCAAAGAGCTTATTTGGTTGAAAATTTTTCTCAAAGAGCTTGGCAAGGAACAAGTTGATTGTGCATTGTTTTGTGACAATCAAAGTGCGATACACCTTGCAAAGAACACAGTCTTCCATTCGAAGACGAAACACATATAGTTGAGATATCACATTATCAGATACAAGTCAATGATGGCACTCTGAAGTTAAAGAAGATCAAAGGAACTGAAAATCCAGCTGATATGTTGACTAAGGTTGTCATCTTGGAGAAGTTGAAGCTTTGCATAGCTTCAACTGGCCTTCAGGTTAATTGATGAGAGGGCCGCCCAAAACTAGTGAAGATGAAGTGTTTACAGAGGTACTTATGAATATGACGTTTCGAGGAGAGTGGTTTGAAGTCGTCAAAGCCTCCAAGTGGGAGACTGTTAGCTTATGGAGGATTTGACTCGAGCAGAGGATTATTCCTCTAGTCTGATGATTCTTCCTCTAGGCAAAGGATTGTTCCTCTAAGAAAAGGATTGATCCTTTTCTAGTCTGATAAAGATATATTATTATATTCAATAACCTAATTTGTACCCTATAAATACTTCTTATTCTTATACCTGTACACTTTGAGCACCTAATACAAAAGGAAGAACTAGTTGTGGAATGGATGTAGGTCAGATTAGACCGAACCACTATAAATCTTGTGTTCTTGTTCTTGTGAGTTAGAGTGTGTGAGTGAGTGAGTTTGCTGCATTTTGTTCTAGTGTTCGTGTGATATCTATTCTGACCTAACAAGATGTGGTGTCTTCGGCGTTGGAGAAAGCTTGAGGGGCTACACTTGACATTGTGGTATCAGAAACTGGATGGCCATCAGGTGGAGGATTTGGAGCAACACTTGACAACGCGCGATGTGGTTAGGCATGTCTCACAAGGTACGCCGAAGAGGCCCGGAAAAGCCATAGAGACATTTGTTCGCCATGTTTGATGAGAACAACAAAGAACCAGAACTAGAGAAAAACTTTGGAGTGTTTTATCCAACAACTCAGCAACCCAAGTATCAACTCACTTTTTAGTTGATATACATCAAGTGTCACTTTTTAATTAAATAAAATGTAATTTTGGTTTAATGAATAAAAATGTGTCTTAATTTCTTTCTTAGTTGATTTGGAGTCAGAATGCATGGAGATCTTAAATCATAGGTTGGTGTTGGTCAAATGTAATGGGCTAAAAAGAATATGCAAAACAATGGGCTACTGACTTTGGGCTTTTAAATCAAAACTAAAAAGGAGAGAAGAAAAATGGGTCAAGGACTCAAGGGAATGATGGGCAGAAGCCCGTCTGACATGGGATCTTGTTTCCTGGAAGAAAAAAAAAATACTTTCTAATTTTAATTTAACAGTGGTACAGTTTATTCTCATATTTGTTAGGTTTCCTTCTTAATTGGTATATAGGTGTTATGCCTAGTGAAGATGAATATGATCGGGTGGTCCCGCTGTGGCACGATGATACTCCTGTGGTCCGTCAATAATCCAAACTTGTCGTTAAAAAAAAGAGTGAACACTTTCTACAAATTACAAGGAGAGTCCCATAAACTTTTTAGTTTGCTCTTTAAACCTTGGAAATATAATAATGTCTTTCAGCCCATTGTTTTTATAAGAATTACATCAACCGAAATTTAGGAATCCTGGTAAAATGGGCCGATCGGGGTGCGAGACGGATCAAAATGCGTTATGAACAAATTGAATCGGGTTAAAACGGATTCTAACTAAAATGGACTCTAGTTGATATAAGTTGTTTTAGAAAAAAAAAAAAAAAAAAAGAACCTATGATTTAGGTTTACGGCTATATTTTCATTTATGGCAGCTATATTTTCAATTAACATAGTTTACAAGAGTGACATCTTTTGATATGCTGTAAAATTTGATTGGACCAAAAAAAGACTAGTAGTTATTTAACTAGATTTGACTCAAATGAACTCATATATGCAAAATTCTTTTTAACCAAAATCAAGCGTTTTTCTTAAAGGAGTCAAAATGATCAGTCGTAAAATTAACAAAGTTTTTGCCTTCATGACTTCATCAGAACAACTGTTTTGAAGCAAGGCCAACAAGGGTTTTACCGGTTAAATGACCGTTAACAAATTTATATTTTGATGTAAATTGACTAACTCGGGAAGTGGGAAAAATGTGGTTGTTATTATATTTCTTATAAAAAACCAACTCCCACCGTTTCAAGAAGTAAACGTCATAACGAAAGATGATATTCAGCCCGATGCACTGTTTGAAAAAAAAAGAAAAAAAGAAAAAAAACCCGACGTGTCTCCTGCCATCGCTCCCTAGTTGTTTCTCACTGTTTCACACCCTATATAACCCTCCTCCCCCAAACAAAAAATCTGGTCTA
The DNA here is from genome assembly GCA_947069175.1 of Scalesia atractyloides. Classification (NCBI taxonomy): domain Eukaryota; kingdom Viridiplantae; phylum Streptophyta; class Magnoliopsida; order Asterales; family Asteraceae; genus Scalesia; species Scalesia atractyloides. Next base: position 66,796,198 of record CAMTDV010000028.1, on the reverse strand, counting down.
ATCGGTTCAACAATACGATACTCTAGTTCTTAAATCCAGTCTAATCGGTTCAACCAATACGACCAGTGTACCAGTAATATAACCGATTTAATTTCTGATCCAAACATTGGTGTTGATATAAAGAGAGCTGTTTAGAAGCAAACAGAGATATGATATGCACAAAGAACATTGGTATATAATATGTGTATATACATTTTAAAAACTTAAAAACCTCATCTCACAAGATTATATGATGCATACCAACTCTACTCCATCAAAAAATTAATATATTATTATTACTTAATTAATTTTATTTGAAACATTAATATTTATTTTGAAAATGTTTTTATTTTACCTTTTACTAAGTAACTAAAACTCAATAAAAAAACAATGCAATGATTCGAAGATGTGTATGACTATATTAATCGATGTAACAATTTTGCATTTCATACAGTCATACCGAAGATATTCATAATCAATATCTCGCTGCAAGCGCAGGTTGGTGTCATCTCGTTATAGACATTTACCTTTGAATCTAGTTTTATAAAAAATAACATAAAATAATATAACTTTTAAACACTTTATTAATTATTTTCTTTAAATTATACCTTAAAATTGAAATTTAATTCTCTTTTAACTTGATTATAAACATTTTAAAAATAATGTTTCATATATTGTTGCCAAACACTTGCGTACAAATGGACACAATTACTTGTCACCCTAAACGCATGTGTCATGCACGTCCGGGAAAGCTTAATGTTTCTTAAAAATAAAGTAATTGAATTATGAACTCATAACATAGTGTAAACCTCCCAAAACTATATGCAGAAATTATTAAAACAAGGTGTCATGTGACCATTCTTCCATGAGATGTCTCTTGAACGTGACAAGTGTGTCACTTCATGCCTATGTTTGATGATGTATACATATACTATATACGAGTGGTTTGATTGTTCATGTTATATTTGGTATGTAAGATTTCTATATAATATGAGGTAACGACTTATAAGCACACTTCGAACAACACATCATGGACGTACCACAATTCATTTACAGCCATGATTTACCTCCATCAAGAAGGTGCAAGGCATAGCCGCATAGGCATCGGCTCGGAATAATTGGGGACCATCGGATAACTGCTTGCGAAAGAGACTGCTTCGGATGGGACCACGTTGTCAGTCATGAGAGTCCAAAGGTATAAATACGAGTCGCTATGAGAGAAAGACTCATTCTCTTCACCATGTCCGAACCATACTACTCTATTTTTCCTCCAATATATTATAAATATTGATTCTCACGTTGGATAGTGGTAATGTCTTTCTGTAAGGAGGCTAACTCGTGTTGTTTTGCAGTAGAAGACAATTAAGATTTTTTAATCACCTCCTTAATTGTCACAATTCACAAGTAGTCACTCCATGCATGTTCATAATCCGCGGTTATTTGAATCTTCATTGTACAAGTTTGTCATTCTCATCATGTGTAGCCAATGGGGTTGAAAGCTTTTGAAGAATAATGCAAGCTATGTGTTTGTGTAATATGATTTCTGGTTCTTAAAAATATTAAATAGATCTTATATAAAAAATAAGAAAAATAAAAAACAAACAAACAAAAAGAAAGAAAACCTTACTAGGTGATAGGATTTTGGATGCATATTGATTTTTTTTAACGGCCAACAGTAATAATTCCGAGTACTCTCGGGTACCTACTGGACTAAACAGAGTACTCTCAAGAGAAATGCAAGTATTCCACCATTTGATCTAGAGATTATTGGCGGATGTTTATTGATTGTATTAGTTAAAGTGGAGATACTGTAAACTATAATGGCGTATAGATTCGTCTGTGAAGTGACTAGTGAGGTCTATTCCATATCCATTCCTCAGTAATACTTGTTTTCTAGTAGCGAAAACAATAGCATGACTATTTGCCGGCATAACTTTTAGGATTCTGAATGCTTTTGAATTGAGGTAAATTTACATAATTCATGTCTTAGTCAAGTCTATCCGTAGTACAATCAAGTTTACATCCGTATTAATTTCAAAGTAGAGTTAACTGTTATTTTCGTTCTTCTGGTTTATCCAGTAATGACAGTCCAGACCAAATTTCTATTTATACTATTTCCGTTCCTGAAATTCTTGAAACATGTCAATTCCGTCCAAAAAAACTAAGGTTGAATTGAATAATTGGACAAACTCATATTCTTTTGGACGGAATTAGCATGTTTCAAGAATGTCAGAGACGGAAATTGTACAAATTTGAAATTTGGCCTAAACTAACATGATTGGACAAACTATAGGACGAAAATGACAGTTAACTCTTCAAAGTATTATTATTCAAAGAAAAATTCATCCACTTCGAAATAACCCAGTTGTGTTAGTGAGTTAAGATAAAATATAGCATAGAAGAGGTTAGGGGTTCAATCCTCAAAAGTTTAGTCATTAAAAAAAATTAAAAATATTTCCAATGCCATTCAAGTACTACATAATTTTAAATTAAAATGAATTTTGTAAATGGGAATCTTGAATTTCCTTTTATGGGTTTTGTTAAATTTGGAATAAGCAAATATGATCAGAGGACATCTCTAATGTATTATAAATTTACATAAAATTTAGTGTAAAAAAAAATCTCTTACATCAAATTTTGTTTCACTCTATGCACCAAATCTTTTAGAACTTATTAATTTACATTTACAATGTAACGTGTTTCATTTAAACTATTTTATTTATTAAACTTGATACCTGCGGTTTCAAATAAATATTTTCATTTTATTTATTAACTATTTTATTTAAACTAATTACTAGATATACAATAACGATGGGTGGGATATACAATAACGATGGGTGGAAATAGTAACCGATGATAGTTGATGCATAAGAGTATTCACAATGAAAACCTTAAAAATATGTGAGCGAGTTTAGTTTTATAAGGAATGGTTGTTAGTGTTTTTGAGTGTAGGAGAGAGAAAATATATGGGAAAATTAATGTTTATATGTAAATATACGGGAAAAAAAACCAGAGAGAGTAAACCTTAAAAATTTTTTTAATATTTTTAGAAAGGGTTGTGAGTGAACAAGAAAGAAAAATGTAATGATAAAGATATAAAAATATTAATTAATTAAAAAAGAGATAGAAAAGATAGTTGTTTTTAATAGAAATATATGAACATAGATAGAAAATTCATTACGAATGCTTAAGGGCGGCCACCTAACTTACATGGCATCCACTAAAGTAATTTTTTTAGTTTTCTCCAACCGTAGCATTAGTATATATACATGTGAAGATAAATTGTAACACAAATAATGAAAGTGGTGTGGTAGAAAAGAATACAGATTTTAAAACAGAAGACGTAGGTTTGAATCCCGATTAAAGCAATTCGCATTACTTTTGTTTTTTTAGTAAAGAAAGTGACATGAAACTCGAGGCATGAAGCCACTAACACCCTTAAAAGTGTAAGGCTTGCTTTTTAGTTGATGAATCAATTTCATACCTCACAAAAAAAATTTACATCATCACTTAACACTTGTTTTTTAAATTTTATTTTTATATAACTTAAATAGTATTTAAATTGTTTAGGGATAATAAGAACTTATTAAACTATTACACCTTAAAGGTGAAAACAAGTGAGTGAGAACTTATGTCTATGTAGCAATGACGTAGAGTGATGTAGTTCTTTAAACTGTATCGATTTTGTTTGGTATTTTCTTTTTTTTATATTATTTTTTGAGTTTTACAGTCTTTGTTGGTCTTTTTCTATAATTCATAGAATTTTTATTGTTGAAAAAATAAATATATTAAAAGAAATTGCATAAAAAGTAAATGATACTATTTTTTTGAAAGGTGGTATTTCGTAACCAACCAAAGCTAGCAAAAAGCTAGACCAACAAACATACAAGAAGTGGAAATTGAAACACAGGTTATACAAAATCGAAATTACTCCATACTTTATTTTTTATAACGACGATTTTTTGTATTAGGCTATTGAATTTCCCAAATCGGAAATCCATGTTGCCCCACTTCGGCCAATCTATGTTGTTTTAACCGGGTCTAAGTTGGTTTCAAAGTTTGGCTTGGACATTCCCCCGGAAAACCATACCGTCAGTTGGCACTTGACAATCATCGTGCCACCACATGAGCAAAATTCTCTAACGTAACACACGGTGGGACGAAAACCCGAGTGGGATTAGGATAGAGCTTGACACATCTGCAAAGAGGTTAGGCATTATCATCAGTGTATAATCCATCAAAGTGACACAAGTGAGGATTGAACTTGGATCTCCATTGGAGAAACCAAGTCTCCCTGTCACTAAGCCACAAGTGGTGGATTTATTTTATGAGGTTTAAGTGATTAGTTTCTCTTCTTAAGGTCCTTAGTTCAACTCTCACTAGTATCACTTTAAAGATATTAATGTGGCAATAAAGTTTAGAACTAAGTTTCTTGAAGGTTCTCAGTTTGAAACAAAGCCAAATCAGATTTTATCACAATAGACTTGAAGAGACGAATTAATGGCTCATACATCCAACTCTAACCAGAGAAAGATACATTTACTCGATTTAATGCATCTTATAATATTTATTCGGTGATTTTGTTCTCCATTCAAAAAAAAAATTATGAGCCTTGTTGAGCGGGATCCACATGAAGCATTACGTAAGTAAAGATTTTGGTGCGTGATCAGTACTGTTGACAGCTGTTTCTTGAGCTTTTCAGCTCCGCCCATCCATCCCGATAAATTTCTTACGTCATACTCTTCGATAATATTTTTTAATATAATTTTAACATCTTTTTCTTTTAAGTTTAAACAACTATCTTGATCTCCTTCTAATCAAGTGTTTAATAGATTTAAATCCATTAAAAACTATGAAAGATAAACACCACATGAATTTTATAGGTTAAACATGGATATGCCATATTTCACTCGAAAGTTTTATATTGTTTTATTATTAGCTTTTCTTTTCTTTTCATATTAATTTTTTTCATCTTAATGCTCTAAAATTAACAAATGCATATAAAATAATACATTTAAGTTGTAACTTATAATTTTAACACAAAATACAACTCGCTTTTAAGTTACGTTTAAACGTATTATATTTTATAAAAAAAAGTTTATAAATATGACTCGCTCATCAGTGGCAGAACTAGAAAAAAATTCATAGTCATCCCATTTTATATCATATATTCATACAATGTAAATTTTTTACTCTATATTCATAGAATCAAATACACTTAACAACTAAATTACTAACTAAACCTTCCCTAAATCCAATTTCGTTTCTTATGTGTTATAATACGTTTAGCCGGACAGTAACAAAACAAGAAACTTTTAACTAAGGGTCCTAACATAACTTTATTATTAAATGCTAACAAAATAAAATTCTAAAACAAATTTTAAGATATATATATATATATGTATATATATATATGTATATATATATATATATATGTATATATATATAATATGAGAATATTTAAATGAGAACGCTATATATCGCGAGAACCGTGAGAACGAATGAAATAACCGTAAAAACTTGGTCAAAACTATTTCAAATTCAAAATTTATTTTTACACTTATCATTGTTACTCGAATGCAATATTAGAAATTAAATTTACACTATTAAATTTACATGTATTTGGAAATAATGAAAATTTACACATGTGTAAGTTTAGCATTTACACATGTGTAAAATTTTATTAAGAGTGAGTTTGAGAGGAAATATGAATTATTTAAACAGAAAATTCTTTTTTAATGTTGTATTTTAACTATAATGAAGTTTGTATTAAAAAAATGATTTTGATTGGTTTTTTTATTTGTTCTCACGATTTCCGTAATATTTAGCGTTCTGAGGATAACTCTCCCTTGATATATATATATATATATATATAATATATATATATATATATATATAGTAAAAGATACTTAATATTGACTATTAACAAAATAAAATTTTAACCTTTAGATAACGTAGTAATTTTAAGTTTTTAACCTATATTAAGAAAAAGAACAATATATAAAAGCATATAAATTTTGCTTTGACTAGCAATATGTTGTTAGAAACCTTGCTTGTTGTGTCTGTGTTATCTTTTCTAAATTCCAAAAGATAAATATATAATTAAAAAAAGCAGGTCATCTTCTTCTTTCTTTCTTAACTAGATCGAGCTCTTCGCCGGAAAACAAAGAAAAACCACCACTATGCTCTACATCTTCTGATCTTTTATCTTTCACTTTTAGTGTTCTCATGTGGTTCCTCAGAACACACAGAGTATCCTAGTAAGGGTATACGATACATAAAACAGAGAAAATTATACACTTCGCCAAGAAAGTTGAAGGATATTCTGGGCAACCCCTGACATACCTATAGGTCCGCACCAGGTCCGCCGCCCCTGGCGCTCGTAAACATGTCGGATTGACCTACACATAATCTGTATTGCAAAAAGTGTTCACAAATTTTAGTCAGTTTCTTAAACTAACAATTTTATTAAGTTGGTTTAATGTATTTGTAGCAATTTTGATGTTAGCTCCATACCTAGACTACTAGATTGTAACAAAACAAATAAAAAGGTTTTTAGAAACAAGAGTCTCGTCTTTATTTTAGGCCCTGCCAAGAGTATGTATTACAATACATGTTGGCTAATGTGGATTAACCCATTTAATAAAGACATATGCTTTTTAAAACGATGTCTCAGGTTTAAACCTTGACAAAAAGTAATAATTTAAAACTACGAACGTTAAAAAGTAATATCAGCTATTAAAAAAAATTTACAATACATGTTTGTTTGTACCGTGTAAATACTATTTTATGGTACAAATATTACCATCTCCATAGTTAACATGTCCTTTATTATTAATATGATATACATATTGAATCAAGAATGAAAAATTGAATATTTTATATTCCAAATTACTTTTCACTGATTCCACCCCACAATAGCTTATTTCTTTACACAAAGCGGCGTGTCAATAGCAAAAAGTGATAAACCCAACCCATACTGTACAATGTACAACGTTATGCCATCATTCATCCCTCACTGCCCACACATACCCGCACGTGTGGTCAACCTCACCAACATAAACCCAAAAAGTCAACCCACCCTATCCCACAAAGACGCACACTTCCTCCTCGCAAACCCGACCCGTTTCTTCCACAAATCATACACCACTTCCAACCCTTGCTGCTGGTAATTCCCCAACAACCCGGCCGGCCCACCCGAATCAGGAAAATACCCACCGTTCATCAACATCATACACCCCACCTTCCTTTTCACCCCATCATCCCCACCGTCCATAAACTCATAAAAATAATTCCCCCTGGGCATCATCACACTCGAATTATTCCCCCCAAAATGTAGCACCAACTGCGGCACCATAACAACCACCACTTTGGGCTGATCCAAATAATAACATGGGCTGAGCCCGGTCCGATCCTCAACCGGCCCAGCCCGTTTCAAACCCGGTTTTAACCTTTTTTCAAACTCTTTTACTATCATGTTATAGAACTTTTCCGGTAACATCGTGTAAGTCGTACCCGAGTCAACCACCATCCCGCCGTTACCTTTTCTGTCAATCTTCTTCATATTCTCCGGCGCCGTTATCCGGTAATTACCAACGGTAACGGCTTCTAATCCCACGTAATAATAGTACGGATGTTTCGGGTTATCAAGCATATTAGTGTAAGCAAAGTCATCCGGTTCCGGGTCAGCCGAGTCTACTCGTTTCTCTTTATTTTGATCAACACCTGAGTCAACCGAGTCAACTCGGCCTAAGATGAGTGGACTCGGTTGTCTGACTCGGTCGGTATCAAAAGAATGTGAAACCAAACAATAAGAAAACTGCGAGCCGAGATGAGGAGAAAACTGAGCCAGCTGAGCCGGTAACGACAGCGCGCCGCGCCCGAACCCAGCCACACCAATCGGCTCGCCAAGCGCTTCATGAGCACAGCCGAATGTGAAATTCTTAACAACCAAAGCCGGCGGCGCCGACATCGGGATTTCGAAGCTGTCTTTGTAGAGCCGAGCCACGAAGCTGCCGTCGCCATAAGCGTAGTAAAACGGCGGGCATGAATGTTTTTCACACTCCGACATTTCAATCGACTCCAAAGGGCAGCGAGCCGAGGCGCATAAGTCCGAGGTTGTAGCGCCGGAATGGGTGAAAGAGCATGCACGTGACTGGCACGAGACGGGGGAAGCTGAGGTGGATAAGTTATGAGGCAACGGCGTCGTTTTGGGGTCGTATTTACCCTCACACATAATACAAGTGAAGGGTTGACATGGGAGCCAAACGGTGTCGCTTCCGGTGTCCATGTAGACAGTGACTGTTTGTTTAGGCGATGAGCCGAGTGAGAAGGACATGGTGTAGTCGGTTCCGGGTGAGAGTGCGACGGAGACACGGCGGTTGTGACGGTGGTGGTGGTGGTGGTGGTGGTGAAGCGGGTGGTGGAGTGGGTGGTGGTGGATTTGAGGAGGTGGTGGGTGGTAAAGTGGGAGGTTGAGAGGGTGTGGGTGAGCGGGAATATAAGAGGCTTGGAATACGATGAGTGGGTTGAGAAAATAATGAAAGCAAAGATGAAGGTTAAGAATATTGAGGAAGCCATCCCCATTGATGGTTGGTTTGTTTTGAGAGTGGTGGGAGGGGGGTTTTAAAGGAGTGTGTTTGTGGGTAGGAACTAGGAAGTGACAAAAGGGAAGGTTTATGTGAAACATTTGGTGTGGAATACTATAGTTTAATTTGGTTGGAAAAGGGTAAATGCACGGTACCTCTGACCGTGGAAGGGTTCTTCACAAGCTAGCTTAGCCTCATAGCTGCCTGGCGGTTACTACCCAGCAGGATTATTCGGCCGAGCTGGACTTGAACCCTTTCCTCCCGTTTGAAATGAGTGAGACTGACCACTGAGCTGACACCCGTAATTAGTTTAATTTGGTTGTAAACCACTATAAAGTATTATGAAAATATGAACACAACTTGGTTTAACATTTATTTAGGTGATTTGGATAGGCTTTATCTGGTCAAAGTCAACATGACAACAAAACCCTTTTGTTATAAAGCTAATGGTTTTGGCTGTAATGTTACTTAATAGAAATTTAATAATTATACTTTGAAAAAAGATAAAAGCAATGATTGGATTTCAATTTCAATATTTTATAAGGGAGATTTATCTTATCAGATTTTAGTGTTCATAATAGGCGTCATCGCGTGAATGTGACAACAAAACCCTTTGATAATGAAGTTATAGTCATGCTAAAAGACGGTTTTTAAGTAACTTACAAGTGGTCTACTTGTTTACGTGTCGAGTTATGCTATACAAAACTACGTTAAAGTCATAGTTTAATAGTGGAGGAGATCAAAGTTTTATGGTTTTTTGGATTAAACATAGAGCAAAGATGAATTGCAAATTGTAGTTGCCCTCTTGTATGTGGCCTGGTGTCTTGCTAGTCCACGTTTTCTTTTTTGTTGCTTAATGATGTTCCTGCCACTCAAAAAAAGGTTTAATTTGTTGAAAAATTAGATATGTTTTTCTATATAACATATGCCATATCTAATTATATTAATGTTCCATTACTTATGGAAATGTTATCATCTAAACATGAATTTTTGGAGCTTTATTTTGAATGATAACATCTTAAAACTTGTTTTTTAATAGTTTGTAGAGAAAAGTGCTCGGATAGTTTATGTGGTTCGCTCCGATTTCACCTTTAGTCCCTATATTTTCAAATTTACAACTATAGTCTCTAACCTTGGCAAATTCATTCTCGAATAGTCCTTACATGGATAGGAATTAATTTTTTATGTTAAGTAGGTGTGAAATTACTAAAAAAAAATTTTAATATAAGTGGGGCCATCATTTCATTAAGACATAAAATCTACCCTAAAAGATAAAGGGGCCCACCATTCTCTCAAATTATCGAAAGAGCACACCATTGTTGAAGTCTGCAACTATCCCTACAACAACCATAATTTCCGATTAACCGGAGAAAAACAATAAAACCACCATCATAAAACCACCACACATAGCGTAACAATCATAAACTTTACAATATCCACACCGTCATCATCACCACCACCACCACCACCATCTCGAACCTTGCTCGACAATTTCACCACCACAAGACAAATATTCGTCGTACACCTACTGCCGCCGGTGAAGAAGAAGCAAAAGCCGTACCGGAGGCTCCGGCCAGGGGAAGTGGAAGGGATTACTGAAGAAATGAGATTTGTTGTGATGAAGTTACATGAGAAGAAGCTTGATAAATCGGATGTGAATGACGGTTACAGTGAGATAATGGGTTGACCGGAGACATATGGGTGCATTTTTTAATGTTGTTAGTTGTGATTTATATTATTTTATGGTGGACGGAGAAAGATGGGTGTGTTTTCCAACCAGAGATATGTGTTGCAGGTTGATCGGAGATATGGTGATGAATGGTTGGTTAGATTGAGGGATGGTGCATACGATGTAGCAGTGGTGGGACACAACAAAGATGAAAAGGGAGGTGATGGGGCATTAATGGGGGGGAGATGTATGGTAAAGGATTGACGGAGGTACTGAAGACGATGTCGTTGGCAAATGGTTGTGGTGAAGACGAGGTGGGAGGGTGGGGAGGGGTTAGTCTTTTAAATGTTAAATTAATAATAATGGTAGAGCCCACTTGAATATTTAGATAATAAATTAGATTTTATTTTATAGTAAGGGTATTTTGGTCATTTAACACCCACTTAACACCAAAAATTAACTCAAATCCACGCTAGGACTATCCGAGAACGAATTTGCGAAAGTCGGAGATTATAGCTATAATTTTGAAAATGTAAGCACTAAAGATAAATCGGTGGAAACCATAGAGATTATCCGAGCACTTTTCTCTAGTTTGTATTGATTATAAAAATTGAAACACCCTAAAGAAACTTCAAGCACGAGGGAAAAAAACTTATTTGATATGTGTGTTTTGTTCTCATTGTCTTATAATCTTGAGGTGTTATACATTAGACATAATGATTAATAATTAAATATTTACTAAGTCAATTACATTCCTTAATTCGTAGGTGATCAAACACACATATCTATATTAACACGTATAAAGGGGTGCTCATAAAAAAAGGAGACAAGGCTTCAATCTCAATACAATCACGAATTCTTCTTTGACTTGGTTTCTTAAGTTAATTGCACTAGATAAAACTTAAAACAGTGACTTCCTAGCAGTCATACGATGAGACATCTTTCTTTATTAGTTTTGTTTTTTATTGATTTGAACAGAAATTCTTATGTGGTATAATTAATGATAATTTTTTAAACTTCTTTCTTCCATCTTCGTTTTCTTTGCATGATCGTTATAATAATCTTTAGATGTCGTCGTTATCATTATCTCTTTTTACTGCACCAATTTCAGCACTGACCTGACCTGAAGGTGGATCCAGCCTTATTTTGTGGGTTCTAACCTACACGATTTAGAAAAAATAAAAAAAATTAGTGAGAATCTTATGATTTGAAAAAAAAATAGTAGGAACCAGTGAGAATCTACCATAAAAAATTCTATTAAAAAATTTTTAGATCCGTTACTGTCCTGCCATGCTTCCACCCTATCGATCCACATCCCTCCTTTCAACTCTCTTACCATTCAGCAATGACTAATATGTGGAAACGTTTACATTAACCCATGTAAAAAAAACTCAGCTTCATGTGTCTATTTCTTGTTTGATCATACGGTGTGGACGTGGATCTGTGGCGTTTATGCCTTTCCATGCTTCATATGTCACACTGTCCTTGGCGTTTTCACGGCGTTGTTGTTTGGGCTTGAACATTTTCATCGGCGTTGAGATAAAGTGTGGGTTGACTGATGTTTGATGATTGATGTGCCTTGTAGCCGTTGGACCCCAACGGCATAATTTAAAAAAAATCAATTTAAAAAACTCAATCTTTTATTTTCATCTCACTCTCTTCTACCCAACTCCATTTCAACCTTCATTTTTATTAAATCTCTCGATTTTTTTTATAAAAAATGCATCCACACAACCGCAATTTCGAGCCGAACAACCCCGATGGCGTGGACGAATGTAACACCCTAACACCTTTTATCAAAAAGACGCAGCGGAAATACTGACCATAAAATTTCTTTCTTCAAAAATGAGTTACCCGTTTGGAAACCATTAAAAACGACTTCTTTAAAAGAATTACATTATTGATTCATAATTAATATAGTGATTAAAACATTCAAATACAAATTAGGTGACGACCTTTCCGTACAATCCAAACTCTTTAGCTCGACCTCCACACATTTGTCCTTAGATGATAATAATGGTTCAAGTAACCTCTGATCACCATAAACAACCCACACATTAGTATATAGTGATATCTTACATATACTATAAACATGAAACTAAAGGACCATATAGTGTTCCGACAACATAAGATATTTCATTCAAATATCCTTCCTCATTCATCCATTACATACGGGCATTAACACTCTGGTCTACGTTAGCATACCTACACTTTTCATTTCTTCACAAGATAACACAGTTAGCATCATGTGCACATAAACATAATGAATTCTACAATTTCACTTAACACAACCCATTAAACTACATTCCATAAACTGCATATATATATATATATATATATATATATATATATATAAAAGTATTGAAATTTAACATCTTCATAAAAATATTTACCATTGGTATACAATATTGGACTACAACACGAGTATACCCTTTTATATATTCATGGTCATACGTATGAGTTCATACTACATGCATCAACCATAAATCCAAGTACCCATCTTTGCACACACTCCGGTTCACTTAAACGCATACAAAATATCATACTTATTCATGCATACAACTATCCGACTAAAGACATACTATTAAAACAAATTCCGTCCTTACACACATATAAACACATTCTATCTCGTTTGTTCATTGAAGTTTTAGTCACATAACTATATACATCCCACACATACGAATCAACGATCAATATTCATTTTACACACGTACCCATCTACCATTTCCATCCTCATGTGTGTTTACATTTGATAATTAATCCATTAAGTTTATACTTTCACATGGACATGAGTTATGCCAGTCTAATGGCGTACGAGGAGGAAGAAATAGTAAATGGGCGAAACCCGCCATAAGCTACGGTTGTGTGCCTTAACTTACGGCCAAACCTGCTAAGCCGAACTGAATTTCTTGTTTTGCTTCTTCTACACCCTCACCGAATATCCCGGGGGTTCCAATACGTGAAATAATCATCATTCAAGTTCCTTATTCATTCCATACCTTTTCTCAACCCTTTTTCCCCATATCCTTCTAACACTTAACCATAAAATCAAACCAACTACTACATCTCATCATGTTAATTTCCATGTTCGACCCATCTATCACACCAAGCATTTTTCATTACTTTTGAACTATAACCCACTACAACATTCCTAGCCCAATTTTACATTTCACAACCATTCCTACCTGACTCCTAACATTCGTACAACAATTTCGTAGTGTATACTAATAAGTGAGATTTAGAATTCACTTACCTTAAGCGTCCGTATTCGCATCCATTTCCTTGCCTCCTTTTGACCTGTTAGCCTTTCATGCTTCCATCCATCTCGACATGATCCCTATACTTTCATTTCAACGCATTCACATTTTTTAGCATATATGATTATACACATTAACGATCATATCAATTTCATATTTCACATTTGACCTTCATTAGTCGATTCTAACAAACATAAGGCATATTCCCACAATCATATCTTTTCAACTCATATAATTCATCACGTCATCGAATCATCACATATAACACATATTAATATAACACGTACCATATGACTTTCTATAACATTACAATTGTGACAAAAAGTCTAACCTTGCTACTTATGCATAGTTGACTTTTAGAAAGTCAACGGTTTATCATATGAACTTTCAACTTAACCTCATACATCCATGTCATCATAGTAGACCACACAAATGGCACGATATACATTGCATACTCATAATGCAATACGCATTCAACCACATGGTCACCTAGTTATATGCACACCACAAACATATTCAATTTCATCCATACTAGTAATTCTCATAATTCTACAACTAACACCATGACCCATGCTTAGCAACTCAACATCGTTCCAACTCCATCCCCTTCTAATGATCTCCTAGGCTTCACATTTAGCGTACTTTTACTTATCAATTTTGATTAAGCAATTATTCGAACATGTAATAAACATCATACCGCTCTAACATAGAGTATAAGTTCCTAATGCATATTTCTACCCAAATCATACCATCAACTACACCTTATCATGAAATCCTTCTACATTACATTTTTCAAGTTTAATTATCATCAAACATGTTGTTATCACATTCTACTAATATTCATTCATTGTTTAGCATATAAATTTACATTCATCAAACACTTGGTGTGCGTACACCATCTAATGCACAATGTACAACTAATTCATGCATAATCTTCCAAGTTCATAGCATTAATCATCAAATTCCTTAACTACAAAAAAATCATTCGTTTTATATTATCAAACATAGCTAAACACTACATTTCTTTCAATCAATCTATATTTACTCAAAACCGCAATTTCTTGAACATGGGTTTCCAAATGAAAGGCCCTAATTAAGATGCTTACATCAATATTAATGCTATATAGGAGCCCTAAGCATAATTTCAACCATCCCATCCTTCCAATTTATTCAATTAGGAGTAATTCATCAAAGCCCACCAAGAACTTCACCTAATGAGATTCAAGAGGAAATTTGGGTACTTACTTGATGCTTAGGAGATGATAAACACTTCCAAACCCATAGATTACCCATGCAAATTTTTGAATTCCTTCTCTTCTACTTCGATTCACATATGAACACACACACACACACTATGTGTGTGTCGACACATGCTCCTGCCCAAAAATGGGCTTTTCCATTTTCCCCATCTTTTAATTAATAGCCTTTCAACTTGACCTCTTTTAGCCCTTATAGTTTTGTTTCTTATTCTTATTTAGCCATAACATTTCATCCCTAGTCATTGAACTTATAAGTTAGCTAACTTAAGTAACTTACTTACCTCAAAGAATCTAATTAATTTACTTCATGTCATATCATATGGAAACATATAGCGTATATAAATATTCGAGTTTTGGGGCGATACAGCAAAGTACCGAACACCACTTCTTCTCAAGGGTCTCAACCGGTCTGCAACTTCGATCCGAACATAATAGCGTACGGCCAACTTCTTGCAAACCTATTTTTATGTTTCCACATCAAATACAAGCTCAACAACCGCTCATTCCTCTATCCCAAACGCCCCCTACACCTGACTCTGTACCGGGAACTCAACCTACACCACCTCCTCTACGTGAAAAAATGAAACCGTAAAAAGAAAACCGAGATCGAGAAGAAAAATAAATAAATACACATTTTATATTTTTAAATAATAAAAATAATAACAAAACTGGGTGCCACTGTCGAATAATCCCCACTCTTCCACGCCCCGTCCCACATTTCTTGTTTTTGCCACTACGCCCCGTTTCTGACGTGCGCTGATGTGCCGTTCACGTGCTGAATAACTCCCACTTTTCAAGCCACTCCACATTGTATAGTATTAGATTTAGCATGAAAAAAGGCAAAGAACTAAATCTATAAACTATTTATATATTTATATACTATTATTTTGCAACAAGTTTGTGCATATATGAGTTGTACATGTTGCTTTACTGGGTTTTTGTTCTAAACCAAATTGTTCAAAAATTTAAATTAAGTTGTAATGATGAATGATGTTTTTTTACACCATACATGTAAATCAATTTTTTTGTTATTTTGAAATATTTTGTTGAAAGTAGTTGTATACGCAATGGAATGGAGTATATTTCTTATATCGTAATCTATAACGAGTGTTGGTACTAACGGATACCTTCACAACAATATGAGTTCCACTTCAATTTCGTTCGAACAACATCGGTATTGATATTCATTTTTTATGGCTTTTGATCAACGTAAATTATATGTCAATGTTCTTTTGGGCATACTACGACTGATATTTTTGAGTTTTATCTTTCAGCTTCCATACCGAACGCCAGTAGTGTACCGCCAACGTAACGAACCGAACCGATATCGACCAAATTCTAGCCGCAACGAACGAAGAAGTTTCACTAATATATACTATTTAGTTATTTTATCACAAATTTATTTATATTATATATATATATATATATATAGATTGATTATAACTTTTTATATAATTTTACAATACAAAATTATCGTATTCATATAAATAAAGGTGGTGTTTTGGTTTTCAAGCCTCGTAAGAGTTGGAATGTGGGATTGGAGCGCATTTATTAGCACGCTTTAATCTAGGCGCAAACTCGTTTAACTTGACTCGCTAATCTCATATATCCACATTTTACGACCATTCTCTTTGTGCATATAATAATTTCCTTGCTTTATTTTAGAATTTGAAACGACTTTAACCTTCACCACCCTAGACTTGAGGAGAACCATGTATCTTTTTATTTTATTTTTCGAACGACAAATTTGCATTACTAGAGTTTGATCATGTTACCAGTGAAATCATTCACCAATTCAGGAGTAAACCTAATAAATATGGGAAAACCTCTCTTATAAGAATTGAATCTAGTTACTATTATTTTCAAATCTTTATCCCACATTAAATATGTCACTAGGCTATAAAACGTTGAAAAGGACCTAATGACATGTTAATGTCCTTTTATCTGACTTTTTAATGCTATTGTATTATTATAGTTTTACGTTTTATCCACACTTTACCCAACAGATTTTTATGTGTATTTTTAGATGCAAGTAAAAATCTTGATACTTCTGACTTATTATTTACTTTTTGAGACATTATTATTATTTAGATAGGTAACTTTTTAACTTCAGTGGTACGATTTCTTTGTCACTAACATGATGATTTTTTTGGAAGGGTCTTGAGTATGACTACTACATACAAATGTCATAAGATTTGTGTCATGTTGATAGATTTAGTGCCGTTTCTATTGTTCACATATGAGTTTTAGTTATCGTGTATTTTGTAAGAATTTTTATATATAAAAGCATAAAAATAAAATAAAACTCAAAGACCCTTAAAACATATCTAGTTAGTTATCATGTGACAAAAACATCTATCCTTCAATAACATTAAAACTGTCCCCAATAAAGACTATATGTTATAACCATCTCTTGTCTCACATTCCTCATTGCCACCTCAACCCCAAATCACCATCTCATCTCTCTTCATCTCAATCACTCAACCTATTTTATACTCATCCATCACCACTCACCCCATTTTCTATATTTAAAATGGATAAATAGAGAGAAATAAAAGAGTAAATTGTAATTTTGGTCCCTATGATAAGATCCAGATTGCAATATTTTACAAAAATGAAAAGTATTGTAAAAAACACTCTATGGTTTCTTAATCCTTACACTTTTAATCTAATCACTTAATTCCATCAATTTTTTCATTAATATAAAGGGTATTTAAGTCTTTTTGCTTAGTGGACATTTTTATTAAAATAAAATATACAATGCCTTTTTATTAAATTAAATAATATAAATAAATGAAAAATAAAAGAAGCATGTTAAGCCATAACCCCATTCTACAACCACCAGCCACCTTTGATGACTATGGTAAGTCACAGTTTTAAAAGTTGGATCATATGATTGCTTCTCCAAATGCCATATAGGATTTAAAGCACGCTGTCCAATTCCCATTTGGTCTATCATATATTTTTATCTTTGTCGGGATGTTTAACATTTTTGTTCATTCTTTTAATTATGGTTACTGATTCTCTATACATTGAAGTGGAATCAAGGCTCTTGGAGCAGAGTATTTAAAAGGAACTTTTGGATATTATTAAACTCGCTTGTGTCTGGAACTTTTGCAGATCTCCTTCAAGATCCAGATCTTCACCACCCTCTGTAAGCCAAACCAAAACTTTATAAATCCTCTCATTCCACTCTCTCACGTTCAGATATAGAAACAAAGTTCAAATGTGACAAACCGATTATGGCGACGATCATGTGGGACCTAATCATCCCCTTACAACCTATATCGCCCCGATTTTCCGTTATGTTAACCGGATTTCATTAACGGATTTAAAGAAGGGACGGTTTTATGTAGGTAGCAACAAGGGTTATGTGGTGGACGATGGGTCATTCTGGCTGGTGTGGTGGGGGTTGTTTGGAAGAGATAGAGTTAAGAGATATGGGTATTTAGAGTGAGAGTATGGAGTTGTTAATTGTAATTATGATTTTGAATTATTCTTTTTGGTTTAACTTTAATTTTAATTATTAATTTTTATTTTACATTTTTATTTAGTATTTAATAAAAGTATTAACGGTTGTTTGGTCTTTTTAAAATAAGTTAATACAAACTTTCTAACATTAATAAGTCATTAGATTGAAATTGCAATACTTAGAAACCACAATGTGTTTTTAGCAAAACTTTTCATTTTTGTAAACATTGTAATTTGGATCTTACTATAGGGATTAAAATCGCAATTTACTCGAAAGAAAATGATAAAAAGAGATAGATAAAGGAGAGAGGATGGGAATGAAAGAAAATGATATTTAACAATTCACCCCACCATTTTTTCGTTCTTGGCGTTTATGTAGGTGAATGACTCCTAAAAAATGGGATTCTCCAATGGTGAAGAACGGGGGTCGAACGCTTCCTTCACCTTAAAACATCCTTCAAAAACGTTATCGGGGAAGCTCCATCTCATGTGTATGTGTTAAAAAGATATGGTACAATCTTAATATCATTCAATTGTTATGTTGTGGTTCTCTTTGTTTATTGTGTATTCTTCATGGTGTGAAGTGTATTTTGTGGAGCTGCGGTTCTATTCTGTTATATTTGGAGGGCTTTGATGTAACATTCATCTACTGGCCTATATAAGCTTGAGATATGCCAGAAGCTTCTTAATCATTCATTTTTCTTGTTCAATTCAGTTCTTGTTACGCACACAATATCTTGTTAGGGTTTGTTTTGTTCATCTTGTTGTAACCTCTTGTTTGTTAAGAGAGGTTGATGAAAGTTGTTGTTGATGGTCAATAGTGTTTGATGATCTTGTCTGTAACTCTGTATACTGTAAGTCTCAGAGATCTTACTATTTGTGAGATCTCAGGTTCTGGGGGTAATCTCTTTGGGTTGGATAAATAAGATTTTGTCACGTTTTCTGTCGCTATTTCTGCGTGTTTGTGGTATATCTGTTCAGAATCGTCTTTTTCTACATGGTATCAGAGCCTCGGTTGGCTATTGTGGTCGATTCTGGAAGTATCCGTTGTTTTGTATAGTGTTGATCTACCTATTTGTTGTTTCTTTAAAGATATTATGTCATAGAACTTTTTGATCGTTTCTTGGGAGTGTGTGCAGGTATAGATCTGGTTAGATCTGAACATATCTAAAGTTTTTCGGATGATGTTGTGAAGATTAACCGGAGATCTGTTGTTTCTTCTTCAAAAGGACACTGTAGTTTGGGATCTGGATCTTTGGGAAACCCTAGTTAGGGTTCGGTGGTTGTTTAGTACACTGTGTTGGTCTTTGTAACCCTAAGGGTTCAGAGCAAACCAACCAGTTTCTTTGTTCTGTCTGCCCTGGTCTTCCAATCTGAGTTGGTAACCCAGAAGGTTACAAGTCACATCTGCTTGGAGAAGGCTTAACGGAGTAATAAGCAAAGTTGTGAGATCTTTCTATTCTCTATCCTTTTTTTAATATTCACTACATTGTTGTGTCCAGGCATTGCTGTTACCGGGGTAGTCAGACCGGCACTTGATCGAGTCTGTATGGTAGAAGTTTGGTACTTTGTGTTATTTGTTTGTTTGTGGTAGGTAGAAGTTGCATTTATCTTGTGTTATTTGTTTGAGTGTTGATTGTTGTTGTTTGCTCTGTATTATTTGTTTCTTGTTGATTTTTGTTGGTATGAGTGATACTGCTAGTTTTTCTGTGACACTTATTAGTAGGTTGGATATTGGAGATCTTTATATTTACATCTTAGTGATTCTAGTGCTTTAACAATTGTTAATGTCAAGTTAAAAGGAACTGAGAATTATGTTGTGAGGTCAAATACTATGAAACTAGCATTAGAAGCTAAGAATAAGTATGGGTTTATTGATGGTAAATGTGTAAAGCAAAAAGATAATGATGTGTTTGCTGGTCAATGGGATCGATGTAATTTTGTGGTTCTTACTTGGCTGTTAAATTCTGTTTCAGAAGAGTTATTTTTAGGGCAAGTCTTTTTTAAATTTGCTTCTGAGGTCTGAAATGAGTTGAAAGAGACGTATGACAAAGTTGATGGTTCAGTTGTGTATGATTTGTATAAAAAATAAATAGTATCACTCAAAATGGTAGTACTGTTGCTGAGTACTATAATAGATTAACCACAATGTGGAAACAATTTGATGCCATGCTACATTTACCCACATGTTCATGTGATGCAGCAAAAGATTACAATGATTTTTCCACCTTAATAAAACTAATGCAGTTTTTAATGGGATTAGATGATAAATATCAACCTGTTAGAACAACGTTGTTAACTAGGGAACCATTCCCTTCTGTTAAAGTTGCTTTTTCAATCATTTACAGGGAAGAGTCACATAGGTTGGCTAGTAGTGGGTCAAAGGGTCAACATGTTTCTTTTGTTCAAAGTCAAACCAGCCTTTGATCCTAAACGGAGAGTTTTTAAAAGTTCTAATTCAAGTTTAAAGTGTACTAATTGTCACATGTTAGGACACATTGTGGATAGGTGTTTTGAAATAATAGGTTATCCTCCAGGTTTTAAAAGAAGAATTGGTAATAAGGGTAATTTTGGTAATAACAATTTTAATAATGGAAGATCAAATGTGTCTTCTACTTCTTCTATGACGTTTACTTCTGAACATATTTCCAAACTGCTTAGTTTGGTGAATGAGAAAGAGAAAAATAGTTCAGAGTCTGCTGGATCCAATTCAAATATGGGGGGTAAGTCTATTAAAGTTAAGAACAATTCTGTGTTTAATAATGAGTATAGCAGTTATGTGAATTGTTCTAGTGTTGTCAGTTACGAATTTAGTTACAATTGGGTAATTGATTCGGGTGCTAACCAACATATGGTTATGAATGATAAGGACATGTATGACTGTGTAGATGTGTCTGAGTATGACTTGAAAGTTGCTCATCCAAACAAAACAAGTGCTAAAGTAACTAAAATAGGAAATATAAAACTGGCTACTAGGGTTATATTGTTTGATGTTTTCTATGTTCCTGATTATTCTGTTAACCTGATCTCAGTCATAAGCTAGCAAAAGATAATAAGTTGTCTGTGTTATTTGATGAAAATACTTGTTATATTCAGGTTTTGAGTTCAAGGAAAACCCTGGTGATTGGTAGACAACATAACGGATTAGTTCTTTGTTAATAGAAATGGTAATTGTGCGAATTTGTGTTTTAACAGTTTTAGTAATGTTAATTTGTGGCATAGTAGGTCGGGTCATCCCTCTAAACAAGTCCTAGCCATTTTAAAAGATAGTCTACACATTGGTTTGGTTGAAGATGTAACGTGTGAAGTGTGTCATCGGGCTAAGCAAGTTAGAATTCCTTTTCCTTTAGTGAACGTAGAACAAAGGGTATAGGTGAATTGGTTCATTTAGATGTTTGGGGTCCGTACAGAGTTGTAAGGTGAGATGGTTTTAAATATTTTTTAACGGCTGTTGATGACTATTCTAGGACGGTGTGGTGTTTATGTTAAAAAAAAGTGAAGTGTTTGAAAACATCGTTGGTTTTTATGAACTTTTACAAACACAATTTAAAACTAAAATAAAGTGTTTTAGAAGTGATAACGGAACGGAATTTGTTAATTCTCAAATGACTAGTTTTTGTAAATTCAAAGGAATTCTTCATCAAACCTCTTGTACTTATACACCACAGCAGAATGGTGTAGTCGAAAGGAACATCGACACTTGTTAAACATGGCTAGGTCATTGTTGTTTCAAGGGGGATTACCTTTACGTTTTTTGTCTGATTGTGTGTTGACTGCTGTTTATCTAATTAACAGGATTCCTTCATCTGTGCTGTTAGGTAAAAGTCCGTATGAGTTAGTTCATGGTTTTAGACCCTCTCTGAGTCACTTAAGGAATTTCGGGTGTTTGTGTTTTGGAACAGTCTTAAATGATTCAGATAAGTTTTCTTATAGGGCAAACAAATGTGTTTAATTGGTTATTCAAACTTAAAGAAAGGGTATAAGTTGTGGAGTTTGGATGCTAAAGTTGAAATCTATTCACGTGATGTCAATTTTTATGAAACAATATATTCGTTCAAGTCTAAAGTTGTTATTGAAGAAGAGTTTCTAAAAAATACTGAGTTGAATCAGTTAATTTTTTTTGACTGTTATGAAACATTAACTTCTCTTGATTCCAAAAGTGATAAAGATGTAAATCCCGATGATGAAGAGAGGGTTTTAGGATCTCATAAAGTTCTTAGTGATGATCAGCAGCCTGATCATTCTTCAACAGCTGCCACGTCTAGAGAAAATCTGAGATATGAACCTAGAGTTGTGAGTAGTAGTGATAAAGGTCATGGCAGGGTTGAGGACACTAACACTTTAAATGTTGAGACCAACCCATCTGAGGGAAACATATCCAATATTAGGAGGTCCTTTAGGAGTACTTCTGTTCCAAAACGTCTTCAGGATTTTGTTTTAAATGCAAATACAAAATATGATATAGATAAAGTGGTTAATTACACGTGTTTATCTGCTGAAACTATGTGTTTTATTAGTAGCTTAAATAAATCTGTTGAACCAAAGTCTTATTACGAGGCCTCTCAAGATCCTAAGTGGATTGAGGCTGTGAACTTAGAATGGAAGCTTTAGATAGGAACAATACGTGGGAACTGGTTGATTTACCTGCTGGTAGAAAACCAATAGGTAGTAAATGGGTTTATAAAGTTAAGTATAGGGCAAATGGAGAAATTGAGAGGTATAAGGCTAGGCTGGTTGCAAAAGGGTACAACCAGAGAGAAGGATTGGACTTTAGTGAGACGTTTTCACCAGTGGTGAAAATGGTTATGGTAAGGTGTGTTCTGTGTTTAGCTGTCACACCCCGACCCGCAGCGGAAAAGGTGATCGGGGCATGATTGGGTTATCATCAAAGCTCATGACATTTATTATAACGTTTCATATTCATTAATACAATTTTAAAGGGAATTATACAATCATTATTACATCATTTCCTAACATCAATCTAGGCTTCATTGTTTTCTTCTAAGGCATTTCCTATGTTTTCCTTGCTTCGTCCTGTTCACCTGTATCATGTGTAAAAATGGTTTTTTTTTTATCAACAAAAAGTTGGCGAGTGAATCCTATGAAAACATTTGAACAAGTTTATTTAATTGATTGTAAAATAAAGTGCACAACCACACATGAGTAAAAATAGATGTAAACTTATTCACCAATCAATTAATATTAAATAATGCACATATGAACAATAATGGATCGTTTTCAGGCACGCGTTGCTCAACTCGTCTCTCACGAGGAACTGATGGGCCTAATGAATGATTTGCATATACTTGACAATATTAAATACATAACCACAAACAATATAAACTAAATAATACACACACGAACAATAATGGATTTGTTTTGAGGCACGCGTTGCTCGACTCGTCTCCCACGAGGAACTGATGGGCCTAATGAATGAATTGCATATAAATTGACAATATAAAATACACAACTACAAACAATAAATACAATCTAAGTTTAGATCACAATATGGTATGGCACAAGCTTAAATAAACGAATTAATTTTTAATGACACATGACACACCCCAAAACGTGTAATTAAAAAGGGGAGTTGTAAGATTCACTCACATTGGGTGCGTTCGGTTGATAATGTTGAATGCACGCGAAGTTGGTTTTAACCACGAGTGAAATTAACCTAGATAATGGCATAGTGGTTCGGTAAGTAAACGGATTTATTAATCCATTTTAGTAGAATTGTTGGGTGTATTTTTGTGAGTTTAAGGCTATTTTCTAACCTTAAAAATGTTATTTTTAAGTATTTTTAATTGATTTTTAAATAAAATAAATAAATAAAAATAATAAAAAAATGTTGACTTTTTGACCGTTGACCGTTGACCATTGACCATTGACTTTGACTGTTGATCGGTTCGTATGTGTGTATGTATGCGCTGGGTGAGGCTCGAACCCGAGACCTCCCGTACGCGTGCACGCAGCTCTACCAACTGAGCTACGTGTCTAACCCGAAATATTTCTGTTTTTAATTATATTTATATATTAATTGAATTAAACAGAAAATCATTTATTTTTAAAAATGATTTTAATGCATCGAACCGGCGCGCTCCACAGGTCTCGAACCCGGGACCTGTGGGTTGAGTTAACACACAGTCCACCGCTGGACTGTGTGTCTAACTTGTTAAATTATCTGATTTTTATTATACTTATATACAAACTAAATATTTTCATTTCTGTCTTAAATAAAAAGTTGGATGATTGTCCGGACCAGTGCGGTAGTCCGGACTCGAACTCGTGACCTGTGTTTTAAACGCGCACACAGTCCACCACTGGACTGTGTGTCTATCTTGGTTATTATTCCGGTTTTTATTAAACTTAACATCTTACGCAGTGACTCCGGTTCGGTTAAAAAAAAGAACATTTTTATTAAGGCGAGTATGCGTGGGACATGTATCGAACTCGAGACGTTTGCGTGTTTTATTTGCACACAGTCCACCGCTGGACTGTGTGTCTAACCCGAGTTATATCTTGATTTAAATTAAACTTATAGACAACGGACACTTCGTCTTCTTCGTTAATCTTAACCAGAATCGGAAGTCCGACTGGTTCGAAGTTTTAATCAAGTTCGTTAGTGTCTGGTGGTTAATTACATGTGAGATTAATAAAAAGAATGAAAGATTAAGTGTTGGATATACCGAGCTGGACTCCTCTGTTTCGCCGGCGAAACTCCGGTGACAGAAGCTTATTCCAGCGACGTGTGTCTTGCGGCAGAGAGTCTTCAGCGAGCTTGAGATGGATGTGAGTGGCTTCGGTATAAGTTCTGGGTGTTCAGTAAGGCTCAGAAGTGAAGGGCTCGGTTTTCCGGCGAGATGCAGAACTTTTCCGGCGAGTGGAAATACGTCGGGTAAAGGTGTGATTGTGAGCGAAAAAGTTTGAGGAGGTATTTATAGGGCGGGACATCGATGAATTTGGTCCGATTTCCGTCTTGATTCGTCGGTCATTACGTTTTCCGGCGGTTATAACTTGTGTTGCGGGTTCAGTCGTCGGTTATAACCGATGTAGGTTTAATGTTTACGTTAAGACTTGAAGAAACCGTCCAATCTCGCGAGATCGACGGGATTTCCGACGACTGAAATTGGGCGCGTCGTTATTTGAATTCGAGATTTATTTTATGTATTAATTGTTTCCAATATTACACAAGAAACATGAGTGGCGCAGTGGTTGGATGGTTAAGTGTTAAGTCATTTGCTGACTCGCTGGCTGACCCGGGTTTGAAACCCGGCAGCAGCATTTTATTTTTATTTTCTTATTTTCAATACTTTTTCAAATATAAATTATATTTTCCAATATACTTATTAATTATGTATCGTTTAAAATTAATTTGGGCATTAAATACGTAACGAAATTTTTAACTGATTGTTCGGTTAATAAACGGAGCGGGTTTGGTAAATTCGGTTTTTGACGGATGTTACAGTATCCCCTACTTTTTAGAAATTTCGTCCGAAATTTAAGTAGTGATATATTTGACTAAAAATGATGGTGTTTAGTTTGACAGTTACATGCTTAGAAAAAGAGTAAGAGTTTAAGTTTTTGTTTGAGGCGGTAACGTCCCTTGTAAGGGTTAAGTACCCTGTTACAGGAATCGCTTTTTGTTGCCTACGGTAAAAATATTGATAAGCAGAATTGATTCGCTAACTATGATATCATGCGTAAGAGTTTTGATATGTTTGGAAGGATATGGATATATCCTAAAGCAAAACTTCTAATACTACAACCTACATGGAACTTCTCATAACCGTCTAACAATACCTCTGATCCTTTGACAAGAATACTTATATATAGGAAGTACCAGCGGCGTATCCACCATATTCTTGTCAAATTTTCGTTGGTTTTATCCGCAAGTTATGATTAGTTACCAAGAAATTACTAAATCCTACATAGAACTTCTCATAACCGCCTGACAATGCCTCTGATCCTTTGACAAGAATACTTATATATAGGAAGTAGGTGTATCCACCATATTCTTGTCAAATTTTCATTGGTTTTATTAGTAAGTTATGATTGGTATGATGTAACTCTAGAACATAAATAACACAACAACCAATATTTGAATCCACATTCTGATAGCATATATGTTTGAATGGTGACAGTTCCTCTCTCGTTTGTTATAATGGAGAGGTTAGTTTATGTAGAAATGGAACACAATCCAATTTCTTTAAATGGCGAGATGATATAAATGTAACACAAATTTCAACCAAGACAATACTAAATCCTACATGGAACTTCTCATAACCGCTTGATAATGCCTCTGATCCTTTGGCAAGAATATTTATATATAGGAAGTACCAGCGGCGTATCCACCATATTCTTGTCAAATTTTCGTTGGTTTTATCCGCAAGTTATGATTAGTTACCAAGAAATTACTAAATCCTACATAGAACTTCTCATAACCGCCTGACAATGCCTCTGATCCTTTGACAAGAATACTTATATATAGGAAGTACCAGCGGCGTATCCACCATATTCTCGTCAAATTTTCATTGGTTTTATCAGTGAATTATGATTAGTCCTATGTGACTATAAAACATAAACAACACAACAACCACAGCTTGAGTCTAAATTCTGAAAGTATACATGTTTGAATGATGACAATACCTCTCTCGTTTGTTAGGTTGGAGAGGTTAGTCATTGTGGAAGTGAGACATAGCTCAACTTCTATAAATGATGAAATTGATTACACTGAAATGTATGATGAACAAACTTCAGCCAAAACATACTAATCCTACATGGAACCTCTCATAACCGCCTGATAATGCCGCCGATCCTTTGACAAGAATACTTATATATAGGAAGTACCAGCGGCGTATCCACCATATTCTTGTCAAATTTTCATTGACTTTATCCACAAGTTATGATTAGTTCTATGTGACTCTACAACAACCACAACAACCACAACAACCACAAGATACTGATAATGAAAATGTCTGTGCGATCAAGGCTCAATCAAACGGAGCCGATCGTATTGCATGTACTGAAAATGAAAAATGTCTGTGCGATCAAGGCTCAATCAAACGGAGCCGATCGTATTGCATGTACTGAAAATAATAAACCATAATCACTCAAACAGTTTATACATGGAACCTCTCATAACCGCCTGATAATGCCTCCGATCCTTTGACAAGAATACTTATATATAGGAAGTACCAGCGGCGTATCCACCATATTCTCATCAAATTTTCATTGACTTTATCCGCAAGTTATGATTAGTTCTATGTGACTCTACAACAAACACAACAACCACAAGATACTGATAATGAAAAATGTCTGTGCGATCACGGCTCAATCAAACGGAGCCGATCGTATTGCATGTACTGAAAATGAAAAATGTCTGTGCGATCAAGGCTCAATCAAACGGAGCCGATCGTATTGCATGTACTGAAAATAATAAACAATAATCACTCAAACAGTTTATACATGGAACCTCTCATAACCGCCTGATAATGCCTCCGATCCTTTGACAAGAATACTTATATATAGGAAGTACCAGCGGCGTATCCACCATATTCTCGTAAAATTTTCATTGACTTTATCCGCAAGTTATGATTAGTTCTATGTGACTCTACAACAAACACAACAACCACAAGATACTGATAATGAAAAATGTCTGTGCGATCAAGGCTCAATCAAACAGAGCCGATCGTATTGCATGTACTGAAAATGAAAAATGTCTGTGCGATCAAGGCTCAATCAAATAGAGCCGATCGTATTGCATGTACTGAAAATAAATAAACAATAATCACTCAAACAGTTTATACATGGAACCTCTCATAACCGCCAGATAATGCCTCCGATCCTTTGGCAAGAATACTTATATATAGGAAGTACCAGCGGCGTATCCACCATATTCTTGTCAAATTCTCATTGGCTTTATCCTTAAGTTATGATTGGTTCTATGTAATTCTAAAACATAAAGAAAAACATAAAACTAAACTATTGGAGTTGAATCTTGATTTCCGGTGAAGAGGACTAGTTGGGTGGTTTCGTTTGGGCCGTCATTATCTTCAACAGGGTTGGCGTTGATGCTGAAAACTCTTCCTCTTGCTGATGGCCTAGTGATTGGGTTTTCTTGATTTACTTGGTTAACTGGGTTTGATTGAGCTTGAGCGTTTATGATGTTAACCAATCGAGGGCACGTGTTTCTAAAGTGGGTAGGGTCGCCACAATTGAAACAAGCTCGAACATATGGGAATATGGGGTATTGAGGTTGATGATAGGTTTGGATCATGTCTTGAGTAGGGGGAGAGATTTGGTTTTGAGAGGTGCGGCAAACCTTGCTCAAATGACCATAGCGTCCACAATTCGCACATAGTCGACAAGGTAAGGTAGATGGATGGTGATAAAAACAGGTGTTACATCGAGGGTGAGGTCCAAGGTATGGTTTCTTATTTGGGTAAGTTGAGTTGGGTGCTACTTGAGTGATTGGGATAGCTTGGATGGGTATGGCTTGTGAAATTGGTTGATTACGTTGGGTGACAGCGAAAAGTTGCCCATCTCATTTTCTCTTAAAAATGGGTTGAGAAGGGGATTCGGTTTGGGTGGAGTTTGAAGTTTCAGTTGATGCTTTATCCTTCTTCTTCTCCTCCTTGAAGTCTTTATTCTGGATGCGGTTCTCGGTGAGTTCTGTAGCTAACTCCATTGCGGCTTCCAAGGTTACAGGTGTGGTACTTATTACAGAGTCTTGAATTTTTGACGGAAGACCTCGAATGTAGTGCTCGATCAAACGGTAGAGGGGAGTGAACAAGTTGGGAACCATTTGATTTAACTCAAGGAATCTTTTGTTGTATGTGGTGTGGTCGCCTTCTTTTTGCTTCAACGAATAGAACTCATCTTCTAATTTCTTGATTTCGCTCCTTGGGCAAAACCGTCTGGTCATGATTTCCTTCAATTCATCCCAAGTTAAAGTCATAGCATCTTCAACACCTCGTTTGGCCTTCTCTGTATTCCACCAAGTAAGTGCTATTCCAATTAAACGACCGGTAGCATATCGCACTTTGCGATCATCGGGGCAATCGCAATTTAGAAAAGTGTTCTCCATTTCTTCAAACCAATGGAGGAGAGCGGTGACACCTTCAGTCCCTTCGTATTTTGGAGGGTCGCATGATTTGAAATGCTTGTAAGTGCATTTAGTGGTATTTGGGGGAGGGTTGATAACGTGTTGATCTTCTTGATTGACAGGATTCGCGGTAAGTGCTTGTTGGACTTGGATTACAATGTTGGGTATTACGGCAGCCATTTGTTGAGCGATTAGGGCAGCCATGCGCTCGCGGGCTTTTCCTGCTCTCATCTTCCTACGGGCGAGGCTAGAAGACATCTACAAGGAATACGCATTATGAGTATGAGTTGAATGTTTTTGGGATCATGGGTCGTATTTAGGAATGAACATTCATAAAATAATTATAGAAAAATAAATCTACTACATCCATAGGATGTCTTGGGCTTTGCTCGTCATTAGGCCGTGCATGCCGCCATACTTCACATTCGTAATCATGTGGGCCCCCATGAATACCGGGTTTTTCATATGGTTCGCATGTGTTAGCCTGGTTACGTACACTAAAACCCGGAGAAAATCGAGAAAAACGTATGATATTCGGAATGTGTCCAGGTGTAGACACGGTGACACCTCAAAGTGGGGTTAGTTCGAACGACGTTTGGTGTGGCATGCTTTGGCCTAATAGGTCCTTCGTACTCTCATCGTTAGTCCCTAGGTAGGCAAACTGGTCCGTTATATTGGATTTATACGAATGCCAACCTAGACAGGACGTTCCGACTACCGGTACTTGTACCCTTCCAGTTACTACATGCCCGTCGCAGAACTTACTTTGATGAGATTTGAAAATTGCAACAAAATCTTTGAATAACAAAAGTATGAAGATGATTTGAATATATGAACATTGAAATATGTATGATGAATGTGTATGTAAGTATGTATGTTTGACTGTAAGTATAAACAAATATGAAACAAATAAATATCATAAGTTTGTATGTAACCACCTAAACAATTAAAATTTAGGCAAACTATAGTATAGGCTCTAAGGGTCTAATAACCTATCCTATATCCCTATAGTCATGGCTCTGATACCAATCTGTCACACCCCGACCCGCAGCGGAAAAGGTGATCGGGGCATGATTGAGTTATCATCAAAGCTCATGACTTTTATTATAACGTTTCATATTCATTAATACAATTTTAAAGGGAATTATACAATCATTATTACATCATGTCCTAACATCAATCTAGGCTTCATTGTTTTCTTCTAAGGCATTTCCTATGTTTTCCTTGCTTCATCCTGTTCACCTGTATCATGTGTAAAAATGGTTTTTTTTTGGATCAACAAAAAGTTGGCGAGTGAATCCTATGAAAACATTTGAACAAGTTTATTTAATTGATTGTAAAATAAAGTGCACAACCACACATGAGTAAAAATAGATGTAAACTTATTCACCAATCAATTAATATTAAATAATGCACATATGAACAATAATGGATCGTTTTCAGGCACGCGTTGCTCAACTCGTCTCTCACGAGGAACTGATGGGCCTAATGAATGATTTGCATATACTTGACAATATTAAATACATAACCACAAACAATATAAACTAAATAATACACACAGGAACAATAATGGATTTGTTTTGAGGCACGCGTTGCTCGACTCGTCTCCCACGAGGAACTGATGGGCCTAATGAATGAATTGCATATAAATTGACAATATAAAATACACAACTACAAACAATAAATACAATCTAAGTTTAGATCACAATATGGTATGGCACAAGCTTAAATAAACGAATTAATTTTTAATGACACATGACACACCCCAAAACGTGTAATTAAAAAGGGGAGTTGTAAGATTCACTCACATTGGGTGCGTTCGGTTGATAATGTTGAATGCACGCGAAGTTGGTTTTAACCACGAGTGAAATTAACCTAGATAATGGCATAGTGGTTCGGTAAATAAACGGATTTTATTAATCCATTTTAGTAGAATTGTTGGGTGTATTTTTGTGAGTTTAAGGCTATTTTCTAACCTTAAAAATGTTATTTTTAAGTATTTTTAATTGATTTTTAAATAAAATAAATAAATAAAAATAATAAAAAAATGTTGACTTTTTGACCGTTGACCGTTGACCATTGACCATTGACTTTGACTGTTGACCGGTTCGTATGTGTGTATGTATGCGTTGGGTGAGGCTCGAACCCGAGACCTCCCGTACGCGTGCACGCAGCTCTACCAACTGAGCTACGTGTCTAACCCGAAATATTTCTGTTTTTAATTATATTTATATATTAATTGAATTAAACAGAAAATCATTTATTTTTAAAAATGATTTTAATGCATCGAACCGGCGCGCTCCACAGGTCTCGAACCCGGGACCTGTGGGTTGAGTTAACACACAGTCCACCGCTGGACTGTGTGTCTAACTTGTTAAATTATCTGATTTTTATTATACTTATATACAAACTAAATATTTTCATTTCTGTCTTAAATAAAAAGTTGGATGATTGTCCGGACCGGTGCGGTAGTCCGGACTTGAACTCGTGACCTGTGTTTTAAACGCGCACACAGTCCACCACTGGACTGTGTGTCTATCTTGGTTATTATTACGGTTTTTATTAAACTTAACATCTTACGCAGTGACTCCGGTTCGGTTAAAAAAAAGAACATTTTTATTAAGGCGAGTATGCGTGGGACATGTATCGAACTCGAGACGTTTGCATGTTTTATTTGCACACAGTCCACCGCTGGACTGTGTGTCTAACCCGAGTTATATCTTGATTTAAATTAAACTTATAGACAACGGACACTTCGTCTTCTTCGTTAATCTTAACCAGAATCGGAAGTCCGACTGGTTCGAAGTTTTAATCAAGTTCGTTAGTGTCTGGTGGTTAATTACATGTGAGATTAAAAAAAAAGAATGAAAGATTAAGTCTTGGATATACCGAACTGGACTCCTCTGTTTCGCCGGCGAAACTCCGGTGACAGAAGCTTATTCCGGCGACGTGTGTCTTGCGGCAGAGAGTCTTCAGCGAGCTTGAGATGGATGTGAGTGGCTTCGGTATAAGTTCTGGGTGTTCAGTAAGGCTCAGAAGTGAAGGGCTCGGTTTTCCGCCGAGTTGCAGAACTTTTCCGGCGAGTGGAAATACTTCGGGTAAAGGTGTGATTGTGAGCGAAAAAGCTAGCAGAGGTTTGAGGAGGTATTTATAGGGCGGGACATCGATGAATTTGGTCCGATTTCCGTCTTGATTCGTCGGTCATTACGTTTTCCGTCGGTTATAACTTGTGTTGCGGGTTCAGTCGTCGGTTATAACCGATGTAGGTTTAATGTTTACGTTAAGACTTGAAGAAACCGTCCAATCTCGCGAGATCGCTGGAATTTCCGACGACTGAAATTGGGTGCGTCGTTATTTGAATTCGAGATTTATTTTATGTATTAATTGTTTCCAATATTACACAAGAAACATGAGTGGCGCAGTGGTTGGATGGTTAAGTGTTAAGTCATTTGCTGACTCGCTGGCTGACTCGGGTTCGAAACCCGGCAGCAGCATTTTATTTTTATTTTCTTATTTTCAATACTTTTTCAAATATAAATAATATTTTCCAATATACTTATTAGTTATGTATCGTTTAAAATTAATTTGGGCATTAAATACGCAACGAAATTTTTTACTGATTGTTCGGTTAATAAACGGAGCGGGTTTGGTAAATCCGGTTTTTGACGGATGTTACATTAGCTGTTCAAAATGACTGGTCCTTATTTCAGTTGGATGGCAACAATGCATTTCTATATGGTTCTATCTCTGAGGATGTGTACATGACACTTCCTGAGGGGTTTTATCCAAAAAATGAGACCAAAGTTTGCAAATTGGTTAAGTCTTTATATGGCTTAAAACAGGCACCTAGAAAATGGAATGAAAAATTAACGACAGTATTACTTGATGTTGGTTTTGTTCAAAGTGCGTGTGATCATTCGTTATTTACTTTGTCAAAACAATCAGTTTTTATTGTTCTGTTAGTTTATGTTGATGATATTGTCATTACTGGGAATGACAATGATGAAATAAAAAAGCTTAAAAGTTTGCTTAGTAATACGTTTCAAATTAAAGATTGGGTTTACTTAAATACTTCTTGGGATTAGAAGTATTATATGATAATTCTGAAATTTGTTTAAACCAAAGGAAATATTGTTTGGAGGTGTTAAATGAGTTTGGGTGTCTTGCATGTAAACCGGTTAACACACCCACAGAGGTTAGTTATGTGGTAAATGCAAAAACAAGTGTGAATGATGAAAAAGTAGTTGATGTTACTGGTTTTCAAAAACTAATTGGTAAATTAATTTACCTATCTTTAACTCGTCCAGACATTAGCTATGCTGTGCAGTACTTGAGTCAGTTTTTGCACAGTCCCTTAAATTCACATCTTAAAGTTGCATTAAGACTGCTTCGGTATTTAAAGTTAAGTCCTGGTACAGGGTTATCATTTAAAAAGGGTGTTAATTATGAGTTAACATGTTACTCAGATTCTGACTGGGCTAAATGTCCGGTAACTCAAAAGTCTGTTACAGGTTATTATGTTGTTTTGGGAGGAAATTTAGTTTCTTGGAATAGTAAGAAACAAAGTACGGTTGCAAGGTCAACTGGAGAAGCTGAATACAGAGCGATGTGTTCAGCTTCATGTGAGTTGGTTTGGATTGTAAATTTGCTAAGTGAGTTAAAGCTAAGTTGTTCTTACCCATAAAATTGTTTTGTGACAGTAGTGATGCTATTGCTATAGCAGCTAATCCTGTATTTCATGAGAGAACGAAACATTTTGAAATTGATTTATATTTTTTGTGAGAAAAAATTTCAACTGGTTTTATTTGTACTGAAAAGATTGATTTTGAAGATCAATTTGCAGATTTGTTTACAAAAGGTTTAAGTGTTAGTCAGCATGAAAAGTTTTGCAAAAAACTGGGGTTAGTACATGTGTTTAAAACAATTGAATGAAGGGGGATGTTAAAAAGATATGGTACAATCTTTATATCATCCAATTGTTATGTTGTGGTTCTCTTTGTTTATTGTGTATTCTTCAGGGTGTGAAGTGTATTTTGTGGAGCTGCGGTTCTATTTTGTTATATTTGGAGGGCTTTGATGATCTACTGGCCTATATAAGCTTGAGATATGCCAGAAGCTTCTTAATCATTTATTTATCTTGTTCAGATCAGTTCTTGTTACACACACAGTATCTTGATAGGGTTTGTTGTGTTCATCTTGTTGTAACCTCTTGTTTGTTAAGAGAGGTTGATGAAAGTTGTTGTTGATGGTCAATAGTGTTTGATCATCTTGTCTATAACTCTGTATACTGTAAGTCTTAGAGATTTTACTATTTATGAGATCTCAGGTTCTGAGGGGTAATCTTTTTGGTTGGATAAATAAGATTTTATCATGTTTTCTGTCGCTATTTCTGCGTTTTTGTGGTATATCTGTTCATAATCGTCTTTTTCTACGATATGTGTATAGTCTAAATAGAGGTGATTTTGAAAGCCTGTGTTTCTTTCTAGAAGTTAGAACTTTGTTACTTGTTAGCTCCCTTTTAGTTGCATCTCCTTTTTGTCCATCTCTTTTCCTTTGACTATTGAATTTATCCAAAAAAATCTTCCCTTTTAAGTTTTTTCAATCATGAAGAAGGTACCATCGAGTCCCAATAAAACTTTGTGGATGTGACGATGGATCCCTAAATTATAGATGAGTTTCTTAAATCTCTTGCCAAATTATAGATGAGTTTCTTAAATCTTTTGCCGTTCAAAATGAATAATTCTTAAATCTTTTTTATTTCTATATATGTCATACACGTACATGTATGTGTGAAATTTAGTTTTATAAAATTTGTTTTGTCCGCAAAATATGAAGGTTTTTGCAAACAATTGTTAAAAGGGCATACGTTTGTTCATCATATTTGTGTTAGAATGTGATATCTTGTAAGATATTATCATGATTTTCTAACATTTTTTATAATAAAAAAAAACCCATGATATGTAGTGGGTTTGAGAAAAACTAGGTGATTTATAATGAAAGTGTATTGTACAATTATGATTAATGTACGTGCGTTCGTTGTGAAAATATAACATGCGTGATTAATTTTATAACATGCGTGATTAGGTTTTTTACCCCATGTGTGATTTCTGCTATTGTACATGCGTGATTATGTTCATGCGTGATTATGATTTTCAACATTCGTGATTAGGGTTTTTGAGTTAATAACATGCGTAATTTCATCTCGTACACATCGCACGTTAAGAAATATTATACGTTAACTAACCCTGTGATTTATATAATCATTAAAATTACTAGGTACAATCAAGTGTACTACACGTTGGTGTGTTGCTCAATCTAAACTTTAAACTATAAATCACGCAAACCAAAGAAATCCCTATTTAATGGTTTGAACCCACACCTGAAAAATTGAATGGAGGGTAGTACAGTACTTGGTTAAATTTAAAGTTGGTGGATCATGCGAGTACAATAGTTATTAATAATCTTGAGCTTTCATTGATTGATTATCCTTTCATAGAATGAGGTGTGGAAAATGATTCATGGATTGTCTCCATGATAATTTTCTAAAATCGAAATTCACTAAACCATTCACACATGTGTTAACATAGTAAGAACACAAATTCTTTGTAACTAAAATTGGCAGAACAATCCATACACACACACACACACATAATATATATATATATATATATAATATATATATCAACCTTATTAATTGAACTTGTTGTATTGTAAATATGAAAATCTTTTTTATTCTTCCGCTATTAATGATAAGTATTTTAGAAAAATTCTAAGACCGTTTTGAAGATTTTTTTTTAAATTAAACATTTTTTAGATAGCGTATGGTTAGGATGTCACTAATCATGTTAGTAGTTAGTATCACTAAATTAGTATCAAAATAAATGGTAAAAAATATGCCGGTGTTATATCAACCAATCATTTCATTGAGACCATTTTTATTTTCCCTCATTGCTAAATCTTTAAGGCCATGGACAATCAAACACTAGCAAGCTTACTCTTTTACATTAGAAACCTCTAGTGACTATTATCAATATAATAAAAGCAATAAATCAATAAATAATAACTATAATCAAGTTTCAATATTTTTTAGTACAATTACTCTTATTTTTAACAACTATAAAAACCACTTGAGTTCCAGTATTGTATATTTATTGTGAATATATTCATAATTATCTAATTTGAATGACCTAAATTGAACTATTATAACGTTGTTATTATTTAGTGAATTCTATCATAAACTACCGTTAGTCGACGCTACCATAAACTACCATTAGCCAAAGCTATCGTAAGCTACCATTAGCTCGAGCTATCGCAACATAATTTGTTGGGGGATATTTAGAAACCGGATCATCAGAGAGGCATGTAGTCATTTTCAGATCAAATTATTTCGGTGGTTCTACAGAATAATTCAATCGGATACAACTCTGATTTTTGGAGAATGAACAATAGTATGCGTTTTTGTGTGTGATTCGTATGAACCAGATCTTGACGAAAAAAAAAACACACAACGAATTTTTAGAGATAACTGCTACTTGACAGTTATTGGCAGTTGGATTTAAGATTTTGAATTTAATTAAATTGCCGCCTTAATTTTTAACTATAAAATTGTGACGAATTTTATAAAAGTAATTTTCTAAGGCATTTTCCATAAAGCAATTTAACTAAAATTGCTTCATAGCCAGCGGCTGCCGCTCCTTGGACCCCACTAGGGGCTGCCGCCCTTAGACCCTGCTCCTAGGGGTGCTGCCCCCGAACCCCCGCCAAGGGGGCGTTGCCCCCTTGGAACCCCTTTTCAGGGCTCAACCCGAATACTTGGAATTACAACTACCCGAACAAGCGTGCCTCCCGCATCTCCTAACTTGTTCGATGTGTATCATATTCCCTTTGATCACCAAGTTAATATCAATTACACTAAAATATCTAACATAATTTAACACATACCCTCATCGTTGGTCAAGACTAATATTAGTCCTAATACTACTAACACATACTCGTACCGTTAGTCATCGTTAATGTTAATCCATCCCATGACAATATGACAAAAGCCAAAACTCTCTTCTAATTATTATAATGGTTATTGTCAAAGTCTATTGATTAGGTGACTGGTCACTCCCTCCCTCTCTATAGTCCCACACCCAAAATGAGCTTGCTTTAATGCATGCATGTATTTAAGATTCCATTTATACGAACCTCACATCTTTCATTAAAAAGAAGGCACCATGACTTGTACAATTTATTGATAAAACTCCAAACTAGATCCTCAATATTCGTATTCCTTGGATGGTGCGGTATAAAGCCTATAGAGATTTTGTAATGATAAATTATCGTTATGTAGGATGCATATTACATAGAAAGCTTTAAAGTTTATCCCTTTAACTTACATTAATGGTTTAAAATCCCTATTATGATTACCTAATTATTTATTATTTTAATCTATATACCTTCTTTATTTAAAACATGATTAAAAAATATAACAAACATAATTATAATAAAATTAATAAAAAATACAACCTACTGAAGAAACACCGGTTGAACATAGAGATATCCGGGGATATATTAGTTAGTGGCGGATTAGACAACTTTCATAGGGGTAATGTTTTAAAAGAAAGGGGTAACGAAATCGAAAAAAACGTCAAATTTTTTCAAAATTTCACTACCGCCGGAGCGCCAAGGGGTAGCGGAGGCTACCCCTTATTATGATGTACATTCGCCCCTGATATTGGTTACAACCTAGAGATTTCTGCATAAAAGGTTGCCTCTTCGCTCGCTCTTCTGGGTGATATCACTCGAACTGATCTGCAAAACTAGCAGCACCGTTAGTCTCGTCACGGGAAAAGGGAGAGTTTTCTCCGTGACCACACTCCGGCGTGAGAATAAGTATTGTTTGATTGCAAGTAATAAGCAAGTAAGCTCAAGTAGCAAGCAATAAGTTTGTTCGTATATTTCTGAATATGATTGTTGATCCTTTACCTTGTGGTTCGATACTCATTTAATAGCCGAGAATGAGTGGGCTTAGGAGATGGTCGTTTGGGCCTTGGGCCCGACCCAGACGACCAGGGATATCCGTTCTATCCCTCTGCATTGATCATTAAATGTTCCCTGCAATTCTTTATTCCTTCAAATTGTCTATTGAAATTATCTGCAATTCTTCTTGAGTTCTTGTTTTCTAGTTTTTAAATCCTCTTCAAAACTTCTTTTCTTTGATCTTCATGACGACCAGGGGTCCAGAGACTGCTTCTACTACAGAGGCTTCGACCTCTTTACCGGCGGTCAAGTGGAGCCAGTCTAGTTTTGACCGCATTGTTTCCGGCTACCGGTTCTCCAAGGACTAGGATGCCCGGTTTCTAGCGGAGGGTGATACAGCTGCCGATACTTCGGCCGGCTATATCATCTTATTTTTTAATTTTTCTCTGATAGTAACTTCCGGTTACCGGCGACAAATTTTTTTCTTGTAATTTTGAATTTTTACACTTCCACATCTCCCAGTTGAATCCGCCGGGGATGGTGAGGATAAAGCATTTTGAGTTTTTGTGCCGGGCGACGGAGTCTGTCCCAACCGTCGACCGGTTTCGCATTTTTTACCAACTCCATTGTTCCATAGTGTTTTATTCTTTCCAGCACCGTGTGCAGGTAAAAAAAATTTTGTTCTCCCCTCCCAAGTCCTACCACGATTGGAAGGCAAAAATTTTTTATGTGAAGACTGGTGTCAATCCCCTCCGGATGCACTTTCGGGGGTGGAGGAGATTCCGGCGGAGACCGTCCCTATACCAGTGGTGGATTCCTGGTATAAAGATTTAAAAGAGATCCCGGCGATGCAACTGCCGGAGAGGGTATTGGTGGCAGTCGGGATGAGTTTGGTGTGGAAGCCCTAACCGCCGACAGAGGCCGGTTTATATGCAGGGGGATAGGAGTAAGTATTCTTGCTTTGCTGTTGTATATCTTGATTTTTCCTTGTGCATAGACTGAACATGTGTTTTTCTTTTGTAGGGGCGCCACTATTTTTGGCGGCCTTCGAGAGGAATGTGGCCCTTGGCCCGGAGGAACCCACTTGGTATACACAAATCCTGGAGAATTCTGAACTCCCCAGGAGTGCGGATCTGTTGGCCCCCCTGAGTCTGGTAAGACTTCATATTACTTGAGTTTTGTTATCTTTGTAGATTACTCATTTTTTGTTGCGTCGTTGTGCACGCGCTTTGAAAGACTTGGGCATTCGCCCTGAATCTAAGAAAAAGAGCCGCGCGGGGCCCCAGCGCGGCGGATGGGAATGAGGTGCCTCAACCCAGGGTGGACCCTCCCAAAGGTAAGCGCATTGTGTCTGATCATTGGAAAGCTTATGTAGTAGTATCTGACTCGTGGGAGGGTCTTGCGCCTGTAGGGGTGAAGAAGCCCGTGGTGAAGCCGATGGAGACCCCGGTCGTTAATCCGGACGACCCGGTGGAGGTCGAATCCAGCCCGGAGCCTCTCAAATGGAAGAGGCGTCCGAAGGGTGACATCTCCGCGCAACCCTCCAAAACGGTTGCGCGGAAGGTGATAGGGAAGAAAGGGAGTGTGGAGACGCTCACCGCCAAGATCTCCCTAGGTAACCTTATAACTTGTGTTAATTGCATCACTTTTTTTGTATAAAGTTTGTCTAACTGTTTGTCATCCCGTAGGGGGATATGAGCCGGTTTTTTAGACTCGCGCGTTGTGGTATTTCTCGAGCTTGTACATCGTAGACAATAAGATAATAACTTGCTAATTTACATGTAGCACCGTCGTAGCTGCTAGCGCATTCCATGTCCTAGGGATGTTTGTTCCGTCCTTGTGTTTAATGGTGATGTGCAATTTCCTAGGACTTCATGGATAATGTAAGGACCTTCCCACTTAGGTGCGAGTTTTCCAGGACTTTTAGCGTTAGACGCTTCATTGTTGCGTAGAACAAAGTCACAGGGTAGAAAGGTACATATGCGGACTCGCGCGTTGTAGTATTTCTCGAGCTTGGACTTGTATTTTGCATCGTTTATAGCGGCGTTTTCACGCCTTTCTTCTAGCAGGTCCAAGTCGAGTCTGCGCTCGTATTCGTTGTTTTGGATTTGCGCAGCTAGCATGCGTGGTGATGGGAGGCCTATCTCTGCAGGAATCACTGCCTCCGTTCCATACACTAGGCTGAAAGGCGTTTCGCCTGTGCTGGTTTTTGGCATGGTTTGATGAGCCCAAAGGATGCTTGGCAGCTCAGCTACCCAGCCTCTTCGTGCCGTACCCAATCTCGTCTTGATCCCTTCGACGATGCTCTTGTTTATACTCTCCACTTAGCCATTCCATTGGGGATGCGCGACCAAGTGAAGACATGCTCGATATGCATTTCCTTTATCCATTGTTGTAGTTCTGCAGCTGCGAAGTTAGGGCCGTTGTCACTCATTATGCGCAGGGGTAAACCAAAGCGGCATATGATGTGCTCCCAAATGAATTTCCGAACTACAGTTGCTGTGGTGGATGCAAGGTGTTTTTCCTCTACCCATTTGGTGAAGTAGTCGACTGCGACGATTATGAACTGCACCCGACTGGAGCGTCTGGGAAAGGTACCACCAATCGATTGCCCATTGCTGGAAAGGTCATGCTGTTGTCAAGGGGTTTAGAGGATTCTTGGGGCGCAACGTCTTCAGGGCATGGCGCTGGCATGATGCTCACTTCCGCAGTGTTTCGACCGCATCTAGGTGCATGCCAGGCCAATAGTAACCGACGTTCATGATCTTTTCAATAACCATGCGTGGACCGGCGTGAATTCCGCATAACCCTTCATTTATTTCGCGGATCAAGTACTGTGCGTCTTGCGGATCAACACATCGGAGGAGCGGTCCGAGGTATGACTTCCGGTATAGGATACCGTCCGCCATTTCGTAGTTGAGTGCCTTATTCTGGACCTTCCTTGCTTCCGCTTTGTTTCAGGGAGGATCCCTGTTGTAAGAACATGATTATGGGAGGCATCTAGGAAGGATTCCCCACTTCGATGATGTTTACTTGACGCAAAGGAACATAAGGGTTCTTGGGTACCTCAATGCGCACTTCACGCGTGAGGTGCTTGAAGCTTGTAGTGGCTAATTTGTTGAGTACGTCAGCATGCTTATTCTCGCTTTGGTTAACATGGGTTATTTTGAAGTGTTGGAATTTGGTTATCAAGGCTTGCGCCTGTTCAAGATACAAGCCATCGTTTCGCTTTTTGCATCGTATAGGCTGTTGACCTGTCCTGTGACTAAAAGGGAGTCGACGTTTGCTTCCAAATTATGTGCGCCCATTTTGATTGCTAACTGAAGGCCTGCCAGGAACGCTTTGTACTCAGCTTCAATATTGGTACTTTTGAAATCCAACCTGATGGCGTAGGTGAATTCCTGATTGTCGAGGCTTATTAGGCGAAGACCTGCCGTGCGCCATCATCATTGGATGCGCCGTCTGTGTGAAGTATCCACGCGCGGTCATCTGCAACCGGCGTTGGGTTTTGTACAGCTTCACACTCTTGCGCTTTATTGTGTGGTATTTCCGCAATGAAATCGGCTAAATCTGGCCTTTTATTGCTGGGCGTGGTTTGTACAAGATGTTGTGTCCACGAAGCTCAATCGTCCATTTTGCTAGACCACCAGATATGTCCGGTTTCGACAAAATTTGGCCTAAGTGATAGTTCGAGAGAACTGTTATCACATTTCCTGAAAAATACCGACGCAACCTGACGGAATGCGTGGACCAAAGCTAGAGCAGCTTTTCCATCATAGGATATCGTGTCTCTGGGTTAGCATCTTCTGACATAGTAAATCAGAGTTTGAATTTCTACGCGCTCTACTAGCAGGACTGCTCCCAGAGCGATATCTGATGCAGAAAGGTAAAGTATCAGTGGCTCGTTCTTTTGCGGTGCCGTGAGCGTAGGAAATTGAATTAAGCACTCCTTCATTTGAGTGAAGGCTTTCTCCTAATCCGGAGTCCACTGAAACTTGTTTTGCTTTACACGGTTCCGCAAAGTGCTGATGAATGGCAAGGACTTCATTGCGTGGTTGGCCAAGAACTTGTTCAGGTAACCCAATCACCCCGCCAACTGTTGCATATCTTTGATAGTTGAGGGGGAAGGCATACGCTGAATTGCTTCCACTTTCTCGGCATTAACTTTGAAACCATCGCACGTGACGATGAATCCCAAAAATTTGCCTTCTTCCATTCCGAACGAGCACTTGCTGGGGTTCAGCTTTAGGTTTGCCTAGCATAAGGATGTATTTTTGAACGTCTGTCAGCATCTTCTCCTCATCCGAGCTCATGATGATGAGGTCATCAATGTACACTTCTATGGTTTTTCCAATGTCGTCCCCGAAGACGTGGTCCATTAAGCACTGATAGGTGGCTCCTGTGTTGTGCAATCCGAAGGGCATCTTGGTGTAACAAAAGATCCCCTTGTCAGTACGGAAAACGGTCTTGTCTTCGTCCTCTTTCTTCATTTGGATTTGGTGTAGCCTTTGTAGCAATCAAGGAAACATTTCCACCTAAATGAAGCGAGGGAGTCCACCTTTTTGTCGATTTCAGGTAAGGCGTAGCAGTCCTTGGGGCATGCCTTGTTAAGATCTTTGAAATCGACACACATGCACCAACTGTGTTGGACTTTTGGATCATGACTGGGTTGGCTACCCATGTCTGATAGCGTACCTCTCGGATGATTCCTACTTGGGGAGCTTTGAAACTTGCTCGTTCAATGCAGGGTCTTTTAAGGACCGAAGCTACGCTTCTTCAGAACGATTGGCTGAACTGAAGGAAATGTGTACAGCGCGTGCTCAGCGATTTCCCTCGGTACTCCACTCATATC
Source organism: Scalesia atractyloides (assembly GCA_947069175.1). Taxonomy (NCBI): domain Eukaryota; kingdom Viridiplantae; phylum Streptophyta; class Magnoliopsida; order Asterales; family Asteraceae; genus Scalesia; species Scalesia atractyloides. Next base: position 66,753,055 of record CAMTDV010000028.1, on the reverse strand, counting down.
CGCCAATGACCAGGCAAAGATATCTACATTGCGGAACCACAGTTGTTTTAACCGCGCCTTGATTGCGGGAGTCATGGCAGGTCCTAGTAGTACTGTCTGCTCCAGGGTACTTGGTGTTTAGTACTCATTTCTCTGGCTCACCGCTGGATGATGACTTTGGTTGCTTCGTCGGTGTTTCCTCTTCAACGAACATGATTTCCTTCCTTGCGTACATAATGTCCACCTCGGTTTCTGTGGGAAACCCTCAGGCGGCATGGGGAGTGGAAGTGATCATGCTGAACTCTCGTTGAGCGCACCGGCCCACCAATACGTCATGGCTCGAAGTCGCAGGCATGACCATGTTACCGAGACCGTGCGAGAGTGTCGCCCATCGGAAAGAGTCACCGGAAGAGAAATTTGGTCCAGTGGGAAGACGAACTCGTTGCAGAAACCAGTTAGTGGGAAGTCACCGGCTCCAGGAGCGCCTTGTCTTCTGGGTCAAGCTGTTGGAAGCACTGTTCATAGATTATGTCCATAGAGCTCCTAGGGTCTATGAACATGTAATCGGTGCGATAATGGCTGAAGATGCCAGGAACTACGGGGAAGATGACCTGCTGCTCGCGCCAGTGAGGCGTGCAACTCTTCTGATGGTCGCGCTTGCGTGACGAGCCACCCTGTATCATATGAACAGACTTCATTTTTTATTACTCGGGCCCTCGCCGCCTCGAGTGATTTGGCGTACCTTCTTGCGCACATTTTGCAGTAAGTGGGTGAGCTTCCCACTTTTGAGCGCTTTCTCGATCTCCATGTGCAAGGAGATGCAGTTATCAGTTGTATGCCCCATATCATTGTGATAATCCCAGAAAAGGTTGGGGTCTTGATCTTTCTTATTGCGCATCGGCTGTGGTTGCTTGAATTGGTGGTCCTCGGTGCTAAGTACCTCCGCCGGTGTTTTCATCAGTGGGGTCCACTGATGATCACGATTATCCTGCTTTACTGTTCGCTGGGAAGCGATTTTATTGATGGCCCGCGTGTGCGTCGACCGGTGAATAGGGTGGGTTTTGGCTGTGCTATCTCCAACTCTTATTCTTCTTCCCAAAACATTTGCTCATGTCTTGGGGACGGTGGTGAGGTAGGGGGTCTACTATTATTGAGGTTGCGCTCCGTCTGCGCATAGACCTTTGCTGCCGCCATAAGCTTCTCCCAGCTTTTTGGGAGACCTGTAGTTCCCGACAAGACCTTGATCATCTAGTCGCAGCGTACAACGTACTTGAACTGTGCACAAATCAGGTCTGCGTGCACATCCCCTATCTCCAGCACCTCTTTATTATACGGGTGATGAAGTTTTCAAGACTTTCATCATCACACCTCCATATGTTCATTATGTCAGAAGAATCTCTGACGTAACGCCGTTGTTGGCTTAAGTGCGTCAGGAACTTGTCTTTCAAGTCGTTCCATGACTCGAGCTTGCTCGTGGGCAAGTTGTCAAACCATAGGCGCGTAGCGCCTGTGAGAGTTTAGACAAATAAGTGAGACCACATAGGAAGCGTCCAGCCTCCGATCAGTCCTACGCCGGTGAAAAGGCGCAGGTGGTTATCTGGGTCTGTCAACCCATTGTACTTCCCCACCTGGAGGTAAGTTTTGTGCGCTCCAATGGTGCGAGCGCGATTTCCTTGATGAGTTTTGAGTGTTCGGCTGCTTCAGCCGGCCTATAGATCAAATTATAGTTGTACTCCGCCTCCGAGTTGTAACCAGCCGTGACGCAGATCTGTAAGCAGCAAGATCCTTTGGCAGCCGGTGAAAGACATTGGCAGTATCACCCTCGCCATAAGTCTTATCCTCCTCACGTTGGGTGTACCTCTCCCCGAGGGAACGCGGGCCCAACCTCGAGTGGACGGGCGCTCGCCTACGAGTATGAGACTCAGGTTTAGGCAGCGATTGAGAGTACTCCGTCTCTTGGGTATGGAGTTTAGATGGGACGCTCACTTCAGCTGGCAAGTCGTAGCTCAGTATTCTTGGTGCAGGCGAAGCGTGCACCTGGGCAGTTGGCTGCACTGGGGCAGCAAAAGTGTTTGTTTGTGCGCAGATTTGCGCTTAAACAACGTTCAGAGCCGTCTGAGACTTGATGTACCAAGACATCGGAGTTTCACCCGGGGGTAAGATCGATGTGATTGGTATGAAAGGAGTCTCCATTTGACCTCCAGGGGTTACCGGAATGTTTACATGACCAGAGTCCTGATGAGCTCCGGCATTCCCGGAAGAAGCTTCTTCCACTAGTCCGTCAAGTCGAGAGGCATGAATTGGGTTCTTGCCTTCGGCTCGAGGGCCTCGTGGAGTGTTGGATGGAAAATCATCCATTTGTACGTGAGGTTTGTGAAAAAACGAAACGAAGAAACGGATGTGAGAGAGAGTAAATAGCGATGGTGCAATGAAGAAACACTGGTTGAACCTACGGATATCCAGAGATATATTAGTTACAACCGAGAGATTTCTGCATAAAAGGTTGCCTCTTCGCTCGCTCTTCATGGTGATCTCACTCGAATTGATCTGCAAAACTAGTAGCACCATTAGTCGTCATGGGGGAAAGGGAGGGTTTTCTTCGTGACCACACTTCGGCGTGAGAATAAGTATTGGTTGATTGCAAGTAATAAGCAAGTAAGCTCAAGTAGCAAGCAATAAGTTTGTTCGTATATTTCTGAATATGATTGTTGATCCTTTACCTTGTGGTTCGAAACTCATTTTATAGCCGGGAATAAGTGGGCTAGGAGATGGGCTGATGGGCCTTGGGCCTGGCCCAGACGACCAGGGATATCCGTTCTGTCCCTCTGCATTGATCATTAAATCTTCCCTGCAGGAGCATTAATGTTCTCTTGCAGGAGGTATGCTTTGTTGGATGCTGAATGGTGCCACGTGTAAAGGCAGTTGTCCCTGGCGTCAGACCTGCTATCAGCCGAAAGTGGAGAATGTGTGACAGTCACTGGCGTGAGTATGGTTGGCGGACAGTCTGGCGTCTGCATTACTGTTCATGCGACGCAGTCTGACGCAACCTGCTGAGCAACTATTGGGTCACAGCTCTGCCACTCTGTATCCTTGTATATAGTCAATGTCTCTTTGCGCTTATCCCTTCTGCGAGGCTGTTAGTGCTTTCTGGCCAGCGCAGGGTTGCAGGGATAAATCCTTTTGTCCACAAGACTATGAGGTGCTCTCATGTTTGTCTTGGCCTTGCAAGGTTTAGGACTTCGCGGCTAAAGGATTGTTTGATCCGCACAGGGTCAAGTAACCTGCGCGTCTAAGTCTAACTCGCCATTGTGCAAGTACACAAGGTTCGTTGTGTGACTTATATTGTTTGGGCTAACTTGCCGTTGCGCTGAGTGCACAAGGTTCGTTGTGTGACCTATTTAGAGTTGGTCTAACTTGCCGTTGCGCTGAGTGCGCAAGGTTCGTTGTGTGACCTGTTAGAGTTGGTCTAAATTGTCGTTGCACTGAGTGCGCAAGGTTCGTTGTGTGACCTGTTTAGAGTTTGTCTAACTTGCCGTTGCGCCGAGTGCGCAAGGTTCGTTGTGTGACCTGCTAGTTCCAAGAAAGGCGCACCGTTGCGCATTGTGCGCAAGGTTATTCTTGTTACTTTGTCATTGAGGGTATGGTTGCTTGCGCTGGCGCATAGTTTTTGGGACCATACCCCTCCACGTACTTAAAATGAAAAAATACAACCTTTCTTGAGGAACTTCATATCTTTTCTGATTTGTTTCTCCAATTTCATTTCATGTTCCTTTTCCTTGATCGAGAGAAGTCGAGTGAGCCTATCGTCGAACTCATCCAACCTTGATGGGCTTCTGATGGCGTTGTCGAGGAGGTGTCTCGTGCTCGTGCTGCTGCCTTACTTCTATCCCTACCCATCGGTCGGGGCAACTCTTAATGTTTTTAAAAATTCAAACCATCAATGTCTTCGTTTAAGTTAAAAGTAAGAACGACAATCGGACGAGGATGATTCGCTAGTCGTTTTCTATAAGGAACGTTTTGACTTATGGGGCGTTGGGTCAAACAGTGGTATAGGATGCCACTTTGGAGATTTTGGGAAGAACCTCCCAAGAAGGTATCATCGTAAACGCTGAGCCATGATGGATTCTGTATTTGGTGTGGGCTGCGGTCATGATGTCCACGTCGTTTGAACTGCTTCTTCTTGTGTGATTAATGGTGAGGTTGTTGTATTTTTTGTTGAAGTTGTTGATCTTCCCACGCATTGCGTCCACTTGCCCGGAAAGGAATCGGCTGGACGATATTCACCACGGCCCATTGTGGCGAAAACTTCTCACATATACACCTCCAAATAATCGGATCTTCCGATACGTCGAGCCATACTCGTGTCAATGCTAGTTCTTCGTTAGGCGTCCACCTATTGGCCGTTTTGGGAGTGCGTTGACTTTCTCAACCTTCTTATGGTTCCTCTTACTTCTTGACCTCTCGAGGATATGGGTTGGGTTTGGTTTCGGGTATGTTTTGAGTTTCAGGTATGTGTTGGGTTTGTTGAAAAAATGTTGGTCGTTGATTTGATGCGGAATAGTATCCAAAAAAGCCGAGAAGTGGTAGTGACGGATGATGGGATGTTGGCATGGAAGGGGGTATCGGATAATACTTGATCTCACTCGTTAGCGGGTCTCTTTGGTATAGATTTTCTTACTCATTGTTTGCGAATTAGTCCAAATCAGATTGTTGGGCTCCCACGCATTTTGGTTGTTGTTGGGAAACATGGTGTGGGATTGTATAAAAATAGAGGTGTGGTTTTGTATAAAAATAGAAGAGAAAAGATTGTATAGAATGGTGTGGTTTAGGTAAAAATGTAGGATATATATAGTGCTAAAAGTAAAAAAAATATTATTGTTGAAAAACTATATAATTATAAGGGGCCTAAAAATAGACTTTGGCTCCCTCTAACAGAGCAACGGAACAAGCTATAAGGCCCCCTAGTGCTGCTTAGGAAATGAGGGGAGGGGCGTTATAGCGGGTGAGGTGACAGGGGCGCTGAACCGTACCGCATGGCGTACTAAAATGTCTTCAAGTCTATTTTAACTTTAACTAGATGAAAGCCCTAAGACGCTACAGGGGCTTACAAATTAAGATAGAACGAATACGAAGTTATGTGGCAGGGTTTATTAACTAACACGTTTATTTATCGACCAAATGTAGGATGATTACATGCAACAAACACATATTCACAGCTCCTAGCTGTTGTTGTGGTTAAAAGATGATGAGTTGCTTTATGTACGCCTTGACCTTACAAAAGTGCATGTTGTTGTTCATTCTTGGCGACCTTTCTTTGCTTCATACTTCGCGCACACTAACAGAGTGAGGTGTCGATTGATGTGTGCGTCTACTAATAACGGATCAGGCAATAATCAGTTAGCAAATAGCATCCTCATAGTTTGATGAAAGGCTTGAAGCTAGCAATTATATGTGTTGAATTGTACCTTCATTAAAGCATACCAAACGGCTAGGTTTCCCGAGGAAGTAAGTGAACCTTTTAGTAGCTTCGTCTCCCTCGTCTAATACAGAGCCTGAGAAATCACCTCCATACATCACAAACTTTGAGAAATCGCCATCTAAGTAGTTATGCTTTCATCTCTGGTAAGCGAAAACTAAATCGTACCGTAATATGTGACTTTATGAGCATATCTTAGAAGTATGGCTTTACACCTCATCTCCAGCTTCTTCAGTGTCGTCTTGTCTGTGCCAATGAATGCAAAAACAATGGCAAGAATGAATCAGATGATTTGGTCTCGTTTACTTATGTTTTAACTTAAATACATAGGATAAGTAAAAATGGTAAAAACCCATTTAATAAAAAAAATATAGAACAGATTATTGTTTACCTCTTCATCATCCTTGTAACGAAAATACTCTTTCATTAGCATCCAAGTAATCCCAAAAAATTGTAAAACGATCGGTAGGAAAATAATCATAACTTTTTTAAGAAAGACCATTCCTAGCACATGCTTCGTAACTACAAAACGAAAGTAAACACATGTATTCTGCTCTAAATTTTAAAACCAACTAAAATTTTGTAACTTGTTAATTAAACTCACTTTTGTATCAAATATAGAGTTAAAAGTTTTTAGGGCTTGTTTTTTTATTGTTGTGGATGCGTTATATCCTGGAACAAGTATCCTTGATATGTACTACGGAATCTATAAGGATCACGGATCCTCAATAATTGATATGGTTACTAATGGTTGTTCTTGATATTTTGTCAAGTTAATATGCAGGTAACGACTAGTGGATCAGGGCCAAGCTAGAATCTCGCTGATAGTGGTTGAAGAGCTGCACGTGTTTATTCATTATGGACGTGGGATGAAGACGTGTACTTGCCATAATTTTCGCATACTTTGTTAAGTTGATATATTTACTAATTTAGGGATCGATCAAGCACACATTAACAACAGAAAAACACAATACGCACTTCAGTATCATTCAAGCTCTGGAATACACCCACACACCTCTTGTAACAAGCTCGATCGATTTCCGAAGTTGTCTTACATTTTTCTTGCTTAATAATACACTTTTGGAAATTTCTCAACATACACATCTATAACCTTAGACCACACGGTGTGAGCGTGGATATGCAGTGTTTGCCACATACACCACACCGTCATCGGCGTTTTCCACAGCGTTGTTGATTGGGCTTGAACATTTCCACCGGCGCTAAGTTCATTTCTTGGTCGACGTGACGTTTACTAATTGGATGTTAAAATTTGGCTGTTGGCCTCAATGGCTAGTAAAAAATGGTGTTTTTTTTAAATTACTCATGCATATAAATACACCATCTTTTCCATTTTACCAAATCAATAAACTACCATATCATTTTACATGTTAAAACACCCTCTCATAAAACCATACGAATGTTGGTAATTCCTTGGGTCGTACAAGAGGATCGTGTTATGCGAATCATGGGTCGCGGTGTTGACCAACCACGGGGCTACGTTACAAACGACTCGGTTTTGGGATCGAGTTTACCGTGAGTTTTGTTTACATAGGGTGAGGCCATCCATAGTGTGGACGCACTTTTTTCACGTTTTCAGATGATTCATAGGGATTGTACGAGATTTGAGACGATAGTAAACAGTTTGGACAATGATAATGGTGAGCTAAACGAAGGCAACATCATCCAAATCGTTGCGTCGAGTACCATAACATGTACGCCCGTGACTTCAGACACTACGCGGCGTGGCAAATAATGTGTTTTTAGGTTAACTGTTTTAGCTATGTAATGTTTTTAATTATGTATGTTATGTAATGTTTTAAATATTTAAGTTATGTAATCTTTAAAATTTTAAATTATGTAATCTTCTAATTAGTAGTAATTGGGTTTTATTTAAATTTAATAGAGTTTAATGATTTATAAATTTAAATAATAATAAAAAATTTATGCCATGTGTCGGATAACGCCCCTCTTCCACGCCCCTTCATGCCTCTCCCTTTTTTCCACACGCCACTTCTGACCGCTAACGTGGCATCCATTGTCGAATAACGTCCATTTTTCATTCCCCTCCACACTATGTGGTCTTCGCACTATTGCATGTTTAATCAACCTAATAATATCAGTATCACTACCTATTGGACTTAACCCAAAATCCATATCGTCACCTGGAACCTTGAATGGTATTTCGAAAGATCTAGATTATCCTTCTTATAACCTAGTTCAATCATCATATCTTTAATGATTACAAGTGAGAAATAGTCTACATTAAGCTTGTCAACATATGAGATTGCCCTCTTTTGTTATGTGACTTATGGGAATAAACTGAGCTCACCTCCATGTTGAAATTACAGAGTAACCAAAATTAGTTATAACATATGCTTGATAAACAAACACAAATGTGAAGAACTTAGACATAACGTATTCGAGTTGTGGGTTAAAATTTGAATAAGGAGCTCGAACCCTTCAATTTGGGTCGTTATCATCTTCATGACCCATGGTTGTTACACTTGATTATGTAGGGAAATGGGTTTTATAGGGGTTGGGATTTTACAAACAGTAAAACAAAGTGAAAATAAAAGATATAGGAAAATGATGAAAATGCCCTTCATTAAATTGGATGATTTAACTAGGTTTTTTTTCGACTGAAATGACACGTTTCAAGTATGTCAAAGAGGAAATCAACACAATTTTGAAAATTTTTTCTGAAATAGCAAGAGAAGATAAACCATAGGGACGTAAATTACAATTAAGTCTATGAAATATTAAAAGAAAGTATATTTTTGCAATTTATCTTACCCAAAGCATATTATTGGTGTACTACTAGTAATATATACTAGAAACAAAAAGGGTTCGAGTAATGAAGTTTGAATTTTATATTTTATTTTTGTTTGATTATTGGTTTAATCGATCAATATTTAAATATATTAATCCTCAAAATAAATTTGTTAGGTAACATAATGTACATACAGGTGGAGTTGACAAGTTAGCTAATATTGTTTGAACTTAGGTTTTCTCTAAGTAGCCGATTTAGATTAAGAGTATTATTGGTGAAGTCAAATCGGTATTTTTTTAGATCAATAACTGCTCAAAGACTTTGAGTCTATAGTGGTCAAAATGGAGAAATTGATGTATAATGTCCTAGTGTTTCTGTTTTCTTATTGTCGTTGTTTTGCATTTAGCAGCTACTTACTTGCAGGATGTTTCTAATGAAAGCTATTGGGGTCTCTGTTTTCTTGTAGTAGTTGCTTTACCCTTACCAGCCAGTTATACCACACGGTGTGGACGTGAAAGAGTGGCGTGAAAGCCATTCCACGCCGGGCACACCATCTCAGATACGGCGTGGAGGCCAGCGTTTAAGGGGCGGCAAGAATTCCACCACGTGGAAGGTATAGTGGGAGAGGACGTGGCCACGTGTGATTGGATGCAATTAATATTAATGTTTTTTATTCATATTTAATAGATTTTATATAATTTTTAAGTATAAAAGTGTGTGTCACGTGCCGAATAACGCCGCTCTTCCACGCCTCGTCCCACACCTCCCGTTTTTGCACCACGCCCTATTTCTAACGCGTGCTTACGTGTCGCATAACGTCCCTATTTTCAAACCCCTACGCACCGTATGGTCTAACTTGCCAGGTGTTTCTAGTGAAAGCTGTTGTTCGAAGAAAAAAAAAGCTAATGTTATTGATTCACGGTAAAAATGTTGGAAAACATCAACTTCTAAATTGTTTGTACCATATTTTGCAATGACGAGCAATAACAAAAGGATTACCTCAAAATGCATGATTAATTACGAAAAATAAATACATAAAAGAAACATGCACTCAAGAGCTGAAAATAAACAAATAATTTTTACAACAAAACGACACTCGAGGACTATGGTACGACGCTAATACCTATTTTATTATACACGTAGGTTGGTTAGACAATTACTAAAGAGGAGTATGTTGTTTGCTCCTTAACAAAGTAACAACCAATCATTAAAAGTTTTTTATTTTATATTATTGAACGGCGGAAATGACATATTATATATAAAAATAAAAACAAAAGTGTATCTAGCAATAAGCTAACCATTAAAAGTTCTAACACCTACTTTGCTTAACAAACCAATCATTAAATGTATTGTAAATTGTAATCAAGAATAGTGAGTTGTTAACATTATATATATTTTTAACAGTAAACTTAATTAAAACCGACCACACTCGAAAATCGGGGGCCAAATAAACACACACCAACTTACATAATTACAAATTTGCACCACTCCTCCCACGAAGCGACATTACATTTAGATCTATTACTAAACCACAAAAACCCCAATGACTTAACTTCCGCTATAATCTTCTCGACCTTAACTTGAACATTCGAAAACCTCAACTCATTTCTCGCTTTCCATATGCTCCAACATCCAATTTATCAAGATCCCATGTAAAGCTATCTTTTCGTTTTGTTTTAAACCCAAATAGTTATAGCATTCCATTAAGTGTAAAGAAAAAAGCTATGATACCCGGAACCACATAAGGAAAACTAGAGGTAACAAAATAAACATGTTGGGTAATGAAACAAACTAGGACATATCATACAATTAATAAATACAATCCATCATTGATGTTACATAGGAACACTTATTTGTGACAAGTGTAGTTGTTGAATGTTAATAAATAATGCTTCTATCTAACTTCCGGATTGAAGATAAATCTCGCTAAGTGTAGTGTGTATGGTATTGGTGTAAGTGACATAGAGGTTCAAAGCATGGGGTCTCCTTAATTGCAAATGAGGTGTGTTTCCATTTAAACATCTTGGTTTGCAAGTTGGAGCAAACATGAATCTTGTCCGCAAAAAACCGGTGGTGGATATTTTTAAAACCGCCTATCGATTTGGAAGGCAAAAACGTAATCTTACGGGAGAAGGATTACTTTATTAAAGTCGGTTTTGAATTCCCTTCCAATATACTACTTCTCTCTTTTCAAAGCGCCAATACAAGTCTTGGATGCTCTTGATAAAATTAAAAGGGTATTTTTGGGGCGGGTCGGAAGAAAAGGCGAAAATGAATTGGTTGCTTGGGATAAAACCATTGCTCCTGTCAGTCAAATATGGGGTCTTGGGTTTGGGTCCCTTAGAGATGCAAATCTCTCAAGTTAGCGAAATGGTGGTGGCGGTTTGTGACTGATAAAAAAGGATTGTGGCGGCGAGTAACATGGAGTGGTCCATCACAACTCGAGAGCGTGGTCAGCTATACCGCTAAGATTTCGGTTCCCGGTCCGTGTAAATATATTGTCAGCATTCGGGATCCTTTTCTAAAAGTGGGTGTAAACTTGGAGAAGGCAGTTCGAACAGTACTAGTGGACGGGTCATCAACGTCATTTTGGCTGGATCTTTGGACTGGTTCGGACCCCCCTGTATAGAGTGTTTCCGGACTTGTTCCGGCTGGAAGTGGAAAAGGACTGCAAAGTGCAAGCCCGTGTTGTTATAGGCGGTGCTAGGCCGGTGTTTAACTGGATGTGGGCCAGGCCATGCTTAGCAACAGTGAATAGTTGGATATCCAATATTTATCTAGCCTTATCGAGCTAGTGAGTATGGGCTTGGGCAGAGATACTCGCGGTGGAACCATGATGAATCAGGTATTTTCTGTGTCTCTGGCCTTAAAATAATCCCGAGTTCGTTTAATAGGTGCAACCTCAAAAGTGTATTTGTTTGGAACAATTGAAAGTGGCTATTGTGGATTGGATCGGTTGCCGACTAGATGTGCTCTAGCTAGAAGAAACCTTAATGTCCCGGATCGTTTGTGCATTATGTGCGGGGAGCTCGAGGAGTCATGTGAGCTTATCTTCATTTCGTGTCACTTTGCTCAGCTTGTATGGCAAAGTGTCGCCTTGTGGTGTAGGAATCCGCCGATATACGAATTTAATATAAAGGACATTTTGGGGCTGCATGGATTTAGTCCGGGATCGAGGAAAAAGAAAAAAAAGCTATTCATGCTATTATACTTGTTGTTATTTGGTGCATTTGGAGAACGCGTAACGAGTCTATGTTTAGAAGTGCAAGTCCAGACCCGATAAAAGTTTTGGATGAAGTTAAATCAATGGCGTACTTACGGGTGAAGAATAGTTTGAAGGAGGTATCCATTACGTGGGATCATGGAGTCGATTTAGCTTTTTTGGTTAACATGTTGTCTGTTTTGTTGTTTTTTCTTTGAACTGTTTGTAATTGTGGTGTATAGTTCTTGCTATGTTTATAATAAAGTTTTGTCGGCCGTTAAAAAAAATATAAAACATGATAATCACTAGAGCATATTTTGCAAAAGTCAGCAAGGCCATCGATAAGACCACGTGTTATGCAATCACGCTCTTAACTGAAAACGTACAAAAAAGCGAAAAAAACATATTATATATGAGCCTAGCCATTTTCAAGGAAACGTAATCAACTTGAATTTATACCGACACATACATAAATACAAAACCGTAAAAATGATTATAAAGTTTTTATAAAGTTGAAGGGTTGTAACCATCAATACTAACTATTGAAGGGTAAATGTTAAAATAAACTAGAACTTACTAAAAGACAAAAAAAAACCGTAATCAACATGTATTTATACCAACACATAACACATAAAATTGATTATATAGTTTTTAGAAAGTTGAAAGGTTGTAAGTGTTAATACTAAATGTTAAAGAATATAAATAAAAATAATATTTTTAAAAATTTGAAGAGTTGTAAATATTAATAATAAATGTTGAAGAGGAAAAAACAATAAATAAAACCCTAACCAATGACAGGCTGCCATGCCACTCTTGATCCAACTTTATTTTATAAGCTGGCACTGTTGATCCAACTTCATTTTATAATTATAAGGTTTATAGAATATAGAATGTTTGATTTATACAGTTAATAGAAATGAATAGTATTTTATAGACTAACTAATATGTAATATGTAATATATTGGAAATGATACCTACCAAAGAAATGCATGTCACGTATTTTCATGTCATACCAAAAAACAACAGCTGTAGATGAACTCCCACACAAAACAAAAGAAAGAAGAAACAAAATACATTCATTTATGTTCTCCATTAAAGAAAAAAACGCTATTCTGTGAAATATATTGGATGGATAGTTTCAAATATTTTCCTTCACATAAAACGTTGCTTTATTTTTAGGTATATGTCATAGAATAATAACCAAGTTTTAAAAGTGTTCTAATTATGTCACTCGTATCATTTCTATTCCAATTAGATAATTTAACATTCAAATCAAGTCATGTCATTTTTTCCATGTGTTAAACAAAATGAGCATAAGATGCGGGGTCGGATTATTTTAATATTTGAAATTATATTTATTAAAAATAAAAACACTTTAATTACATTAAAGAATAAAAAAACAAGTTACAGTCCATGTCATCACTCGACGTCAGCATCAAATAAAAGGGAAAAAAGAAACAAAAATCCACATCACCACGGTTACCTATAAAATGGATGAGAAAACCCTTAATTTTAATGAAAAAACGAATGTTGAGTGACCTGATTGAAACACTTTTGAAACTTGAGTGATCTAATGAAACTTTAAAATGGTTATTATTCTACAAAGTTACCCCTTATTTTTACTAATTTAGTATGCAAAATGAAACTAGCTATAAAAACATATTAAAGAACACAAATAAAGAAAACAAATTATTTCTTTTATACTTTTTAGTGACTATCTGAAAATACGATCAATAAATAAGTTACATATAATAACATATAATATTATATATATATATATATATGCTGTTTTCTTAAAATATGTTTCCTCCTTCTCTTACAACCTCTTATTTTCATTAGAATATATAATATATTGAATTTTTAACTAAAATTTATTTTGTAGTCGTACATCCTTTCATTTAAGAGTTCTAACATATTGTATACTACTTGGACGAATTCAATGAACTATTGGAAAAGTTGATCACACTTGAATGAGGGAAAGCCTTTCTTTTTCACAAGCTCCACCCAAAAACTTGCTCAATAATGCTTTTAGCGACATGCATTTAACTCCTCTAATGTACGCTTTGGAAACGATATGCCAAATAAGTTTCAAGAGTCCTAAGGGACATGGTGTAGTCACTGGTAGTAAGATGTTTCTTCTCTATCTAATAAATACGGGATTCAAATCTGTCAAGCTTTAGGTAGGGATGAGCTCTGGTACCGTATAGATACTGAAAGTACCGATCCTAAATATCATCAAAAAATGGATACTGATACCAAAGTGCTCGGTAAGGTACGGTACCGTTATCCAGGGGCGGAGCCAGTGTATTAAGAAGGGTAGCACGGGCTACGGTCAACCTCGTATTCGTAGTGTATTTTTTCCAGTTTTATACAAATGATACACCTAAACAAATTCGAGAATGCCCCTAACAAAAACATAGGTTAGTTGATATTATTAAAATCCCAATTTTTTTTAAGCCCGAACCATTTACAACCAAAAAATTGTAGAATAATTAAGCCCAAACTATAAAATAAGCCCCAATTAACAATACTATAATTGAAAGGAGACCCAATTAGTAAATACCAAAGCTGATGGAAAGATTACAAATTATGAAAACAACAAGAGAACAAATCTATTAAGTATTTGTTTTATTTTATTTATTATCGTTCTTTTTATTATTATTGACTTATTGTATGATTGCATGGTAAAGTTTTTTAGAGATACCCCTAAATTAATGGGCTAGCTCTGCCACTGCGGTTATCGATACGGTATCTGAAGGTAAAAAATGGGTAAACTACCGTACAGTAGCAAACCGATACCGAGTACCGATCCCAACAAATTCCAAAGATGGATATTAAATTGGTACCAAAATTCGATCGGTATGGTACGGTTCGGTACCAAAATTCGATCGGTATGGTACGGTTCGGTACCAGCACCGGTTGCTTAAGTTTATGGAAATCATATACAAGATTAACATGTCTAAATGAAATCTAGTATCAAGATTAGAATCTTATAATAAAAGTATGATTAAACTTATGGGAAAAATAATGAAGTTTTTAATTAGTGGGCGAATTGAAAGGGTATGGTGTAAGGGATCGATTGAATCCAAAATATGAAATATGGGGTGGGGCATATATCTGAAAGTTGTTGTTGGGGGGGGGGGGGGGGGGGGGGGTCTCCATGCATTAACACCGATCCTTTTCATGCCCTGCTTGCAAAACCACTCGAACTAGTTCCAAACAATCATTTGGTGGTACATGCCCTTCCCTAAATCTATATTTTTTTTTTCTATCATCAACCTTCCTCCTAATCATTCTTCACCTAACACAAAATACAATACTTCAAACATTTTCTAATTCGCATTTTATATGGTTAGCAATATGATATATAAAATAATATACATAACAGTTTTAATTAAACAATTACGAGAAACATATCTCTCTCTAATACCAACTAATATTATCTGCTTTGTTCGATACAATTTACAGATTTGTTTTTTGTTGTCTAGGTGTAGATTGGAGACTTCCAAGGACACCATCCTCGGATAAGGATTACCCCATCTGAACACGTTTAGCTTCAGAGTTCTTATCTCATGCTGTCATGCGTAACTGTTGTGCCCAAATCACGTTGGTGATATTTGAGATGGGAGAGCGATGCGAAACTCGGTCGAGGTGTCACATGAATAATTATACAGATTGATTTAAATGTGATGCACAAGACGGTTTTTCTATCTCCCACCACATGTGATTGTGTTCCACACACTATGTATAAATGTATAACTCGCTATGTGGTTCTGACAATAATCTACTTAAAATTGGTTTTGTATTAAATTCGACTCTGTATATATAATAATAAAATTGTTATTCAAATCAAAGTGCATACATTCCTTTTTGAGACGTACAAATAATAGGAATGTTGAAGGTATCAACGTCGTTTTCGTTGCAATGGTGGCTTCATTTCGAGTAGTTTCTACCAAAGCCTACGCCAAATGATAACACATAATACAAAGTGACAAAACTCATGTCCCTCCTGCTATATATGACTTTCTTCCAAACTTCCAAACGTTTGTTGGACCATATATTCGATTTGTCCTTTAAATGGAGTCCACATACATAAGCAGAGTTGTTGCAAATATCATACCTCCTTATTCTACCATCGTCCATCTATTGTATAATAAATAATCAATGAGATGAATTACGTAATCTAAAATTAAAACATGCTCATTCGATCGATAAACAATACTTGCATTGATTCTTGTAGACAGTGGCGGATCTAGAAAATATTCGTAGGGGTAACGTTTTATAAAAAAAGGTAACGGAATCGAAAAAACGTCAATTTTTTTTCCAAAAATTTACCCTACCGCCAGAGCGCCAAGGGATAGCGGCTACCCCTACGTATAAGAATCCTTCATACCCTAATAGAATTTAAAATTTCATTGAATTTCAATTTTCCAATGAAACGCAATCCAATTACCAAATATACCATATATTTCATCATATTTATCCTCAAATTTATCAAATTCCATTTATAAATATATCAACCAAATACAATAAAAGTTTGATGGATTAATTCAAATTCTATCAAATTCCAAATCCTTTCAAAAATTCAATTCCTTTAAAAAAATTTTACTAACCAAATGACCCCTTAGAAAAATTTATGGGAATTCATTTCAATTCCAAAAGCATCATTGTTCAACCAATCATGTTATTTTGTTGATTTCAAAGTTCCAATTTCAAAGGCTCTCAATATTTAGCTCACAAAATTCTTTTTGAAGCAACTTGAATAATATAACTGAATTAGATTTGAAATTCAAAACTTTCATATGAATAGGGGACCATTGGAATGTTTCAAAAGAATTAGAATGTATGATGCACTTGGTTAATCATGTGTGGTTAAGAATTTTGTTTAAGTTATTGGAATATGGTGGCGGTAACACTTGTGGCGATGATAGTAGAGGCGGTGGTTGCGTCGGTGCTCGGGAAAGTAGGGGTGTAGGTGGCATGGTAGTTGCACGCCCGATGGTGGCGTCAATGAATGGGTGGTGGCAAATGTAGTGATAGTGTTGCTTGGGGGTGGGAACGAAGGAGGTAAATGTGGTGGTGGCGATTGTGATAGCTATAGTCGTGGTGACAAAAGAGATGGTGGGAACGATAGGGGTTTGGATTTTCGACAGATTACAACACGAAAACACAATGTGAACCTAACGTGAAACTTGTTTTAATTTTTGTTAAAAGGGTCAGGTCATTAACCCACAAACCCATTTAGATAAACAGGTTGTGATCGTGGGGGCGGCTTGACCCACTTAGTTTCTAAAGGATTATATATTCAAGGTAGATTGTGTCAATATTTAGAGTTGTAGCTTAAAAGTAAAAGTGAAAATGGGGGACTAGAATAGTAGAATATGGTAGATTAATTTTCAAGTGTAGTGGGCTAGTGGTCCAAAAGAGAAAAGAATCATCGACTTCATTTCATTTTCTTCACGACTCATTCATGTATAGTATGCCAATGAGCCAATCCCACTCGTCTACAACCCGGACCCTGTTCATCTCTAATCAAATTTGCCATCGACCGGATAAAATATCTTCTTCGCACCCTGATAGATCGATAGATTATGTTCTCGTTTGCCTTTTCTTTTGTCGTACAAGTTTTGAAATTTATTTTAAGCAATCGTTTTCATAGAATCCCACCTTTTTACGATATCAAGGGTTCACAAGTAAGAAAATTAGGTTCCGAGCATTTCTAGGGTAAATCATCTCTTCATTAAAAAAAATATTATGGTTGAAGATATTTCTACTAGGTGGAATTCTACATAGAATATGCCTTCGAGTGATTTTTATCATCAACTTTCTTGTTGTAGCTTTCTTGAAATCTTTTACTATGTGACCAAAGCCCTTTTCAGCATTTTATTATACTACATTGCAAGTTTGCATAGGTAGATGAGAAGATAGTTGAACTACTGTTTGTTAAGTTTTAAGGTATAGCGGTCACCGGTAAGGTTATAAGGGAATTTTCAGTTTAGCATAATAAACCAAATTATCAAATAAGCATTATTTGTAACTGGATTGAGTCAGGCGAAAACTATAACTGGATTTGGGCTAAATGCAAAACTTAAACAAAGTTTATTTGTAGTGAATTCGGATTTATGGAACCGAAAACTCAATTCAGTTTTGGTTCAAAACCGAACCGAGAATCGAATATGTGTTTGGTATTAAAGAGTGTCGATTTGGTTTTCCGTTTAATTGGTATGAAATTAAATATTGAACGGAACTTAATTTACTAGTGAGGGGGTGTGAACTTCCATATAATGCAGGCCTTTTTATAGTATTAGTAATTTGCAATTCATGAAGTGTTTCTATAAATTATTTTGTATATTGATATACTTTTATTGTGTCTTTACACTAGAAGAGTAATTATGTGATTACTTTACCAGAGTAAATACTTGATATTTTTTTTAATATTTTGCAATTAAACATTATGTTTAAGTAAATAGAAAAAAATCTTCCTTCACTTCTCATGTATTTGATCTTAATACTACCTTTTAATTTTTATGATATATGTTTGTTGATATCGATATTGTAGGAGCATTCGACATTATTTATGCTACACCTCAAATGAAAATGAGATATTTCGATGAGCATGGAGTTGCTTTAGTTTAAAAATCCAACTTCTTGATTTTTGAAAATGCACATTCATTTCGTTATTCAAAAAATGTGAAGATATCATTCTCAATGTCATTTTTTCAAAATGTCATTTTTCAACAAGTGGGATAAAAATGAAATGGAAAACATGTTGCCTTATATTTAGTGGGGCCACTTCAAAATAAAATATTGAAAACTTGTGTCGGTGAAAATTTGTACCTTTTGATGTCATATAATATTTTGGTGTCATATTATTTTGGTGTACATAATATAAGTTGAGTAGAATACGTAGAAAAAAGTTCAGGTTAAAAAGGTTGCGTTTGTTTCAAATACATAAGTGATGTTCGGTTTGGTGTGTCTGACTTGATTTTTTGAATCGTGTTCGTTTCTATCCCACAAACACGACCTGTTTAACAACGTTAGACAGAAACACAGACGACTTTGGTAGTGACGGTAACAAAGGTTGTGGTGGTGGGGTCAAAAGGCTGGGAGGGGAGACTTTAATTCTTTTTGTTGAAATCCTTATTTGGAAAAAAATGTTAAAACCTTTATTTGTAAAAGTTGTGCATTCTTTTCTTCAAATTTCCAATCAAATGCTAAATATACGTTTTTACATACACCATTTAAGAGCTACCAGTTTCCAAGCTGATAAGGACCAACCCTTTTGTGACCAAACAATACCTTGCATTAGCCGGTATGAGCTGTACCTGTGTGCATTTACACGCCATACATGTGATACTATGTGAAATTAAAGTTGGAAGAACAAAGCCCTACCACAAATTTTATGACAAAGAATTGCTAACACCAAAGACTCCACATATCATATGTGCATGCATAAAAACAAAAGCTCCAAAAGCGATAACGATCACGGTTTAATGACCAAAAAAGAAGGAACTAGGATGTGTACCACATATGGTATGATGTTAACATTAATAAAGCTACATAAACATCATTATCTGTAGTACAACATTAAACTCTGCATGAGCTGTCCATAGGTGCAACACTCACTATACATGTGAGGCTTTCTGGTGTTTGGGTTGGACTAACCTAAGCTGTAACATCCGTAAAAAACCGGGTTATCCAAACCCGCTTCGTTATTAATCGAATACCCAGTTATAATTTTTCGTTGTATATTTATCGCCCAAATTAATTCTAAACGATACATAATTAATAAATATATTAGAATTTAAAAACTAGAATTTAAAATTTCTAAGAAATACTGAATAAAAAAAATAAATAGGATAGCCGGGTTTCGAACCCGGGTCTCCATCGAACCCACACGCAACACACACCACTGCGCTACACACACATTTGGTAATAACCAGAAAGCAATTTAGTTTTATATAGAAACAAACATAAAAACCTGCAAGTTCAAATTCGCAAAAATACCGGTAACTGACGAAAACTAAACTTTTGCAATCAACCCAAATTGACGTTTTCCTTATGATTAAACGAGTGTAACTGATTTCCAACATCAGTTATAACTGAAAACCAGAATCAATTGAATTGAAAACCGAGAGAAATCAGCGGCCTTTAAAAATTGAAACTGAAAATCCTTGTTGGACATAACACTATAAATACAAACCCATTCGCTTCCCAGTCTGAACGCACACACCCACTCGATCATCTCTCGGAAGTTTCTGTTAAAGTTTGGCCATCAGTTTTGTTCCGAGTCGTCGGAACCTCGCCGGAAAACCGAATCTATTCCATTATTGCCTTACTCTAAAAATAGGACTGTTAGAGTTTCGACAGAAGTCACCCACACTCACCTCAAACTCCCTGTAAAGCCTCTGTCGCAAGTCAAGCTTCGCCGGAAAAAAATTGGAACTCGCCGGAGTTGGTCACTGGAATCATCAAAGTGCTGTTCTCCAGAGGGTATGAACCTTTAAAACCTTTTACGTTCATATTTAATTCCGTTAATTCGTAAACCAGTAATCAGAATCGATTAGATAAAGATAACAGTCGGATTTTTGGTTTCTGGGTAATCTTTAGGAAGAAGATGAAGTTTTGCCTAGAAAATAAGTATATTTAAACATGATGTTTTAACCAGGTTAGACACATAGTCCAGCGGTGGACTGTGTGCGATTATAAAGCATACGTCCCGGGTTCGAGTTCTGTTTGTGTTCCGATCCACTGAAATAATATACTCTTTTTATATAAAAGCCAAATCCTGAAACATGTAATAAGTTTATAAGTATAATTAAAAACGGGATTTGTATCAGGTTAGACACACAGTCCAGTGGTTGACTGTGTGCATTTGTACTGCGAAGATACCGAGTTCGAGTCCCATACATAATGCTGAATCCTTTATATTAACCGAGCATTTTTATAACACAAAACATATAATACATAAATATAATTAAAATCAGTATTTTAACCAGGTTAGACACACAGTCCAGCGGTGGACTGTGTGCAAAGTTAAACCACAGGTCACGAGTTCGAATCCTGTTATGTGCACCGGTTCGACATAATTACAAATTTTTTAAAATAAATGATTTCTGAATAAATCTAAATAGTATATAAGTATAATTAAAAACAGAAATATTTCGGGTTAGACACGTAGCTCAGTTGGTAGAGCTGCGTGCACGCGTACGGGAGGTCACGAGTTCGAACCTCACTCAGCGCACATAATAAACACAATCAGACCGGTCAACAGTCAAAGTCAACGGTCAACATTTTATTTATTTATTTATTTAATCAGAAAATTATTTAAAAATACTTAAAAATAATATTTTTAAAGTTAGAAAATGTCCTTAAACTCACAAAAATAAATCTAGAAATCCTATTAAGGTTATGAATTAAAATTATTAATCTCAAATAAAACCATTTATTTACCGAACCATTATGTTATTATTTAGGTTAGTTTCTCTCGTGGTTAAATCCAAATTCGTGCGCATTCATCATCAATCCAAGAAAACGCAACCATTGTGAGTGAATTCTTACAAACTCCCCTTTTTATTCATGTTTTGGGGTGTATCATGTGTCGCTTAAATTATTTCGCCTATTCAAACTTGTGCTATACCATATTATGATCTAAACTTAGAATGTAAATATTGTTTGTTGTGATGTATTACATATTGTCAAGTTGTGTGCAAATTATTCATTAGGCCCATCAGTTCCTCGTGGGAGACGAGTTGAACAACGCGTGCCTCAAAAACATTCATTAGGCCCATCAGTTCATTGAACAACGCGTGCCTCAAAAATCATTCATTAGGCCCATCAGTTCCTCGTGGGAGACGAGTTGAACAACGCGTGCCTCAAAAACAATCATTTGGTGTATGTGTGTGTAATATTTAATATTATGTGTTTTGTGAATAAATTTACATCTACATTTACTCATATGTGGTTATGCACTTTATTTTATAATTGATTCAATAAACACGTTTAAATGTTTTCATAGGATTCACTCGCCAACTTTTTGTTGACCCAAAAACCATTTTTACACATGATACAGGTGGACAGGTTGAAGCAAGGAACACATAGGAAATTGCCATAGAAGAAAAATAATGAAGTCTTGAAAAATGTATAGAACATGTTGTACTAGTATGATTGATTGTAATGATTCTCCTTTAAATTGTAATAATAAATATGAAACATTATAACAAATGTCATGAGCTTTGATGAAAACCCAATCATGCCCCGATCACCATTTCCGCTACGGG
The DNA here is from genome assembly GCA_947069175.1 of Scalesia atractyloides. Taxonomy (NCBI): domain Eukaryota; kingdom Viridiplantae; phylum Streptophyta; class Magnoliopsida; order Asterales; family Asteraceae; genus Scalesia; species Scalesia atractyloides. The sequence goes on along the minus strand of CAMTDV010000028.1, from coordinate 66,731,348 downwards.
TCGGGGGTGTGACATAAGCCTAACCCCAAATATAGTAATAAATGATACCTGGATATGGTTTCTAATGAGGGTGGGTTGATACTTGATTATGATTTATGGCTTTAATCTATCCAACAGTTTATGGGCTTCGATAAATCCACCTAGCGGTCCCAACGACGAGTATTTCACCCTTTTCCACCTGATTTTTAATATTTGAAAGGTTAAATTGGTTGTTTTTCGGATTTTTTTTGGGGAGGGGGGGGGGGGGGGGGGCTGATAAACGATCAGAAAGAGAACAAAGTATTCACACCTGGGTATATATGGAAGTGCCAAGCAGTGAAGGTGGAGATGGTTGACACTGTTGAAGGGTGGCTGATGAAACCCGAATCTGAGTCAAGGGAAAATAATTTGACATTATTTGTCTCATTATGCTCTCAAGGCTTAAACCAACGTGGCATTCGGATAGTCCGTTCATAAGTGTGGTTACAACTTGTAAACTGTTGTGGTTATCACTTATCAGGTGCTCTAGGGCTTCTGTAATTTGTAGTGCGAAGTAAATCACACATATTCGTTGGTAATTAATTACCTGCAATGAATGGAATCAGGTGCATCTTGGCTTAGCAACGTCTGTCCCACGTTTAACATGTGACTGACTGGAGAAACAAGATAAACTAGACTCAAAACACTAGAAGAAAAAAAAAGGAATCAAAATATATCTGGGAAATTGGGTAAAAAACTTTATTGATTGCTATATTAGAGAAAAAATACCCAAAGCATAGTCTTGTGTCCTCCTTTGGAGGTCCTTGACTGTTGAAATGTGCTCCACAGGAATTACCAAGTAATGCCTATATGAGTATCCAGACAGATATAAAATCAACGGTGTATCGTGGTGGGTGAGACACAGTTCCACATAAGTTAAAAAGATAATCTCAAAATCAATAAAGAAGATTGATAGTCTCTGTTGATGTGAAAAAAATAGCAAGCTTAACACATTTGCATGTTATAATTATTTTCAAAGAGGATCATCAATTTATCAATTCCGTTTTCTCGTATGTATATCAAATCTTTTTTTTCCCAAAAAAACAGAATGAAGAACGAAGTAGTAAAAATATAAGAACATAGAGAAGAAGGTTGCACACCCAGGCAACAATAATAACAAAAAGGCAAAAAGGTGTTCACCCTTTCCCTACACAGCATCTGACACCTCGTTAAAAAGTTGTGCAAATCCACACTACACAAATATTTTTCGCTCGACATTTACCAAAACACATATTGGTTGTTATTTGGTAGATTAAATTTACTCAAGCATAACAATTGTCCACCAAAATAATATTGAACTGCATAGAGTCTCACTATCTTTACATAATTCTCTGCTTTCTACTTCAATTTTATAGGCGAGATCACCGAGTTCTTTTTCTTACAGAACAACTAATACAGTGGATAAGTCCATAAATGTGCAAAAAAAAAAAAATCTAACAAGATATTCATGAACAAACATAATAAAGAGAAATTGGTCCAACAAATCATAAATGATCTGCTAAGCTGGTACTTGGTTGATAAACTATTTATTGATCACTTTGTGATACGACCTATTCGAGATGGTCAATCTCCCAAGAAATTAGAGAAGAACAAAAACACTTATTTGGAGCAATTTTCTGTATTTTTATTCATAACAAAATATTAAGACATACTTGACTTTATAGGTTTACAAACTAAATAGATACTGACCAAAACTTGAAGTAAAAAAAAACAACTAACTCACTACTCTAGTATATAGGAAAACACTTGTAAATACGTATAAAAGAAAAGACCCACTAATTATTGTTGACTCTAAACTCACGTTACAGCATAACATGATGTTGTATGATATGCTTGACAACGTGGTAAGTGCTTCCAGAAATAATGAACATGTATCACTATGCCATTATTTTTACCGAGGAGTCAAATCTGTTAGAAAATAGTACAACAGTTCATGATACAGCAATTGACATGCCAAAAGCGGTCTTTTAGAAGGATACAATCATCATGAGTAAAAAAAAAACCAAGCTATGGCATACAAGGTATTGAAGAAACTGGGATTACATAGTAAAGATAATCAACAAAAAACGAGAATAAATTTCTTGAATTCTGTATAAGTTTGCTTTCCAAAAGAAGTATTTTGACCTATTATTGCCTTGGGTTGCAAGAATTCAACTTTGGGATGATTAAAGAAATAATTTTCAAGTTTAGGCACAAACTTTGAGCAAAACATAGAAAATATGCAAGTAATATTTGTTTGTGAGTTTGGTTGCAAGAATTCAACTTTGGGATGATTCAAGGAATAATTTTCAAGTTTAGGCACAAACTTTGAGCAAATCATAGAAAATATGCAAGTAATATATACACATATATACCTAATATATACACATATATACCAATTTTTTGAGCGGCAAATTTGGTGTTGGAGATGTTGTCTTCAGCCCAACCCATTAAGGCTAGTCAAGAATTAGAGAGAAGAAGGAAAATGGTACGGCCGGCCCTAACCCTAATGGGCTTTAAGTGTTTTAGGCCTAGATGTTTAGTTACTTGTTTAGCAAGGGACTAACCCTAATTCTAGCCTATAAATATATCTCTTGTACTTGTAAACATTATCACTTAATAAAAATACAAACCCTAGTTGCCCCCGTGGACGTAGGTTACACACTGTGACCGAACCACGTAAATCTCGTGTCTACTTTTCTTATTGCTTTAGTTTATTGATCGTGTGTGTGTGATCTAAATCCTAACAACTGGTATCGGAGCTCGGGCTCTTGATCAAGAACACACACCAGCCGCCTACCACCTCCTACCTCCAACCGCCGCCGCAAACCTTAATTAGGGTTTCGCCGCCGTCACCTAGCCGCCGCTAAGGTTTTCCGCCGCCGACACCCACCGCCTTGCTGCAGTTTCACAGCTTTACTCTAGGGAAACCGGGTACCGCCGCCGCCACCTAACCCAGATTAGGGTTTTGTTAGCCGCCGCCTACCACCTTGCCAGAACCGCAGAATCGCCGCCGCCGCCAACCAGATTAGGGTTTCCAGCCGCCGTCGCTCAAACAGAAGGGTTTTCTGTACCGATTTTCACTGCTGAGTTTTTCGGGTTTTCTGCACGTTTTTCGAGGTCAGATTTCAGGGTTGTTTTTCAGTTTATTCTCTCACGTTCTCTGGTTAGTTTCTGTTATTCAGCAAAGATGACTGATGACGGAAAAGTCAGAATTGAGAAGTTTGATGGGAAGAATTTTGGATGGTGGAAGATGCAAATCAAGGATTTGCTGATACAGAAGGATCTGGATGCAGCCTTAGAGCCTCCTCCTTCACTTGTAACGGATAAGTGGATAGCCATTGACAAGAAGGCTATGACAACTATCAGGCTCACTCTTTCAATGAATGTTGGTTACAATATTTCTGAACAAACCTCAGCACGAGGAATCATAGAGGCTTTGTCGAATATGTATGAGAAGCCGTCTTCCTGCCAACAAGGTGTTTCTGATACGGGAGTTAGACTTCCTACAGCAGATGCATAGGGAACTCTAGCCATATCAGCTTTTTCTTCTTCTGTTATGGGACACTGATCTTTAGTAAGCTTGATGTGACTTCCTAAAGGCGTGTTTCTAGGCTTGGTCTTCTCACTGTTCATACCAAATCTCTCTAACACTTTCCCGATGTACTTCTCCTGGGATAGTGTCACTGAGCCATCTTTCTTGCTTTGGTTATACTCATCCCGAGTATCTGTTTGGCTGGACCAAATCCTTCATCTCGAATTCTTTGGACATTTGCGTCTTTAACTTGCTTATTTCTTTCATATCCGAACCTGCAATTAACATATCATCAACGTAAAGTAACAGTATGATATAAGAGTTGCTAAATTCTTCAGATAGCAGCAATGGTCCATCTGACATCTCTTGTACCCTGACCTCTCCATAAAGTTATCAAACTTTATGTACCACTGTCTAGGTGCCTGTTTAAGACCATACAAACTCTTATTCAACTTGCAGACCCAGTTCTCTTTCCTAGCAACCTTGAATCCCTCAGGTTGTGCCATACATATGTCTTCATCTAGGTCACCATGTAGAAAAGCTGTTTTCACATCTAGTTGCTCTAGATGCAACTTCTCAGCAGCTACAATGCTAAGAACCAACCTGATGGTAGTCATCTTCACCACCGGAGAGAAAATCTCATCATAATCAACTCCCTTTTTCTGCTGAAACCCCTTGACTACTAAACGGGCTTTGTACCGTTTCAGAACCATCGTGTTCTTCTTTGACCCTGAAGACCCATTTATTTTGTAAAGCTCTTTTATCTGGCGGAAGCTTAACTAAGACCCAAGTCTTATTTTTATCTAAAGAGCTCATCTCATCCTTCATTGCATGCTCCCACTGGAGAAAATCTCTCGTCTTGACTGCCTCAGAGTAGGTTTCTGGTTCACCGTTTTCTGTCAAGAGAATATAATTAACTGAAGGATTATATTTATTAGGCGGTTTACTAACTCTGGTGGATCTCCTGACCCAATTTTCTGACGGGTCAGGCTGCTGTGGAGGCTGTTCTTCTTCATGCTCTGAGCTCCCACTGTCAGAGACTTCCCCTGTCTCATTATATCCACCTTCAAACTCTGGTCCTGCGTCATCTTCAGAATCTGATTCGGGTTCTATAACTGGTTCATTCTTTTGACCGTCAGTGTCAAACTCAACCGCTTCTTTCTGAACCTCTGACTTCTCAGTATTCCTGTCTTTGTACAGCTCTGCTTCATTGAATTCGGCATGTTTGCTTCTGAATAGCTTTCTGCTTTCATGATCCCAAAGCCTGTAGCCCATTTTATCGGACCCAAAATCAACGAGCATGTACTTCTTTGCTCTGGCATCTAACTTGTCACCTTCAAGATCAATATCATAAGCACTACACCCGAAGATTCTCAGGTGATCATAATCAACTGCTTTACCCTTCCATTCTTCCTGAGGAATCTTGAATCCCAACGGTACTGAAGGCCCACGATTGATAAGATAGGCTGCGGTGTTAACCGCATCAGCCCAGAACATTTTTGGGAGCCCTGCATTTAGTCTCATACTTCTGGCTCTCTCACACAATGTTCTGTTCATCCTCTCTGCAACCCCATTCTGTTGCGGAGTTCCTGGAACAGTCTTTATCATCTTGATCCCTCTCTCAGCACAATAATCTGTAAATTCTTTGCTGATGTATTCACCTCCGTTGTCAGACTTTAAGCATTTCACCTTCAATTCAGTTTCAAGTTCAACAGCAGCTCTCCATTTCTTAAATTTATCAAAACTTCAGATTTATGTTTAAGAAAGTAAACCCATACCTTTCGTGTTGAATCGTCTATGAAGGTCACATAATAGCGAGATCCTTCAGGTGAAGCAACTGATGTTGGCCCGTACAGTCTGAGTGAATCAACTCCAATTTCTGAGCTTTTGGTGCTCTCCCTGTCTTCACAAAAGTCACCCTCTTTTTCTTGCCTAGGATGCACGGTTCACAAAACTCAGACTCGACCTTTTTCAGTTCTGGAAGCTTTCCTTTGGTAACAAGCATCTTCATCCCTTTTTCACTCATGTGGCCGAGTCGTTGATGCCATAACTTTGATAGACTCGGCCCATCAGATACTGCATTAACCCCATCGGTTGGTACCTCAACCATGTATAAAGTACTCCTCTTCTTTCCTCTAGCAATGACCATACTGCCCTTCACAACTTTCCATTGTCCTCTACCAAAGTGGATATCATATCCCTGATCATCAAGCTGACCAATGGATATCAACATCCTCTTCAAACCAGGAATGACCCGAACATTCTTCAAGGTCCAAATGGTTCCCAATGGTGTTTTTAAGTCAATGTCTCCAACCCCTGTAATATCAAGACTGTGATTATTAGCCAAACGAACTTTACCAAAGTTACCTGTTCATAGATTCTTCATCTTCTTTGTGCTAGAAGTAGCATGAAACGATGCTCCTGAATCCATAATCCAATCTTCAACAGTATTTCTGACACAACAAATAAGGGCATCCTCTGAATCTGAGGCTGTGGTAGCATTCACCTCCTTTTTATCTCTATGAGGTTTAGTACACTGACTTCTAAAGTGCCCATGCTCATCACAGTTCCAGCACTGTATGTCTTTTCTTGGTTTTGCTGGTCTTAACTTGCTTCTTCGTTTTGACTTTGACCTTCCTCTATTTCCACCTCTATTATTACTTCTCCCTCTCCCTTCAGTACTGAGCAACAACTTGTCTCTCCAGAATTCCTCCTCCTTGAGTCCTCATTCAATATCAAGTCACGAACATTAGCAAAAGTGAGGGTCTCAACTGCCCCAGTGACTGCAGTATAGTTCCTGACCAGCTGTCAGGTAATGAGGACAAGAGCAGACATGCTTGCAATTCATCATCTATCTTGAATTTTACTGAATTCAAACGAGACAAGTGAGAATTAAATAAATTAATATGCTCAATAACAGAACTTCCCTCTTTCATGCGGGTGTTGACTAACTCCCGTAGAAACACCTTGTTGGCAGGAGCCGGCTTCTCATATATGTTCGACAAAGCCTCTATGATTCCTCGTGCTGAGGTTTGTTCAGAAATATTGTAACCAACATTCATTGAAAGAGTCAGCCTGATAGTTGACATAGCCTTCTTGTCAATGGCTGTCTACTTATCCGTTACAGGTGAAGGAGGAGGCTCTAAGGCTGCATCCAGATCCTTCTGTATCAGCAAATCCTTGATTTGCATCTTCCAGCATCCAAAATTCTTCCCATCAAACTTCTCAATTCTGACTTTTCCGTCATCAGTCATCTTTGCTGAATAACAGAAACTAACCAGAGAACGTGAGAGAATAAACTGAAAAACAACCCTGAAATCTGACCTCGAAAAACGTGCAGAAAACCCAAAAAACGCAGCAGTGAAAATCGGTAAGAAAACCCTTCTGTTTGAGCGACGGCGGCTGGAAACCCTAATCTGGTTGGCGGCGGCGGCGATTCTGCGGTTCTAGCAAGGTGGTAGGCGGCGGCTAACAAAACCCTAATCTGGGTTAGGTGGCGGCGGCGGTACCCGGTTGCCCTAGAGTAAAGCTGCGAAACTGCAGCAAGTCGGTGGGTGTCGGCGGCGGAAAACCCTAGCGGCGGCTAGGTGACGGCGGCGAAACCCTAATTAGGGTTTGCGGCGGCGGTTGGAGGTAGGAGGTGGTAGGCGGCTGGTGTGTGTTCTTGATCAAGAGCCCGAGCTCTGATACCAGTTGTTAGGATTTAGATCACACATACACGATCAATAAACAAAAGCAATAAGAAAAGTAGACACGAGATTTACGTGGTTCGGTCACAGTGTGTAACCTACGTCCAGGGGGCAACTAGGGTTTGTATTTTTATTGAGTGATAATGTTTACAAGTACAAGAGATATATTTATAGGCTAGAATTAGGGTTAGTCCCTTGCTAAACAAGTAACTAAACATCTGGGCCTAAAACACTTAAAACCCATTAGGGTTAGGGCCGGCCGTACCCTTTCCCTTCTTCTCTCTAATTCTTGACTAGCCTTAATGGGTTGGGCTGAAGACAACATCTCCAACATTATCCCACCCCCAAAAATGCCCTAGGCTATAATAGCCATGGGCACATATATACCAATTGAAGTACCTTTCACGAAAAGTCAATTACCCATTATCTTACTCACTTCTTTTGTTTTGGAGAGAAAAGCAGTTCGCAACAGCAAACCAATCACAACGACCGGTTCATTCATACTGGTTCAAATTAACTCTTTAACTTAAGTTCTATCAAAAGCTCCCTTTCTAAAACTACTCACAGTGACAACGTGCTTTTACCACGTTTAAATCGAAACACCATCTCCATCTTCTAAGTCTTACCAATCGATATTAACACAAGCTCTCTAGTTGTTTCTTTAAAAATTCCGTATGTAATGTTTTCGGATGTATGGGAAAGGGGCAGTGAGTTTATGGATGAAATTTGGGTTGAATTATCTCATTGGATAATGGGTTAACTGATCCTTCCATTACTAGTGCAAGTGTGGCAAACTTGAATGGTGTTCTTAGTAATACAAATGTGGATTGAGTGTTCAACTGTATCTCAATTTGAGTTTAGAATTTGCTTAGTTAGGTGGGGTTTTCTGAATTCCATTTGACTGCTGCCTATCCGTTTCATTTAATTTCAAAAACCTATTTCTATCAAGTTCTGCCTAACATAGTTCAAAGTCTAGATCACTACAAGATTGCTGTTACTCACTGAAAAGTAAAAAAACTGAAACTTTAGTATAGCCAGTCATTGATAATCAAAGCTCCTTACCTCAGTGCTGTAGTTAGAAATTAAAAGTGCTTACAAAACCTAGCTTTCAACTGAAGCAAAATCAGACTATCGCTAAAGAATTGACAGATTAATGCAACATGCGATTTGAATCATCTGATCAGCAACATCAAAATTGAATTGAATTGAGTACCTGAAGGCTGAAGGATTAATGTCACGAAACGCAACAACCTTGTCATCCTGCATAATCAATCAAATAAGAATTAGTAAAGTAAATAAGGGCAATTCCGAAACTGAAAATTGTGTGGTAGTTAGAAAGAGAGAGAGGACGGACGGTCTGGAGGAGTGTAGTGGAGGTGGAAGACCGGGCGATCTGACAGAAGATGCACGAAGAAGGGGAGGCTGCCGCCATTATCTGCCGCTTCCCCTCTCCTCCTTCCCACGGATCGGAATAACTGAATAATGAATCCACCTATGATTAGTTAAAACCTTTATACAATATCACCCCCTACGATTTTATATATTACCAAATTTTACCTTTTAGTTTGTAGCCTTTCCTTTTTCTATATGGTTCAAAATTAGTTTTCTAGAGAAAACAACAAAACCGTACACCTATAGAGCCTTATATCTAAGGCTTTATATTTTTATTACGAGTATGTAAGAAACTAGTTGGTATGTGATAAACACACAAAAATTTATTCCATTCTAAGCCAGCATCGATATAAACATCAGTGTACACCTATCGAGAGTTCTTTCTACTTCCAGACCTCTTAACATCTTCAACCAAGCAACTAGTTTTTTAGTTCAATAGAAATAACGAAAAATTGAATTTGAAACAATAATGATCCATAGCATGTGACCCGAACCTGATGGACATCCAATGTTGTATATCTTCAAAACTTTGGTATATCTTAAATTGTGAAAATTGAAACTTTAAGGTAGCGCCTGTTTCATATAATATTATTGAACTTAGATCGAACCCACATCGCCAAATTACCCTCTCCTTTATGGATAAAGATAGTTATGTCATTTTACAGGTTTCAATTTAATTAATAAATATACCAAGCAAATGTATCATAGGAATTTAAAAAAATTCCTTTGAATCTAAATCCAATTCTAAAATGAACACTACCAGAAAAGTGTGAAACTCGTAGCGTCAAATGTGCATTCTCTAACTTTACCCATAAAACGGGTCGACATAAACCAGATCCGTAAACCCGCCCGAAACCCGAATTCAGACATGGTAAAACCCTTGGTAGAAAAAACCCGCCGGTAGAAATGCGCGGTCACCTCCAAACCCTAACTCGCATCGTCTCTGTCGTCCGTACACTCACCGGCGGCTTCCGTCCGTCACCAAAAGCCATATCTCGCACAATGAGCACCAACTCTACCGGTGTTATGTTCCAACTCAAGCTCAATCCGATCACCGGTAACTCCGAGTGGATAGTTATCGAAGAAGAACTCGATGACGCATCACCTAAACCAATGTTAGCGACCACATCTTACCTCGATATGCTCAACGATTCACCGAGAAACAGAGCATATCGTAACGCAATTGATAAAACTGTTTCGAAACAATGTCATGTGCTGGATATCGGGTAAATTTTTCACTAAAAGCAAACTAAATTAGGGTTCACAAACAGACTAGTGGCCATCTATCCTACAAAATGAGACACATGACATTTATGTTTTAATGATTTGAAATTGGTTATTAGGATGATTGTATTAGGTTTAGGGCTGCAAACAAACCGAAGGAACATGAACAAGGCCTTGTTCGTTTGTTCGTGTTTGCTGGTTAAGGAAATCGTAATGGACAAAACAAATGTCCATGAACACAAACAAGCGCTCATGAACAAAATTGAAAACAAACATATATTAAAAGGTATGTAATAGATAATACACAAATGATTATTAAATATATTTTATAGTGAGAAATTTTAAGTATTTAATATAATATAAAACTTAAAAACCCTATGAAGTATCGAACACAAACAAAGTTACCGTATGTTTACGAACATAAACGAACAAACACGGTCTCTGTTTATTTTACTAATTTCGTGAAAATAACGTTAAAAATGGGGGACAATTAATCATGCATCATGTAGTGGCGTTGATAGTCGAAAACAAGGGGGTACATGCACTAATCGGCCTTTTTGCCGAAAGTTATGCGTTTTATGTCTAAGGCTTGATGCAAAACTACAATCGAGCCGGGGGTCTCGCTGGAAGCAACCTCTCTAGTTCTACGGGGTAGAGGTAAGGCTGTCTACATCTTACCCCTCAGACCTTACCTTATGGGATTTACTAAATATGATGATGAGATGTGGTGTGACGTTGGAACTATTTATGAGATGTGTTTGTTGAGGTGGAAATTAAAAAATTGGTATGGTTTGTGTAGGGCTGGAACTGGTTTGTTATCTATGATGGCGGCTAGGGCTATGGGCGTTGACGACTCATCATCGTCTAAAGGGATGGTGACGGCGTGTGAATCATACCTTCCTATGGTGAAAATTGATGAAGAAGGTTTTACGAGCCAATGGTATGAACCGTAGGATACGTGTGTTAAATAAGAGGTCGGATGAATTGGAAGTTGGTGTTGACATTGCTTCTCGTGCTGATATTCATGTGAGTTTAGTTTGTAGCCTCTAGTTTAGTACAATCATGCTTCTTGTTTGGTAAATGGAAGTAAGAATAAATTATTAATTTCTTTCAAATGTAGGTTAGCGAAATACTGGATTCGGAACTATTGGGTGAAGGTCTGATCCCTAGTCTTCAGCATGCACATGATCAACTACTGGTCGAAAATTACAAGACGGTTCCTTACAGAGCGACTACTTATGGCCAGATAGTGGAAAGCACGTATCTGTGGGATCTGCATGATCTATACTACAATGAAGCAAATGTAACAGACGGGATTCATCTCGTTCCAAAAGGAAAGGAGAGTATTTTACGAGTCAAACCACAACAGTTTGCCATGCATTGTGATGCGATGGGTGAAGAACTTCGACCGGTATCTTATAAACATGTTTTTTTCTTTAACTTTTATGGTGAAGTTTGTTTCTCTGCTGAGTGTAGTTTATTTATCCAGCTTTCAGAACCTTTCAAAATTTTCGAATTTGACTTCTGGAAACGTCCAGACAGTCATGGAGAAACTCAAGTACATATAAAGGCGACTGATGATGGTACGGTTCATGCTGTTATCTCATGGTATGTTAAATTTGCGAGTAGACACTTGTTTCTTTGTTCTCTTTTTTATTCTTTCTTCTTTTTTACTTATCATTATGTTTTAGGTGGGTACTTCAGCTTGATGAGGAAGGAAATATCTTTTATTCTACGTCCCCTAAATGGATAAATAGTCCATCCACAAATAATGGATTATCGTCTATGTATTCTGGTAACTTTACTTATTTTCTAGATTATCGTACACAATGATCATGTTAAAGACTTTGAAACTTTCTATATTTGGAGTCTATATTAGTTGTAGTGGTACCCTTGTAGGCACCCGTGATTGGTGTGATCTGGAAACAGTGTGTGTGGTTTACAAAAGGAAAAGGTTTACCCGTTCGTAAAGATGAGGGTGTTCGTATGGATGCTACTCATACGGATATTAGCATCTCATATAAATTTAACGCTCAGTCACAAACGTCGGAGGTAGATCACAGTCAAGACTCGCACTTAACTCTCTCCCCTGAAAGAATTGCAATCTATGGAGATAACAACTGGAGACAATCCATGTTAAAGGCCATAAACTATGCTGTATTCTACTCTCTCTCTCTCTTATATATATGTGTGTGTGTGTGTATGTTCGCATCTAATTAGATTTAATGTCATTGCAGTTGAAAGGGAAAGAGTCTCCTTTGTGTGTTATTACAGATGATAGTGTTTTCTTATCAGTTGCCGTTGCTCATATATCTAAGTCGTCACACATAATAGCGATGTTTCCTGGTCTCGGGGATAAGGGTCGCCAATACTTGCAAGCTGTTGCTGATGAAAATGGTTACTCTATGGATCAAATACAAGTTATAAACACAAGGAAACAACAACTGACCATGAATGATACTCATCAAAACAAGGTTGCCTTTTGCTTTTGCTTCTTCACTTTCTTAAATTGTGCTTCTGTTGAGCGTCCAGCTCATCAATAGTTTACACTTGTTAGTATTTCTTTACTCTTCAAAGAACAATTTAACAGTACCTTTTGATATCTTGTCTCATGTACAGGTGGATCTGTTGATAGCAGAGTCATTTTACTTTGGTGCCGAGGGGATGCTTCCTTGGCAAGGCCTGCAGTTTTGGTATAAATGGATTAATGTTATACGCTCTTATATATTAAAAGGATTTAACATTATTTTCAAATGGTTTATAGGAGCAAAAGAACGATGATTGATTCCATGTTAGTGGACGATGTGTGCATAATGCCTTGCAAAGGAATTTTAAAAGCTTGTGCAATGTCTCTCCCGGTAAGCAAGTACACAATGTAGTTCCTATCTTTATAAAGTAATTATAAATAATTTGTACTTTTGAGCTTCATTATTTGATGAAAGTGAAAGTATAGGATCTTTGGAGAAGTCGTTGTGCCTTAGAGAATATTGAAGGCTTTGACCACACGATGGTCAACACTACCTTAGGAGCGTGCGGACCGTCAAGTGAAAGCCCATGTTTACCCTTTTTTATTTGGCAATGTGGAGAAACTCAGGTTATTCATCTTCTTCATTAAGCATATGCTACTTTCATACCTAAAACTTAATCAATCATTCTCTCATCTTTTTTGAGTTGAATTATATTTCAGAAACTCAGTGATACATACACCATTATGGAGTTTGACTTCTTGAAACCGTTTAGTTCATGTCACGGGAAAGCCAAGGTAGCAAATTCTCTCTATTCGGCTCTCGACACACGCACATAAGCATCAACATTAACATTGATGATTGTAATTGTAATACGAAAAGATTGTTATTACAGGTTGAGTTCATTGAAGCAGGAGTGTGTCATGGTTTTGCGCTTTGGATTGATTGGGTTATGGATTCAACTAACAACATTGTGATGTCAATGGGACCAGGTTGTCCAACCAAACAATCCTTTTGATGAATATGAATAATGTGTAGCAAATATGAAACATATTTTGTTAATATGATTTGTGGCGTTTTGATTAGATCAACGGTACTGGAAGCAAGGTGTGAAGCTTCTGGCAGAGCCGTTAAAAATGGGACCTGGAATATGTTCAACAGTTATTGAAGCGCATTTTGATTCATCAAGTGGTGAGCTTTCTGTCAACAACAGATAGACTATCGTAGGATACTGTTCACCGTCACTCTGGTTCACAACAACCTGGTACACTGGAATTTCATGTCCATGGTTCGTACCTCCCTCAGCTCCCTGTTGGCGATACACAAGTACAATACAGCAGAAAGCTTATGACCGGAAAGTTCAGAAATCACTAGTGAAAACTGAGAGCAGTTGGGATTGTATGCTGGAAATTCTTGTATGAATACGTATAGGAATGATTTATGCTTAAGATAAATGACAAATTGACAATCAAAATATTCGGGTAAACTATTAAAACAAGAAAAGTCAGGAAGGATAGACCATAAATAGGGATGTAAAAAGTCCAAACACAATTTGGGATTGCTATTTGGGTATCAGACGGTGTATGATATTAATTTTAAATTATTTTACGGGTTTGAGATGGTATGGGATTAGGTGACATCTGCCCAATTATCTGAACACGTTTACCTGAATGTATTAATATATTTTGTAATCCCTTAAACAAAATATCATTAGTATGTTGAAGTTAAGAACTTAAAATTATAGAGCTATTAAAAATGTAATCATGTGTTTGATGTTTCAAATAGGCTAAAAAGATGAGTTCAATATCGGATTTCTGGTAATATCCCAATATATTAGAAAAAGGGTTAACCACAACACCTCGTAAATTCATTATATATCGAGTTAATTACTTTTTTTTTGTCCCCGTTGGTAGCCAAGATGCACAATGCGTAGCCGTAGACATGATAAGTTTCGTAAATTCATATATGTATTGTAAATTGTAAAGTTGTAATATATATATCTTGTAGGAAACAGAATAGGCCATGAGGTATGGCCAAATAATGACTAGTCATAATCAACCTATAAAGAACATTGTCGGTTATTAGGTTATCGACAAACAAAAGATTGTCTGTATTCCTAAGGCTCACCGGGGTGCAGTGGAAAACGAAATCGGCAAAATGTTTGCCGATAGGCAACTCCAGCGCCAACATAATTGCCGTGCCGAAAGTAATTAAAATCGACGAATGTTTGCCGAGAGGAAAAGATCCATGGGCATTAAATGCATGTTTGACCATTTGAATTGTTTTCAACGGTAATATTACCGTTTGAAACTAAAAATAAAGTTTTTTTTTATAAACCTATATAAACCACAAACATTTAAACAAATTCACACCAACCCAATCCTCATTACTCCAAGTCTATTCTATATATTATAAAAACGGTGAAAGAAATACCTATTTATTCCTACCCGATAACAGCGATTCATCCGATAGTAGCATACGTTTTTTTCCAAAAACTCATCGACGAAGCCGAACTACAAGACACAGGCACATCTAGTAAGAAACGTTACGTTCGTCGTTGTCGTGAGAGTGGGCACGAAATCCTTATGGCAGATTATTTGTCGAGGAACCGAAATATAACGAAGAAATTTTCCGTTACCGGTTCCGTATGTCAAAAAGTTTGTTTCTAAAAATTGTGAGCGACGTGGAAGCGAATAACTCGTGGTTTAAAGAGGGCGTAGATGCGAGGATGAAGAAGAGTTTTACCCCGTTGCAAAAAGTTACATTGGCTATTAAACAACTTCCAACCGGTAACACTCCAGACGAGAACGACGAGCATTTACATATAGCCGAAAGGACTTCCCGTGAGTGTCTACAATATTTCTGCGAAACGGTATGTAAAATATACGCTCCTGAGTTCTTACGTAGGCCAACAAGCCACGACATGACGCTTTTGTATTAAGCTCATGAGGATAAACATCACCTTCCTGGTATGGTGGGTAGCCTTGATTGCACCCATTTCGTATGGAGATCGTGTCCCACAGTGTTTCGTGGCCAATATATGAGAGGTGATCACCGTTACCCTACGATTATGCTCGAAGCGGTGGCCTCTCAAGATTTGTGGGTTTGGCATGACTTTTGCGGTCCACCAGGTGCACAAAACGACATAAACGTGCTTCAACAATCTCCATTATTTCAAACTGAACGGAATGGAACAGCCCCAAAATGTCCATTTTACGTTAACAACCACTTATACAAACGTGGTTACTATCTCGTGGATGGAATATACCCTACATGGTCTGTGTTTGTCAAATCATATCCATATCCTCAAGACATAAACGAAAAAAAGTTCAAGAAACAACACGAGGGGGCAAGAAAAGACGTGGAACGTGCTTTTGGTGTTTTGAAGTCAAAATGGGGTATAATGAATCGACAATGCGTGCTAAGAGTGTGAAAAAAATTAGGTCCGTCGTGTATACTTGTATTATTTTACATAGCATGATTTTAAAAGACGACGGAAACGCCATAGCACCGGTACACATCCGGGATCCTCCAGTCGAGCCCGCACTCAATGACAGTGTCTTAGACGAACTTATGAAAGAAGATACGCATTGGGACTAAAACATGATCTCGTTGAGCATCTCGGAAGAATGGATTTACCACACCTAATGGTGGATTCTGACGAAGAGTAGTTAATTTGTTTAATTATGTAATTTTTTTTATTTTTTTTTAATTTAATGTAATGTTTTTTTATTTTATTTTTAATTTAATGTAATGTTTTTCTTGTTTTTAATTCAATATAAGTTTAAAAAAATTGGTTTGCCTAAACTCAGTTAGGCATGCATCGCATCCTTGTGATTTTTAGATAATAAGCAAAAAGTTTAGGCAAATGACATAACACAATTCAATTTGGTGAGAGAAAACTTTGCTTAAAGGGGTTAGGAATGCACCCCCTCACCCTAACATCATTATTCCAATAATCTTATCACTCATTGAAACAAAACTATCGTCTTTGTCCAATCAAAATGTAATAACTTTCATCGTTATTTTAAATTACAGTTTATTGAGATAAATCAAATTCGGCAAGGATGAGGATGTTTAAAATCATTTTCAATTTTTTGCCGGTTTGCATGATTAGAATTTTTAAATAGTGTAAATTACATAAACAGGCCAGATAATTGTTAATACTGACCTTATCATAACTTATATAAAACAAAACCCATGCGGACCCATTCAATATTTTTTTATTTTCACTAGAAATATATTTCTCTCCTATAAATGATGGTTGATCTACTGTATTTTATTTATTTATTTTACAAAAATTTTGGAATGGAATAAAACTATAAATATAATTTTAACACTAATCATCTTTGGAATATCTATATCTTTTTTCTACCTTTGATAAGGTTTTAGTTACATATATGTAGTTATGAAATACAAAATCATTGTGTATTAAATTTATGCTTGCTATTATCATACATGTTTTGAAAATATAGAAACCTAACCCACTTTTTATACTTATATCACTTATATGTAAAATATTTGTTGTGTATCATGTTTTTCTAGTGACTTCACTTTTTTTTACCAAACCTTTTATTTTCTTTAAAATTATGTCATAACTGTATATTTCAAGACATTTAGATAATAGTTTGGAATATTTAATGCACTTTATTGCTATGTGTTAAAAAATAATATATATTTATTATCATTATTATTATTATTATTATTATTATTATTATTATATTAGGCTTGGACTTCTTTATGTTGGGCTATTATATTGCTGATTGGTATTGGGCTTATTGTTTGTTGGAAGATTGTTAAAGTTGTTGCAACAGATTCCAAGTAGTTGAAAGTATGAGGGGGCAAAGTACAAATATGAAGGACTGCAATAATCTCTAGCCATACTTTTGGACTAGAGTGTAACTTGTAATAAAGGAACATATAAAAGGGCCGAAGTCTTCTAGATACTTCATTCTCCTCTTTACTTTTACGCATATACTCTCTTTATATCTCTGTAATTAGGGTTTGCCAGTTTGTTGTAGATTTATGTTGATATCTCTCATTTGTGTTAGAGAGATTGTACTTCTGGTATTGATGATCATCAGTGGATGATCGTCAGGTTTCATTGTGTATTTTGTACTGATTGTTGATCTTATAGATTGTAAGATCTTTGGGATTTGGGGGGGGGGCTGCTTTGGGTTGGATAAATAAGATTTTGTCATGTTTTTCGTCGCTATTTCTTGTGTTTGTTTGTTATTGCTCATCATACCATTGTTCTTAACATGGTATCAGAGTTTAGCTTATTGGCTCTTGATTCTGACTCTGTTTCTTTCGCTGTGTGTTCTTTAGGTGCTGTTGATTATTGTTTAATGTTTGTGTTCTTCTCTGCTCGAAGAACACTGTAGATCTAGATCTTGGGAAGTGTGCTATTACGAATCTTGTGCATCGAAAACCCTAGTTAGGGTTTGGAGAATCTGGTGATTAACTCCTCATCTTCTAATGATTTTTACATACTGAGTTGGTCTCTGAAACCCTAGAAGGTTTCAGGGCAAACCGACCAGTGTGTATTGTGTTCCTAATTGCTTGATTTGTGATCTGTAACCCTAGAAGGTTACAATCTCAAATTTGCTTGGAGGGAGTTAAACGCTCTTTGTAAGATCGTTCTTTACTTTTCTCTGGTATATTTCTTATTGTTGTTGTTGGTTGATGCTGGGGCAGTGAGCACCGGTTATATTGTTGATTGATATAGTTGATACCGGCGTAATCAGGACCGGTTTATCTGCTGTTTGTTTCTTCTTGTGATTACTCTATGTTTCCTATATTTGTATTGTTCTTTATTCTGTCTCCTTGTGATTATATTGTGCACAGAGTTTGTAGTATTAGTTGTGGTTCCTGAGTAAAGGCTTGTCCAGGCACCATAGAGTGATGAACCTGGAATATGGTCCCTGACTCAGCTTCGCCCTAGGGTTTTGTTTTATGTGATTGTTTACTTCTGTGATCTCTTATCTGTCGATAACTTGTGTTCTCTGATTGATAACTGTTCTGTGTTCTGTTATGTTATTTACTTATCTGTTTGTGTTGTTAATATGGGTGAACCTGCTAGCACATATGTTACTCTTATTAGCAAGTTAGATATAGGAAACCCTCTTTATCTTATCTTAGTGACTCAAGTGCCTTGACCATAGTTAGTATAAAACTTAACGGCACTGAGAATTATGTTTTTGGTCTAGTGCAATGAAGTTTGCTGGAGGGGTATGGTCCCAAAAACCCTGTGCCAACGTAAGGAACCATACCCTCAATAACAACATACTACAAGAATAACCTTGCGCGCAATGTGAAATGGTGCGCCATTCATGGAATCAACAGGTTGCCTAGTAAGCCTTGCGCCCAATGCGCAATGGTATGGCAATCTTAACACCAATAATCAAACGAACCTTGCGCACTCAACGTGACGGCAAGTTAAAAACCAACTCATACAGGTCACACAACGAACCTTGCGCACTCAGCGCAACGGCAAGTTAGACCAAACAATATAAGTCATGCAACGAACCTTGTGTACTTGGCACAACGGAAAGTTAGACTTAGACGCGCAGACTACTTGACCCTGCACGGACCAAACAACTCTCTAGCCGCAAAGTCCTAAAACATTGCACAAGGACAAGACAAACATGAGAGCTACTCATAGTCTTGTGGACAAAAGGATTTAGCCCTGCAACCCTGCGCTGGCCAGAAGGCACTGAAAAAGCCTTGCAGAAAGGATGAGCTCAAAGGAGAATTAACTATACACAAGGGGACAAAGTAGCAAAGCTATGACCAACGGTTGCGTGGCAGGTAGTGTCAGACTGCGTCGCATGAACAGTACTGAAGAGGCCAGACTGTGCACCAACCACACCCACGCTAGTAACTGTCACACATGCTCCACTTTCGGCTGATAGCAGGTCCGACACCAGGGACAGCTGCCTTTACATGTGGCACCGTTCAACATCCGACAAAGCATACATCCTGCCAGGGATCATTTAATGATCGCTGCAGAGGGACAAAACGAATATTCCCTGGTCGTCTGGGCCGGGCCCAAGGCCCATCAGCCCATCTCCTAAGCTCACTTATTTCTGGCTATAAAAATGAGTATCAGACCACAAGGTAAACCATTCATAAACTTACGAACGAACTTATTGCATACTATTTGAGCTTACTTGCTTATTACTTGCAATCAACCAATACTTAACTCACGCCGGAGTGTGGTCACGGAGAAAACCCTCCCCTTTTCCCCGTGACGAGACCAACGGTGCTGCTAGTTTTGCAGATTAGTCCAAGTGAAATCACCTTGAAGAGCGAACGAAGAGGCAACCTTTTATGCAGAAAACTAGGTTGTAACTAATATATCCCCGGATATCCCTAGGTTCGACTGGTGTTTCTTCATTGGCGCCATCCGCTATTTACTCTCTCTCACATCCGTTTCTTTGTTTCATTTTTTCTCAAACCTCACGTCCAGATGTCTGATTTTCCATCCAACACTCCACGAGGTCCTCGAGCTGAAGGCAAGAACCCAGTTCATGCCTCTCGACTTGACGGACTAGTGGAAGAAGCTTCTTCGGGAATGCCGGAGCTCATCACGACTCTGGTCGTTAAACATTCTAGTAACCCCCGGAGCTCAAATGGAGACTCCTTTTTTACAAATCACATCGGTCGTACCCCTGGGTGAGACTCCGATGTCTTGGTACATCAAGTCTCAGACGGATCTGAATGTCGTTTACGCGCAACTCTGCGCACAAACAAATACTTCTGCTGCCCCAGTGCAGCCAACTGCTCAAGTGCATGCTTCGCCTGCACCAAGAATACTGAGCCACATCTCGCCGGCTGGAGCGAGTGTCTCATCTGAACTCCATACCCGAGAGACGGAGTACTGCTACCTAAACCTGATTCTCATACTCATAGGCGAGCGTCCATCTACTCGCGGTTGGGACCAGTCCCCTCGGGGAACGGTACCCAAGGTGAGGAGGATAAGACTTATGGCGAGGGTGATAGCGCAAGTGTGTTTCATCGACTGCCAAAGGATCATGCTGCTTACAGATCTGCGCCCCGGGCTGGTTACAACCTGGAGGTGGAGAACAATTATAATTTGATTTACAGGCCGGCTGAAGCAGCCGAACACTCAAAATTCATTAAGGAGATCGTGCCCGCACCGGTGGAGCGCGCAAAACTTCCCTCCAACATGGGGAAGTACAATGGGTTGACAGATCCAGATGACCACTTGCGCCTTTCACTGGCGCAAGGCTGATCGGAGGCTGGACATTTCCTATGTGGTGTCACTTGTTTGTCCAAACTCTCACAGGCGCTGCACGCCTATGGTTTGACAACTTGCCCACAGGCAAGCTCGCGTTATGGAACGACTTGAAAGACAAGTTCCTGACGCACTTCAGCCAACAGTGGCGTTACGTTAGAGATTCTTCTGATGTAATGAACATCTGGTGGCGTGATGACGAAAGTCTTGAAGACTTCATCACCTGCTATAATAAAGAGGTGTTGGAAATAGGGGATGTGCACGAAGACCTGATTCGTGCACAGTTCAAGTACGTTGTACGCTGCGACGAGATGATCAAAGTCTTGTCGGGAACTACAGGCCTCCCGAAAAGCTGGGAGAAGCTTATGGCAGCAGCAAAGGTCTATGCTCAGACGGAGCGCAACCTCAATAACAGTAGACCTCCCCTACTTCACCGCCATCCCAAGACATGAGCAAAGGTTTTAGGAAAAAGAATAAGAGTTGGAGGGAGCATAGCCAAAACCCTCCCTACTCACCGGTCGTCGCCCGCGCGACCATCAATAAAATCGCTACCCAGCGAGCAATAAAGCAGGATAATTGCGATCGTCAGTGGACACCACTGAGGAAAACACTGGCGGAGGTACTCAGCACTGGAGATCTTCAATTCAAGCAACCGCCACCGATGCACAATAAGAAAGGTCAAGACCCCAACCTTTTCTGCGATTATCATAAAGATTCGGGGCATACAACCGATAATTGCATCTCCTTGCGCATGGAGATTGAGAAGTCGCCAAAAAGTGGGAAGCTTACCCAACTACTTCAAATGTGCACAAGGAAGTGCGCCAGATCACTCGAGGAAGTGAAGGCCCGAATAATAAAAAGATGAAGTCTGTTCATATGATCCAGGGTGGCCCGTCGCGTAAGCGAGACCACCAGAAGAGTTGCACGCCTCACTGGCACGAGCAACAGGTAATCTTCCCCGTAGTTCCTTGGGGCCCACAAGTAGACCGACTGGTCGTGATAACTGGCATCTTCGGCCATCATCGCACTAATTACATGCTCATAGACCCTGGGAGCTCTATGGACATCATCTATGAACAGTGTTTCCAGCAGCTTGACCCAGAAGACAAGGCGCGCTGGAGCCGGTGGACTTCCTACTCACTAGTTTCTACAACGAGCTCGTCTTCCCACTAGTCCAAATTTCATTTCCGGTGACTCTTTTCGATGGGCGACACTCTCGCACGCTCTCGGTCAATTTCATGGTCATGCCCGCGACTTCGCGCATGACGTATTACTGGGCTGGCGCGTTCAACGAGAGTTCAGCATGATCACTTCCACTCCCCATGCTGCCTGCGGGTTTCCCACATAAACCAGGGTGGCCATTATGTATGCAAGGAAGGAAATCATGTCCGTTGAAGAGGAACCACCGGCGAAGCAACCAAAGTCATCATCCAGTGGTGAACCAGAGAAGTGGGTACTAAACAATAAGTACACGGAACAAACAGTACTGCTAGGGCCCGCCATGACCCCCACAATCAAGGCGCAGTTAAAACAACTATTGTTCCGCAATTTAGATATCTTCGCCTGGTCACCGGCGGATATGACTGGAGTACTGAGGAAAATCGCTGAGCACGCGCTGCACACATTCCCTTCAGTTCAGCCCATCATTCAGAAGAAGCGCAGCTTCAGTCCTAAAAGACCCGCGCATTGAACGAGCAAGTTTCAGAGCTTCTCCAAGCAGGAATCATCCAAGAGGTACGCTATCAGACATGGGTAGCCAACCTAATCATGGTCCAAAAGTCCGACGGCAGTTGGCGCATGTGCGTCGATTTCAAGGATCTTTGTAACATCCGTCGAAAAACGGGTTTTCAAAACCCGCTTCGTTTATTAATCGAATAATCAGTTTCAAATTTTCGTTGCTCATTTAATGCTTATTTTAATTTTAAACAATACATAACTAATAAACATTCTAGAATATGAAATTTAAATTGTTAAAAAGTAAAAATAAAGCGAATAAAAAAGAAATCAGGCTGCCGGGTTTCGAACCCGGGTCAGCCGGAAGACACTAACATCAAACACTTAACCACTCCGCCACTTGCTGTCTTTGTGTAATCTAGGAAACAAATAATACTTAACTCTACATGTGAAATCATCTGTTTGCGCCAAAACTGAAACCGTTCATCGGCTTTCAACGGTTCAGACTATTGAGTGTTCGATATTACTGATTATAACCGATAAACCCACGTTCTAATCAATTCAGTCATTATTGAATTTAAATTCATATGATTTTCGGGTTTAATAACCGAAATCATTTACTTCCTGATTTTCACCGGTAATATCAGTATCTCTCGACTCAAAAACACTCACAGAACCTCCAATTTCACTTTTGCTCTAATTTCTGATCGTCGGAATCGCTATCTGATATCACCGGACTTTCGCTGAAAAACCGTGTCATTCATCAAAACGGTAAATTTCTCAATTCTTCCATCTTCTATCTATTGTTAGACTTTTACTAACTCAAACCCTTCAATCAGAATCGGTCCCAGACGACGTTGTCGGATTTTCAGCACTCGCCGGAAAATTTCTGAAAATTCCAAAATCACGCTGTGAATCGGTATGAGCATCTAAACTCTCTGATAACTCTTGTTAGTCATTCAATTTCACAATAGTTATCAAGACTGTTAATTGTCCGCTAAGACGGAGTTCATAAAACAGAGCCGACGACTTTGCCGAGTTCTGAGAAAAATCATCTTTCCGGTAACATTCATTCCAAAACCTTCTCTTATCCATTTCAATTTTAATCATTTATAGGGTCCGTCAATCGAATTAAACAAGAACAGTAGAATAAATCATTGTCGTGTTGTTTTAAGCGAAGAAATGAAGTTAGGCTGTGTATAAATTAAAAATAATCGGATTATATCTCGGGTTAGACACACAGTCCAGCGGTGGACTGTGTGCATTGAATCATGAGGATACCGGGTTTGAGTCTGTCCTTGTTCCGATTCGTCACAATATTCAGACTTATTTATAAAACCCAAATACGGAAACATTCCAGTTAGTATATAAGTGAAATAAAAACAAGTATTTAACCAGGTTAGACACAAAGTCCAGGGTGGACTTGTCAACGTTAAACAACAGGTCCCGGGTTCGAGACCTATTATGCACAACCGGTTCGATATAATTAAAATCCTTTTTAAAATAAATGAATTTTGAATAAATTAAATAGTATATAAATATAATTAAAAACAGAAAATATTTCGGGTTAGACAAGTAGCTCAGTTGGTAGAGCTGCGTGCACGTGTACGGGAGGTCACAAGTTCGAACCTCACTCAGTGCAAACAAACACAAGACCGAACCGGTCAACAGTCAACAGTCAAAGTCAAACGGTCAACGGTCAACCCAAAAAAAAGTCAACATTTTTTTATATTTTTATTTATTTATTAATTTAAAAATCAATTAAGAATACTTCAAGTCTTAGCGTCCCTAAAATTTTGAAGGGACCGAAGGTCACTGCTCTCCCCATGGTTGAGGAAATGGAAAACACCTTCCTCAATTGCGATTGTCCCAGGATCGCAAGGTACGTTACACAATCGGGAGACTATTTGGAGTAGCTCTTACCTGGTGGAATACAGAAAAAGGTAAGAGAGGGATCGAAGATGCAATGGCCTTAACGTGGGAGGAGTTAAGGGAAATCATGACGAGACGCTTCTGTCCAAGAAGCGAGATCAAAAAGTTAGAGGATGAATTCCACTTGTTAAAGCAGAAGGAAGGAGATCATACATCCTACAACAAAAGGTTTCTAGAGTTGAACCAAATGATCCCCAACTTGTTCGCCCCAGTATACCGCTTAGTCAAACACTACATTCGAGGCCTTCCCTCGAAAATTCAATACTCAGTTCTAAGCACTTCGCCTGCAACACTTGAAGCTGCTATGGAACTAGCTACCGAGCTTACCGAGAATCGTATTCGTAACGGCAAATTTAAGGACGAGAAAAAGAAAGCCCCCATTGAGGGCCAAACTTCAAACCATTCCACCTCCTCCTCAAAGTTTGCTAATAAGAGGAAACGAAACACCAGAAACTTTGCTGTCACACAAACAAATTTCCCCATCCCTGCTGCACCCATCACTCAAGTTGCTCCCTCACCTGCACCATATAAAAAGCCATACTCCGGCCCATACCCAAAATGCAACCGTTGCCAATACCATCATTTTCCGGATCATCCCTGCCAACATTGCACCGGCTGTGGCCGCGCAGGTCACACCATTCAAACCTGTCGCGTACTTCAGCGAACGAACCGTCATCAGCCCTCAACCCAAACCACCATCAGATAGTGGGTCAAGCTCAACAACCTTTACTCCTACCACCTGCCCAACATGTAGCCCAACCCTACTACCAACCCAACTATCCCATGGTGCAACCTATGCGGGCTTGTTACAACTGTGGAGACCCGAACATTTCAGGAACACCTGTCCACGCTTGGTGAACATCATCCATGCCCAAGCTCAAGCTAATCCAGTAAACCAGGCCAACCAAGCTCCTCCACCTGCAAGAGGAAGAGCTTTCAACATCAACGCCAATCAAGCTAGGGCTGACAACAATGTGGTTAACGGGACGTTTCTCATCAATGGTAGTTATGCATCCATGTTATTTGATACTGGCGCGGATAAAAGTTTTGTGTCCTTAGAATTTGAACCTATCCTCAACCAAACTCGTGATAAACTCATGGAATCCATAACGGTAGAAGTTGCTGACGGAAAACCGGTCTCATTAAACTCTATTATACGCAATTGTACTCTCACCCTAAACGATCACGATTTTCCAGTTGACCTCATTCCTATGAAGTTGGGAAGTTTCGACATTATAATTGGTATGGACTGGCTCAGCCAACATCATGCTGAAGTTGTATGCCGCGAAAAGTTTATTCGCATCCCTCTTACAAACGGTCAGACTCTACGAATCTTTGGAGAAACCCCTTCGAAAGGACTCAAATTAATGTCCTGTCTTCAAGCCCGAAAATATCTCCGCAAGAATTATGTCGCATTCCTAACTCGTGTCGTCAAAAAGGGAACCAAGGAGAAGAAACTTGAAGACATCCCAGTAGTAAAAGATTTTCCGCAAGTTTTTCCTGACGACATTTCAGGACTTCCTCCCGTGAGAGAAGTCGAATTCCGCATTGATCTTATACCTGGAGCTACACCAGTTGCAAAATCTCCTTATAGGTTAGCCCCATCCGAAATGCAAGAGCTAGCCAGTCAATTGCAAGAGCTGACTGACAAAGGATTCATACGTCCTAGCTCATCGCCTTGGGGTGCACCTGTCCTTTTTGTGAAGAAGAAAGATGGAACGTTTCGCATGTGTATCAACTACAGAGAACTCAACAAGTTAACGGTTAAGAATCGCTACCCATTACCTCGCATCGATGATCTTCTTGACCAACTTCAAGGCGCCAGCTGTTTTTCAAAAATCGACCTTCGTTCTGGTTATCATCAACTCAGAGTACATGAAGAAGACGTCCCAAAGACCGCCTTCCGAACTCGTTATGGTCATTATGAATTCATGGTCATGCCATTTGGTTTAACCAACGCTCCAGCTGTCTTCATGGATCTAATGAACAGAGTCTGCAAACCCTATCTCGACCGCTTTGTTATAGTCTTCATCGACGACATCCTCATTTACTCAAAGTCTAAGTCTGATCATGAACGACACCTTCGACTCATCCTTACGCTCTCAGGGAATGAAAAGCTCTACGCCAAATTCTCCAAATGCGAATTCTGGTTAAAAGAGGTACAATTCCTTGGACATGTCGTCAATGACAAGGGAATACATGTCGACCCCTCAAAGATCAAAGCAGTACAAGAATGGCAAGCGCCACGTACACCAACCGAAGTAAGATCATTCCTTGGTTTGGCTGGTTATTATCGCCGTTTCATTGCAAATTTCTCCCGCATCGCTGTACCACTCACGGCTTTAACACATAAAGGAAAACCCTTCATATGGGGACCCAAACAAGAAGAAGCCTTCCAAACCCTTAAACAAAAACTCTGTGACGCACCTATCCTCACACTTCCTGAAGGTTGTGATGACTTCGTGGTTTATTGCGACGTGTCAGGGCAAGGACTAGGCTGTGTTCTAATGCAAAGAGGAAAGGTGATAGCTTATGCTTCTAGACAACTCAATATTCATGAGAAGAACTACACCACCTACGACCTGGAACTTGGAGCCGTTGTGTTCGCTCTTAAGATATGGAGACATTACCTCTACGGTACTAAGTGTGAAATATACACTGACCATAAGAGCCTCCAACATATCTTCAACCAAAAGGAGTTAAACATGAGGCAACGAAGATGGGCCGAACTTCTTAATGAGTACGACTGTGAAATTCAGTATCATCCTGGCAAGGCAAATGTGGTGGCCGATGCGCTCAGTCGAAAGGGTTATGCGAACTCCATTCGTCTTCTATGTTCGCAAATCATAACAGACATCAAAGATCAAATCCGAGAAGCCCAACACGTTTCAGTAACGGAAAACGACGTACTCAAGGAGCTGTCTTGTGGAGCTGAACTTAAAATCGAAACTAAATCCGACGGTATTCTTTACTATCTAGATCGCATATGGATTCCCGATCACAATAACCTTCGTGATTTCCTTATGAATGAGGCGCACAAAACACGGTACTCTGTACACCCAGGAGCCGACAAGATGTATCAAGACCTTTGATAAACCTACTGGTGGCCTGGCATGAAGAAGGATATCGCTGTTTTCGTTTCCAAGTGCCTTACATGTTCCAAAGTAAAAGCTGAACATCAAAGACCCTCAGGACTTCTGGTCCAACCTGAAATACCTGTATGGAAGTGGGAAAACATAACCATGGACTTTATTACCGGGTTACCTCGCACCTCCAATGGGTATGACACTATATGGGTAATCATTGATCGTCTTACAAAATCGGCTCATTTCATCCCGATTCGCGAGGACTTCAAGAACGAGAAGTTAGCTCGTATCTACATCAGTGAGATCGTAAGCCGTCATGGTGTACCGTTAAGCATTATTTCAGATCGTGATGGTCGTTTCACTTCACGAACATGGCAAGCCGTACAAGCCGCTTTGGGTACACGATTAGACCTCAGTACCGCTTATCATCCTCAAACTGATGGACAATCTGAACGCACCATCCAAACTCTTGAAGACATGCTTCGAGCATGTGTCATAGACTTCAAGGGAAATTGGGACGCTCACCTACCATTGGTTGAATTTTCGTACAACAATAGTTATCATTCAAGTATCGGCATGGCTCTTTTCGAAGCGTTATATGGTCGTAAGTGCCGATCTCCAGTATGTTGGTACGAAATTGGAGAAACACAAATCACCGGTCCAGAATTAATTCAAGAAACAACAGACAAGATCCATCAAATTCGAAACAATCTTCTAGCGGCACAAAGTCGTTAAAAGAGTTATGCAGACAAACGACGAAAGCCCTTGGAGTTTAACATTGGTGATCAAGTACTTTTAAAAGTATCACCGTGGAAGGGAGTAGTTCGTTTTGGCCAGAAGGGCAAGCTAGCACCACGCTACGTAGGACCTTTCAAAATACTCGAAAGACAAGGTCCTGTAGCATACAAGCTTGACCTACCAGAAGAACTCAACAGAATTCATCCCACATTCCACGTATCAAACTTGAAGAAGTGCCTCGCCGATGAAAACCTCCATATTCCGCTAGAAGACATTCAGATCGATGAATCTATGCACTTCATTGAAAGACAAGTAGAAATTATAGACTTCGGAGAGAAGCGTTTAAGATGGAGTCGTATTCCAATTGTCAGGGTACGCTGGGAGTCGAAACGAGGACCTGAGTTTACTTGGGAACGTGAAGACTCAATGCGCGAAAAATACCCGCATCTTTTTCCTGTTACCACTACTACTTAAATTTCGGGACGAAATTTCTAAAAGTAGGGTATACTTTAACATCCGTTGACAAACGGGTTCTCAAAACCCGCTTCGTTTATTAATCGAATAATCAGTTTCAAATTTTCGTTGCTCATTTAATGCTTATTTTAATTTTAAACAATACATAACTAATAACATTTTAGAATATGGAAATTTAAATTGTTAAAAAGTAAAAAAAGCGAATAAAAAAGAAATCAGGCTGCCGGGTTTCGAACCCGGGTCAGCCGGAAGACACTAACATCAAACACTTAACCACTCCGCCACTTGCTGTCTTTGTGTAATCTAGGAAACAAATAATACTTAACTCTACCTGTGAAATCATCTGTTTGCGCCAAAATTGAAACCGTTCATCGGCTTTCAACGGTTCAGACTGTTGAGTGTTCGATATTACTGATTATAACCGATAAACCCACGTTCTTAATCAATTCAGTCATTATTGAATTTGAATTCATATGATTTTCGGGTTTAATAACCGAAATCATTTACTTCCTGATTTTCACCGGTAATATCAGTATCTCTCGACTCAAAAACACTCACAGAACCTCCAATTTCACTTTTGCTCTAATTTCTGATCGTCGGAATCGCATCTGATATCACCGGATTTTCGCCGGAAAACCGTGTCATTCATCAAAACGGTAAATTTCTCAATTCTTTCATCTTCTATCTATTGTTAAGAATCGGTCCCAGACGACGTTGTCGGATTTTCAGCACTCGCCGGAAAATTTCTGAAAATTCCGAAATCACGCTGTGAATCGGTATGAGCATCTAAACTCTCTGATAACTCTTGTTAGTCATTCACTTTCACAATTAGTTAATCAAGAATGTTAATCTGTCCGCTCAGACGGAGTTCATAAAACAGAGCCGACGACTTTGCCGGAGTTCTGAGAAAAATCATCTTTCCGGTACATTCATTCCCAAAACCTTCTCTATCCATTTCATTTTAATCATTTATATGTCCGTCAATCAAATTAAACAAGAACAGTAGAATAAATCGTTGTCTGTGTTGTTTTAACGAAGAAGATGAAGTTAGGCTGTGTATAATTTTAAAATAAATCGGATTATATCTCGGGTTAGACACACATCCAGCGGTGGACTGTGTGCATTTGAATCATAGAGATACCGAGTTCGAGTCTGTCCTTGTTCCGATTCGTCACAATATTCAGACTTTTTATAAAACCCAAATACGGAAACTTCCAGTTAGTATATAAGTGAAATAAAAACAAGTATTTTAACCAGGTTAGACACACAGTCCAGCGGTGGACTGTGTGCAACGTTAAACAACAGGTCCCGGGTTCGAGACCTGTTATGCACACCGGTTCGATATAATTAAAATCCTTTTTAAAATAAATGAATTTTGAATAAATTAAATAGTATATAAACATAATTAAAAACAGAAATATTTCGGGTTAGACACGTAGCTCAGTTGGTAGAGCTGCGTGCACGCGTACGGGAGGTCACGAGTTCGAACCTCACTCAGTGCAAACAAACACAAGACCGAACCGGTCAATAGTCAACAGTCAATGGTCAACGGTCAACGGTCAACCCAAAAAAAAAGTCAACATTTTTTTATATTTTTATTTATTTATTTAATTTAAAAATCAATTAAGAATACTTAAAAATAATATTTTTAAAGTTAGAAAATGACCTTAAACTCACAAAAATATATCTAAAAATCCAATTAAAATTGTTAATAAAATCCACTTATTTACCGTACATTTTCGTTATTATTTAGGTTAGTTATTCCTCGTCGATCAACCCTCTAAACTCGTGCGCATTCAACATCATCAAACGAACGCACCCAATGTGAGTGAATCTCTACAAATTCCCCGTTTTAATCACGTTTTTGGGGTGTATCATGTGTATTATTATTTATTACATTTAAACACTTGTGCATCCATCATATCCATGATCAAATGTGTATTCAATATGTATCAACTGTTTGTGTGGTTAACGTTTAGATTAAATTTATCATTTTCAGTACATACATCATCATAGGCCGCCGTTCCCCATTACCTATGAGCGTGAACCGTTCCCCATTACCTATGAGCGTGAACGAGGCGTTGCCAACATACGATCGGCTCCGTTTGATTGAGCCTTGATCGCACATACATTATCATAGGCCGTCCGTTCCCCATTACCTATGAGCGGAACGTGACGTTGCCAACATATACATTATCATTCATGTCATATACTCATGCAAGATGGTTTGTTATTGTTATTGTTATTGTTATTGTTATTGTATGTTTATTTACGTTTGCTCACATATGAGATATTGCACAATTTTTCCATATTAAATATAACAAGAAATCAATAATAAAAGTTTTCTAACAAGGTTTACTCGCCAACTTTTGTTGACCCAAAACCCCCCATTTTTACACATGATACAGGTGATCCAGATGCAGCAAGAAACATATAGGACGGCTTAGAAGAATAAATCGGTTTAGGTTTTGGATTGTTTATTTAGTTACTTTTTCCTTGTAATTGTATGAACTTGTTTGGAATATTGAAGTTGAAATTTTGAATTTAATAAATATGAAACATATTAGTAAACATCATGAGCTTTGGTGATAACCCAATTATGCCCCGACTCTTATTCCGCTGCGGGTCGGGGTGTGACAATCTTAACAAGGCTTGTCCCAAGGATTGCTACGCCTTACCTAAAATCAACAACAAGGTGGACTCCCTCGCTTCATTTAGGTGGAAATGCTTTCTTGATTGCTACAAAGGCTACCACCAAATCCAAATGAAGAAAGAGGACAAAGACAAGACCACTTTCCGTACTGACAAGGGGATCTTCTGTTACACAAAGATGCCCTTCGGATTGTGCAACACAGGAGCCACCTATCAGTGCTTAGTGGACCACGTCTTCGGGGACGACATCGGTGAAACCATAGAGGTGTACATTGATGACCTCGTCATCATGAGTTCGGATGAGGAGAAGATGCTGACAAATGTTCATAAAACGTTTGCATCCTTGCGCAAGATAAACCTGAAGCTGAACACCAGCAAGTGCTCGTTTGGGATGGAAGAAGGCAAATTTTTGGGATTCATTGTCACGCGCGATGGTTTCAAAGTCAATCCCGAGAAAGTGGAAGCAATTCAACGTATGCCTTCCCCCTCAACTATCAAAGAAATGCAATAGTTGGCGGGGCGACTGGCTGCGCTGAACAGGTTCCCGGTCAACCATGCAATAAAGTCCCTTCCAATTCATCAGCACTTTGCGGAACAACAAGGTGGACTCCATCTCTTCATTTAGGTGGAAATGCTTTCTTGATTGCTACAAAGGCTACCACCAAATCCAAATGAAGAAAGAGGACAAAGACAAGACCGCTTTCCGTACTGACAAGGGGATCTTCTGTTACACAAAGATGCCCTTCGGATTGTGCAACACAGGAGCCACCTATCAGTGCTTAGTGGACCACGTCTTCGGGGACGACATCGGTGAAACCATAGAGGTGTACATTGATGACCTCGTCATCATGAGCTCGGATGAGGAGAAGATGCTGACAAATGTTCAAAAAACGTTTGCATCCTTGCGCAAGACAAACCTGAAGCTGAACACCAGCAAGTGCTCGTTTGGAATGGAAGAAGGCAAATTTTTGGGATTCATCGTCACGCGCGATGGTTTCAAAGTCAATCGCGAGAAAGTGGAAGCGATTCAACGTATGCCTTCCCCCTCAACTATCAAAGAAATGCAATAGTTGGCGGGGCGACTGGCTGCGCTGAACAGGTTCCCGGTCAACCATGCAATAAAGTCCCTTCCAATTCATCAGCACTTTGCGGAACAACAAGGTGGACTCCATCTCTTCATTTAGGTGGAAATGCTTTCTTGATTGCTACAAAGGCTACCACCAAATCCAAATGAAGAAAGAGGACAAAGACAAGACCGCTTTCCGTACTGACAAGGGGATCTTTTGTTACACAAAGATGCCCTTCGGATTGTGCAACACAGGAGCCACCTATCAGTGCTTAGTGGACCACGTCTTCGGGACGACATCGGTGAAACCATAGAGGTGTACATTGATGACCTCGTCATCATGAGCTCGGATGAGGAGAAGATGCTGACAAATGTTCAAAAAACGTTTGCATCCTTGCGCAAGACAAACCTGAAGCTGAACACCAGCAAGTGCTCGTTTGGAATGGAAGAAGGCAAATTTTTGGATTCATCGTCACGCGCGATGGTTTCAAAGTCAATCCGAGAAAGTGGAAGCGATTCAACGTATGCCTTCCCCCTCAACTATCAAAGAAATGCAATAGTTGGCGGGGCGACTGGCTGCGCTTAACAGGTTCCCGGTCAACCACGCAATGAAGTCCTTCCAATTCATCAGCACTTTGCGGAACTGTGTAAAGCAAATCAAGTTTCAGTGGACTCCGGATGCGGAAAAAGCCTTCACTCAAATGAAGGAGTGCTTAATTCAACTGCCAACGCTCACGGCACCGCAAAAGAACGAGCCACTAATACTTTACGTTTCCGAATCAGATATTGCTCTGGGAGCAGTCCTGCTAGTAGAGCGAGCAGGAGTTCAAACTCCGATCTACTATGTCAGCAAGATGCTAACTGACCCAGAGACACAATATCCTATGATGGAAAAGCTTGCTCTAGCTTTGGTCCACCCATCCCGTCGGTTGCGTTGTTATTTTTCCGGCCATGTATAACAATTCTCTCGAACTATCACTTAGGCCAAATTTTGTCGAAACCGGACATATTTGGTCGTCTAGCAAAATGGGCAATTGAGCTTGGTGGACACAACATCATGTACAAACCATGCCCAACAATAAAAGGCTAGATATTAGCCGATTTCATTGCAGAAGTACCACACAATAAAGCGCAATAGTGTGAAGCTGTACAGACCCCAACACCGGTTACAGATGACCGCGCATGGATAATTCACACAGACGGCGCAGGGGCAGGACTTCGCCTAATAAGCCCCGACAATCAGGAATTCACCTACGCCATCAGGTTAGATTTCAAAAGTACTAATAACTAAGCTGAGTACAAAGCGTTCCAGGCAGGACTTGGGTTAGCAATCAAAATGGGCGCACAGAATTTGGAAGCAAACGTCGACTCCCTTTTAGTCGCAGGACAGGTCAACGACCTATACTGTAACATTTGTGTGTATCGGGTCTCAAAAACCCGCACCGTTATTTAATCAAGTATACGGTTAATGTTCGTTACGTATTGTTAGTATTAATTATCCTATTTTGTTACAATTAATAATAGAAAAATTATTATAAGTAATAAAAAAATAATAATAAAACAAAAGAAACCAATAAAAGTGAAATGGGACAAACCGGGATCGAACCCGGGTTCACCACCCATACACACACACCAAACACCACTAAGACACACACACACACACCTGTTGTTGAATATCTAAAATGCATAAAACTTATAGTAATGTGTGTATCTGTGTATAACAGAGATTGAAACCGCCAATCAATCTTCAATCAATCATTGAATTTTCCGTTGAGTTCGCGATCATCCTGGGCATAACAGACAATTGGGCATCGGTTATAACCAACCCATTAACTCAATTCGAATCAAAGGTGATCAAATCGTATGATTTTAGAAATCGAAACCGAAATGTAATTAATTCGAGTTATACTAAATATATCGATGTATTCATCATTTGAGCTCGCTAGTCTATCAAACTTACTCCCTCAAAACTCTTTGCACTCATTTCTTTCATTGCCGGAGTTGTTCTCAGTCATCGTCGTCACGCCGAAATTCTCAGAGACCACCGCTTCAGGTATCATCATTCGAACTCATATTATCCTATCTACACATTCGTTATTAAGTAATTATGTTTATGCAAAACATTTTAATTTGATCAGAATGTTGATGTCTGGGTTTAGTTTTGAAGAAGATGAAGTTTCAACATTTCTCTTATATCTAACTAAAAGCGGGTTGTATACGGGTTAGACACCCAGCCCAACCGGTTAGGCTGGGTGCAAACTACCTCTGCGTGTCCGAGTTCGAATCTGTATTGGGGAACCGGTTCGATTGGTTTTCAAACTTTTTAAATTAACTATTTTCTGAAATAGGCTAACTAGTATATAAATATAATTAAAATCAGAAATATTTCGGGTTAGACACGTAGCTCAGTTGGTAGAGCTGCGTGCACGCGTACGAGAGGTCCCGGGTTCGAACCTCACTCAGAGCATAAATAAACTGAATCCGACCGGTCAACGGTCAACGATCAAAGTCAAAAGTCAACATTTTTTATATATTTTTTTATTTTATTTATTTAATCAGAAAATTATTAAAAAATACTTAAAAATAATATTTTTTTTAAATTAGAAAATGTCCTTAAACTCACAAAAATAAATCTAAAAATCCTATTAAGATTATGGATAAAAGTATTAGTCTTAAATAAATCCATTTATTTACCGAACCATTTTTTATTATTTTTAGGATAGTTTTCCTCGTCGATCAAATCCCAAAACTCGTGCGCATCCAACGTCATCCAAGAACGCATCCAATGTTAGTGAATCTCTACAAATTCCCCGTTTTAATCACGTTTTGGGTGTATCATGTGTCGTGCAATTCTGTTATTATATAAATATAAACACTTGTGCATTCATCATATGTGTGATCTAATGTGTATCAAATGTGTACAAATTGTTGTGTGAATTATGTTTAGTTTGAATTTATCATTTTAGTGCAAGCATTTCATTAGGCCCATCAGCTCCCCGTGGGATACGGGTTGAGTACAGGTGCCTCATTCGATCGGCTCCGTTTGATTGAGCCTTGATCTCACATACATCATCATCATTCATGTCATTCGATCGGCTCCGTTTGATTGAGCCTTGATCTCCAATACATCATCATATATGTCATTTACTCATCCAATGTGGTTTGTGTTTGTTATATACATATGTTTGTTCACATGTGATTATTGCACAAATTTTCAATATTAAATACATCAAGCAATTAATAACAATGTTTTATCAAGGTTCACTCACCAACTTTTGTTGACCCAAAATATCCCCGTTTTACACATGATACAGGTGATCCAGTTGAGACAAGAAACACATAGGAAGGCTTAGAAGAATAATTCAGTTTAAGTTTTGGATTGTATTACTTAGTTTCATTTTCCCTTGTATTTGTATGGATTTGATTTGACTATTTAAGTTGTAATTTGACTTTAATAAATATGAAACATTTTAGTAAACATCATGAGCTTTGGTGATAACCCAATTATGCTCCGACTCTTATTCCGCTGCGGGTGGGGTGTGACATACGACGCAAAAGGCGAAATGATGGCTTTGTATCTTGAACAGGCGCAAGCCTTAATAACCAAATTCCAACACTTCAAAATAACCCATGTCAACCGGAGTAAGAATAAACATGCCAACGCACTCATTAAATTAGCTGCTACAAGCTTCAAGCACCTCGCACGTGAAGTGCACATTGAGGTACTCATAAACCCTTCTGTTCCTTTACGTCAAGTAAACATCATTGAAGTGGGGAATCCTTCCTGAATGTCTCCCATAATCATGTTCTTGCAACACGAGATCCTCCCCGAAAACAAAGCGGAAGCAAGGATGGTCCAGAACAAGGCACTCAATTACAAAATGGCGGACGGTAATCCTATACCGGAAGTCATACCTTGGACTGCTCCTCCGTTGTGTTGATCCGCAAGACGCCAGTACTTGATCTGCGAAATACATGAAGGGTTATGCGGAATCACGCCAGTCGGCGCATGGTAGTAGCAAAGATCATGGCCTGGCATGCACCTAGATGCGGTCGAAACACTACGGAAGTGCGTATCATGCCAGCCATGCCCGAAGACGTTGTGCCCCAAGAATCCTCTGATCCCTGTGACAACAGCATGGCCCTTCTAGAAATGGGCGATCGATATGGTGGGACCTTTCCCAGACACCCTAGGCCGGTGAAGTTTATAATCGTCGCAATCGATTACTTCACCAAATGGGTAGAAGCAAAACCCCTTGCATCCACCACAACAACTGTAGTTCGGAAATCCATTTGGGAGCACATCATATGCCGCTTTGGGTTACCCCTGTGCATAGTTGGTGACAATGGCCCCAACTTTGCAGCTGAAGAGCTACAACAATGGAATGAAGGAAATGCATATCGAGCATGTCTTCACTTCGGTCGTGCATCCCCAAGGGAACAGCCAAGTGGAGAGTATAAACAAGAGCATCGTTGAAGGGATCAAGACGAGATTGGGTACGACGCAAAGAGGCTGGGTAGATGAGTTGCCAAGCATCCTTTGGGCTCATCGAACCATGCCAAAAACCAGCACAGGCGAAACTCCTTTCAGCCTAGTGTATGGAACGGAGGCAGTGGTTCCTGCAGAGATAGGCCTCCCATCACCACGCATGCTAGTTGCGCAAAGCCAAAATAACGAAGACGAGCGTAGACTCGACTTGGACCTATAGAAGAAAGGCGTGAAAACGCCGCTATCAACGAAGCAAAATACAAGTCCAAGCTCGAGAAATACTACAACGCGCGAGTCGCATATGTACCTTTCTACCCGGTGACTTTGTTCTACGCGACAATGAAGCGTCTAATGCTGAAAGTCCTGGAAAACTCGCACCTAAGTGGGAAGGTCCTTACATTATCCATGAAGTCCTAGGAAAGGGCGCATACACCCATAACGCATAGACGGAACAAACGTCCCTAGGACATGGAATGCGCAGAAGCTAAGACAGTGCTACATGTAAATTAGCAAGTTTATTATCTTATTGTCTACTTTGTACATGGCTCTTACGCCTCATTGCTTAATAAAGACAAGAGATACATGAATTTCTTTATCTAAATGTTTCATTACAAATGAGCAAAACCACTTTGGGTCTACGCAAAAGCACCTTGGTAAACTAATGAACAAAATTCACTACCTACTGCATGCGCATGGAAGGGGATGTTCAGTCACGAGTTCATTACCAGTCTCATTCGCTATACCTAAACAAAGTTGGTCCTTTTCATGCAACTATTGTAAACTGAAAGAAACATTCCATTAAAGAAAAATATTTACAAGGCATATGTACAAACATATGCAATGAGCAGTTACATTCAACTTTGAAGATTTTACAATTAAGGATCCTACACTACTTTTCATCCGTAGCGGCCTCAGCTTCTTCCGGGAATATGTCTTTCAGGCGATCAACAAATTCGTCTGTGTGAGCACCTGACTCACCAATTCCATTACCAGGAGTTCAAGACGGTCATATCCCGCTTAGCCCGGGAGAAGGCAGCTTCGGTATCAACACCATGAGTGGTAGGGCGGCTGTTGTTCCATTGAACGTCCATTGCATGAGTGACGTGTTACGCACACTCAGCATAGCCCTGCGCGTACCCGTCGTGGCGCGCAGTGACCACCAGCTTGGCCACTGTGCCATCCAGCTCCGCGGAGTTCAGAATGGAGTTTGCAATCTGCAATTCAAGAACAGGGTTAGAATCAACACAAAGTGACCACAAAACAACTGGAGTACTTACATTGACAACTCCATGATGTTGCATCCACAGCATGTTGTTGGTCAGCGACTCCACCAACGACTCGGAGATGGCGCGGGCGTCTTCAAAATTCTCTAGTTTCTTCTCGCCCGCGTCCACCTTGGCCTCCGCCAATCGCAGCCGCTCTTTATCCTCTAGGTGCCTGCGTTATACTTTAGCTTTTTCCACCAAGGCCACCTGAAGATCCTTCTTGGTACTCTCCAAAGCGACACAAGCAGCAACCTGGTCACATGCATAAGGTTAATATGACATCCTATAGATCATACAAATAATGAAAAATAATGAGGCAAGTTTTTTACCTCCTTTTGCTCACTGCACTCGCAGTCTACCCTGGCCTCCGCGGCCGCAACAAAGGCTATCTCTTTCTCCTTCTTCTCGCGCTCAACTTCTGCGCGCAACCGGGCTAACTCATCCCTTAAGGATTTTTTCTCGTTGTTATCTTTTTCACAAGCATCCTTCCACAACTTGCGCTCCTTGCAAGTGTGGCATCGGAGCTTTAAGCCATCCTCTTCCACCCCAGTGCGACCCATTCCTCGACCCGTTGGTTCTCGGCGAATTTAGCCTTGTCAGCATCCAACTCGGATTTCTGCGCAGCCACTTGGGCTCGCTTTTTATCCAGGTCGACTTGGGAAGCTTCGAATTTCTTCTGTTTTTTTAGCATGCCCGCCATTCACGAACAATCCTGTGTGTAACCGAGGCAGAGCTTGCAGCTGCCTGGAGGTACGTGCGGTATGTGGTTTCTTTTCATGTTCAGCAGCGCACACACCTCTGCTAGAGGGAAGGTCCCTTTAAACCACTCACGGCACGCTGACCCAGTGAGAAAAATCATCACCTTTCTTTAATTTCGTGTGGATCTCTTCAGCACGGCCGCAGTGTATGGGCCTGTAATAATAATCACACGGGGTCTCGTCCGGGGAAGGGATCCTATTCGAAGGATGGGATTTGAATCTACTAGATCCTCCGGCCTCACCCCCGGGCGCCGGCTCTTCTACGCGCACCCCTGTGGAGCATCAACTTGCCCCTCAACCTCCACCTGAGGTTCTTCCACCACCTCCACAGGCTCTACGTTAATTCCACCTGAGGATCTTCCACCACAACCTCAGGATCTTCCACCACACCTCAGGATCTTACACTTGTTCTGCCGCCCCAGCAGCGGACTCCCCACCCTGTGCGCTGGACGCTTGCGCGCCTTCACCCACAGGTGGGGGCATTAGAGTATCCTTGGGCGCGGCAGGAGTGCTGGATTCCCTAAAAACCAGCTCATCTCCCCCTGCGGGATGACAAACAGTCAGACAAACATTATAAAAAAAGTGGTGCGACTAACACAAGCTATAAGAAAGTTACCTAGGGAGATCTTAGGGTGAATGTGTCCAGACTCCCCCTTTTCCTTATCACCTTCCGTGCAACCTTTTTAGAGGGCTGTGTGGAGATGTCACTCTTCGGACGCCTCTTCGCTTGAGAGGCTCTGGGCTGGATTTCAACCTCCACCAGGTCGTATGGATTAACGACCAGGGTCGGCTTCGGTGCGGGCTTTCTCACACCTACAGGCACAAGACCCTCCAATGAGTCAGAGACTACTACATAGTCATTCCAATAAGCAGACATGGTGCGCTTACCTTTTGGTGGGTCTTCCCTGGGTTGAGTCAACTCCTTCTTGCCGCCGCGCAGGGCACCGTACGCCTCTTCTTCTTATGATCAGAGCCAATGCCCAAGTTTTTCAAAGCGCCTGCACAATGGCGCAACAACATGAGTAATCTGCAAAGATAACTCTTAATAATATGAAGGCTTACCAGTCGAAGACGCGGGGGTGACCAAATCCGCATTCCTGGGAGTTCAAAATTACCTAGGATCTGCATGTACCAAGTGGGCTCCTCCGGCCTAGGGCAATTTTCAATGTGCCCATCCTTCCTCTCAAACGCCACCAAGAACAGCGGCACCCCTGCAAAGGAAAACACATACAATCAGTCTAAACATAAGTCAAAATCAAGAAATACAACAAGAGGACGACGGTGCTCACTCTTATCACCCTCCATGTAGACGGGTTTCTCCCGACGGGTGGGCTTCCACACCAAGCTCATCCCAGCCGCCACCAACGCCCGTTCTGCAGTTGCACCGCCGAGATCTCTTTCAAATCCTTATACCAGGAATCCACCACTGGTATAGCGACGGTCTCTGCCAAAATCTCCTCCACCCCCGGAAGTGCATCCGGAGGGGAATGACACCCGACTTCACATAAAAATTTTTGCCTTCCAACCTGTGGACGGACTTGGGAGGGGAGAGCAAAATTTTCTTTGCCTGCATACGGTGCTGGAAAGAATACAACCCCATTGAACAATGGAGTTGGTAAAAAATGCGAAACCGGTCGACGGTTGGGACAGACCCCATCGCCCGGCACAAAAACTCAAAATGCTTTATCCTCACCATCCCCATCGGATTCAACTGAAAGATGTAGAAGCTGTAAAAATTCAAAATTTTAAGAAAAAATTTCTAACTGGTAACCGGAAGTTACCATCAGCGAAAAAATCACAAAATAAGGTTATGTTACCGGCCGGAACATCGGCCGTAGTATCACCCTCTGCCGAAAACCGGACATCCCTGTCCTTAGAGAACCGGTAGCCGAAAACCATACGGTCAAAACTGGACCGACTCCACTTGAGGGCCGGCAAAGAGGTCGAAACCTCTGTAGAAGAATCAGTCTCCGGACCCCTGGTCGCCATGAAGAACAAAGAAAATAAGTTTTAAAGAGAAGATTTGAAAACCAAAAAACAATAACTCAAGAAAATTTCAGAGAATTCCAAAAGACAAAGTGTGGAGGAATGAAGAAAACCCTAGACGGTTACCCCTATTTATACACATCGCATTTACTACGATGGAAAACTGTGACGCACACAAGAAAATAACAGCCAATCTGCAAGAGCCGCCACTTTCTCTGCCAATTCATTAATGAATGTGAGGCGGTACTGTCGACAGCATGCCACAGCTGTCAAATGTCCCCTCAAGGGCACCCTTTTTCTCACCAACCCACCTGCAACGTCAGCATGGCAGAGATTCAAATTTCAAAGACATCATTACGAAGAGTTCCCTTCACACAAAGGTTTTCTCCAACCCTTCGAGAATTTTTGCCCTTAAAATAAGCACGCATACAAGAATTCTTTTAGTCCAACACTCCTCCTACTTGCCAACACGCGCATAGGAGCAACATTGGACTGGGGGACTTGGAGGGGTATGGTCCCAAAAACCCTGCGCCAGCGCAAGGAACCATACCCTTAATAACAATATACTACAAGAATAACCTTGCGCGCAATGTGAAGTGGTGCGCCATTCTTGGAATCAACAGGTTGCCTAGTAAGCCTTGTGCCCATGCGTAATGGTATGGCAATCTTAACACCAATAATTAACGGTCACACATCGAACCTTGCGCACTCAGCGAGACGGCAAGTTAGACCAACTCATACAGGTCACACAACAAACCTTGCGCACTCAGCGCAACGACAAGTTAGACCAAACAATATAAGTCACACAACGAACCTTGTGTACTTGGCACAATGGCAAGTTAGACTTAGACGCGCAGGCTACTTGACCCTGCGCGGACCAAACTACCATCTAGCCGCGAAGTCCTAAAACCTTGCACAAGGACAAGACAAACATGAGAGCTACTCATAGTCTTGTGGACAAAAGGATTTATCTCTGCAACTCTATGCTGGCCAGAAGGCACTGATAAAGCCTCGCAGAAGGGATGAGCGCAAAGGGGAATTGACTATACACAAGTGGACAAAGTAGCAAAGTTGTGACCAATGGTTCTCGGCAGGTAGTGTCAGACTGTGTTGCATGAACAGTACTGCAAAGGCCAGACTGTGCACCAACGATACTCACGCCAGTGACTGTCACACATTCTCCACTTCCAGCTGATGGCAGGTCCGACACTAGGGACAACTGCCTTTACATGTGGCACCGTTCAACATCCTATAAAGCATACCTCCTGCCAGGGATCATTTAATGCTCGCTGCAGAGGCACAGAACGAATATTCCCTGGTCGTTTGGTCCGGGCCCAAGGCCCATCAGCCCATCTCCTAAGTTCACTTATTTCTGGCTATAAAAATGAGTATTGGACCACAAAGTAAACCATTCAGAAACTTACAAACGAACTTATTGCATACTATTTGAGCTTACTTGCTTATTACTTGCAATCAACCAATACTTAACTCACGCCGGAGTGTGGTCACAAAGAAAACCCTCTCCTTTTCCCCATGACGATACTAAGGTGCTGCTAGTTTTGCAGATTAGTCCAAGTGAGATCACCCTAAAGAGCAAACGAAGAGGCAACCTTTTATGCAGAAAAACTAGGTTGTAACTAATATATCCTCGGATATCCCTAGGTTCAACTGGTGTTTCTTCACCTGCACTAGAAGCTAAAAATAAGTATGGTTTCGCAGATGGTAAATGTGAAAAATTAATGATGTCTTAGCTGCCAAATGGGATAGATGCAACTCTGTAGTCTTAACATGGTTATTAAATTCTGTGTCTGAAGACTTATTTTTTAGGGCAAATCTTTTCCGAACTTGCTTCTAAAGTTTGGACAGACTTGAAAGAAATATATGATAAGGTAGATGGTTCTGTTGTCTATGACTTATATAAACGAATTAATTGTATTTCTCAAAATGGTAGTTCTGTGGCTGAATATATAACAAGTGACAACAATGTGGAAGCAGTTAGATGAATAGTAATATCTGCCTTCATGTTCTTGTCAAGTAGCCAAAGACTATAATGATTTTTCAACTCTAATAAAACTATGCAGTTCCTCATGGGTCTTGATGATGTGTATCAACCTGTGAGGACAAACTTGTTGACAAGAGATTCATTTCCTTCAATCAAAGCTGCTTATGCTTTGATTTTTAGGGAAGAGTTTCATACACTCTCTAATGGTAGGTCAAAGGGTCAGTCTGTATCATTTGTGTCTAAGTCAAACCAGCCTAATTAAAAATTTGACCCTAGAGGGAGAAACTTTAGGGGAGCTAACCCAAAGTTAAAAAGTACCAATTGCAATATGTTAGGTCATACTATTGATGTTGTTTTGAGTTAATTGGTTATCCTCCTGGTATGAAGAAGAGAACGGTTGGGTCTTTTGTTAGGAATAACAGTGGTAATAACACAAATAAGTCTAGTATGTCATATGGTCCTTCTAGTTCTGTTGTGTCTGCTTTACCTTTTACTCCTGAGCAGATTTCAAAGTTAATAAATTTAGTTGGTGATAAGTCGAAGGAATCAATTGAAGTCTAATATGGGAGGTATGACTTTTTGTGCATTTGAGTTTGTTAGTTGTTCTAGTAGTGTGAGTTTTAATCATGATTACAGTTGGATAGTTGATTCTGGTGCTAATCAACATATGATTAAAAGTGATAAAGATATGTTTAATTGTATTGATGTTTCTGAATGTGGGTTGAATGTTAGTCATACTAATGGGACAAGTGTTAGTGTGTTAAAAATTGGAGAGCTAAGATTAATTAACAATGTTGTATTAAAAGATGTGTTTTATGTTCCTGGATAAGTGTCAATCTACTAAATGGTGCACAAGTTAGCCAAGGATAATAATATTATTGTCTTGTTTAATGAAAATAATTGTATGTTATAGGATTTAAAATCAAAGAAAATCCTGGTGATTGGTAGGCAAGACAATGGGCTGTATTTTGTGGGTAGAGATGGTAATTCTGTGAATATGTGTTTTAATAGTGTTGTTAGGACTAATTTGTGGCACAGTAGCTTGGCCATCTCAGATCAGGTTCTGGCTATTTTAAAAGACAATTTAGGGGTTAATTCAATTGAACATGGTCCATGTGAGATCTGTCATAGGTCTAAACAAGTTAGGGTCATTTTCCACTGAGTGAACATAATCTAAAGAAGTAGGTGATCTAATTCACTTAGACTTATGGGGTCCTTATAAAGTATCTAGTTATGAAGGTTATAAATATTTTTTAACTGTTGTTGATGACTTTTCTAGGTCTGTTTGGTGTTATCTTCTTAAAAATAAAATGGAAGTTTTTAAAAACTTGAAAGATTTTTATGAAATAATTCTATCTCAGTTTAAAAGGAAAGTTAAGGTGTTTAGAAGTGATAATGGTACAAAATTTGTGAATAATCAAATGAATATGTTTTGTAAGATAAAAGGTATCATTCATCAGACTTCCTGCTCATATACCCCACACCAAAAGGGGGTAGTTAAGCGGAAACATAGGCATCTTTTAAATATAGCCAGAGCTTTGATGTTCCCAAGGTGGCCTACCACTAAGATTTTGGAGTGATTGTGTGCTAACTGCAGTTTATATTATTAACAGGCTGCCATCATCTGTGTTAGTTAGAAAAAGTCCATATAAACTTATGTTTGGCTTTAAACCCTCTTTGTCTCATCTGATAAACTTTGGGTGTCTTTGTTTTAGTACTATTTTAAATGAACCAGACAAGTTCGCTTATCATGCTAATAAGTGTGTTTTGTAGGTTATTCTAATGTAAAAAAGGGTATTAAACTTTGGAGTTTAGATGAGAAAAAGTTTTCTTTTCAAGAGATGTTAAGTTTTATGAACATGTGTACCCTTTTAAGTCTAAACATATTAATGATAATATTGTTTTTGATAAAAATTTAAATTTGTTAATTTTTTTTGATCAATATGAGACATATACACCTGAAGTTTCTTCTATTCCCAATGATGAAGAGTGTACAACTGGATCTTATGACACTATCAGTGATGATCAGCAACCAGTTCCCTCTACATCTGACACTCCTGGACAAATTAACTTAGGTCATATTTTAGATTCTGGTGAAGAAAGTAGTGATAGGGAGGAGTCTGGCAGGGCAG
The DNA here is from genome assembly GCA_947069175.1 of Scalesia atractyloides. Taxonomy (NCBI): domain Eukaryota; kingdom Viridiplantae; phylum Streptophyta; class Magnoliopsida; order Asterales; family Asteraceae; genus Scalesia; species Scalesia atractyloides. Next base: position 66,686,532 of record CAMTDV010000028.1, on the reverse strand, counting down.
AGGGCACTCCTGTGTCAGATGTTGAGATCAACCCATCTGAGGGAAACCTAGTAGGTCCTAGAAGGTCTTCTAGGAATATTTCTGCTCCTAAAAGATTTCAAGATTATGTTCTTAACAGAAGTGTGAAGTATGATATAAATAAAGTGGTTAATTATGCTTGTCTGTCTGCTGATAATGTTTGTTTCATTAGTATTTTTAATAAATCAGTTGAACCTAGAAGTTATAGTGAAGCTTCTAAGTTAGTGGTCAAGCATTAACTTAGAAATGGAAGCGTTGCTACACAATAAAACCTGGGAACTTGTTGATTTACCCACTAATAGAAAACCCCTAGGTTGTAAGTGGATTTATAAGATCAAATAAAAAGCTAACAGTGAGATAGAGAGATACAAAGCTAGATTGGTAGCTAAAAGGTATAATCAACGGGAAGGGTTGGATTTTGGGGATACATTTTCACCAGTTGTGAAAATGGTTACGGTTAGGTGTATTTTAAGTCTTGCTGTTCAAAATGGGTGGACTTTGTATCAACTTGATGTTAACAATGCTTTTTTGTATGGTTCAATATCTGAAAATGTCTACAGTGTCTTCCCGAGGGTTATTACTCTAAAAATGATACCAAAGTATGTAAATTAGTGAAGTCTTTGTATGGGTTAAACAGGCTCCTAGAAAATGGAATGAAAAATTAACTGGTGTGTTACTTAGTGTTGGATTTGTTCAAAGTCAATGTGATCATTCTTTGTATATTATGAATAAAGAGTCTATGTTTATTGCCTTGCTGCATATGTTGATGATATTGTTATTACCGGAAACAATAATGTTGTAATTGGTAAAATAAAAGGTCTTCTTAGTAACAGTTTTCAAATTAACGATTGGGTGTTCTTAAATATTTTCTAGGTTTAGAAGTTGTTTATGATAAATTCGGTGTGTGTCTAAACCTACGAAAATATTGCCTAGAACTGCTATCTGAGTTTGGATATCTTGGATGTAAACCCGTAAATACACCTATAGAGTTAAGTCATGTTGTTAATAACAAAACTGGTTGTGAAAAAGAAGAAATTATGGATATAACTAATTACCAAAAGTTGATTGGAAAACTGATCTACTTGTCCTTAACACGACCTGATATTTGTTATACTGTTCAGTTTTTGAGTCAATATATGCATAAACCTTTTGTTTCACATCTTAAAGTGGCTTTAAGATTATTAAGATATCTAAAGTCATGTGTTGGTAAAGGTCTTATGTTTAAAAGAAGTGAAAGTTTTGACTTACTTGTTTTACTATTCAGACTGGGCTAAATGTCTTGTTACTAGGAAGTTTGTGACCAGTTACTGCATTTTCTTAGGTAATAATCTGATATCCTAGAAAAGTAAGAAACAGAGTACTGTTTCCAGGTCTACAGGGAATTTGCTCAGCTACCTGTGAACTTGCTTGGGTTGTTAATGTGTTAAGTGAATTGAATGTTTGTTGTAAAGTGCCTATAAAACTGTATTGGGATAGTAGTGCTGCTATATCAATAGCAGCAAATCCAGTTTTTCATGAAAGAACGAAGCATTTTGAGTTAGATTTGTATTTTCTTAGAGAGAAGGTTGCTACAGGTTTTATACAAACAGTTAAGGATGACTTAGAGAGTCAACTAGCTGATGTTTTCACTAAAGGATTAAGTGTAAGTCAGCATGAAGTTTTTTGTAAAATATTTGGGCTTGTGAACTTGTTTAAGTCATATGAATGATGGGGGGATGTTAAAAATAATACATGTTATTATTATCATTCATATTGGGCTTGGATTTATTTATGTTGGGCTATTATATTGCTGATTGGTATTGGGCTTATTGTTTGTTGGACGATTATTAAAGTTGTTGCAACAGATTACAAGTAGTTGGAAGTATGAGGGGGCAAAGTGCAAACGTTAAAGGACTGCGATCATCTCTAGCCATACTTTTGGACTAGAGTGTAACCTGTAATGAAGGAGCATATAAAAGGGCTGAAGTCTTCTGGATACTTGACTCTCCACTTTATTTTACGCATACACTCTCCCTATTTCTCTGTAATTAGGGTTTGCCGGTTTGTTGTAGATTTATATTGATATCTCTCATTTGTGTTAGAGAGATTGTACTTCTGGTATTGATGATCATCAGTGGATGATCATCAGGTTTCATTGTTGTATTTTGTACTGATTGTCGATCTTACAGATTGTAAGTTTTTTTTTTGGGGGGGGGGGGAACTGTTTTGGCTGGATAAATAAGATTTTGTCACTGTTTTCCGTCGCTATTTCTTGTGTTTGTTTGTTATTGTCATCATACCATTGTTCTTAACACTATGAATGTATAGATCTGTATATTTCAAGACATTTAGATAATACACTATACACTGAAATATTTAACGCACTTTATGGCTATGATTGTATAGTTTATATGAGCTATTTACTTCTCTATACTTGTACCCAAAGATATTCATTTTGTGGTTACTTATAAAAACTAACAATAGTAATTAGTAAGCAGGGTAAACACTATATGTGATAAATGTGGACCAAACCATGTTTGATAGAAGTTAATAATTCAACAATCTTCTTAAGTAATCACTTAAAGAACTAACTATGCAAAGGTAATGCACCTTATCCTTATGCTCCATAATCCCTATATTAACTGTTGATATCTGATAACCAAAGAATACCAATTATTATTCGAATTATCAATCAATTATTATGTATACACAAAAGAGTGCCCATAAAAACAAAGATAAGGGGTGATGAGATGTGTTATATGTCCTTTTGTGTGTATATACATATACACATATATGTATGTGTATATACATTACTTTACTCAACACAGCCTGTCAAACATCCATATAATATCTCTCACTCCAAAGCAAAAGCAAAAGAGCAATGGGCTTACACTTACTTATAGGGTTTTGTAAGCTTCATGGTGTTGGTGCTCCATTTTTGGCCACCTTGGCATGGCCATTCTTTATAAAGTGTGTATGAGTTTGACACCATTAAAAAATGTTATCGTGAACAAGACACAAGATTCAAGGCTTCTTGTGTTTCAGTTGAGTCAGATAATTGTTTTTCAACAAGATGAAGGTGGCACAAGGAGAAGATACAACCGGATTATCCAACTAGTGCATCAACGGTTGCCTAATTTTATTGGCCAATCATTGCTTTCTCCAACTATGACCAAAGCTTACAAGCACTCTCCATTGCAGCCTTCTAAATTCGTCTTCAAACTATATTTCATCTTTAAATGTAGAGGAAAAAACTTCAAATTTAAAATGATTATAGAATTTTTTTTTATCTTCAATCATATATAATTGTATGTGATGAGATTATTCAATCATTTTTATGTATTTTTTACTTCATTGGTATTTTTTTATTTATAAGGTTAATAAATAAACTATTTATAAATACTATATCCAATTCATGAGTTTTTTTTTTGGTGCTTGTAATTTCCTTTAGTTAGTTTGTAATTGTACATTTGTAGTTATGCTCAATTGTAAAACTAGTTGGGGTGGAATGAAACATCATTGTTAGTTAAAATGTCACGTAGACAGTGGACTTATAGTAGTCCCACCCTTAATGACCATGGTGAGGTTTAAAGCTCCACCAATTGTTTCCGAATCAATTATTTTTTTATTATTATTTTTCTTTTTTTTATATATCTATTGAGAGAAGTTGAATTGCTAAAAATGCATTCTAATGTTTTTTTAATAAGAAAATACACTGAATGAACTTTTTGTATATGCTCATCAAAACTTGAATGTATGATGTTAACTCAAATAATTTAGAGGTGAGGGGCATTTCTCAATTGAGTTTGTCACACATGGAATCTCAGATGTGGAAGTTTTCTTCCGGCTGCACTCTAGGTCTCACCTAAGATCCTTAGTCTATCCGAGGCTATCGTTAACTGGGGCACCATAGAACAAATGGTCAGTACCTCTTTACTAGGGATGGGGTTCCGGGGAGATTGCTCTGGTTTGTGCGCATTAGAAGTAGACATGAACAGTTGTCTTAGCGCTCATCGAAGCATGAAAGGACCTTACCTTTGAGGGATTCCTTCTCGCTTGCTTGTGTCTAAGCTCTTCGATCCTGCCCTGTTTTGATTCTTGCTTGTACCCCTTCATTCTTTGGCGCTTGCCTGGATCGCTATCGACTATATATGACATTACACAAAACATGTCACGTAACAACACTTTTATAAGTACCTTAAATTCATGTGAGTGTATAATCAGCAACTTATGTAAAACGTAAATTACATTGTGATGCATATACCCCTTTAAAAAGCTCATAGTCAGAGCCAACTCAAAATATTGTAGGCTCAAAATGGATAAAAATTGAGGCCTTTTTCAAATAAAGGAAAAAATTGTTTGAGATCCTATTATTCATATATCATTTATGTTATACATAATTATAGATCATAAATCTCAGTATCAATAATCTTATATCCAAGATCCTACATTATTATAAGCATATACATTTTCCTATTACAACAATGAATCTAATTTTGCTATATTATTGATAAAATCTGCTTAGTTACAATTGATATGAATACCCTTCTCCTAAGATTCAAAAAAATTTGGTCACTGTGTGTCTAACATGTAGATAGACTACAGATGATCTCGGTACCATACCAATTCAGTATAGAAAATAGCGAAACAGAAAACAAAAATAACATGTACCGATTACCGTACTGAAATTGTTGGTTTGGTACCGGTATGGTACTTGGCTACTTCCTGTTTTGGTACCACTTTCGCTATTTTCTTTTGCTTTACTTGAAATGTTCAATTTGAATGCCTACTGCCAATCGATTCGAATGTGATATGGTCCGAATCGGTACAAGAAGAATTTAGAAGAAATAAAGAGATAATTGAAGTTTTCTGGTAATTAATTCATATAACTTTTCATACCTAGACTCAACACACAAAGCTCATTTATAGGCTTAAAACACTGGGTAGTAGGAAAAAAGCTACTAACACTTTAGATGATCGGTTTAGTAATGAATTAGAACAGGTTAATGAATCATACCAGCTTCTTGGATGATGGGTTGGTAATTCAAAAAAAATACTACACATTCTACAATCGGTACTCAAAGCGGGAATACAGAAAAAAGTTGTACCGGTACCATGCTCATCCTATTATGCACCATTAGAGATGAACATTCCGGTTTTTTTCAGGTTTCTAGATTGGCCTGTTCTTGGTCAAACCGGTTTGGTCAGTTTTTTAAACGGTTTGAAATACCGGTTTCAGTTCGCAAACCAGTTCTTACACTCACTTATTTTAAGCGCTTTGATGACAAAAATATTTCTAAAACATAAAATGCGAGTTTTATTATTTTCAATAGTTTTTGAACTATTTTAGGATAAAAATAATCAGTTTCTTATTGATTAAAAAATAATAAAACACATGTCAGATGCAAAAAAAATAGATTTATTAATTATTCGACTTTTTTATATATTAAAGAGTACCACAAATACCATCACATATCTTATCATACAATTGGTTTTAATTCAATATATCTTACATAACCGTAAAAATGTCTAGTTGCACTCCCCAGTTTCAATAGCTCATAGAGATATACCATTAGACCAAACCCTTTCCAAAGTTGTTGCGATCGTCTCTCATGCTTAAACAGTTGCAAGGTTCTGCATCGGTGAGCATCTTGACAACCTCCCTTACGTAGGATATGAGTCACAATTTTAATAGAAAATTATATAAATAAAAATAGTAAAGAAACTCTCTTTACATATTTGGGAAATTATAGCACACGTACTATGAACAAATCTAAATGAAATAATATATATAATACAACATATGTAACTATATTGATTCAAGCTATAATCTTCAACAAGACCTTAACCGCGTCTTCTTGTATGGTCCTTTGTGTAGTCTTCAACGAACTCTTGAATCGCATCTCCTTGTATGATCCGTTGTGTGAGCTTTACGAGGTCTTGAACCACATCTTCTTATACAATAATTTCATACAAAATGAACAAACAAGTGTTGACGGTTGTGGCTGAGGCACGTGTTCAACTGCTTCCCTTAAAACAGATTTCGCGCCTCTAGTAAAGATGACGCGTCTATCTCCCGGGTACAACAACCAGAGCAGTCTGTACTGCCGGAAATGGCCACTGCGCTCGAGGTTACACCGGATAAAATTATAGTGTTAGAACTTTGGAAAAAAATAATGAAATGAAGGAGATGAAATTGAGTAGAGAAAACTTATCTCTCTGAGTACTCAACACATGGGTATTCAAGTATCTGTTCTTTTCAAGAACTCTTCATGAATTCATGTGTTCTCTTGTATTACTTCACTTGTATTTTTCTCATAAATCCAGTGAAGCACATAGCCTACCATTTTTACAAGAAATATGGGTAGTGAAAAGTTTTACTTAATTAGTAACTTAATTAGAGATATAAAAACTCTAATAAAAGCTAATAAAGTGACATAAAAAACTCTACTCAATAGTTTGTCACCATGAAAAGTCCCATTAATTATTACTAAATTAATTTCCATTCACATTATTCTAATTTTCCATCAATCCCCCATATGAATGGAGATCATTGGAAACACATAAAATTTCCAATGGAACCTCGATAGTTGAGTATTGCCGGATAAGTAGGTGCTCCCTTACAATTTTCAGTTGTGAAGCACACTTAGTCTCCTAGCGGTTTGTAGACGCGATATCCTTGAACAAACCCCCATTTGTGTAGAAGACAATACACTTCACACAATACTCTCCTTAGTCGGGTCATTTCCCCATAGTTGTGTCCAATAATGGTCGTGGAACACTTTCATAGTTCTGCAAGAGCTCTAGGAATTGTGCCCTCAATTCCATTCGAAGCGACCCTACTTCTCTCTAATATATGTGATTCTCCTTCAATCATTATAAGCATCGTGGTTACCATGATTACGCAAAATCATTTACCACATAATACGCTTAGCCTCACAATTTGTCATTGAATTTCATATGAATGAACTAGGACGTATTTAAACACCCTTTTATCGTTTAGGGGGTATATATAACCAACCATATATACTAACTTACGCATATCAACTATGCCCCACTGTGACCACTCTAGGCATATGAATTCATTATCCTATTGAACTTAGATCTTGGGATCTCCAGTCAACTAAGTTAGGTTTCCTTCAAACCCTTTTCCATGGGCTTTAGTCTCATTCCACAGCTTGATCTCTAATAAACCCTCAGGTTGTTGGATCCATAACATTATCTTTGACTTTGTCTAGTCATTACAAATAACTTTACGTATTTGAGATCAATTGTCATGATGTGTTCTTAACTCGTAAGTTAATTTTGCCTATAGTCAAATTCTAAGACTATAACCTCAGTGGCCATCTGAATCTAATTATAACATATGTCTTTGTAAGATACGCATATTATTTAAGGCAAACACATCTCCATTTTGCACTACGACCTTTGTGTCCTCCACTTAGTCGTTTGTTTGCAATGCTAGATTTGATTACAAAATCCTTATTGCCAAAATTTTATGGTGCAAATGCAAGATACCCCCCACATTTAAGTGTTATTGGATAACATCCAGATGAGGTAATGAAAACCATTTCTACATACCCTTATAGGGTTGTTTTTCTTAAATGGATCATCCCCCACATTTCTTGCCATTTGATCAACATTTCCGTAACTTCACTTATGACGACATTTATACACATATGATTGAACAAGATCAATCTCATTATATCAGTGAATTCAACTCATATTTCATTAGCTTACATAAGTTTCCGAGCTGACCAAAGCAACACATGCCATTGTCATAATTTTGTCACCAACTTATAATAATTCTAATTTAACATCTAGAATAAGCCTAGACAATGAGTTCTCTCATTAGCTTTTCAAACAAACTCTTCAAAAGTTACATGTCTTTTCCTTATAATGAATGAAAATTCTCTCTCAAATTTATCTATACACAAATTCTTTTTGTGTTCATACACATTTCAATGTTTAGAATTAATTAGTCTCCATCAAGACCCATAATTAACCAAGTACTAGTCTAGCATGCTTTAGACTACAATACTTTAGCATGTGAACAGAAGATGCATCATTCTGATTCTTCACAGCCCCAAGGATATCATAATATCAGTTTGCAACATTCATCCCTGTTAAGACAAAATAATGAGACTTATTCATAGTCCTTAAAATTTCAATATTTAGGAAGGTCTCACAAATTAATATATAGCACATAGATAAATTTTATCATTCAATTAAGGAATATACTTGTTTACCCTTGATCTCCACGCTTTACCATTGACTCATACGTACTTAAACATAAGTCTTAATTCAAGTCACTTAGTGAACACACTCATCGCCGACAAGATGAATGTTCCTCGTTTACAATCACTATTATGTGGAAGATAGAGTTAACTAGATCCATACTCAACAACATGGCATTTATAATTTTTTCATAAGTGATTTGCACACCTCTACTGTTATTCATTAGGAGATATGTATATTTAGGATGCTCTCCCAAATGAAGGTAAAATTTCCATATTCATGTGGTAGACACATCTACGTATAAATCTCGCAAGATTTATTAAAGGTGAACAATAACATATAGTACTTTTACTTTCATATGTTAAAATTCAAACTTGTGAATTTTCCAATGACTTCTAACCGAAGTATTTCGACATGAATCTCGTTTGTGTATTTCATCTCAATACTCTCACTACTCACTCGTGATGTGGTTACACTTTTGATGTCTCGTCTTTGACTTTTAGTCAATGCAACAACTCTTAAGTTGTTTATGTCCAAGTATTTTCATGTACTATCCATTTAAAACCATATTCTTTTAAATAATGTATAATTAACATTATAATTATTTTCCACAAAAATAATTTATACATCACAAACAGTAGTATTTATTTCTTTGTAAAAATTGCATGTGTTATCCGAAGATATTGAAGACAAAACAATAAAATACATTAGAAATTAAATCATAAGGGCCAAACGCTTTTGAAATTTAATCGGCAACATAGACGATCTGTAGACATCAAACATCAAAGTGTTTTAACTTCAACACTTAATGATCTGACCAAAATTTTTGCAAAGATATCGTCCCATAGCATGTCTCCCTTAATAAAACTTCATGCACTCGTAAGTATAAGTTTCCCATTTCATCTTGAAACTATAAACTTGGACAATCATACTTAAAACAACATCAAGTTGTTACATAGACTACATTTAAGTAGTAAACTTAAACAATTAAATTTGTTCACAACAACACCAAGTTGTTTTCCACCGAATAATATCACGAGATTATTACTTTGTTCACCATATGCTACTTCTATCAAGAGTAGCAAACCATTTGAATTATCAATGCTATGCAAAACTTTGTTTTAAAAATTATTCTAAAACATTTCCTTAGTTTTGCAATATACTATATTAATAATATCAAGTAAGGTTTATGAAAACATAGATCAAAAACCCAAAACATCAAACGGTTTTATATTGTTTAGTCTTACTACGCATGTACTAAACGTTTTCTAACACACATGTTAATAAATGTTATGACAGGCACATTTTAAATTGGACGTTTACAGAAAACGTTTTCCAACGATATAGTTTATAAAATAAACTATTTCTAATCGTTTTTAATGCACACATAGGCAATTAATTGTTTACATAAAACATTTTCGTTCATTATGGCTTATGAACAATCTCTAGACTTGTATTCGTGATACATGTTTTCTAACACACATGTTAGAAAATTAAAGTCATTTTATATAACAAAAGAATTATATGACCATCTTGACTTAAGACAGGATGATTTCTTTCAATATCAAAAACAAATAATAACCATTTTGATTCAAAAATAAAAAACTAAAATAGGTGGAAAATCCCATACAACAAAACCGTCACTTTATGCTGACTTAATTATTGAAGTTAATCAAACATCAACTTCAATGTATGACTTTTTATTTCTAAACCCTATAAGAATTATATAATGTGTTTATATTCATTAAAATCAATGATACAACAAATTAGTTATATAAAATGTTTACATAAAACATTTCAAAACATTTGTATTTTAACAATTTTTAACAATCATGTTAAAATAAAAAAATTCTAATGCGCATGTTAGAAATGTTAACATTTCCACAAAATGTTAATTCGACTTGCTATAAACACATATATGGTTCAAATAAATAAGTCATTTCCAATACACACGTAAGAAAATAAACAATTAAAAAATTGCTTCCAAACTAACGCATTCCATGAACGTTTCTAACACACATGTTAGAATCGTTTTCTAATTTAACGATTTTATAAACTGTTTCTAACACTTTTGTTAGAAGTAAACAATTAAAAAATTGTTATAAATCTTATCAATAAATAAGTTCTATCAAGCTCGTTAGAAATAAACGATTATAGAACCGTCATAAAACTTATCAGTTTGTATAAGGAACCCAATACTAACACGATGGTGTAGAAATAAATGATTACAAAAATCATTATAAGGCTTATTAGTTTATATAAAATAAACTTATTTTTAACACTCATTCTTTAAATCATTTATCTAAATAATATGATCATTTCTAACAAGCATGTTAGAGAATTTTACGTTTACAAAAAACGTATGGTTTACACTAATAAACCCGATCTAACACAAAAGTTAGAAATATTAACGATTACAAAAATTGTTTAAAAAACCAAACGGTTGAACCAAAATTATTCGTTTTGTATCGGGTATAGGATTTAAGATTGTATCTCAATAAATCCAAACACCACAAATTGTACTACATATATATTTCCCAAAACAATATTTATAAGAACATAATCTCTAAAAATAATTTTTTTATTATAAATCTTTTCGTGAACCCAAAATCCTTATAAATAAGGTTTTAAGATATAGCAACAATCTCACTAAATCTGTTTTAAGTTTGTAAGATAGGGGTCACAATTTTAATAAAAATTATATAAATAAAAATAGTAAAGATGCTCTCTTTACATATTTGGGAAATTATATTACACGTACCATGAACAAATCTAAACGAAATAATATATATAATACATATGTAACTAAATCGATTTAAGCCATAATCATCAACAAGAGACCTTAACCGCATCTTCTTGTATGGTCCTTTGTGTAGTCTTCAACGAACTCTTGAATCGCGTCTCCTTGTATGATCCTTTGTGTGGGCTTCAACGAGGTCTTGAACCACATCTTCTTATACAATAATTTCCTACAAAATGAACAAAAAGTGTTGATGGTTGTGGCTGAGGCACGTGGTCAACACGCTTCCCTTAAAACAGATTTCGTGCCTCTACTAAAGATGACGCGTCTGTCTCCCAGGGTACAACAACCAGAGCAGTCTGTACTGCCGGAAATGGCCACCCGCCCGAGGTTACACCGGATAAAATTATAGTGTTAGAACTTGTGGAAAACAAAAAATAATGAAATGAAGGAGATGAAATTAAGTAGAGAAAACTTATCTCTCTAAGTACCCAACACATGGGTATTCAACTATCTCTTCTTTTCAAGAACTCTTTATGAATTCATGTGTTTTCTTGTATTACTTCATTTGTATTTTTCTCATAAATCCAATGAAGCATATAGTCTACCATTTTTACAAGAGTTGTCGTAGTGAAAAATTTCACTTAATAGTGATTTAATTAGAGATATAAAAACTCTAATAAAAGCTAATAAAGTGACATAAAAAACTCTACTCAAGACATGAAAAGTCCCATTAATTATTACTAAATTAATTTCCATTCACATTATTCTAATTTTCTAACACCTCATGCTCGGCCTCAGATTCGGAAGCTTCGTGGTGCAAAGCAAAGCAATCTTCAACACCCTTTCCATGTCATCGGCTAAATCATTTGTTTCGATGGAGATTAACTTAGGATCCAGAAGTTTTGATGTAAAATATTTCATTACTTAATTGGCTAACAATGTGAAAATAATTAAGAAGTTTCCTAAGGAATTGATTATTGTGATGAGAGTTGTTAACCACTTTAGAAACGGTTAAGTATGGATTACAAGCAAGAAATTGCAAGCTTGTAGAAGGATTATCAGGTACATCTACTTATCTTATTGTGCTCTGCAAACAAACAACTTCATTATATAATTCGTGTAATAGATAAAACTATAAACTAGTTAATTAATATATATATAAACCATAATAATGTAAAACATGAATTAATTGGAAAACAAAAGACGTGAACATAATATTACCATAGAAAATAGTAGAGGGCCACAATGATCGTAGGTGCATGAAACCAGGCTTTGAAAGTGGTTTTATAAAATAGCCAAACAAAATCTATATATAGTCCCTTAAACCTACGTATTCTCAATATCATTTCCTTCCTCCCTCCCTCCGTTCACCATCATCTTTTAAATCTAACAATCATGTCTTGCTACAAGGGAAAGTATGCTGGTATCATCTTCATTCTCCCTTTATATTCTTTGATTTTGTTTTTCAACCGTTATTTGTCGTTTGATTTTTTATTATCATCAATTCATCATCATAATCTGTATTTTGTCAATTGTTATGGTGTAATATGCAGGAATTTGTTTGTTTTTGCTAGTTGGTATTGGGTTAATTTTCTATTTCTAAGCATAGTGATTAAGCCTTAGCGATAAGTTTCATCCACGGACACGGTCGGCCTGAAGGAGGGAAGGGTGGGCGACCGAACAGGCCGCTATCTCCAAGGGCTAAGAAAAGGATATATATATTTACTTGTAGTTTTTTTATATTTTGTTGAATAAATATTTTTTGGGGGCCCCACCCCGGATTTTCGGGGAGGGCCCTATGACCAAAGGTGATCATAAACCGTCAAAACGATTGAACATTCCAAACCATAAAAAGTTAGCCAGTTTGAAATACACAAAGAGTTGTTTGACAGTTTATGGTTTGAAGCTTGATACCAGCTGTGTAATCCGAACCAGCGGTTTAACATTTATTTTTATTGTTTTTCATTTTAGAAATATAAGTTTTGGTTATGTATTTTATTCATGAACGATTCTTATTTTTATTTTTTAAAATTTAACACAATACAATATTATGATTTGAAAAAAAATAATATTATTTAGACTATAACCATCATCATACAGTAAATCGTAACAATAACAAAGTTAAGGTAGGGTATGAGGAAGATAAGATGTAAACAGTCTTACCTCTACTCCGTAGGAATAGAGAGGTTGCTTCCAGTGAGACCTGACTTGATAGTAGTTTTGAATCAAGCGTTGGACATAAGGCACTTAACACTTAGCAGGACAAAGGCCGATTAGTGCATGTACCCCTTGACTTTCGGCTATCAACGCCACCACATGATACATGATTAACCGTCCCCCATTATAAACGTTATATTCACGAAATTAGTAAAATAACGTTAAATATAGTGCACTTTCACTTCCCCCCTCCCGAGGGCCCACACACATATATACCTTATATGCGCATACCGTAAGCGGGGCGTATTTAGTCTATAATCGCCGATACCAAACCGTCAAACAGTGAAACAGGCTTGTTCGATTTGTCTTTTTCCAAAACCATTAGCGGTTCAGCCCAAAATGTTGGCTAAAACCAGCCCGAACAGGTCTGTGGGCTTCTCTTGTATCATGGAGGTGCTTGCCATAGATCTGATTGGATACATAATCTGGCTTAGTTCTATCTTTTGATGTTTGTTTATCATTCTGTTTCATTTGATCTAGTGGTCTTTCTTGAAATTGATCAAGAGATTGGTTACTGTTTAAAAAATCATAGATCACATTTAGTATGCAAATTCATACGCGAATAAACCATAGATCAAGGTGCTTTGGATCCATCTTTGAAACCAATATGTAATGAACTAATGGTTGTTGATCAGATGAGCTTATTGCCAATGCTGCCTACATTGGTACACCTGGCAAGGGTATCCTTGCTGCTGATGAGTCCACTGCCACGATCGGAAAGCGCCTTTCCAGCATCAATGTCGAGAACAATGAGTCCAACAGGCGAGCCCTACGTGAGCTTCTTTTCTGCACTCCTGGTGCCCTTCAATACATCAGTGGAATCATCCTTTTTGAGGAGACTCTCTACCAGAAGACTGCTGCAGGTAATCTAACATTCACATATGTTGCATCAAACCGACAATGTATTTTTTCACGGGCCAGAACGCGTTCTGAGAAAATGAGTTCGAGTCAAAATGGGTCACTCTAAAAAAATAATAATTTGGTTCGAGTCAAAATGGGGTCTAAACTATATAATCACTGGTTGAATTGAGTCATTTTAGAAAAAGAAAAGTATCAAAATAAGTTCACGCTGTATTATTTTACGGCAGCTAGTCAACAAGTTTTATGATAATAACCCGTTGTCTAATTGGAGTTGATATAAATAAACCCATATCGACCCATTCTTTGAAAAACGTACAATGAATGCGACCTAGATATTATTCTAACCTTGATGATATTATTCCAGGTAAGCCCTTTGTTGAGCTAATGAAGGAGGCTAAGGTCCTCCCTGGAATCAAGGTTGATAAGGGTGTTGTCGAGCTTGCTGGAACCAACGGCGAGACCACCACCACAGGTCTTGATGGTCTTGGCCAGCGGTGCGCTCAGTACTATGAAGCCGGTGCTAGGTTTGCCAAGTGGCGTGCCGTTCTCAAGATTGGCGCCAACGAACCATCCACGCTTGCCATTATGGAAAATGCTTATGGGTTGGCTCGATATGCGATCATATGCCAAGAGAACGGTCTAGTCCCCATTGTCGAGCCAGAGATCCTTGTTGATGGACCTCATGACATCAACAAGTGTGCTGACGTAACTGAACGCGTCCTAGCTGCATGCTACAAGGCTCTTAATGACCATAAAGTGCTTCTTGAGGGTACCCTTTTGAAACCCAACATGGTCACCCCTGGATCTGACGCCAAGAAGGTTGCGCCTGAAGTGGTGGGTGAGTACACTGTCCGTGCCCTTCAACGAACCATGCCTGCAGCAGTCCCAGCCGTGGTGTTCTTGTCTGGTGGTCAAAGCGAAGAGGAGGCCTCGGTCAACCTCAATGCCATTAACCAGTACAAGGGTAAGAAGCCATGGAGCCTAACCTTCTCGTATGGACGGGCCCTACAGCAGAGCACCCTCAAGGCCTGGGCCGGTAAGGAAGAGAATGTGAAGAAGGCGCAGGAGGTGTTCCTTGGTCGTTGCAAGGCCAATTCTGAGGCGAGTGAAGGGAAATACAAGGGTGGTGCTGCTGGTGAGGGTGCTAACGAGAGCCTTCACGTTAAGGACTACAAATACTGATTTGTCAAACATATCTGATATCTTGTGGGCTTAAGCCTCGGGTCATATACGTTTTGATTTTTTATTTTGAGTCTAGTGTTAGTAACGATGCCTAAAAATAAGCCCGAAAAGTGTTGGGCATTGGTCGAGGATAATTATAACCCGACCCGTTTTAAACTTCTTCTTTCTTTTTTTTTTCTTTTTATGGTCTGTACATATTCACAAATTGTTCAACTAACCATGTAATCACAACTTTTTGTGAATTATTGATATCCAAAAGAATTTATTAACAAACAAGAATGTTATGTTAGCTCATCATGTGGGGTTCTTGTAATCACATAAAACAGAGAGCCCAATAGAATACCACGTTTCAAGGTCCAGCCACTTTTGGACCTTCGACTAAAAAGCCCAATAACACTTTTCAGTACATGTTTTTTTTTTTCAGTTTCAGTATTTTCGATACCAGCATGGATATAGGACCAAACTCATCCGTAGTCTATCTACACGTCAGACACACAGAGACCAAAACTTTTTTAGATTTAGGAGAATAGTATCTGTATCAATTTAACTAAACATTTTTAATTAACCATATAGCAAAGTCAGGCGCAGCTTTGTAAGGGACTAATGGGGAAATGTAGATGCTTAATATACAATCATTAAAACAGCTAAACAGACGTGGAAGTGAAAAGTATGACACAATATTACAATGGATTAGGTGCACAATTTTAATCAAACACGCAATTATGGCCTGGATTGTGGGTGATGAGCCCATCTAATTTGATTGGTCTTCAATATCCATCTCAATATCATTAATTATTGAATGAGCTCGTCACTTGTGGAAATGAATGGACGAAAGCGACGAGACGCGCCTGGGACGGTGTGGGCGACCCCGGACGGCATATGACGGCCCGGTACCGTCCCTCACACCCACACCCAGCAGCCTTATTATTCCAAAAAGACAACCAATCACACGTCGAGTCTATGATAAGTCACATGAGAATGCACCGTCTAATTGTATGAAATAATAACTTTATGAAAGAGAGCATCACATTGCACCCTCTAAGGATACATATAATTACATAAACACATGTTTGATACAACAAAACAAAGATAGATTTATCAATTGTTGGACTTCTTTTATATATTAAAAGTACCACAAATACTATGACATGTCTTATCATACAATTGGTTTTAATTCAATATATCTTACAAAACCGTAAAAAAGTCTAGTTGCGCTGAAACTCCCCAGTTTCAATAGCCCATAGAGATATACCATTAGACCAAACCCTTTCCAAACTTGTCGCGATCGACTCTCGGGCTTAAACAGTTGCAAGGTTCCGCATCAGTGAGCATCTTGACAACCTCCCTCATGCTCGGCCTCAAATTCGGAAGCTTCGTGGTGCAAAGCAAAGCAATCTTCAGCACCCTTTCCATGTCATCGGCTAAATCATTTGTTTCGTCGGAGATTAACTTAGGATCGAGAAGTTTAAGGATGTTTTCACTGTTGTTAAGGTTGGACAAGGCCCAATACACTATGTCCTTTCCTTCACCGTATTCCTTCTCTATCGCTCTTTTTCCAGTCACCAGTTCTAGTAACACCACTCCAAAACTGTAAACATCGCTCTTTTCAGTCACTTTGAGTGTGTAAGCCAACTCTATAAAACTAAAGCAATTGTAAAAGTTAGTAACTTAAAAACCAATAAACTTATGAATGACCAAAACACTCACCGGGGGCGATATAACCATGAGTGCCCACGAAACAGTTGGAGTCCGACCCTAAACATTCCTCGTCCGCAATCTTCGCCACCCCAAAATCCGCAATCTTTGCCTCAAAATCTTTATCGAGCAAAATGTTACTCGACTTGATATCGCGATGCAAAATGGCAGGAGTACAATCATGGTGGCAAGTAAGCAATCCCTTTTGCAGCCCCACATGCGATCTTGTACCTTTGAATCCAATCCAACTCGGGCTGCTCGTTCTTCACACTCAACCCAATGCCTCATATAGGTTGCCGTTAACCATATGCTCGAAAACCAAAAAGCTCGAACTCCCTTTCATCAAACAAGCGTAAAGTTTGAGTATATTGCGATGACGAATCTTCCCAAGGATCCCGATTTCGGCTGTCATAACTTGCAGCTTATTCCCCTTCCCGATCTGCTTAACCGCGACCGTTAGCCCGGACCTTTTCGAGTCGACCCGGTACACTTTCCCAGTACCTCCAACTCCAATCAACTTCCCTTCATCCAAATCGCATATTTCATCCACATCGAATTCGACCCTGATGGAAATTTTCGAGTTTCCATTTCGGTTTTCCAGTACCTTTCTCCTCATCAAACCCGTTTGGTGTCACCCTTTTCGCGACGCTCTTAAGGTTCTTGTAACTAGCATACATTAACCCTCCTATCACTACCATCAAACTAAAGAGCAAGATACAAAACAAAAGTAGTTTGCTTTTGTCATTTCAGACGGTGATGTTTACCGTCACAAAGATCCAAACCGAACTCACTCTCCGGCCCGAATCCTCTTTCGCGCAAAGGTTTTCATTACCGGCGAATGCAGCATCCCCTCCTATGCTTAAAAGATCAGACGGAACGGTTCCAGACAACTGATTAACCGAAAGATCAATCGAGCTTAACCTTAACCGCCTGAGCTTATCCGGGATCCCACCCGTCAACTGATTTTGCGACAAGTTAAGCGCATTTAGCGACGAAACATCCGCCAAACTAGCGGGAATGTTTCCGGTTAAAACATTTCCCGCCAAATTCAAATCAACCATTACATCACAACTCAACCGGAATTGAACCCGAAAACAAGTTATGCTCAAGATGCAAGTAAGATAACTGCTTTAGATCCCGAATTTGCGATGGAATTTCACCGGAAAACTTGTTATTCGACAAATCAACCTTCTCAAGGCGTGTCAATTCCCCGATTTCAGGCGGAACCGAACCTGAAAACCCATTGTTGAACAGTAACAACTGTGTCAAACTGATGGAAACTCCGATGACCAGGAGAAATTTCTCCGGTGAACTTATTATGATCTTCTCTACAAAGGCAAAGCCCATAACTGATCAAGAACATTTCCAGATAACTGATTATGATAAACTCGAAACCTCAATAAAGACTTACATCTACCATAACTTTCCGGCAGCTCACCGGAAAAATTATTATCAACAGCCAACAGTTTCTGAAGCTTCCCGGATGCACATAAGAACTCCGGTAACGCACCGGAGAATTTATTTTCCGATATATCGATATCAACCAACGGAGCAAACTTCGCAAAGTTCTTCGGGAACTCACCGGAGAAAGTATTCCGGTAAATTGAAAACCCCTTTAAATATTTCATATCTCCGAATCCCACTGGAAGTTCACCGGAGAAATAATTCGTATTACATTGAAACACAGTCAAATTCTTCAAATTCCCCATCTCCACCGGAAACTCTCCACCCATTTTGTTCTTCGAAATATCAAATTCTTTTAACAGGTTTAGATTACCAATCTCCGGCGGGATTACTCCGGTCAACTGGTTTTCAAAGAGCTCTATTTTCCAGAGATTTCTCATTCTTGTGATCCCCAACCGAAACTTGCCGGAAATTGTATTTTTGGCGAGATCTAGAGTTCCTAAATTATTCAAATCGAATATCGAATCGGGTATTTCTCCGGTCAATTGACTACCCCTTAAATAAAGGAAATTTAAATTCTTCAAATTCCCAATATTTTCCGGTATACCACTCGGTTCAAAATTATTATCTCCAAGACTGAGTGCGGTTAAACCGGTCAAACTTCCGGTCCAATTCAGGGAAACACTCCGGTGAAGTAGTTACCGTTAATATCCGGAATCTCCAGCTTTATTAATTTCGAAAGGTCGGGTACCGCACCGGTAATATTATTCGAACTCACATTCAAAACTCTAAGTTCCGTACAGTTGGCAATTGTCGCCGGAAGCTCGCCGGAGATGTAATTTGACGGGATCACGAGCGATTTTAAACTCCGAAGAGCCGAAATCGCCGGAGAGATTTCCCCGGTTAGTGATTTGTAATTCAGTGAAATGTCGGTGACCCGACCCGTTTCGTCGTTACAGATCACACGTAAAATTGGCATGGGGAATCAGTGATCTTTCATGATACTAAGTAATTTAACGGGTCTTCGAGGTGGTTTTTGAAGTCAAGGAGTGCGTTGACTTCAGGGTTTGATGATGAACCGGAAGTTGGCCGGAAAAAGATTCCGGCGAGTGAGATTATGAAGATGATTGTGATTTGGCGGGAAGAGGGCATTAAGGGTAGTTTAGTCATTTTGGATATGTTAAGGGTAAAGTGGTCATTTGGAAGGATGAGTTTTGTTTAGTAGTTGGCGAGTTTGCATTATTGGCCGTATAGGGTGTAGTATTCTGAAAAAAAAAACATTAAAAAAGCATGGTTATCATTTCATGTACGATATTATATTCGAACTATAATTAAAAGAAAATAAAAAAAGAATGTATTCGTTACAGACATGAATTGAATTTCAAATAGTTTATAATTAAAATCCTTCATTTCTTTAAATATACTGCTTATCAAGAAATTCATGGTTAACTAAAGCATTAATCAATTCAAATTTAACTTTTGTTCAACAAAGCATATAATCCATTATTATCATTATCAAAAGAATAGATTATGGTTTAACTAACATACTTTATTATTCATAAGTAAATGATACTAGTTTTCAACATTAACTATAAAGATTAATATCAGCACACGATTAAGTTTTAAAGCTTATTCTCTACTAGGGTTTCTTTTGTGTATGATTATTGTTTATTTTGCATAAGTGCATATAAATCTTTTTATACACAATATAGTATTTATTAATCTTACTTTAATAATATATCGTAATATATGTTTATTTAGATTCACGGTTATAGTCAAGCTTGCTTAATATATTGAGCTTAAGTTAAAGCTTGTTTTTTAAGTTTAGCTTGAGTCAAACTTTTTATCTCAGATAGCTTAATTGTTTACACCATTTTAGTTATTACATATACATAAAAGTTAAATATTGACATACTAGGCTTGTAACTTGTTATGTGTTATTGAATAATGGCCTTTATTTATACCAACTATTAAGATTTATTACTAATTAAAGTTTTAAATTTAGTTAAATTCGTGTCTTGTGAGAGAGATGGTGACATTGAGGGGTCCATTTGGTGTGTGTATATGACAATGTAGATTGTGACGTTGAGGGGTCAAATTGGATCTAGTAGTGGACTCCATACTGAGACGAGAAAATGAAAGATATCTACTTCAGAATTTGTGCATATCTTGTGTGTAGAGGTGCTAAACGGGTCGTGTTTACGGGTTGGCGGGTTCAACCCGACCCGAACCCGAAAATTTTACACGAACCCGAACCCGAAATTCGTATCATATATATGAACCCGAACACGACCTGAAGTTTTGTGGGTTGACCCGAACACGACCCGTTTAACCCGAATTTTTTAATTTTTTTTCTAAAACTAATATATTAAAATTAAAAATTACTTAAAAAACACAAATGTATATAATAATATCATATTTAAATTATAAAAGCTATGTTTCTTTTAAGTTATAATCATGGCATAAAATACACGCCCCATTTAATTTATAAGATAAAATATATTGTAAAAAAATATAATATAGTATAAATATGTTAAACAGGTCAACCCGCCAACCCGACCAGGTTGACCCGAACCTGACCCGTAAACCTAAACGGGTTCGCGTGTTCAACCCGAAACTGACCCGAACCCGTTTAGACGAAACCTAAACCCGCAAATTTCGTGTTAGGTTCGTGTCGGGTTTCCGGGTCGTGTCAGAAATTCACACCCCTACTTGTGTGGGACTTCAATCATAAGAATTTTAAGAAAATTATCTATAATAACAATTTATGGAGGAGCATCTTGTGAAAAGTGTATTAATTGGACAAATTTTGAATGCTATTTACAATAGTACCGCATACTCTTATAATACAGCAAAATATATCTCCATTGTAATCCATTGATGAAGGTGGTTACATGGTTGCTTTGGTTTCTATTTGATAATTTTTTTCATTTTCTTTTAACAAATTGGCTCATGATTTGTCGCTAAACAAGGAGTTGTTATTGTAATTAAATTATATAAAAATCTAAACTCTTTAGTTATATATTACATTTTATGGATAATCAGAAATACTGTTTTATCCCATTGTTGTATTGTATTATATATTGCATGTTATATATTATATTATATTTTATATATATATATTATATATAATAACATGAATTAACAGTAACAGTAACAATAACTTGCAATACAATTTGAGAAGTTGTTCAAAACAAAATATTGTTTAGGTATTGCAAATTTGGGGTGGGATATAGGGAAAACGTTTAAAAGTGTGAAAATGGTGAGAACGATTTTGATGTTCACATGTGGCGTTTGTGCTAACTTACACTAATGGGTAGTGTTGTCAAAAAATCTATGCACATGCCAAACACCATCATATGCTTATTCCACCATCTTTTCTAAACTCCCGTAACTTTTTATACGTGGTTATTTTAAAAAAAAATACACCATAAAATTGAGTGTTTTATTATCTTTCCAACGAGCATACTATTGCTATACTTTTGAAATAAAAAATGACATGAACTGAGTGTAAATAAAAACGCCATAAAACACCTAGTTCAAAAAACGCCATGAAAACATCTAGTTGAAAACGCCATAAAAACACCATGAAAATACCCAGTTGAAAACGCCATGAAACACCTCATTCAAAAAAAAAGTATCCATGAAGACCCAGTTGAAAACGTTATAAAAACACTTGTTCAGAAAACGCCATAAAAATTAGTTAGACCTATTTGACGTATTTTGTTATTTAGTTTAATTCAATTATTTTCTATTTGCTATATAAAAGAAAAGGAAATTATGTTTTTATATCGATGGCATTTTCCTTATTCATGTTTCATTCATCAGATATATTAATTGTCTTTTGTACTTCCATTTGTATTATATTTATGCTCGTGATGGTGATATTAGATGTCATAATAAGTTAATTAAATATTTAATTCTATTGATTAGATATTAATTAACTATGATAATAAATCTTGAAAAGCTAGTTGTTGTTTTGTAACTATATAATAATATTTTGTAGTTGGCCTTGTTGAAATTCAAATGTTAAGAAACAGGAAAACGATACACATACCGTCTACGGTTATGATTAGGATGGCTTTGATGATTATTAAACAATAATTTAAAATTAGATGGTTGTTGTTTTTGGATGATTGATGATTAGTAGCTAATATATAATAATTTATACATGAAAATAATTAAAGTTCACTTTTTTGTTTTTAACAAAAACCTTAAAAGTAAAAGGAGCTTCTTTTACAAATATAATTAGAAATGAGAACATTTCTTATGAAATTAGTAGACACTCTCTTAAAACTATCAATAGAAATATATATTTTAAAGCTACACGAACTAATAAAAACCCTTGTATAACGACTTAAAAGCATTGATGGTATTTTTTTATCAACTAGAAGATTATGGAAAGCAATTGTATTATAAGGATCTTAGCATAATAACTTTCTTATAATATATTAGACTACCCGGTGTTCCGTAACGCCCCAAACCACCTCAATCAGCTAGCACTCCCTACACTGCCTCGGCTCCGCCAAAAAGAGACGCCATCAGTGCCATCGTCAAGCCCTTAACGGGTGCTAGAGGGAGACTTTATTGGGGCACATGTATACTAATCAATTTTTTTATTTTTTCTCTTTTTTTTTCCTTTTTCTATCAAGTTAAAGGGGTTTTTTTTATTCCACACAATGCCAATCAAGGGTGGGGTTTTAAAGCCACTCTGTCTACGTGGTCTTAAAACCTCAAGAGACTTTATTCCATACCGTCCATCATTAGTTAGAGTCTCTCTATAACCAACACGAAACTTCACCTTTAACATTGTCATTATATTAATTTGAAGCGATTTTGACGCTCTCTCTAATTACATGCATATGTACAGGCCATTTTATTCGTTCGAATATAAATTTGAAATGATTTTGTTGGTCTTGTAAATTGAATGCATATGTGTAAGTTGTATGTTCGTTTGGATGTAATATATTCATGTGTTTTATTTTGTGTGTATGCGGATGCTAGTGCGTATCGTGTCTTAAATCAAACTTTTTCACCTTCTATTTGCATTACAGGTAACCAATAAATATTCGTTTGTGCAATATGCACGTTTCAAACTCGAAAGAAAGAAGAATGCATATATTCTTCATCGTTTTTTCAACATTATAATTATTTTTGTAATTATAATTATATGTAATTAAAGGTGTAAATGAATCATGTAAAAAAGTTTTAGCTCAATTTCAACTCGTAAATAGTTTTATCAAGCACAAATTAACTTGACTAGGCCTAGGATTGCAAAGAATCGAACGTTTAGCGGATAGTTTGTGAATTGTTCGGCGGGAAGTTCGTTTGTGTTTGTTCGTTTAAGAAATTAATGAACACGAAGAAGAAATTTCGTTCGTTTAGTTAAAGGAACGAATATGAACAGATGTCGCGTTTGTTCATTTATGTTCGAGAATATTCAGTAATGTGTTTGTTTTTGTTCGTTTGTATTTGATAGTTCATTGGTATTTTTATTTTTTTATATAATGCTTAAAAACTTTCACTAATAAACCATTTATCAAATATTCGTATATTACAAACCTTTTAATATATGTTTATTTGTGTTCATAAACGATTGTTTGTGTTCATTTGTGTTTATGACGTTTCTTTTTCTTCGTTTGTGTTCTTTACCTAATATTAATGAACGATCACGAACACGTTCATTTTCTTAATGAACAAACACGAATATTAAATCTCGTTCGATGAGTGTTCATGAATAGTTTGTAAACACGTTTATTTCTTAACGAACGAACACGAACAACATCTTATTCGTGTTCGTTTGGTTTGTTTACCGCCCCATCTACTTGTTTATTATTTACTTAATCGTAATTGTTATATGACATGATATCCTATTCGTTCTATTTATCATAATTATATATGGGTATATTTCTAAAAAAATGAATAGCAACATAGCAAACAAGTACAGATCAAATAAATTTTTGACAATTAAGAAAACATGTTAGTTTATCTCCGATTCTTCTATAAATATTCTTTAACAACTTACACTTACCACACCAATAATAATTATTATTAAAAATACATAACACAATTCCTCTACTTATAAAAGAAAATAAATAAAAAAAAATTATGCTCAGTTTTTATCATATGATAATAATTCTCATAATTAAAAACTCAAAAAATGATGTGTTACCAAATTTACCTTTAACGCACTAGCATTAGCAATCATTTAAATTCATGCTTCGTGTCAACTCCACATATTCAAAATTTAAAACCTTAATAATAATAATAATAATAATAATAATAATAATAATAATAATAATAATAATAATAATAATAATAATAATAATAATATAATAAACGAAAATTAAAGCAAAAACAGAAGAAAAATTTCACCTGGAAACAGAGGATATTCATGGTGATTCTTGAGAGCAGAATTCAGAAGCTTATTGACTCCTTAATGGCTTTGTAAATCTTCAATTTGAAATCAACCCAACTGAAATCTACTTAGGAAGAAGATGACAACCATTTATTGGAAAAGAAGAATGTCGGTTTGAAGATCAAAAGGATGATTAATTGAATGTGATGGGGTTTTATTGGGATGGAAGAGATCAAGTGGATTTCTTGAAAAAAAGGGTGAGAGAAAAGATATTAATTTATGAATGGAAAGATGGTGGGTTGGGGGCAGGTCTACTAAAGTGAAGTGAAAGAGAAGGGATGAATTGATGAAATAGAATGAAAGAAAAGACAAACAAAGTGTGCTAATAATTTGTTTGAGATTCTTATGTATCGATGGATATAGACAGGTGCTTCTTCATGTTAAATCAGAGTTTTAGAAAAGGCTACCGAACAAGACTCATTCATTCATAATTTGTGTGTATGTTTTTGATTACAAGTGCAGGGTATTTAAAAGCTTTACAAGAGTAACATAAAGAAGGAAAGGATTGAATTGCATAAGGTCTGGCTGCTGATCCGGCTGTTGATTAGCTGGACATCCCAGCTGTTGATTCGCTGCAGTTCTCGGTTGCTGTTGGTTAGCTGTTGATTAGCGGGGATTTGCTCTTGAGGTTTGACTTTCCTTTTTAACACTCCCCCTCAAGTTGAGTAGTGGGGTTTCCAATACACAACTTGTCTAAGCATTCGCCTAAGACTCTCCCACTGACAGCCTTTGTTAGTATGTCTGCTAATTGATCTTTTGATCGAACAAATGGTAGTTTAATTGTACCATCTTCTAATTTTTCTTTGATGAAGTTCCTATCAACTTCAACGTGTTTAGTTCGATCATGTTGTACTGGGTTTTCTGAAATTTGAATTGCAGCTTTATTATCACACATAATCTTGCTCGTTTCTCTTGAAGGAAAGCCAATCTCAGCTAAGAGTCTTCGCATCCATATGGCTTCTGTTAGACCTCGAGCTATACCTCTAAATTCAGCCTCTGCACTTGAGAGAGCAACCACCTTTTGTTTTTTACTTCTCCAAGTGACAAGATTCCCACCAACTAGAGCAAAGTAGCCTGCTGTTGACCTCCGACTTCCCTTATCTCCTGCCCAGTCTGCATCAGTATAGATTTGAACATTTAGGTGTCCATGTGATTGAAACAGGACTCCATGACCCACTGTTCCTTTGAGGTATCTAATAATTCTCCAAACTGCTTCCATATGTGATTCTTGAGGCTGGTGCATGAACTGACTTACCACCCCTACAGCATATGCAATGTCTGGGCGAGTATGTGAGAGATATATTAGTTTTCCCACCAGCCGTTGATATCTCTCTTTGTTTGCTAACTTTGCTCCTTCCTCCATATAGAGTTTTTGGTTTACGCTCATAGGAGTATCTGCTGGTTTGCAATCTATCATTCCAATCTCTGCCAACAAGTCTAAGATATACTTCTTTTGACTAATGAAAATTCCTTGTTTTGACCTTAGTACTTCAATTCCGAGGAAATACTTCAGCCTGCCCAAGTCTTTCATTTCAAATTCGGCAAATAAGTTTTCTTTTAGTTTTCCCATTTCTTCTTTATCATTCCCTGTAATGATCATATCATCTACATAGATAATTAGACAGGTTACGAATTTTCCTCTTTTTTTGAGAAACAAAGTATGATCGGCGTTACTTTGTTTATATCCAAATTTTTTCATAGCTATGGTAAATCTGCCAAACCAAGCCCGGGGAGATTGCTTCAAACCATAAAGAGATTTCTTCAGACGGCAAACTTCTCCTGACCTGAAATCTTTTGTGAATCCTGGAGGAGCATCCATGAATACCTCTTCATCTAGATCCCCGTGTAGAAATGCATTTTTTACATCAAACTGTTGAAGTGGCCACCCTTCATTTGCGGCTATCGAGAAAAGGACCCTAATTGTGTTCATTTTTGCAAATGGGGAAAAAGTTTCAGCGTAATCAATCCCATGTGTCTGGGTATACCCTTTTGCTACCAGTCGGGCTTTATATCTCTCAATTGTACCGTCTGGTTTATACTTAATCGTATAGACCCAACGACACCCCACGGATTTCTTTCCCGACGGAAGAATACACTTTTCCCAAGTGTTGTTCCTGATTAAGGCTTCCATTTCTGTTTCCATTGCTTCCTTCCAATGTTTAGACTTTAAGGCTTGATCTACGTTTGTAGGAGTTTCCTCAGAATAAACAGATGAGATAAACGCTTTGGCTTCCTTAGTGAGATTTCCATTAGCTACATTAGCTATAGGATAACTAGACCTCCTTGGCTCTTTTCCAGGAGAATACCGTTTCGGAGGAACCCCTCTGTTTGTTCTAGGGGGTAACACATATCTTGATGGTGTTTCTTCGTGTGTGGATTATTCTTGTATGGATTCATCTGCCTGTACACTTTCAGCTTGTTCTGTGGCAGTTGCATGGTTAGAAGTATTGGCATCTTCGGAGTCATTAGAAACTCCAAAAGTATCACCAGACTGAATAGGGTGAGTATTACTTACCTCGGATACCAGGTTAGGAGGAACATTAGGGCCTTCAGTGGCACTGAAATTGTATTCTGGTGACTCTGTAGTTGGTACATAGGGAACATATTTCAACCAACTTAGTGTGTCTGAGCATTCCTTCTCCCCCTGACCACTGAGTTGGGAATAGTAATACTCGGTTTCAAGAAAGTCACAGTTTATTGTGGTGAACATATGACGTGTCTTTGGGTTATAACATCTGTATCCCTTTTGATTCATTCCATACCCAACAAAGACACATTTTTCAGCACAAGGATCAAGTTTGGTTCGATCTGATTTAGGTATGTGAACAAAAGCGGTACATCCAAAGATTCGTGGTTGAAGGGTAAGGACTGAGGGAAGTTTAAAAAAATTTGAAAGGGTGTGTAACGGAGTGTTAAGTTTTAGGATTTTTGTTGGGAGTCGGTTGAGAAGATAGGTAGCAGTAGCAAGGGCTTCAGGCCAAAAATGTTTTGGGACCTGGGATTCAATTAGGAGGGCTCGTGTCATTTCCAGCAAAATGCGATTTTTCCTTTCAGCGACACCGTTTTGTTCTGGGGTGTTTGGGCATGTGGTTTGGTGGATTATTCCTTTGTTTTGAAAAAACAATTTAAAGGAGGTATTAACAAACTCACCGCCATTATCGGATCGGAAGATTTGGATGTTTGTTTGAAATTGGGTTTGGATCATGGCGTAAAACGTAGTGAATTTTTCAAAAACTTCGGATTTGTTTTTTAAAAAATAAACCCAGGTCATTCGGGTACAATCATCAACGAACATCACGAAGTAGCGAAGGTTTTGCCCCCCAAGAACGGGGCAGGGCCCCACACATCAGAATGAATTAATGAAAATGGTAAAGCAACCTTAGTGTTATTGGGCTTAAAAGTTTTCCTGTGGCTCTTTGCTAAAACGCATGTTTCACAATTTGACAAGGAATTAACTGGAAATAGTTTTGGAAATAAAATATGTAAATAACTTGTAGAGGGATGACCTAATCTTCGGTGCCACAACCATGCTTCTCGTTCCGATGTACCATGAGTTAACATCACAGCACCATTTTGAGTTACTTCGTCCACATAATATAACCCTTGACTTTCAGTGCCACGCCCAATGATC
Source organism: Scalesia atractyloides (assembly GCA_947069175.1). NCBI lineage: Eukaryota > Viridiplantae > Streptophyta > Magnoliopsida > Asterales > Asteraceae > Scalesia > Scalesia atractyloides. The sequence goes on along the minus strand of CAMTDV010000028.1, from coordinate 66,658,146 downwards.
GCTCCCGTCCTGATATCCTGTAAAATGCAAAACGTAGGGTACATTAGAACAATACAGTTGAGTTCTTTAGTGACGTGGCTAATGGAAAGTAGTTTATGTGACAACGAGGGAACATAAAGACAATTAGAGATTTTTATTGTGGGTGAGATCTCAATCGTCCCTCCCGATTTTACATCCATTATCCCTCCGTTTGCCGTTTGAATATGTGTTCTTATTGGTTTAGTTGTTGAGATAATATCCGATGACTCATAAGTCATTGTGTCGGTTGCGCCACAATCAAATATCCATCGTTTTTGTTTTTCATGATGTTTTGGGGCCATATTAGCATTCCCATATTTTCTAGGGACCAAATGTGACATATCCACATTTGGGTTATAAACCCACGGATTTATATTATCCGCCCCAAATATCACACGGTTACCTTCTTCTTCTTTACCATCGCCATTACCTAACCCTTCTTCTCCGCCGCCTGTTGCGTCGGCCATCCCGCCGAAACCCACCCTACTCCGGCTTCCATCTCCTGGAACCTCTCGGTTGCCGGTGCTGGGTGATCTGCCTTTCTCGTGAGCAGTGGCCTTTGTGCCCTTCTTGTCAGACCACCAATCGGGATATCCGACGAGTCTGAAACATTGTTCCTTTGTATGCTTAGTCATGCCACAGTGGTCGCATTTGAGATGAGTTTTGTCATCTCTGTTTACTGATCCAGTTCTTCTTCCGTCAAACCGTCGGAGCCCTTTCGATGCAAGTCCTGCTCCTTCCACTTCTGAGGCTATTAGACCTGCTGCGATGCCCTGTGCGTCATTGAGAGGTGTTCCGAGAAGTTTTTGGTGAGCGGCCTCCTTGCGAACAGTGGCATACGCGGCTTCTGCAGTCGGAAGAGGTTCTGACCGGAGTATTTCCCTTTTTATAGGGTCATACTTCCGATCAAGGGCATTTAAGAACTGGAAGAGCTTCTGCTCTGTTCGGATTCTGGAGTATGTTTGAATATCCGTTGAACAAGTCATCGGATTCGGATCAATGCGGTCGATTTCTCCCCATACACCTTGGAGTATTATCCACAATTCTTCGAGAGAAGTATTGTTCTGTTTGATGTCATTTGCTTTGACATGAAGATTAAATGTTTGGAGCTTGTCCCGTCCACTGCTGTATGTAACCACCAAGGCATCCCACAACGATTTCGCTGTGGGAAATTCGGTGAGGTTACCCGCAAGGACAGTTTCAATATTCTGAATTAACCATGAAAAGACGATTAGATCATCTTGCTCCCACTGTTCGTAGGTTTCATGATTTGGGTCTGGGGGATTTGAGGTTAAATGTTGCAGCAAGATTTTTGATTTTCCGCCTATGGCGACTCGGATCATTCGGGTCCATAGGGGGTAATTCTGGCCATTTAGTTTCAGATTTATCTGTAAACTATCGGACATTTTGGGGTTTTTTGATTGGGAATTTCTGAGAAGGTTGGCTAGTTGTAAGGTGAGATCACTACTCGAGTTACCGTCTCCGGACATGGTGACTCGGTTGTGGCTCGGCTGTGTTTTGGGTAGATGATGAGCAGTCTAAATAACCCGCTCTGATACCATGTTAAATCAGAGTTTCAGAAAAGGCTACCGAACAAGACTCATTCATTCATAATTTGTGTGTATGTTTTTGATTACAAGTGCAGGGTATTTAAAAGCTTTACAAGAGTAACATAAAGAAGGAAAGGATTGAATTGCATAAGGTCTGGCTGCTGATCCGGCTGTTGATTAGCTGGACATCCCAGCTGTTGATTCGCTGCAGTTCTCGGTTGCTGTTGGTTAGCTGTTGATTAGCGGGGATTTGCTCTTGAGGTTTGACTTTCCTTTTTAACACTTCATTCATTTAACTTCTTTTAATTTTAGAGGGATGTTTTTTTTTAAAATCAATTTGTGGTTTTTTTTTTATATCAAAAAAATCATGTTAAATTAGATAGACTATGATTATCATGAATGCAAAGTATTTATAACATAGATGGACCATTAATAGTTGTTACAAATTTTGAATACAATCAAATATATAATACTTTGATACAAAATGTTATACAATGTAAACTAGTAAACTTGTTCATTTACATATAACAAAGACTATTACAACTATAAGCATACTTCTTTTATAAAAATAAGAAATCTAATTGAAGTTTTTGTGTACTTTCAAAGTACGAGCATCCTAGAGTTGGGGCAGTGTCTTTTTTACACCATTGGTTCCATCCTGTTGCACGTACATCATAAACAAGGGCTTAATTGTTGGCTACACCCATCGGTTGATACAACAGACAAACACCGACTGTCTTGGAATTTCATGTGTTGGTTCACTTATAAAATTAGTAATTCATTATCTGTGAATGTAACAAAAGGCAGGTAATAAATAAAACAATAAGTAGTATGCTTACCATGATGTAGTCAGCTTTGGCACACACATCCTACCTGGAAATGTGAATCTGAAATATGCAGCCAACTGGATAGACAATAAGGAAATAATGAATCAATGAGGCAAACACAATTCTGCATAAGGTGTAATAACCAATTACACAAAATAACAAAAAATGTATCATGTACACACCAATATAACTCCTACGAAACTAAACGACTTATCAACCATTGTTTGTCATAGGCGACCATAGGCTCAGATTAAATTAGGAGTGGTTGCTTATTAAAAGTTATCTCAAACGCCAAAAGTAAAGTGCCTAATCAAGAATGCCTAATATTAGTTAAGCCAACAATGTTAAAACACACAAAACATATAAAAGATCGCTATGAAACATATCACACAGGGAATGAATGTATCCACTATCTTAGTGTCAAACTTTGCAGTCAAAACTCTGTTACAAAAATAATAAGCAAACGTTAAACCAACAAAGCGAAAGTTAAAAGTGTTAATCCACCAGAAGCCCCTACATGTAACACCCTGTAAAATCGTGTCCAATAGTATAGTGACACGTGTTGTATTTTAAATATAGTCTATTAAAGACCAATAAGGACTAAGGCGTCAACATGCTCAAACTAAGCCTCTGAGTGACTGTCTGATATCAACATGCATAAATAACAGCCTCTGAGTGACTAATATGTCAACATGCTTAAATCATTAGCCTCTGAGTGACTGATATGTCAACATGCTTAAAAACTTGGCCTCTGAGTGACTGATATGTCAACATGCCCAGCCTCTGAGTGATATCGGAGTCAACATGCTATCAAGAGAGCCTCTGAGTGATCCTTTACGAAGTCCTAACTCTCATACGTGCCATTTGTTGGACGAGAGGGTTCAATTCTGTGAATATGTGAAAGTTGGATAATGGAGGGATTAAAAGTGTCAACATGTTAATTTATACCCTGAGTGACCTTTTAACGAACTGGGAGCTCGACAATGTCCAGGCATAATCTCGGGTACTCCAAATATTGGCTACGGAGGGCTAAATATGCTAAAAAGGTGTTTTAGAAGGTTAAAAAGGGGTTTAATAAGTTGAGGGGCTAAAAGTGACAAACTTCAATTCTGCCCATGGGTCGCTCGCGGGGCACGAGAGGCAAGGTTTGTGCCTCTCGCGGGGCGCGAGAGGCCTGTGTTTGCAGAAAGTTTGCTTGGCCTCCACACATATTGCCAAAAACTATTTTTTTCGAAACTATGGACTTTCAATCAGCTATGCCACGTTTTAGGACACTTGTAAGCTCCCTCTTACACCCCTAGACACCTGGCATCACCTCCTTTGAGTTCTTCAACTATAAATAGGTGTTCAAGTCCACCATTTGAACTTCCACCTTTCTTATTCATAACTCTTCTCCCTCCTCTAGAAGTTCCTAACTGAAAGGAGCATCCAACTTAGTTCTTTTGCATTCTAGGAACCTCTTGTAAGTGTTCCTTGCTCTTGCATTTTCGTTTATAGGCTTTTATAGCCAAAAGTCAAGCGTTTTACGGAAAACGCTTTGACTTTCGGTTAAGACCATTGTGGTCCAGCCATTGTTCGTAACGAACATGGCTAAGTGATCGTAATAAGGTAGGTGTTAGTCCCTATAAAGGGCACCTAAGATCATGTTTGCTAGACCAATTGACGGGTCAAAGTATAATATTAAAAAGTCAAACAGACCATTTTTCGGAAAGATCATAAAGTGATCTTATATATGTTATGAAACCTGTTTTGACACTTAAACAAGTTGGTAATAATTATTAGAACATGTGAGAACATGTTCGGCTCATCAATTTCAGTTCTAAGGTCGGTTCGCAACGAAAGTCGCGAAGTTTGACTTCTGTTTTGACTTTTGATTCTGACCCGATTTAGATTAGTTAGCTACTGATCTAAAGTTGCATTATGATCATAATATAATGTAGCATAACCCTCTGAGGTTTTATTACATGATCATAATCAGAATCTAAGTTTATGCGCAAGTTCCGTAATTATGTCATTTTTGACTAAAATGCCCTTTTTGCATAAAACAAGGATTTTAATGATAATGAACTTGAAAATAAGTTTCCTACTGATATAATATTATAAGTAGGATTATTTGAGATGTTAAACCAGATTATAAACTGAGTTTACAAGTAGGTCCTTGAATTATGTCGATAAATGACGATTTAGCCCTTGTGACTCAAAAATGGTTTTAATCAAATCTTTCCAAGGTAAATCATTTACCTACTGATGTGTTATATTAAATAGCATATGTAAAACATTTTAATCTGTCTTAAATGTCAGTTTTCATTAAACATCGCATAAGACGTCATTTTACGACATAAGCATCGTTTCGGCGCATAGTATGGTTTTAAACCATATTGATTGACCAAGACTTGTTACCTACTGATTTAAAAACTTATTTTAAATATTTTTACAGTAGGTACATGTTATAAACTCAGAATCCCAAATAATTTATAAACTATGTGTAAAATGACCAAAATGCCCATTCGGTGCATAGTTTGGTCATAAAAGATAAATTACACATATAATTGATACCCTACTGATATTATATCATAAATAAACTATTTTTCCAGAGTAATTATAATTATAACATTTAATTTATATTTAAGTTCCTTTTATACGGTATGGAAATTACCAAAATGCCCTTATGAGGCATAGTTTCGTTTTAAAACCTTAACGGGCATATAAGTTGATATCCTACTGATATTTTAACTTATTTAAAATATAATGGAATATAGAACTTGTCCATGACTTATCCGGTTACCCATTATCGCTTACAAGCATACGGTTGATATACGTAACTAGTTTACGGAATTCAACCGAAACGGGTTTAACCTTATCGTTTTAATCTCAAATCCAGAATGTTAATTGCTTACCCATGTAATACAAGTCAAGGTACTTGTTGGGTTTAAAATACATTCTATCCAATCATCGTTTAATCAAGCGTTATACGTTTTGATCATGTACACTACTCGGTCTAAGTCTATGATTTAAATAAAGACTGTTAGTATTAATTGGTTAGCTTATGCCATAATCCAGACTAGAGCCTTGCCGGTAAATGCTATCTACACTTAGTACTTTTGTATACGGCTGAGTTATTGAAAATAAAAAAGAAGACTAGCTCAGGTAAATACTCTCGACTTATTTTCCTTATACGGGCTTGGGTTACGGTAAATTATTACCGCTTGGACGGAAATGGGATCAATCGAATGCCAGATTGTGGCTAGTAAATCCGCATATTCCGTTTTAATCAGTTTTGTTTGATAACTTAAACCTCGGGGGTTAAATTACCGTGTCCTGGATATCCTCGGCTCATTACATTAGATAAAGGCCACGACCTTAGCACAGGGTGTAGGCATACACCTGACAGAATCTCAAATGCAAATTACCCAAGATGTTGGGGATAACTCCTCTGTGAGTTCTAAGTGGTGTGTATTTAATCATCTCTCGGTCTCTGTACTGGGCCCTGTATGTATGGACAAACATGTGAATCTGTTAACAAGGTTACAAAGTAACTTTCCCAAGTTATAAAAGATTTTGTGCCATGTGCACTTAAAATCATTTTAAAATGTTTTCAAAATGAGTCAGTTGGGTGTATTTACCAGCGAAAGCTGACGTATCATCCAAAGTCTAAGTTTGCATGTCAATACGAAATAGGCCGAAAGCTGCTCGATAGTGAAATAAGAGGATCTTGCAAATCCTTAGATCTGCCCTAAAGTCTGTTTTATATTCTTTCTTTATACATTTTATGGTCCGCTTGTGGATCTTCTGTTACGAGCCTGTATATTATTTTGTATTTCAAACATTTGGTTTGTAATAGTAATTTTACTCTAAGACTTTCGTTGTGCCATGTTTAATTGAATATGATGTTATCAACTGACGTCACTATACTCCCCACCTGGGCCCACCGGTGTATGGATTTAGGTTGGAAATCCGGGGTGTGAAAGGTTGGTATCAGAGCCAACGTTTGAGAGAATTAAACACTATCCTTCTTGTGTTTAATCTCAAACTTACATGAGCACATTCCTTAGACTTCCGAGTCTTGGCATTGACCTAGGATTACTCAATTCATTATTAAGTTATTAGTATTGTTTTTGAATTGATTTTAACAGGAAAATGCCGCCAAGAGTGAGAGGACAAAGTGGAAGAGGAAAAGGTCCAATGAGGGGAGGACCATCGGGGCACATCCCTTCTCAACCTCACAACTCAGATTCCTACCAAGAATCAGGAGATTCGTCTCCTTGGCAACCAGCAAGATACTCTGTCTCTCATAGACACTCGCACCCACATTCCTAAAATTCTTACCACTCTCACCACTCCTATCATTCACACCATTCTCACCATTCCCATTCACACTCTTATCATGAAGAATTTAACCCTAACCACTACTTTAACACACCTCCAGCCGATCAAAATCAATTGGACCAACCAAACCCTATAGACGAGGACTCCGGCTCGGAGATGCCACCGTCAGGATCGAATACGCATCCCATTGAAATTTCAAGCGATTCGAACTCTTATGCTGGATCACCTTACCAAGGTCCTAATGAGTGGGACCAATATTGGAACCAATTTACTTTCGCAACACTCCTTCCCATCACTCTCAACCACCGCCTATACAAGAAGATGTCCACATGAACCAGTAGACCAACCTCAACCACCACCTGAACCACCAAGGAGGAAGCGTGGAGCACGTATATCGGTACGTGCAGGACAAGGGTTGGGATCGCTACCACCTTTGCCCAATTCCTACCCCACAATTCACGAGGATCCACAAATGGGTGGACCCTCTAACACCTCACCAGTGGTGGAACCAACACCAACACCTATGGTTCAACCACCATCATCAGGTTATACTAACCCAATCCCCACTATCCAGACATGTCTGGATATGATCCTTTTAACCCATCTACACTAGTAGACTATCAAGCATGGTCGCAAGACCCATATATGCAAGCAGTTATGCACAACGCACTTTTCCCGTCTCCTTTCCCACCCGCTTATCCTCCGATTGGATATCCAACTTATGGGTACCAGTATCCGGTTATGCCACAACCACAACCACACCTCCGCCACCACTTGAGGCCATTAATGAGGCATTGGAAAGAATGAAGGAAATGCAACAACAAGCGGAGAAAACGGAGAAGAAGACAAACAAGTTCTTCAAGAAACTCTCCAAATTGGTCAAGGGAAAGAAGGACGAGTGAAGTCTCTTCTAAATAACTTATGTTAGTCCCTGCGAGGACATTGTTATTTCCTTAGTCCCTGCGTGGACATTTTTATTTCTTTAAAGTCCTTGCATGGACAGTTTATTTCATTTTTCTAGCATTGTAATTTCTAATTTGGAATTTAATGAAGTATTTTGGAATTATAAATATATGTATTCATCCTCTTCAAAACGAGCGTCTCGATTTTACTCAAAATTTATGCTCTGCGATATAATTCCAAAAAGATCTTAATGGTTTTGATTAGCCAAGTGGCACAGACCACACATTTGGCCAATTTATAAATGATAGTTTTAAATACAAAGGGGTCTTCTATCAGGATAGTTAAGGGAAGTTATCCTTCTATCAAGAGGTGGTGGACTTAAGTTCAAGCCTCCAAGTCGTTAAGGTCAATGCGACCGGGACTATTAATCAACCATTAAGGTACTCTTATGTTAACATTCAGAAATGTTAATACTCTTGGTAGTGTGACTTGAGGAATCACACTAGCCTTCAAGGTAGAGGACTATGTCCTAACCTTATACAGCCTATGTGATCAAAATTGATCCCGGCTAATATCATCAGTGCGATGATTAAACATCCATTAGTGATGTATTGTCCTTGGGGCTATGATTAAACATCCATTAGTGATGTATTGCCCTTGGGGCTATGATTAAATATCCATTAGTGATGTATTGCCCTTGGGGCTATGATTAAACATCCTTTAGTGATATATTGCCCTTGGGGCTATGATTAAACGTCCATTAGTGATGTATTGCCCTTGAGACTATGATTAAAACATCCATTAGTGATGTATTGCCCTTGGGGCTATGATAAACATCCATTAGTGACGTATTGCCCTTGGGGCTATGATTAAACATCCATTAGTGATGATTTGCCTTAGAGCAATATTATATTATCAAAAATGACATCGACAGCTGTGGTTAATATAACCCCCTGTCCAAATTCTATGTCCATTAGTGACAGGCCTATGTGCCATATTTTATGTCCATTAGTGACAGGTGACAGGCCTATGTGCCATATTTTATGTCCATTAGTGACAGGCCTATGTGCCATATTTCCATTAGTGACAGGCCTATGTGCCATAATTATGTCCATTAGTGACAGGCCTATGTGCCATAAATTTTATGTCCTTCGTGACAAGCTTAAGAGCTAAATGTAATTGTCAAATACGACAATGACAGTTGTGACAATGCGATCCACCGTCTATGGACTATGTCCAGATTGTAATTTGCCTTTGATGGTCCTATTAAGACCTAGGCCAAATATAGTTATGTTAAGCCTAAGAGTTGTGATGTTATCCACACTAGAATAGGCAATGGATTGTTATATCCAATGTTTTAAGACCACTATGGTTGACATACCATGGCTAAGTGAAGCTTTATTGGTGTATAGAACCCAAGGCTTAAAGATGGCTAACTCAAATGAGGCACAAAGTAGCCACCTGAATGTTGACTCTAACAAAGCCGAAAACAGAGATATCGATAATGATAATTTTCAAGCTCGCATTGACGCGGCAGTTGAAAAGTCCATGGGAAAGGCCATAGAAAAGGTTAGAGAACCGAGTGCTACTCGATCTAGACCATTATCGATTACCCCATCCTCAGCTCATAAGGAGAGCTCCGTTCACTCTTCAAATGCGAAGAGTGAACCAAATAAAATAGATTTTGCTGAAAGGTCCCGTTCTGTAAAAAAGGGATGTACCTATAAGTATTTCGTTTCCTGCAAGGCCCGAGACTTTAATATGGAAAAAGGAGGTGTTGAAGCCCTAAAGTGGCTAGACGAAATGGAAACAATCGTAGATATCAGCAACTGCGCTGATAAGGATGTGGTTAAGTATGTATCACAGTCCTTTAAGGGCGATGCCCTAATTTGGTGGAAAGTCATGATCCAGTCTACAGGTAAAGTACACCTGTATAATTTGGGGTGGTCCAAATTTGTGGACCTTGTTAAGGAAACATACTGCCCACCTCATGAGGTGGAGAAATTAGAGACAGACTTTTTGTCTATTTCAGTGAAAAACCTAGATTGTTGGAAATATGTTTCCGATTTCAATTCCCTATCTAGGTTAGTTTCCCATTTGATTACCCGAAATCCAAACGCATTGCGCGTTTTATTAATGTATTAGCACCCGAGATAAAGGGTATGGTAAAGGCTACTCAGCCTACTACCTATAGGTCTGCTGTTGACCTATCTCTCTCCCTTACCTTGGATTTGGTGAGGCAAAAGTCAGTTAAGTCTGAAACTGACGGGAAAAGAAAGAGGGAAGATGACAACTCCCAAAGGTTTAATAAGAAAAATAAAGGGAGATTTGGGTTCAAAGGGAACCAAGGCAAGTCGGCTATAACGCCAACATGCAAGACTTGCAACCGCTGGCACTAGGGACAGTGTAGTTATGGTCCACAAGCCAAACCCTGTGGTATCTGTAAGAGAAAGGGGCATAAGACCCTAGAGTGCAAGGATCTTAAGGATGTCGTTTGCTACGTCTGCAATGAAAAAGGGCATATTAAGACTAACTGCCCTAAGATTCTTAAGAATAATAATGCGAAGCCTGGAGACGCCAAGAAGGGGAATGCTCGTGCCTTTCAAATGACTGCAAGAGAGGCTGTTAATGACAACAATGTCATAACAGGTACATTCCTCATTAACAATATTTATGCTAGAGTCTTTTTTGATTCAGGTACAGATAGATCTTTTGTTGACCATAAGTTTAGTAAGCTATTAAACCTGCCCATAAGAACTCTAGATAAAACTTACGAGATAGAACTTGTTGATGGAAGTTTAGAATCAGCATCTTCCATTATTGATGGATGTTCTATATCCATTAAGAATCATTTCATTCCTATCTCTCTTTTGCCAATGAAATTGGCAGGGTTCGATGTAGTTTTAGGCATGGATTGGTTATCTCATAACCAAGTTCGCATTGCCTGCGATAAGAAACTCGTCGAGATTAAAACCCCATCGGGTGAATCAATCACCATCCCTGGAGATTCACACTATGGATTACCAGACAAGGTGTCATTATTTAAGGCATCCAAGTTTTGAGAAAAGGTTGTGTCATTTACATGGCACAAGTCACTATTAACAAATCAAAGCCAAACATGGAAGACTACCAGTTATTTCTGAATATTCCGATGTCTTTCCCGAAGAACTACCAGGTTTACCTCCAGACAGACAAGTAGAATTTAGAATTGATATTGTCACACCCTGGATTTCCAACCCAAATCCATACACGATGGGCCTGGTGGGGAGTATCGTGACGTCAGATGATAATCATCATAGTCAATTAAACACGGCACAACGGAAGTCTTGGAGTAAAATTACTATGACAAACCAAATGTTCGAAAAGAAAATAATATACAGGCTCGTAATAGAATATCCACAGGCGGATTATTAAAATGTACAAGAAAGAATATAAAACAGACTTTAGGGTAGATCTAAGGATTTGCAAGATCCTCTTATTCACTACCGAGCAGCTTCCGGCCTATTTCGTATTGTACCTGCATTTTAGCCTTTGGACGATACGTCAGCTTACGCTGGTAAATACATCCAACTGACTCATTTTGAAAACTTTAAAATGGTTTTTAAGTGCAAAACGGCACAAAAGCTTTTATTAACTTGGGAAAGTTGACCTTGCAACCTTGTATCAGATTAACATGTTTGTCAATACATACAAAGCCTGGGACAGAAACCGAGACATGATTAAATACACACCACTCAGGTACTCACGAAGGAGTCATCCCCAACGTCTTGGGCATATTGCATATGAGTATCAAAGGGTGTATGCCTACACCCCGTGCTAAAGTCGTGGCCAATAACTATTGTATTGAGCCGAGGATATCCAGGACATGGTAATTTAACCCCTAATGTTTAAGTTATCAAACAAAACTGATTAAAACGAAATATGCGAGTTTACTAGCCACAAGCGGGCATTCGATTGACCCCATTTTGGACCAAGCGGTAACAATTTACCGTATCCCAAGCCCGTATAGGGAAAATAAGTCGAGAGTATTTACCTGAGCTAGTCTTCTTCTTTTTATTTTTAAATAACTCAGCCGTATACAAAAGTACCAAGTGTAGATAGCATTTACCGGCAAGGCTCTAGTCTGGATTATGGCATAAGCTAACCAATTAAATACTAACGGTCTTATAAACCGAATATTGTACATGATCATTACGTAAAACGCTTGATTAAACGATGATCAGATAGAATGTAGTTTAATCCTGACAAGTACTTGACTTGTATAATATGGGTAAACTATATGCATTCTGGATTTGAAACTTAAATGACAAGGTTAAACCCGTTTCGATTGATTTCCGTAAAATGGTTACATATACATAACCGTGCGCTTTTTAGCGATATTGGGTAACCAGATAAGTTATGGACAAGTTCTATATGCCATTATACTTTAAATAAGTTAAGATATCAGTAGGATATCAACTTGCATGCCTGTTAAGGTTTTAAAACGAAATTATGCCTCATAAGGGCGTTTTGGTAATTTTATACTATATAAAAGGAACTTGAATATAATTTAAGTTTATAATCATGAGTATTCTATAAAAATAATTTATTTATAATATAATAATAGTAGGATATTAATTATACTTGTAAATTATCTTTTATGACCAAACTATGCACCGAAGGGGCATTTTGGTCATTTTACACATAGTTTATAAATTATTTGGGATTCTGAGTTTATAACATGTACCTACTGTAAATATGTTTAAAATAAGTTTTAAAATCATAGTTAACATGTCTTGGTCCATTAATATGGTTTAAAACCATACTATGCGCCTAAATGTCGCTTATGTCCTAAAATGGCGTCCTTATGTGATTTTCACCAAAACTGATGTTAAGTTCAGATTAACATGTCTTAGATATGTTATTTAATATAACATATCAGTAGGTAAAAGATTTCCCTTTAAAAGATTGATTAAAACTAGTTTATGAGTCCTAAGGGCTAAAATCGCCATTTATCGACATAGTTTAAGGACTTGCTTGAAAACTCAGTTTATAACTTGGTTTAACATCCCAAATAATCTTACTTTTAATATTACATCAGTAGAAACTCATTTTCAAGTTCATTATCATTTAAAACCTTGTTTTATGCAAAAAGGACATTTTGGTCAAAGATAGCATAATTATGGAACTTGCGCATAAACTTGGATTCTGATTATGATCATGAAATATAACCTCAGAGGGTTATGCTACATAATATTATGATCATAATGCAACTTTAGATCAGTAGGTAACTAATCTAAATCGGGTCAGAATCGAAAGTCAAAGCAGAAGTCAAACTTTGCGACTTTCGGTTGCGAACCGACCCTAGAACTGAAATTGACGAGCCGAACATGTACTTACATGTTCTAATAATTATTACCAACTTGTTTAAGTGTCAAAACAGGTTTCATAACATATATAAGATCATTTTATGATTTTTCTGAAAAATGGCATGTTTGATTTTTTTAATATCATAACTTTGACCCGTCAATTGATCTAGCAAATGTGATTCTCAGGAGGTGTCCTTTATAGGTATTAACACCTACCTTATTACGATCACTTAGCCATGTTCATTTCGAACAATGGCTGGACTATAATGGTCTTAACCGAAAGTCAAAGCGTTTTCTGAAAACGCTTGACTTTTGCCTATAAAAGCCTATAAACGAAAATGCAAGAGCAAGGAACACTTACAAGAGGTTCCTACAAAGCAAGAGAACTAAGTTGGATGCTCCTTTCAGCTAGGAACTTCCAGAGGAGGGAGAAGAGTTATGATTTAGAAAGGTGCAAGTTCAAATGGTGAACTTGATCACCTATTTATAGTTGGAGAACTCAAAGGAGGTGATGTCAGGTGTGTAGGGGTGTAAAAGGGAGCTTACAAGTGTCCTAAAATGTGGCATAGCTGATTGAAAGTCCTTAGTTTCGAAAAAAATGGTTTTGTAGTTTTGCTTGGTCTTTAAACAAAACTTTCTGCAGCAGACCTGTTCTCGCGCCCCGCGAGAGACCCAGGCCTAGTCTCTCGCGGACCGCGACCGCTCCAAGGCCACTTTCAAAGTTTGACACTTTAGCCCCTTAACTTTTAAAAGCTTCTAAAAACCTTTTTAAACACCTTTTTGGCACTTTTAGCCCTCCGTAGCCAATACTTGGCATACCCGGGATTATGCCCGGACATTGTCGAGCTCTCGGTTCGTTAAAAGGTCACTTAGAGGTATAATTAACATGTTGATGCTTTTAATCCCTCCATCATCCAACTTTCACATATTTACAAAATTGAACCCTCTCGTCCAACAAATGGCACGCATGAGAGTTAGTACTTCACAAAGGACCACTCAGAGGCTTATTATAAGCATGTTGATTCCGATGTCATTCAGAGGCTAGACATGTTGCCATATCAGTCACCCAGAGTCCAAATTTCAAGCACGTTGACATATCAGTCACTCAGAGGATAATGATTTAAGCATGTTGACATATCAGTCACTCAGAGGCTGTTATTTATGCATGTTGACATCAGACCGTCACTTAGAGGCTCAGATTGAGCATGTTGACGCCTTTAGTCCTTATTGGTTTTTAATAGACTATATTTAAAATACAACACGTGTCACTATACTATTGGACACGATTTTACAGGGTGTTACAGATATCCTGCCAGGATTAGCATCTGTAGCTATAGCTCCATACAGACTAGCACCAACGGAAATGAAGGAATTAAGAGTTCAATTGGATGAACTCTTAGAGAAAGGCTTTATTCAGCCAAGTTCCTCCCCTTGGGGAGCTCCTATCCTCTTCGTTAAGAAGAAAGACGGTTCAATGCTGATGTACATTGACTACCGAGAGCTAAATAAGATAACAATCAAGAACCGTTATCCATTGCCCACGATCGATGATTTATTCGACCAACTTCAAGGGGCTAGTTACTTTTCCAAGATTGATTGAAGATCTGGATATCATCAGTTGAAGGTTGGAAGTGAGGATGTTCCTAAAACTGTCTTCAGGACCCAATATGGTCATTTTGAATTCTTGGAGATGCCTTTTGGGCTCACAAATGCACCTGCAGCATTCATGGATCTCATGAATAGAGTCTGCAAACCATATTTGGAATAAGTTTGTCATTGTCTTCATAGACGACATACTTATCTACTCTCGTAATCAAGCTGATCACGAGAAACATCTTCGGTGCATCTTAGAACTGTTAAGGCAAGAGAAGCTTTATGCTAAATTCTCTAAATGTGAGTTTTGGCTTAGAGAAGTCCAATTTCTTGGACATATGGTAAGTGAGCATGGTATCCAAGTGGATCCCACCAAAATTGAGGCCATAATGAATTAGGAAGTGCCCAAGACTCCATCGGAGATTCGTAGTTTCCTAGGATTGGCTGGATACTACAGGAGGTTCATTGAGAACTTTTCAAGAATAACCACTCCTTTAACTACCTTGACCCGTAAGAATGTTAAGTGTAATTGGGGTCCAAAACAACAACAATCTTTTGAGGTTCTTAAACACAAGTTGATCAATGCTCCTGTGTTATCTTTACCAGAAGGTATCGAGGATTGTATAGTCTATTGTGAGCTTCACACACCGGCATGGGCTGTGTGCTAATGCAAAAAGGCAAAGTGATTGCCTATGCATCACGACAGTTAAAGGTGCATGAAAGGAATTACACCACCCATGATTTGGAATTGGGTGTCGTTGTATTTGCACTAAAGCTATGGAGACATTACTTGTATGGCACAAAGTGTATTATATACACTGACCATAAAAGTCTCCAGCATCTGTTCAATCAGAAGGAATTGAACATGCGACAACGCCGATGGATGGAAACGCTTAATGATTATGATTGCGAGATTCGCTACCATCCAGGCAAGCCAAATGTAGTTCTGATGCCTTAAGTTGCAAGGAGCGGGTTTAAACCTATAAGGATTAACTCCAAGAGCATTGAGCTCAGAAATAGCTTGAATGAGAAGCTATTAGATACGCAAAAGCAAGCCCTATTAGAAGCTAATGCTCCTAATGAAGGATTGGGCGGAACTGTCGATCCGTTAACACCTGGAAAGGATGGAATCGTTAGATTTGATGATAGAATTTGGGTTCCAATATTTGGAGGACTTAGAGATCTAATCCTCCAAGAAGCGCACAATTCAAGATACTCAGTGCACCTGGAGGAAACAAGATGTATCAAGATTTGAAGAAAAATTATTGGTGCATGGGTTTGAAGAAATCCATATCCACTTATGTAGCTAAGTGTCTGACGTGTTCGCAAGTTAAGGCCGAACATCAGAAGCCGTTAGGACTTCTACAGCAATTAGAAATTCCCACATGAAAATGGGAAATGGTAACTATGGATTTGATTACCAAGTTACCTAAGACCAAAAGTGGAAATGACACTATTTGGGTCATTGTGGATAGGCTGACTAAGTCAGCACACTTCTTGCCAATAAAAGAAACGTATAATTCAGATAAATTGGCTAAGTTGTATGTGGACAAGATAGTGTCCCTACACGGTGTGCCAGTATCTATTATATCCGATAGAGATACTAGATACACATCTCACTTTTGGAAAAGTTTCCAACAATCTTTAGGCACCCGATTAAACTTTATTACGGCCTACCATCCTTAGACTGATGGTCAAAGTGAGCGTACTATCAAACACTGGAAGACATGCTTAAGGCATGTGTGATTGATTTAGGTGAAGTTGGGACGACCACTTACCCCTAATAGAATTCTCCTACAATAAAAGCTATCATAAGAGCATCAAGGCTGCTCCTTTTGATGCCTTGTACGGGAGAAAATGTAGAACGCCCGTATGCTGGGCAGAAGTTGTGGAGGCCCAACTATCAGGACCAGAGATTGTCTGGAGACCACGGAAAAGATTATGCAAATCCGATCGTCTCGAAGCTGCCAGGGATAGGCAGAAAAGTTATGCTGATAAGAGGAGTAAACCTCTTCAGTTCCAAGTAGGGGACAAAGTCATGCTAAAAGTATCATCCTGGAAAGGTGTGATGCGTTTTGGAAAGAAGGGAAAGTTAAGCCCTAGATATATAGGACCCTTCGAGATAATCGAATGTGTCGGCACTGTGGCTTATAAGCTCAGGTTGCAAGAGGAGCTTAGTGGAATTCATGATGTATTCCACATATCTAACCTTAAGAAATGTCTAGCCCATGAGTCGCTAGCAATATCGCTCGAAGATGTGCAAATAGATGAAAACCTAAGGTTCATTGAGAAACCAATTTTGATCAAGGATCGACAGGTTAAGAAGCTCTGAAAAAAATGATACCTATAGTAAAGGTTACGTGGGACACTTTTAGAGGCCCCGAGTATACATGGGAGGTTGAGTCCACTATGCGACAAAAGTACCCCCATATTTTTAAATAAAATCTCGAGGTCGAGATTTCTTTTAAGGGGGTGAGGATGTAACACCCTGTAAAATCGTGTCCAATAGTATAGTGACACGTGTTGTATTTTAAATATAGTCTATTAAAGACCAATAAGGACTAAAGGCGTCAACATGCTCAAACTAAGCCTCCGAGTGACTGTCTGATATCAACATGCATAAATAACAGCTCTGAGTGACTAATATGTCAACATGCTTAAATCATTAGCCTCTGAGTGACTAGATATGTCAACATGCTTAAAAACTTGGCCTCTGAGTGACTGATATGTCAACATGCCCAACCTCTGAGTGATATCGGAGTCAACATGCTATCAAGAGATCCTCTGAGTGATCCTTTACGAAGTCCTAACTCTCATACGTGCCATTTGTTAGACGAGAGGGTTCAATTCTGTAAATATGTGAAAGTTGGATAATGGAGGGATTAAAAGTGTCAACATCTTAATTTATACCTCTAAGTGACCTTTTAACGAACCGAGAGCTCGACAATGTCCGCGCATAATCCCGGGTACTCCAAATATTGGCTACGGAGGCTAAATATGATAAAAAGGTGTTTTAGAAGGTTAAAAAGGGGTTTAATAATTGAGGGGCTAAAAGTGACAAACTTCAATTCTGCCCATGGGGCGCTCGCGGGTGCGCGAGAGGCAAGGCTTGTGCCTCTCGCAGGCGCGAGAGGCCTGTGTCTGCAGAAAGTTTGCTTGGCCTCCACACATATTGCCAAAAACCATTTTTTTCGAAACTATGGACTTTCAATCAGCTATGCCACGTTTTAGGACACTTGTAAGCTCCCTCTTACACCCCTAAACACCTGGCATCACCTCCTTTGAGTTCTCCAACTATAAATAGGTGTTCAAGTCCATTATTTGAACTTCCACCTTTCTTATTCATAACTCTTCTCCCTCCTCTGGAAGTTCCTAACTGAAAGAGCATCCAACTTAGTTCTTTTTGCATTCTAGGAATCTCTTGTAAGTGTTCCTTGCTCTTGCATTTTCGTTTATAGGCTTTTATAGTCAAAAGTCAAGCGTTTTACGGAAAACGCTTTGACTTTCGGTTAAGACCATTATGGTCCAGCTATTGTTCAAAATGAACATGGCTAAGTGATCGTAATAAGGTAGGTGTTAATCCCTATAAAGGGCACCTCCTGAGAATCACATTAGCTAAACCAATTGACGGGTCAAAGTTATGATATTAAAAAAAGTCAAACATGCCATTTTTCGGAAAAATCAAAAAATGATCTTATATATGTTATGAAACCTGTTTTGACACTTAAACAAGTTGGTAATAATTATTAGAACATTTAAGTACATGTTCGGCTCGTCAATTTCAGTTCTAGGGTCGGTTCGCAACCGAAAGTCGGAAAGTTTGACTTCTGTTTGACTTTCGATTCTGACCCGATTTAGATTAGTTAGCTACTGATCTAAAGTTGCATTATGATCGTAATATAATGTAGCATAACCCTTGAGGTTATATTACATGATCATAATCAGAATCAAGTTTATGAGCAAGTTCCGTAATTATGTCATTTTGATCAAAATGCCCTTTTTGCATAAAAAAAGGATTTTAATGATAATGGAACTTGAAAATAAGTTTCCTACTGATGTAATATTATAAGTAGGATTATTTGAGATGTTAAACCAGATTATAAACTGAGTTTCAATAGTCCTTGATTATGTCGATAAATGACGATTTAGCCCTTGTGACTCATAAAATGGTTTTAATCAAATCTTTCCAAGGTAAATCATTTACCTACTGATATGTTATATTAAATATCATATCTAAAACATTTTAATCTTACTTAAATGTCAGTTTTCATTAAAACATCGCATAAGACGTCATTTTACGACATAAGCATCGTTTCGGCGCATAGTATGGTTTTAAACCATATTGATTGACCAAGACTTGTTACCTACTGATTTAAAAACTTATTTTAAATATTTTTACAGTAGGTACATGTTATAAACTCAGAATCCCAAATAATTTATAAACTATGTGTAAAATGACCAAAATGCCCATTCAGGTGCATAGTTTGGTCATAAAAGATAAATTACACATATAATTGATACCCTACTGATATTATATCATAGATAAACTATTTTTCCAGAGTAATTATAATTATAACATTTAATTTATATTCAAGTTCCTTTTATACGGTATGGAAATTACCAAAACGCCCTTATGAGGCATAGTTTCGTTTTAAAACCTTAACGGGCATATAAGTTGATATCCTACTGATATTTTAACTTATTTAAAATATAATGGAATATAGAACTTGTCCATGACTTATCCGGTTACCCATTATCGCTTACAAGCATACGGTTGATAACGTAACTAGTTTACGGAATTCAACCGAAACGGGTTTAACCTTATCGTTTTAATCTCAAATCCAGAATGTTAATTGCTTACCCATGTAATACAAGTCAAGGTACTTGTTGGGTTTAAAATACATTCTATCAATCATCGTTTAATCAAGCGTTATACGTTTTGATCATGTACACTACTCGGTCTAAGTCTATGATTTAAATAAAGACTGTTAGTATTAATTGGTTAGCTTATGCCATAATCCAGACTAGAGCCTTGCCGGTAAATGCTATCTACACTTAGTACTTTTGTATACGGCTGAGTTATTGAAAATAAAAAAGAAGATAGCTCAGGTAAATACTCTCGACTTATTTTCCCTTATACGGGCTTGGGTTACGGTAAATTATTACCGCTTGGACGGAAATGGGATCAATCGAATGCCAGATTGTGGCTAGTAAATCCGCATATTCCGTTTTAATCAGTTTTGTTTGATAACTTAAACCTCGGGGGTTAAATTACCGTGTCCTGGATATCCTCAGCTCATTACATTAGATAATGGCCACGACCTTAGCACGGGGTGTAGGCATACACCTGACAGACGCTCAAATGCAAATTACCCAAGACGTGGGGATAACTCCTCTGTGAGTTCTAAGTGGTGTGTATTTAATCATCTCTCAGTCTCTGTACTGGGCCCTGTATGTATGGACAAACATGTGAATCTGTTAACAAGGTTACAAAGTAACTTTCCCAAGTTATAAAAGATTTTGTGCCCTGTGCACTTAAAATATTTTAAAATGTTTTCAAAATGAGTCAGTTGGGTGTATTAATAGTGAAAGCTGATGTATCGTCCAAAGGCTAAGTTTGCAGGTACAATACGAAATAGGCCGGAAGCTGCTCGGTAGTGAAATAAGAGGATCTTGCAAATCCTTAGATCTGTCCTAAAGTCTGTTTTATATTCTTTCTTTGTACAATTTATGATCCGCCTGTGGATCTTCTATTACGAGCCTGTATATTATTTTGTATTTCGAACATTTGGTTTGTAATGTTTTAAATTGCGCTTTAATGATGTGTTATCAACTGACGTCACGATTCTCCCCACCTGGGCTCACCGGGTGTATGGATTTGGGTTGGAAATCCGGGGTGTGACACTACAAATCTAGCCGATACAAACAAAATAGCAAATGGACTACACACTAAAGCAAGGAAAACCAAGAAAGACAATTTTATAACCAACAATGAGTTATATAGATAGATTTACAAGATTAGTTTAACGGCTGCAACTGATAGATGCATTGATCCCACTTTTTTTTATCATGCCTAGATAAAAAAATCATAGCCATGAGAGTGTAAACATAAGCCATAAACACACCATTATAAAAATCATAAAGAAACTATAAAAGCCACTAAAACCTCATGTAAACCTAATTCCAATAATTAGTTTTCAACAATTTACAAATACAAAATTACAAAAATAATTGGACACCTAATTCCAACACTTTACAAATTACAAAAGAAAATCTTACCATTTTTATATAACTTCACATATTTTTATATAAGTCAACTACACCTTTCTTAAGCTTCAAACTTGGTGTAAGTGTGTAATATAGGTTTGGAAGGATGGATTTGATTATATACAACGTTCATAGCCAAAATAAAGCAACAAGGAGCAGTAATTATCCAGGTTAATATATCGACCACGAATTGGGTGGAAGTTAATTACTTTTGTTTTGTTGTTGGGGCTTAATCCATTTTCTTCACCCATTTTGCTTAAAAAAAACTCTCATATGCATTTGTAATACACATCTATCTAATTCCATTAACATTGAAACTTCAAACTAAAGTGAGATTGATGATTAATGCTCAAAGAGCAAACAAGAAGAGTTGTGCTGCAACTTAAGATCTTTCTATTCTTATGTTGTAATTGTTTTGTGATATAGGAGAAGTTTGTGAGGGGTATCACTATTGTTGTTTGCGATTTGTGAGAAAGGTGATCACTATGTCTCGAGACTAATGAAATCAAGAAGGTGATCACTACCTTGGTCAATGAGCTCACTATAAGATATAAATGAATATATTTGGACATTGATGGTGATAACTTTAACTCTTGAATTGAATAACGGGATTTTTGATTAATCAAAAATACATTTTCTTGCCTGGATTTGAAATCAAAGTTCATACCTAATTCAAACTTCGAATTATTCGTATTTGAAACCCTAATTCTAAAATCCAGATATGGAACTATAAAATCAAATAGGATACTTGTATTTTTCATGGAACAATCTATGAAGTAAATCCCTTTTATGGAATCAAACTATTATCATTTATCGTGAAGTCCGAAGAACCTAGCAACTGGTGATTTTGGCCCAAAATTAGAATTTTTTTATATGTACCTATATAAAAATAAAAATAATAATAATACGTATACTTTGAATATGAATTTTGTAGGTCCAAACCTGAGGACCAAGTTAAACCTATTCCTTGTTCATATAACACACACACAAGTGCGGAATCCAAGTGTGCATGCAACCAAAGCAATAAAGAACCCAAATGATTCACTATCTTGATTAATGATTGAGAACAAGTACAAACATATACACACAATGCTCGTATGACTCAAACAAACTTGTTGTGTTCCTGTGTCTTCGTCTTCACCAGAAATACTGACTGAGAGATCCCACCAAAAGATCAGTTCGTCAGCAGAAAGACTCAAAGGCTAAACCTCACTGAGAGGTGCATGTCTGCTTATATAGTGTCCATGCTGGTCATCCATAGAAATTGTTTCATACGAAGCAACTGGTTTCATACGAAGCACCAATTTCGTACGAAGCAACTGGTTTCGTACGAAGTAACCAATTTCGTACGAAGCAACGACGTACACAAGACTCAACGGTATGCACTCATGCAACTGATTAACACAGACAAGCTAAGATGTCGTACTAAACCAAGATAGAAGGATATCTTGATCTGTTCGACATGACCAAACTTATACAGACACTTGAGCAAAGACCGTACAATTACAACTGTAACTAAGAACAAGCGACAGATACAAAAGTGTATCAACAAACTCCCCCTTGATGTTGCTTTGGTCTTCGGTGGTCTTTGGTCTTCATATGTTGGTCTTCACATTGAATGGTTTGGAGTATCAACAAACTCCCCTGCAGATCTGTTATCCATTGATAGATCTGCTATCCAATGATTAGAGCATCAGGTCTTTGAACTTCTAAGAAACTTCAAATCTTTCTTGTTTCCTCTTCTGACTTATCAGATTTCTTCGTTGCTGGTCTTTGTTCATGTTCTTTTTGTATCAATCTGTACTCATAAAACAAATATAATTAGAACACAAATTTATCAGGGAATACACACGAAAAAACTTATCATAATTTCTTCATATGATTGTATTCCCTGAATAAGATACACACACTCGTATGAATTCCAGCAGCAGATTTGAGAAAAACAAGTGACCAAGTCAATTCAAATGGACTAGATTCGTTCGTATGAGATACACTCAAAGAATTTCAGATTTTGGTTTTCCTAATGAGTTACTTGTTGCAAGATATTACTTTATGAAGTTGTGAAATCAAAACAAATGGTTTTCTGGCGTATCTTGGTAGAAAACTTTCGAGTCAAACTTTTTGGCTAACTTTCAAAAATAATATTTATAAGCAACTAAGTAACTAAACTTAAAATCATAATATTTACAGATAAACTATTTATCTATCGAACAATCTTTTTCGAGTTTCAAGGTAAAGGAATCATACCAGCATTTTAATCTTTGTCAAAAACGATATTTGGTTTAAACTTCAAAATTAAACAGATAAGTATTCAACTATGATTATCGGTATTGGTGTCCACGTAAGCTCAGAACTTATCAGATGTAATCATGATTAGGAGATATGATTAAGGTATGAATTATACTTACTAGCTGGTGTTCAACCACATCATGACACATTCCCGTATCAAGATATGCACGAGAGAAAATCTTACCGGTGAGTATACTGCTTTATTATCTGTTTTGACGTATATGAATGATGTGAGATACTCACTTATTTTTTATTGAAAACAAGCCCTTTGTGATTTAATCACTTATTGAGAGGAACTTGATTTTCATATGCATGCATGGCACAGGAGTAAGTCCATGAACAGGTTAGTACCATCGTACCGACAGAGAGACGAACTTAGCTCCCGCATAAAGCTGTGATATTTTATCACTTATTTTGGGGATGTGATATTTTTATCACTTATAGATGTCGTATGCAGTATGTACACGTATGTATGATATCATGGAAGTTCTAGACTTGCGTCACGTTATTTTTTGGATAGAAGATTCAACCATGATACCCAGATGATAAGCAAGCATAAAGACCGTATCTCAAACCTCGGCACTCTATCAAACGAAATTTAGGTACCAAGACCATATGCCAATGAATGGTTCCCACCTGGTGTTCTGTCTGTTAGGTTTATATCAACCTGCGCATTTTAGTCTGATTGTGAGCCTACCGATACATCATTAGTCAAGCTACTTATCAATCTTCTTTCTATGCTTTTAACCATTTTTGACAGATTTACCGGTGTATTTCATCATCTTCAACTTATCTAAGAAACTCATTTTTTATTTTTCTATTTTTTTGTATTTTTCAGAATTTTCTCCCCCTTAAATAAAAGGTAAATAAAAGACATATTTTTGTATTTTCTTAAACTTACTCCCCCTAAAATATAAAACTGAAAATCTTTTTGTAGTTTTAGATTTTTAGAAAGTATTTACAAAAATAGTTAGCCATGGTTGAGTTACTCGGGTTTCACCTTGATGCCATTGACCAAAAGTAGATAATCAAAAGTGATTTATCAAAGGCTTTAGTAAAAAGGTCGGCACAGGTGATCAAAATGTAATTTGCCGCACATAATTGATCTCGTCGAAGCTCACAACACCATTGGAGACAATTCCTTCTCCAGTGATGTATCCACCTTTATCACCAGCAAAGGCAACATAACCACCCCTAATACTTTTCACATCATATAGGAGCCGCAAGTCGCCCGTCATGTGCCTTGATGCTCCACTGTCAACAATCCAATGACTGTTTACAGTTCCTCCTGGAACACCCTGCACGTTTCACAAACAAGATTAGTTTGAGATGGGGACCCAAGCCTTAGTGGTCTTGCGTCGTCCCTTATCATATATGTAATCTCAATTTCTTGATGATTAACAAACTGAGAACCTCCTTTTGAACCACTATCGGTCTTCTGTTTCCAAGATCCTTGTTTATTACCAGGTTTACTATTATTTACAGATTTAACAGTGCCTGGTTTTATTAACTTTGAAGATCTTTGATCCTTTTCTGAAGAATCCGATTGCGTCGTCCCTTATCATAAATGTAATCTCAATTTCTTGATGATTAACAAACTGAGAACCTCCTTTTGAACCACTACCGGTCTTCTGTTTCCAAGATCCTTGTTTATTACCAGGTTTACTATTATTTACAGATTTAACAGTGTCTGGTTTTATTAACTTTGAAGATCTTTGATCCTTTTCTGAAGAATCCGATTTTAAAGCTTTCTCAACTGCTTTTACTTGTTTATGTTTTTGTTTATCTTTTTGATCCTTAATGATTCGTTTACCTTGAGTCGGAGAAACAAATTTACGTTTGCAAGTTGGTTCATGAGGGGCTTTCTCTATACATCTTGATTTGGTTAGAATTTGACAATCCTTATAATGTGGCCAAACTCTCCACATCTGAAACAAGTTCTCCTTCAACAAAACTAGGAGATCGTGTTTCTCGGCTTGACTTTGAACTTGTGGGTTTTGAGGTACTAGGTTCATTTTCATTACATCCATCAGTATGTTGGGTGTAATTGTTTTGACTATTTCTTTTCAAAATCTTAACTTTCTTTACAAAATCAACATTAGATTTTCCTTGAAAAGTTTCGACTTTATCGGTACCTTTAGAACTCACAAATTTAACAGTTTTAGCCTTTTCTGGTAGCGAGAGCCTTTTGCTTCAACCTTTGGTTGAGAAACTGTAGGCTTTTCAACTCGCTTCCACTGTTTTCTGTTGAAGCAAATAATGGTTGTGATTTGGTGGGCTTTGTCTTCTCTAAAGGTTTGGTTGTTGACTTTTCAAAAACCTGATCTATAGAGATTGGATTTACGTGTTTAATTGGAAAATCTTTGTTTGAATAGATTTTTTTATCTCCAACCAAGGTATACAACACATTATCTACTTCTTGTGTAGACACACTTGTCTTCACAGATTTCTTAGTAACGGTCTCTTGATTCTCAACAGATTGAGTAATGGGAGTAGCAGAAAGTTCTACTCTTTTCCTTTCATCAAGAGGCTGATCCTGATCATCATTTCTTGATTCATCATCTAATGTATCATCCTCCCCTTCAACAGATGGGTTTGAACAACATCAGACGTTGAATTTTCTGGCTTGCATGGTTCTTGAGAGGAATTCCCTAGTTTGAACCCTAACCCTGCTGCGAATTCTTCAGGATTCAAAGGTACAGAGGGTTCAAAATGAGGCATCTCCTCTTCATCAGGCATTTTGGTATAGTTGTGTTTCATTGGGGGTGGACACGACTTATACCCTATGCATTGAACATCTCCCTTTAGTTTTTGAACATCAATGATATGATCAAGCACATATTGGGAGTTAGATAACTTTCTAATTGTGTTTGATCGAATCATATTCGCATTTGGCGATGGCTAACTCTTTCTTTGTTTCTTCTAGGAGATTAATGTAGTTATTAATTCCTGTCTGTTTATTCAAAACTGTTTTTGTCAATTCAGAAACACTTTTCTTAAGGGTTTCTGTTACAGATTTGAATTCTTTTCATTTCTAGTTAGGCCAAATTCGCCTCTTTGCATTTTGATAATTCAACAACTAAATTCTGATTATGACTGTTGACGGTTTTATATTTTATTTTCAACTCAACACAGTCATAGCAAACTGTAGGAGGGCCAGAATTTACCTGTTTTGAAGAACCTTCAACATTTGCCATAAAGGCAGTGTGATGAGGAAAAGCTGCACCATCTGTAGAGAGTGCCTCTGTCTCTTTTACCGTAGCTTCTGCATTCCTCGTCATACCCACCTTTTCACTCTTCAACAACTCAGCTTCACTCAGCAACTTTTTAATCTCAGCATCACTTCCTTTCTTCTCACTAGAATCAGATCCATAACCATCTGAACTTGAACATTCTCTATCAGAACTACCAGCTGTCACACCCCGACCCGCAGCGGAATAAGAGTCGGGGCATAATTGGGTTATCACCAAAGCTCATGATATTTACTAATATGTTTCATATTTATGAAATTCAAAATTACATCCTCAATATTCCAAATATGTTCATACAATTACAAAGAAAAATAATCAACTAAACAATCCAAAGTCTAAACCGGTTTATTCTTCTAAGCCATCCTATGTGTTTCTTGCTGCAGCTGGATCACCTGTATCATGTGTAAAAATGGGGGTTTTTGGGTCAACATAAGTTGGCGAGTGAACCTTGTTAGAAAACATTTATTATTGATTTCTTATTATATTTGTTATGGAAAATTGTGCAATAATGTGAGCAAACGTAAATAATCATACAATAACAATAACAACAACAAACAATAACATACAATAACAAACCAACTTGCATGAATGTATAACATAAATGATACTGTATATGTTGGCAACGTCACGTTCACGCTCATAGGTAATGGGGAACTGACGGCCTATGATAAATGTATGTGCGATCAAGGCTCAATCAAACGGCGCCGATCGTATGTTGGCAACGCCAGTTCACGCTCATATGTAATGGGGAACAGCTCAACGCTCATATGTAATGGGGAGCGGCGGCCTATGATAATGTATGTACTGAAAATGATAAATTAAATCTAAATAATAACCACACAAACAGTTGACACATGATGAATACACATTTGTTCATGGATATGATGGATGCACAAGTGTTTAAATGTAATAAATAATAAGACACATGATACACCCCAAAAACGTGATTAAAACGGGGAATTTGTAGAGATTCACTCACATTGGGTGCGTTTCGGTTGAAAATGATGAATGCGCACGAGTTTAGAGGGTTGATCGACGAGAATTAACTAACCTAAATAATATCGAAAAGGCATGGTAAATAAGTGAATTCTATTAATAATTTTAATAGGATTTTTAGATATATTTTTGTGAGTTTAAGGCTATTTTCTAACTTTAAAAACATTATTTTTAAGTATTTTTAATTGATTTTTAAATTAAATAAATAAATAAAAATATAAAAAAATGTTGACTTTTTTTTTGACTTTGACCGTTGACCATGACTGTTTGACTTGTTGACCGGTTCGGTGCTTAAATTGTTGCACTGAGTGAGGTTCGAACTTCTGACCTCCCGTACGTGTGCACGCAGCTCTACCAACTGAGCTACGTGTCTAACCCGAAATATTTCTGTTTTTAATTATATTTATATACTGTTTTAATTTATTCAAAATTCATTTATTTTTAAAAAGCGATTTTAATCATCGAACCGGCGTGCATAACAGGTCTCGAACCCGGGACCTGTGGTTTAGTGTTGCACACAGTCCACCGCTGGACTGTGTGTCTAACCTGGTTAATATACTGATTTTTATTATACTTAACATCTTCAGTGAGTTAACCTGGTTCGGTTCTAAAAAAAAACATTTTTATTTCCGAGAATAGGGTCGTGATAGGGATCGAACTCGAGACGTATGTTTATTGTTTGCACACAGTCCACCGCTGGACTGTGTGTCTAACCCGTTTATTATACTGATTTTAATTAATCTTATAATCATAATCAACTTCGTCTTCTTCGCTCAAGAACACAGATAACGATTAATCAACTGTTTCTTGCTTAATTCGATTAACAGGCGTATGAATGATTAAAATGTAATGGATAGGAAAGGTTTTGGGAATGAACATACCGGAAATGACGATTTTTCACAGAACTCCGGCAATGTCGTCGGCTCTGTTTTCATGAACTTCGTCTGAGCGGACCAATTAACAGTTTTGATTGATTAGATACGAAATTGAGTTACTAACCAATGATTAACAGGAGGTTTAGATGATCTTACCGATTAACTGCGTTATTTCGAAAATTCCAGCGATATTCCGGCGAGTACAGAATATCCGGCAACGTCGTCTGGGATTGATTCTGGGTGATGGATCGATGTTAGTAATGTTCTAACAATGGATTGAAACAGAAGAGTCGAGGTATTTTACCGTTTTGATGAAAGACACGGTTTTCCGGCGAAAGTCCGGCGAGTTCAAAAAGTAATTCCGACGATCAGAAATTAGAGTAAACGTGAAATTAGAAGTTCTGGGAATGTAATTGAGTTGCGAGATGAGGATTTTGTTGAAGTAATTCAAGAAGTGAATGTTTTCGGTTAAAAAAACCGAACATCACATGAATTCAAGTTCATTAACGACTGAATTGATTAAGAATGTCGGTTTATCGGTTATAATCTAGAATCCACGATTACTCAGACGTCTTGGACGGTTGGAAGCCGATATCGGTTTCAGTTTGGCGCAACAAGTTGATTTATGGTTGTACATATATTTTAATTGTTTCCTAGAACTCACAAAGACATCAAGTGGCGGAGTGGTTATATGTGCGCGAGTTAAAACTTTGAGGCTCACCCGGCTGACCCGGGTTCGAATCCCGACAGCCGGTTTTCTTTTTTATTTATTTTATTTTCATTTTTTTTTCAATTATAGTTTTTACATTCTAATTTGTTTATTAGTTATGCATCGTTTAAGATTAAAATAAACATAAATACGCAACGAAAAATTTATAACTTGATATTCGATTACAAAACGAAGCGGGTTTGAAAAACCCGTTTTTTGACAAATGTTACACCAGCATCCCCAGATGTATCATCATTATTTGGAGTGTTGATGCTGTGATCATGCTTGATTTGATCCACGATCTTCGCATAGCATGCAGTTCTTCCGTTGTTCTCAGTTCCCAACTGTACTGACCAATCGCATCCTTCATCAGATTGAACTACCAAAGCTCTATTCGTGTTTGAAGGTCCTGATTGATTGGTGTTGTTAGAGTTGCCAACAACTACCATTCTTCTTTCATTATTGTACTTTGCTGTGTTGGATGGTTGAGACTGATTTCAAAAGGGGTTGTGATTTCCTTCCTTGCTAGGTCTTGTGCATTCTCGTTTGAAGTGACCTCTTTCTTGTCACACCCCGGATTTCCAACCCCGAAATCCAAACACCGGTGGGCACGGGTGGGGAGTATCGTGACAACAGTTGATAACATCATAGTCAATTAAACACGGCACAGGGGAAGTCTTGGAATGAAATTACTATTACAAACGGAATGTTCGAAAATACAAAATAATATACAAGCTTGTAATAGAAGATCCACAGGCGGATCATAAATTGTACATGGAAAGAATACAAAACAGATTTTGGGCAGATTTAGGATTTGCAAGATCCTCTATCACTACCGAGCACTTCCGGCATATTTTCGTATTGTACATGCAGATTAGTCTTTTGAAAATACGTCAGCTTTCGCTGGTAAATACACCCAACTGACTCATTTTGAAAACATTTCGAAAATGTTTTAAGTGCGTATCAGCACAAGATCTTTTTTATAACTTGGGACAGTTACTTTGTAACCTTGTTAACAGATTCACATGTTTGTCCATACATATAGGGCCCAGTACAGAAACCAAGACATGATTAAATACACACTACTCAGGACTCACGAAGGAGTCATCCCCAACGTCTTGGGAACATTGCATATGAGCATCAAAAGGTGTATGCCTACACCCCGTGCTAAGGTCGTGGCCAATAACTAATGTATTGAGCCCAGGATATCCATGACACGGTAATTTAACCCCCGATGTTTAAGTTATCAAACAAAACTGATTAAAACGAAATATGCGGGTTTACTAGCCACAAGTGGGCATTCGATTGACCCCATTTTGGACCAAGCGGGAATAATTTACCGTATCCCAAGCCCGTATAGGGAAAATAAGTCGAGAGTATTTACCTGAGCTAGTCTTCTTCTTTTATTTTTAAATAACTCAGCCGTATACAAAAGTACCAAGTGCAGATAGCATTTACCGGCAAGGCTCTAGTCTGGATTATGGCATAAGCTAGCCAATTAAATACCAGCGGTCTTATAAACTGAATAGTGTACATGATCATTACGTATAACGCTTGATTAAATGATGATTGGATAGCATGTAGTTTAAACCCGAAAAGTACTTGACTTTTATAATATGGGTAAACTATAAACATTCTGGATTTTGAAACTAAAATGACAAGGTTAAACCCGTTTCGGTTAATTTTCGTAAAATAGTTACATATACGTAACCGTTCGCATATTAGCGATATCGGGTAACCGGATAAGTCATGGACAAGTTATATATGCCATTATACTTTAAATAAGTTAAGATATCATTAGGATATCAACTTGTATGCCCGTTAAGGTTTTAAAACGAAATTATGCCTCATAAGGGCATTTTGGTAATTTTATACCATAATAAAGGAACTTGAATATAATTTTAATGTTATAGTCATAAGTATTCTAGAAGAATACTTTATTTATGATGTAATATTAGTAGGATGTCAATTATATGTGGAAATTATCCTTTATGACAAAACTATGCACCGAAGGGGCATTTTGGTCATTTTACACATAGTTTATAATTTATTTGGGATTCTGAATTTATATCATGTACCTACTGTAAATATTTTTAAAATAAGTTTTAAAATTAGTAGGTAACAAGTCTCGTCAATAATATGGTTTAAAACCATACTATGCGCCGAAACGACGCTTATGTCGTAAAATGACGTTTTTAAGTGATATTTTCGTAACCTTAAGGTCAGATAAAAATGTTAAAAAGATGTTATTTAATATAATATATTATTAGGTAAATGATTTATCTTGAAAAGATTTGATTAAACCATTTTATAAGCCACATGGGCTAAAACCGTCATTTATCGACATAGTTTAAGGACTTGTTTGAAAACTCAGTTTATAACTTGGTTTACATCCTAAATAATCCTACTTATAATATTACATAAGTAGGAAACTCATTTTCAAGTTTATTATCATTAAAGCCTTGATTTATGTAAAAAGGACATTTTGGTCAAAGATGGCATAATATGGAACCTGCGCATAAACTTGGATTCTGATTATGATCATGTAATATAACCTCAGAGGGTTATGCTACATTATATTACAATCATAATACAACTTTAGATCAGTAAGTAACTAATCTAAATCGGGTCAGAATTGAAAGTTAAAGTAGAAGTCAAACTTCACGATTTTCGATTGCGAACTGACCCTATAACTGAAATTGACGAGCCGAACATGTTCTTACATGTTCTAATAATTATTACCAACTTGTTTAAGTGTCAAAACAGGTTTCATAACATATATAAGATCAATTTATGATTTTTTTAAAAAATGGCATGTTTGACTTTTTATTTTCATAACTTTAACCCGTCAATTGGTCTAGCAAACGTGATCTTCAGGAGGTGCCCTTTATGGGGACTAACACCTACCGTATTACGATCACTTAGCCATGTTCATTTCGAACAATGGCTAGACCATAATGGTCTTAACCGAAAGTCCAAGCATTTTACAAAAACGCTTGCCTTTTGGCTATAAAAGCCTATAAACGAAAATGCAAGAGCAAGGAACACTTATAAAAGGTTCCTACAATGCAAGAGAACTAAGTTTGATGCTCATTTCAGCTAGGAATTTCCAGAGGACGGAGAAGAGTGATTTAATAAGAAAGGTGCAAGTTGAAATGGTGAACTAAAGCACCTATTTATAGTTGGAGAGCTCAAAGGAGGTGAAGCCAGGTGTTTAGGGGTATAAGAGGAAGCTTACAAGTGTCCAAAAACGTGGCATAGCTGATTACAAGTCCATGGTTTCGATTTAATTGTTTTTGGAGCTTTGCTTGGCTGCCTAACAAATTTTCTGCAGCAGAGGCCTTCTCGCGCCCAACGAGAGACCCAGGCCTGGTCTCTCGCGGCCCGCGACCGCCCCACGGCCAGTTTCAAAGTTTGACACTTTAGCCCCTAAACTTTAAAAAGCTTCTAAAAACCTTTTTAAACACATTTTTGGCACTTTTAGCCCTCCGTAGCCAATATTTGGCATACCCGAAATTATGCCCGGATATTGTCGAGCTCTCGGTTCGTTAAAAGGTCAGTCAGAGGTATAAATTAACATGTTGACGCTTTTAATCCCTCCATTATCCAACTTTCACACCTCTCGTCCAACAAATGGCACGTATGAGAGTTAGGACTTAACAAAGGATCACTCAGAGGCTTATTATAAGCATGTTGATTCCGATGTCACTCAGAGGCTGGGCATGTTGACATATCAGTCACTCAGAGGCTAATGATTTAAGCATGTTGACATATCAGTCACTCCGAGGCTGTTATTTATGCATGTTGACATCAGACCGTCACTCAGATGCTCAGTTTGAGCATGTTGACGCCTTTAGTCCTTATTGATCTTTAACAGACTATATTTAAAAATACAACACCTGTCACTATATTATTGGACACGATTTTACAGGGTGTTACATCCTCACCCCCTTAAAAGAAATCTCGACCTCGAGATTTTATTTAAAAAGATGGGGGTACTTTTGTCGCATAGTGGACTCAACCTCCCATGTAACTCGGGACC